>CP136063.1:5753872-6489713 GCA_032622095.1 Siphonodentalium dalli | reverse complement strand
TGCTGGCTAATCACACACAAATGGCATAAACGCTCTTTATTCGTTCCATATCAGGAATTCACCAACAAAGAACGCTCTTTATGTTTACCATCATAATATAAACAAACACAAGAAAAGTAACTTTTTATGCCTTTGTTTACATAACAATGGCCAAAGATATGACAATAACATACTGTTTATGTGATATTTCTTATTTGTATACGGACAAAGTTTGTCTACATTTTGTTTGTGGCGGTTTTTGACGGGTGGAAATATTTTCACAGGATACCCACCGCCAAGGCCAACCGTACCTTTAAAGAGTGCATCACCAGAATGTCATTTAAATCAGACAATGTGCATGGGGCGTGGCTTGAACGTCATTTAAATGAGATAATATATACATGAACGTGGCTAGAATGGCATTCAAATCAGATAAAATACGCAGGATCGTCGGTCATTGGGTCATAGTCAGGGTCATAGGTCACATGGTCATAGTCAGGGTCATAGGTCATAGGGTGATAGCCAGAATTTCATAATTTGAATTACATAATATACTCAGGAACGTGCCTAGCATATTGGGGTGCCGACCTGGAATTGTCAACTGAATACCCTTAAACCAGGTATAGAATGGCATTCAAATCAGATAATATATACATGAACGTGGCTAGAATGGCATTCAAATCAGATAATATATACATGAACGTGGCTAGAATGGCATTCAAATCAGATAATATATACATGAACGTGGCTAGAATGGCATTCAAATCAGATAACATATACATGAACGTGGCTAGAATGGCATTCAAATCAGATAATATATACATGAACGTGGCTAGAATGGCATTCAAATCAGATAATATATACATGAACGTGGCTAGAATGGCATTCAAATCAGATAATATATACATGAACGTGGCTAGAATGGCATTCAAATCAGATAATATATACATGAACGTGGCTAGAATGGCATTCAAATCAGATAATATATACATGAACGTGGCTAGAATGGCATTCAAATCAGATAATATATACATGAACGTGGCTAGAATGGCATTCAAATCAGATAATATATACATGAACGTGGCTAGAATGGCATTCAAATCAGATAATATATACATGAACGTGGCTAGAATGGCATTCAAATCAGATAAAATACGCAGGGTCGTCGGTCATTGGGTCATAGTCAGGGTCATAGGTCATATGGTCATAGTCAGGGTCATAGGTCATAGGGTGATAGCCAGAATTTCATAATTTGAATTACATAATATACTCAGGAACGTGCCTAGCATATTGGGGTGCCGACCTGGAATTGTCAACTGAACACCCTTAAACCAGGTATACTGATAATGTCCAGGTCGTTGAAATGATATATGTGCACACCAACCCACCATCCAAGGTACAACGCGCTTAAACATTCGGTTGGTTGGAATCTAAACGTTCGGAATAATTACGACGCATCCAAGTGGGGGGGGGGTGAAAAATTTGTTCAAGCATGTGTGAGGGTTTGTTCAAATGATGTCACTGGATCAAATAGTTGCGAAAGCAGGCTCATAACTCTATTACTCCATAGTAATTCTTAGAATGTCTTCTTCTCAAGAACCATTGGTCCGATTTAGCTTATATTTGGTATGGAGGGTCCTTGGGTGACTGGGGTTCAGACGTTTTCAAATAGGGTCACTGGGTCAAATAGTGGTAGGGCCAGGGCCAGAACGTTTAAACAAATGAATGGGTAAGTCAAGTTGATCGAAATATAATAATGATCCGAAGCTCGATCATAAGGGCATCAATTATGTTTGGCTTAAAACTTAGAGATAATGCAATTTGAACATCAAATCTGCATGTAGATTGTTTTTTGTTGTACAGTTGGTAAGCACCCAGGTATATGTCAGACTGGGTCACTAATAAACTAAAATGCATGTCAAACTAAGCTAATAACATTCAGCAACCTGTAATTTCTAGTTGATATGATTTTCGTGTTTCTTTGGGGTGAGTTTTTTAAATGGTCCGACAAAACTTGCCAATTTGAAAACAAACATTGGGTCGAGGACTGGTGGGTACGGAATATGGCCAAATGTAAAACGTATCGTAGTTATTTGAAATTGTTCTCGACCCATTCCTGACATACATGGTATTACATGTTCATCAAGAGTTGTGTCATGTATGAATAATCCGACTTCTGGATGGACACCCAACGTTGGAGAACCCCCCAAATAACATCGCCACCACGTCCCCACTTTGAGTCCCTGCATGTAAAAGTCAAGTAAATCATCGTGTTTATTCCATTATTCGCGTTCGTTTCTGCGCGCTCTAACGATTGAGCATGCAAACCTATTTCCTCGCGGAAATGCGCATATAATCGACCTATAATCGACCAGTAATGTGAAAAACGTACATACTATGATTATTCGATTGTGAATTATGCAGATAATGGACTGTTACCAGTTACTTCGTTTTATGGCGCAGGCTATAATGAAAACACATGTTAAGGAACATAAACCAGAACAGTCGTGAGTTGCCTTATTTGTGTCATTGTCTACCATAATCGGCGTGTGATCGCTCGTTATGAGTCGATAATGTGTCTCAAATGTTCTAAATTTCAGCACATTATCGACTCAAAGTGAGAAGATTCTAATCAGATTATCTACATAATACAAGTTATATTATAAGCAGATAATGTGCGGCTTTTGAGGAGTACAGGCTGCATAAATATTATAATGCACACGGGCCTTATCGAATGAATCACATGGGTCCCATCAAAACAGTCCATGATCGGGCATACCAGGCATGGGTCCCATCAACACATTGAGTGTCTGCTCATAATGATGGAGTAACCGTCATGAATTTTGCATATTGGTGTACTTAATATTTATTGTACTTATTGATTGCATTTAAGTTATTGATACACGCTACCAGTATAACAATGTTCCTTATATATACCCTGTTCTTTTACCATCTATCATGTATGCTGACACGCTACCAGTATAACAATGTTCCTTATATATACCCTGTTCTTTTATCATCTATCCTGTATGCTGACACACTACCAGTATAACAATGTTCCTTATATATACCCTGTTCTTTTATCATCTATCCTGTATGCTGACACACTACCAGTATAACAATGTTCCGTATATATACCCTGTTCTTTTATTATCTATCCTGTATGTTGAGACGTATTGGGCGCCTAATTCCGTTTCTATGTTGGATACTACGACATAATTTAAAACCGCAATATTTCGATTATGACTGAGGCAGTATTGTATACACTAATTATCACATCTTTCCTATCTACTTAATTATCGTTCCTACATACTTCACTATCTTCTCCCTTCTATCACACCTCCACCTTTCTCATCCCTGCACTGCACTAAATTTCCAACAGTTATGAGAAAACACGGAACAATATTCAAATTCCCGTCCTCCTTACCGTGTAGCTGTCTGTATTGACACTCGGATAACATTTATAGAGCAAAGGATTTGTTTTTATAAAAGCCATAGGCTTACGGCTTGTTATCCAATCCTCATTTGACCTATTTGTTTTCTATATATATAATTGTCAATATGATGTTCTGCTCTTAAGATAAGATAGGATAAGATAAATTTGATTTAAAAGTCGCCATATCTTCCCGGGACCATGTGTACGGCCCTGATAAACGGGAGATTGACTTTGCGTGGCATAATCAAGCATGCAAAATACTGTGTCTATGATTTGCATTATGAGGTCATATCTTCCCGGGACCATGTGTACGGCCCTGATAAACGGGAGATTGACTTTGCGTGGCATAATCAAGCATGCAAAATACTGTGTCTATGATTTGCATTATGAGGTCACCAGAGGGTTAATTTAGTGACGCTACCCCGCAAGGTAGGCTAGCATCACACAATTCACCCTCTGGGAACCTCATTATGCTTAGTCCTCAACTACTATGGGAGACCTAGGATCAGATTGAATTTCCCCATTTGAAGTTGGTGACTCATCTCCATAATTCATTTTATCTGCAAATTAGGGGATATAGAAACTTTCCAGAAGGGGAAAACAACTGAAAACAATGTTAGTTTAAGACTATATATACTTCCCAGAAGATGAGGCATAAACAGACTGAGGCACCCAGAGGGTGAATTTGGTGATACTAACTCGCTGTGTGTGATAACATAACTAAATGCACCCGCTGTGACCTCATTCTGCAAATTTCAGACGCAACTTTGTCCGTGCTTGTCTTTCTATGTTTCCTTCGTTGTATTTTGAATCGTCTGCTACAGCTCCTACGACGACGCCATCGCCAACAACAACAACAACAACAACAACAACGACAACTGCAGCGCCAACATCTACAACAACCAGATCGACAACAACCACTACCCCAGCGCTAACAACTACAACAACCAGATCAACGACTACTACACCAGCGCTAACAACTACAACAACCAGATCAACGACTACTACACCAACATCTACAACAACGACAACCACAACAACTACAACAGAAGCTACCAAGACCCCAGCGCCAACAACTACAACAACGACAACCACAACGTCAGCGTCAACAACTACAACAGAAGCTACCACGACCACGGAGCCCACAACGACAGGCGACGGGTTTGTCGCTGAAGAGGAGCCAAGTAAAAGTGAGTTGTCTGCATACATGTGTGTAATACCGACCATCAAGTGTATGACAGTATATTCCGCTCCCAATTCACACGACGGTTTTCAGAGTTAGACATGCCACGCATTCTGAAAGTATTCCGTAAGTAAAATGGATACGGACATTTCATGATGAATTATTTCTTCCTTTTTATGATTTTATCGCATATTCTGTCTTATATTTATCTACCCGCTCCCATATTCTACGATTCACCTCGTATTGAGGCATGTATATACTCCAAGTTTCCAACCCACTTCCATTACCCCATCCATCCATACCCATATTGGTGTATGTCAATGGGTAGTGCGTGGCTAACGGTGTAATATATACTCATACAAATAGGTTCATATTGAACATATGGCAAAAAAAAAATGCCCATATTGGCGTTAACCCTTTACCCAACAAACCGGCCAAATAAAGTTGCAACAGCCTAAATTATCTTGGGTCTGTCTCAATAAAACCATACAAATATGGATATCATTGGAACCGGCTCATTGACCACATTGTGATGGTTACAGTTATGCCCTGTGCCAATGCATTATCTTATATATGCGAGTCGACCATAGGTCGCCTCGCATATATAAGAGAATGCATTGGCCTAAATAAAAAAAAATTAACACTTTTTACCATTTTTTCTTACATTCTTTAACAATTTTATAATTTTTAATGTGTTAAGCCAATGCATTCTCTTATATATGCGAGGCGACCTATGGTCGACTCGCATATATAAGAGAATGCATTGGCACAGGGCCGTTCTGTTGGGTAAAGGGTTAATTGAATCTGAATACTCTCTATATGAATGTAAATGGGCCGCAAAAACAGTCGATTCTGCAATAAGCATCTGCTCTGCTGAGAAATATGTTTTCCATACAAGTGAAATCAATAACATTTATAAAAACAGCAAATACAAACACCAATAACGAACGGGAGAGTAATAAAGCATCCTCTAGAGATGCATTGTGTACAGTTGAAGGGTTGAGGTAGAGCTCTACATGTATATCCGGACAATATCACAATTGTATAAATAACTGGCATACCAGTGTGCTTTGAGTGAATGCAAGAAATTGTACTATTTCCAACACTTATTTAGCAAAATATAAATAGTTTACTGTTGTGGTATAATGAGCCGCCTTAGAGGTCTTGCTCTCAATTCAGTGACAGCGTGGGTCCACTTTTCGAACTTAATATAAATTAGGTCAGATATGCTTATAATGGAGTATAATTATAATGGATCAGTCATGACAATTTCAGGTCGGTCAACGTCTGTGATTTGTATTATTACAATATCACTTGATTGACTATATACATTATAAGTACATATAGTAACATTTACCGTGAACGGAGTAATTTCCAAATGAACCATTTTGTTTAAAGTGATGTGAAACACTCCGATATGGTGATAAATAAGAACTGGAGAAAAATCTTGTTCAAAGTAGTAAGTTTTGCAAATAGAATATCCAAATTGACAACACACATCGTCATTCTTGTATTTGACTTAAATGCAGTGACTCTCGATGGCAAAATAGTTTTCGTTAGTTTATCGCCGACAGATGCGTCCCGAAACGAGTAGTAAATATTTACAATTGAGCGTTGTTCTAACGATCTTTGTTATGGTACGGTCGATTTGCTTCGGATTATCGGCTATGTTAGTAGAATGTTACATTCCTTCAGTTGTCATAGCGTCTGAATACTAACTTGGTATTTTGATGCAAATGCAGGTAAATGTAGTTTTGGTGCCGAGTTAGACGTTTTACACCTTACTGCCTTACTGTTTGATATGCAAAATGCCACTCCCCATCCCCGTTGGCAACATCTGCAATGGTTAGTGCGGTAGCTTCCGCTATCATATAGCCCCTACATCGGAGGGAAATCCTGACACCACCCCGCCATAGCTTAGCGTCATTTTCACTAAGGTCCATATGAAGTCGCGGTAACATACATGTGGTGTCTGTGCAATTACAAAATGTGCAACTTGCTACAAATGTCCAACATGGACACAACATTTATTTAACAAAACATGTGCACAAGATTGTAAAAATTGTATTTGTCTATGGGAACACACAACAAACCCGGCATACCTTCATGCAAAGTATACACTACCTCATGGATAATGATTGGGAATCATTTGCAATTAAAATAATACGGTTCGTCGTGCATGGGAGATCACCCTATATATATATACACCGTGGTGATACAAAGGCCATCAACGGGAGATGACGAACTCCTCCAAAAACCGTTCGAAATTCCGTGATAATGTTGTAATGCCGTGGTGTTTGTGATGTCGTCGGCGTGTAGTGGAGATAACTCTATATACACCGTGGAGATTGTGATGTCGTGGTGTTTGTGCTGCCGTTGTGTTTGTAATATCGTGGTGTTTGTAATATCGTGGTGTTTGTAATATCGTGGTGTTTGTGATGTCGTGGTGTTTGTGCTGCCGTTGTGTTTGTAATATCGTGGTGTTTGTAATATCGTGGTGTTTGTAATATCGTGGTGTTTGTAATATCGTGGTGTTTGTAATATCGTTGTGTTTGTAATATCGTGGTGTTTGTAATATCGTGGTGTTTGTAATGTCGTGGTGTTTGTAATGTCGTGGTGTTTGTAATGTCGTGGTGTTTGTAATGTCGTGGTGTTTGTAATGTCGTGGTGTTTGTAATGTCGTGGTGTTTGTAATGTCGTGGTGTTTGTAATGTCGTGGTGTTTGTAATGTCGTGGTGTTTGTAATGTCGTGGTGTTTGTAATGTCGTGGTGTTTGTAGTATCGTGGTGTTTGTAATATCGTGGTGTTTGTAATATCGTGGTGTTTGTAATATCGTGGTGTTTGTAATATCGTGGTGTTTGTAATATCGTGGTGTTTGTAATATCGTGGTGTTTGTAATATCGTGGTGTTTGTAATATCGTGGTGTTTGTAATGTCGTGGTGTTTGTAATATCGTGGTGTTTGTAATATCGTGGTGTTTGTAATATCGTGGTGTTTGTAATATCGTGGTGTTTGTAATATCGTGGTGTTTGTAATATCGTGGTGTTTGTAATATCGTGGTGTTTGTAATATCGTTGTGTTTGTAATATCGTTGTGTTTGTAATATCGTTGTGTTTGTAATATCGTGGTGTTTGTAATATCGTGGTGTTTGTAATATAGTGGTGTTTGTAATATCGTGGTGTTTGTAATATCGTGGTGTTTGTAATATCGTGGTGTTTGTAATATCGTGGTGTTTGTAATATCGTGGTGTTTGTAATATCGTGGTGTTTGTAATATCGTGGTGTTTGTAATATCGTGGTGTTTGTAATATCGTGGTGTTTGTAATATCGTGGTGTTTGTAATATCGTGGTGTTTGTAATATCGTTGTGTTTGTAATATCGTTGTGTTTGTAATATCGTGGTGTTTGTAATATCGTGGTGTTTGTAATGTCGTGGTGTTTGTAATGTCGTGGTGTTTGTAATATCGTGGTGTTTGTAATATCGTGGTGTTTGTAATATCGTGGTGTTTGTAATATCGTGGTGTTTGTAATATCGTGGTGTTTGTAATATCGTGGTGTTTGTAATATCGTGGTGTTTGTAATATCGTGGTGTTTGTAATATCGTGGTGTTTGTAATGTCGTGGTGTTTGTAATATCGTGGTGTTTGTAATATCGTGGTGTTTGTAATGTCGTGGTGTTTGTAAGGTCTTGGTGTTTGTAATGTCGTGGTGTTTGTAATGTCGTGGTATTTGTAATGTCGTGGTGTTTGTAATGTCGTGGTGTTTGTAATGTCGTGGTGTTTGTAATGTCGTGGTGTTTGTAATGTCGTGGTGTTTGTAATGTCGTGGTGTTTGTAATGTCGTGGTGTTTGTAATGTCGTGGTGTTTGTAATGTCGTGGTGTTTGTAATGTCGTGGTGTTTGTAATGTCGTGGTGTTTGTAATGTCGCGGTGTTTGTAATGTCGTGGTGTTTGTAATATCGTGGTGTTTGTAATATCGTGGTGTTTGTAATATCGTGGTGTTTGTAATATCGTGGTGTTTGTAATATCGTGGTGTTTGTAATATCGTGGTGTTTGTAATATCGTGGTGTTTGTAATATCGTGGTGTTTGTAATATCGTGGTGTTTGTAATATCGTGGTGTTTGTAATATCGTGGTGTTTGTAATATCGTGGTGTTTGTAATATCGTGGTGTTTGTAATATCGTTGTGTTTGTAATATCGTTGTGTTTGTAATATCGTGGTGTTTGTAATATCGTGGTGTTTGTAATATCGTGGTGTTTGTAATATCGTGGTGTTTGTAATATCGTGGTGTTTGTAATATCGTGGTGTTTGTAATATCGTGGTGTTTGTAATATCGTGGTGTTTGTAATATCGTGGTGTTTGTAATATCGTGGTGTTTGTAATATCGTGGTGTTTGTAATATCGTGGTGTTTGTAATATCGTTGTGTTTGTAATATCGTTGTGTTTGTAATATCGTGGTGTTTGTAATGTCGTGGTGTTTGTAATGTCGTGGTGTTTGTAATGTCGTGGTGTTTGTAATATCGTGGTGTTTGTAATATCGTGGTGTTTGTAATATCGTGGTGTTTGTAATATCGTGGTGTTTGTAATATCGTGGTGTTTGTAATATCGTGGTGTTTGTAATATCGTGGTGTTTGTAATGTCGTGGTGTTTGTAATATCGTGGTGTTTGTAATGTCGTGGTGTTTGTAATATCGTGGTGTTTGTAATATCGTGGTGTTTGTAATATCGTGGTGTTTGTAATGTCGTGGTGTTTGTAATGTCGTGGTGTTTGTAATGTCGTGGTGTTTGTAATGTCGTGGTGTTTGTAATGTCGTGGTGTTTGTAATGTCGTGGTGTTTGTAATGTCGTGGTGTTTGTAATGTCGTGGTGTTTGTAATGTCGTGGTGTTTGTAATGTCGTGGTGTTTGTAATGTCGTGGTGTTTGTAATGTCGTGGTGTTTGTAATGTCGTGGTGTTTGTAATATCGTGGTGTTTGTAATATCGTGGTGTTTGTAATATCGTGGTGTTTGTAATATCGTGGTGTTTGTAATATCGTGGTGTTTGTAATATCGTGGTGTTTGTAATATCGTGGTGTTTGTAATATCGTGGTGTTTGTAATATCGTGGTGTTTGTAATATCGTGGTGTTTGTAATATCGTGGTGTTTGTAATATCGTGGTGTTTGTAATATCGTGGTGTTTGTAATATCGTGGTGTTTGTAATATCGTGGTGTTTGTAATATCGTGGTGTTTGTAATATCGTGGTGTTTGTAATATCGTGGTGTTTGTAATATCGTGGTGTTTGTAATATCGTGGTGTTTGTAATATCGTGGTGTTTGTAATATCGTTGTGTTTGTAATATCGTTGTGTTTGTAATATCGTGGTGTTTGTAATATCGTGGTGTTTGTAATATCGTGGTGTTTGTAATATCGTGGTGTTTGTAATATCGTGGTGTTTGTAATATCGTGGTGTTTGTAATATCGTGGTGTTTGTAATATCGTGGTGTTTGTAATATCGTGGTGTTTGTAATATCGTGGTGTTTGTAATATCGTGGTGTTTGTAATATCGTGGTGTTTGTAATATCGTGGTGTTTGTAATATCGTTGTGTTTGTAATATCGTTGTGTTTGTAATATCGTGGTGTTTGTAATATCGTGGTGTTTGTAATGTCGTGGTGTTTGTAATGTCGTGGTGTTTGTAATATCGTGGTGTTTGTAATATCGTGGTGTTTGTAATATCGTGGTGTTTGTAATATCGTGGTGTTTGTAATATCGTGGTGTTTGT
The DNA here is from genome assembly GCA_032622095.1 of Siphonodentalium dalli. Taxonomy (NCBI): domain Eukaryota; kingdom Metazoa; phylum Mollusca; class Scaphopoda; order Gadilida; family Siphonodentaliidae; genus Siphonodentalium; species Siphonodentalium dalli. Next base: position 6,479,363 of record CP136063.1, on the reverse strand, counting down.
AATATCGTGGTGTTTGTAATATCGTGGTGTTTGTAATATCGTGGTGTTTGTAATATCGTGGTGTTTGTAATGTCGTGGTGTTTGTAATATCGTGGTGTTTGTAATGTCGTGGTGTTTGTAATATCGTGGTGTTTGTAATATCGTGGTGTTTGTAATATCGTGGTGTTTGTAATATCGTGGTGTTTGTAATGTCGTGGTGTTTGTAATATCGTGGTGTTTGTAATGTCGTGGTGTTTGTAATGTCGTGGTGTTTGTAATATCGTGGTGTTTGTAATGTCGTGGTGTTTGTAATATCGTGGTGTTTGTAATATCGTGGTGTTTGTAATATCGTGGTGTTTGTAATGTCGTGGTGTTTGTAATATCGTGGTGTTTGTAATGTCGTGGTGTTTGTAATGTCGTGGTGTTTGTAATATCGTGTTGTTTGTAATGTCGTGGTGTTTGTAATATCGTGGTGTTTGTAATATCGTGGTGTTTGTAATATCGTGGTGTTTGTAATATCGTGGTGTTTGTAATATCGTGGTGTTTGTAATATCGTGGTGTTTGTAATGTCGTGGTGTTTGTAATATCGTGGTGTTTGTAATGTCGTGGTGTTTGTAATATCGTGGTGTTTGTAATGTCGTGGTGTTTGTAATGTCGTGGTGTTTGTAATATCGTGGTGTTTGTAATGTCGTGGTGTTTGTAATATCGTGGTGTTTGTAATATCGTGGTGTTTGTAATATCGTGGTGTTTGTAATATCGTGGTGTTTGTAATATCGTGGTGTTTGTAATATCGTGGTGTTTGTAATATCGTTGTGTTTGTAATATCGTGGTGTTTGTGATATCGTGGTGTTTGTAATATCGTGGTGTTTGTGATATCGTGGTGTTTGTAATATCGTGGTGTTTGTGATATCGTGGTGTTTGTAATATCGTGGTGTTTGTAATATCGTGGTGTTTGTAATATCGTGGTGTTTGTAATATCGTGGTGTTTGTAATATCGTGGTGTTTGTAATATCGTGGTGTTTGTAATATCGTTGTGTTTGTAATATCGTGGTGTTTGTAATATCGTTGTGTTTGTAATGTCGTGGTGTTTGTAATATCGTGGTGTTTGTAATATCGTGGTGTTTGTAATATCGTGGTGTTTGTAATATCGTGGTGTTTGTAATATCGTGGTGTTTGTAATATCGTGGTGTTTGTAATGTCGTGGTGTTTGTAATATCGTGGTGTTTGTAATGTCGTGGTGTTTGTAATATCGTGGTGTTTGTAATGTCGTGGTGTTTGTAATGTCGTGGTGTTTGTAATGTCGTGGTGTTTGTAATGTCGTGGTGTTTGTAATGTCGTGGTGTTTGTAATGTCGTGGTGTTTGTAATGTCGTGGTGTTTGTAATGTCGTGGTGTTTGTAATATCGTGGTGTTTGTAATATCGTGGTGTTTGTAATATCGTGGTGTTTGTAATATCGTGGTGTTTGTAATATCGTGGTGTTCTAGATTCTCTATATATTTTATGAAAATTGTTTGGATTAAACATTGTTTTGTTTACAATTAGTTCAATGTTGTTTTCAGACAATATGTCACTTGAGTTATCTGCTAGGCAGGCGAGGGCAGTTAAAGATGCATAACCCAAATTAACGCTTGCAAATTACTATTTCTTTGGCTTCGTGGGTAAAAGATATTTGATTCGAGTCGAGGAACCCACCCCTCAAAGCTCAGAGTGATCAGATACCAATTTTTTAAATCTATTATTTTTTCATCACCAGTACATTTTAGCGGCCTTGTAAAAAGTCAACGAGAAGATGGTCTCGGACCAAATTGCGGATGAAGTGGCTTTTGTGTGTCACATATTTGAGAAATCGGCCAAATTTCGTTGAACAAAATGTTGATAAATAACAGGTTTTGGGGAATTTTATACTATAGTTGACTGTGGTTAGCATTATTTTTGGGCAATTAATCGATTCTGATAACTGAAGTATTGGAATCTGATGATATGAGGACCATCAAATTGGATTGAGTCCGATAGATAAATAAAAGTGCATAGTTGTATATGATGTCGTCGGTGTGTATAATAGGGCGTCTTGAACATAATATACTGTCGTTGTCCAGTTGACTATTATTTTGTCGCAACTAAAGCTGACCCAGTCGCGATGTCTCCACTTATATCTGCATTCCAGTTTGTGGTGGGAAGCCGGCAGATGTATTCTTTGTGCTGGACGCATCCAGTAGTATCTGGATCGAAGATTTCATAACACAGCGCAAATTTGTTGCCCATGTTGTCCAGAACTTTGACATAGGAAATTCTAAAACTAGAGTGGGCGTGGTCGTTTTCAGTGACAACTACAATGTGACAGTCGGATTGTCAGAACATAACCAGAAGGCCAAACTTATCAGAGAAATTATAAAGGTACGGCTATCTTTGCTGAAGGGATTGGCATTAAACATACATATATACCAAGTCTATTCTTTCGAGAACATATCGCAATTATGCAAGTAAATTTACATAACTATTGTAGCAATACTTTGAAGCTTGTCCTTTGTCGACTCAGTAGAGGCGCATATGTATCACAGTTAACTATGTGGAAGGTACAAAATACCAAATTTGCTGTAATTTGTATAAATAACACAATTATCTCGCAAAAAAATTATCATGCTGGTATTTGAAGATAAATATTAGTAGCATCAATAGACATGGAACAACATAAATTGTAATTATCATGTCGTTAGCTTTTGTGAAGATGTTTTATTTTCAGTATACATGTTAGCCTTTATATTGTTTTCTATGTCGAAATACATAATCAGAAATGAGCACGTACATATGCGATTTCTGATTTGACACCACACAACTACAATATGTATGTTCGCTATTCCGGAAATAATTAGATCGGAACCATGAACCCCCAACTCGGGTAGTTTTTATGACAATATATATTTGACTTGATGTGCTCGTTTAAGCCTGGTAAGAAACAAATGGTCGCCTCTTATAAAGAGCGTCCATGATCCCGTCGCACAAAAGCCGTAGATAATAAAGAGCGTTATCAATTCGGATATGTGTAAATGTTGACTGCAGAGTGGTAAATATATCGTTGAGTCCTGCGGATGCCGAGTCCCCAGGGAGGTAACGTTTTACCCCTGAATGTTTGGTATCGTGAGGGAGGTAAAGCTAACGTGTTTCCCTGAATGTACTGGCGTCGTGTCGTCAGGGAAATAACTATACCATTTGCTTGTCTCCGACAGGTGTCATGACCAGACTCACACGACAGGGATGTGACTACACCGTGTGTTTTCTCTCGACAGGTGCCGTATCTGACTGGTAATACAAACACGGACGCCGCTCTCCGATATTTGAATACAGTCGGCTTCCAAGAGCCCGAGGCGCGGACAGGTGTCGCTCACATCGCAATCGTTATCACCGATGGAGTGTCGAGGTACCCGATCGACACCGGACGACAGGCACAACTGCTCAAAGATAAAGGTGTTTACGTATTCGCCATCGGTGAGTACTCTCCCCTAAATTTCCTAAATTCCCCTAAACTATTGCCGATAGAGTAGTCTCCCTTAACTACCCGACCTTATATCCAGTTGGTGGCATAAAAGCGTGTTCGACTGAGGGATATAGGAATCAGGGAGCTAAATGTGTTCTAGAGTCGGGGAGCGAGTACACCGTGGAACCCTAAAGGTGAAGGTAACTGAAGAATGACCTTCACCTGATACATGCGACACGTTATTAAAGGATGACATCGCGTTTATTTGATTTGTACATAATATCTAAATAATTTAAACTGGTGATTGAATGGGGGAACGGATTTTTGTGAGCGGGAAATGTATTTAACTAGCTGTTGTAGATCTGGGTTTTTCCAGATCAAATTTGGCTGTGAGATAGCCCTGTCGTACACTTGGGGATTTATTTTAAAAAGTAAACACATGACCTATGATTTTTCATGCATTTTCGTGATCAACTGGTGTCAATCTAGCTGGGTAAACATCACTGGTATGGCCTGCAGGCTTCAATTCAGCGAATTTGGCCGAAACGTTAACACTGTCGCCTATGGGAAACCATTTAGTTCCGTGATTCCTATAAGAAAAATTTGAATTTTACGAAATTTCACGTCTCGCCATGATAAGTTGTTATTTCCATATTTTCTTATTTTCAAATGAAAATGACCACATTTTGGACAGATTTAAAGAAGAAACGCATGGATTCGCCTGTAGATAGTAAAGAAAGTGATAAATCTGGTAATTTGCCATGGATGTCAGGTACCATTAGGGGGTCAGGGGGTCTAAAGCCCCCCTCCCCACAATTTTGAGGAGTGTTAGCCCCCCCCCCCCCCCATTGGGAAAATGTGTCATTTGACCCAATTAAGCTTTTCCGGCACCCAGTAGCCTTATCTGGGACCGTAGCTCCACCCCAAGTCGGGGGGGGGGTGATGGCATCACCACTAGAGTTACTGTCGTGCAAAACTGTCATGGCAGCTTTGTTAAACAGACAGTATGCCCTGCCATCTGGTAAAATTTCATGCCTGAGGCTGTGTCTGATGTTGTATCATAATGTTTCGATATTTAAATTGACTTATGGTTGCTTTACATTGCTATTCAAAAAAAATATATATATATTTTCTGTTAATTTTGGTAAATATTTATTATAAATTGCCAAATTCTGCATGAAAAGGGTTTAAAATTGGACAATATATCCCTCTCAAAATGTATATTAACATTTCCTCTTCAATTTAGTAATATTATGGTATATAAGGACATACTTCAGTTATACAAGATGCATTAGCTAGTAAAATTGAAAAAAAAGCTAAATTTGTTTGCTTTATTTTGAGGATTGACACTAATTTTCAGGATGCCTCATATTGGAAAAATAAACCACTACTGCTCGATATAATCCATTTTTGATTTCAGTAAGGTCTATATTTTGATAAAATACTATAAGAAACGCTGTTATTCACACATATACATATATATAGGAATCAGGGAGCTAAATGTGTTCTAGAGTCGGGGAGCGAGTACACCGTGGAACCCTAAAGGTGAAGGTAACTGAAGAATGACCTTCACCTGATACATGCGACACGTTATTAAAGGAAGACATCGCGTTTATTTGATTTGTACATAATATCTAAATAATTTAAACTGGTGATTGAATGGGGGAACGGATTTTTGTGAGCGGGAAATGTATTTAATTAGCTGTTGTAGATTTGGGGATTTATTTGGGGATTTATTTTAAAAAGTAAACACATGACCTATGATTTTTCATGCATTTTCGTGATCAACTGGTGTCAATCTAGCTGGGTAAACATCACTGGTATGGCCTGCAGGCTTCAATTCAGCGAATTTGGCCGAAACGTTAACACTGTCGCCTATGGGAAACCATTTAGTTCCGTGATTCCTATAAGAAAAATTTGAATTTTACGAAATTTCACGTCTCGCCATGATAAGTTGTTATTTCCATATTTTCTTATTTTCAAATGAAAATGACCACATTTTGGACAGATTTAAAGAAGAAACGCATGGATTCGCCTGTAGATAGTAAAGAAAGTGATAAATCTGGTAATTTGCCATGGATGTCAGGTACCATTAGGGGGTCAGGGGGTCTAAAGCCCCCCTCCCCACAATTTTGAGGAGTGTTAGCCCCCCCCCCCCCATTGGGAAAATGTGTCATTTGACCCAATTAAGCTTTTCCGGCACCCAGTAGCCTTATCTGGGACCGTAGCTCCACCCCAAGTCGGGGGGGGGGGGGGGTGATGGCATCACCACTAGAGTTACTGTCGTGCAAAACTGTCATGGCAGCTTTGTTAAACAGACAGTATGCCCTGCCATCTGGTAAAATTTCATGCCTGAGGCTGTGTCTGATGTTGTATCATAATGTTTCGATATTTAAATTGACTTATGGTTGCTTTACATTGCTATTCAAAAAAAATATATATATATTTTCTGTTAATTTTGGTAAATATTTATTATAAATTGCCAAATTCTGCATGAAAAGGGTTTAAAATTGGACAATATATCCCTCTCAAAATGTATATTAACATTTCCTCTTCAATTTAGTAATATTATGGTATATAAGGACATACTTCAGTTATACAAGATGCATTAGCTAGTAAAATTGAAAAAAAAGCTAAATTTGTTTGCTTTATTTTGAGGATTGACACTAATTTTCAGGATGCCTCATATTGGAAAAATAAACCACTACTGCTCGATATAATCCATTTTTGATTTCAGTAAGGTCTATATTTTGATAAAATACTATAAGAAACGCTGTTATTCACACATATACATATATATAGGAATCAGGGAGCTAAATGTGTTCTAGAGTCGGGGAGCGAGTACACCGTGGAACCCTAAAGGTGAAGGTAACTGAAGAATGACCTTCACCTGATACATGCGACACGTTATTAAAGGAAGACATCGCGTTTATTTGATTTGTACATAATATCTAAATAATTTAAACTGGTGATTGAATGGGGGAACGGATTTTTGTGAGCGGGAAATGTATTTAATTAGCTGTTGTAGATTTGGGGATTTATTTGGGGATTTATTTTAAAAAGTAAACACATGACCTGTGATTTTTCATGCATTTTCGTGATCAACTGGTGTCAATCTAGCTGGGTAAACATCACTGGTATGGCCTGCAGGCTTCAATTCAGCGAATTTGGCCGAAACGTTAACACTGTCGCCTATGGGAAACCATTTAGTTCCGTGATTCCTATAAGAAAAATTTGAATTTTACGAAATTTCACGTCTCGCCATGATAAGTTGTTATTTCCATATTTTCTTATTTTCAAATGAAAATGACCACATTTTGGACAGATTTAAAGAAGAAACGCATGGATTCGCCTGTAGATAGTAAAGAAAGTGATAAATCTGGTAATTTGCCATGGATGTCAGGTACCATTAGGGGGTCAGGGGGTCTAAAGCCCCCCTCCCCACAATTTTGAGGAGTGTTAGCCCCCCCCCCCATTGGGAAAATGTGTCATTTGACCCAATTAAGCTTTTCCGGCACCCAGTAGCCTTATCTGGGACCGTAGCTCCACCCCAAGTCGGGGGGGGGGGGTGATGGCATCACCACTAGAGATACTGTCGTGCAAAACTGTCATGGCAGCTTTGTTAAACAGACAGTATGCCCTGCCATCTGGTAAAATTTCATGCCTGAGGCTGTGTCTGATGTTGTATCATAATGTTTCGATATTTAAATTGACTTATGGTTGCTTTACATTGCTATTCAAAAAAAATATATATATATTTTCTGTTAATTTTGGTAAATATTTATTATAAATTGCCAAATTCTGCATGAAAAGGGTTTAAAATTGGACAATATATCCCTCTCAAAATGTATATTAACATTTCCTCTTCAATTTAGTAATATTATGGTATATAAGGACATACTTCAGTTATACAAGATGCATTAGCTAGTAAAATTGAAAAAAAAGCTAAATTTGTTTGCTTTATTTTGAGGATTGACACTAATTTTCAGGATGCCTCATATTGGAAAAATAAACCACTACTGCTCGATATAATCCATTTTTGATTTCAGTAAGGTCTATATTTTGATAAAATACTATAAGAAACGCTGTTATTCACACATATACATATATATAGGAATCAGGGAGCTAAATGTGTTCTAGAGTCGGGGAGCGAGTACACCGTGGAACCCTAAAGGTGAAGGTAACTGAAGAATGACCTTCACCTGATACATGCGACACGTTATTAAAGGAAGACATCGCGTTTATTTGATTTGTACATAATATCTAAATAATTTAAACTGGTGATTGAATGGGGGAACGGATTTTTGTGAGCGGGAAATGTATTTAATTAGCTGTTGTAGATTTGGGGATTTATTTGGGGATTTATTTTAAAAAGTAAACACATGACCTGTGATTTTTCATGCATTTTCGTGATCAACTGGTGTCAATCTAGCTGGGTAAACATCACTGGTATGGCCTGCAGGCTTCAATTCAGCGAATTTGGCCGAAACGTTAACACTGTCGCCTATGGGAAACCATTTAGTTCCGTGATTCCTATAAGAAAAATTTGAATTTTACGAAATTTCACGTCTCGCCATGATAAGTTGTTATTTCCATATTTTCTTATTTTCGAATGAAAATGACCACATTTTGGACAGATTTAAAGAAGAAACTCATGGATTCGCCTGTAGATAGTAAAGAAAGTGATAAATCTGGTAATTTGCCATGGATGTCAGGTACCATTAGGGGGTCAGGGGGTCTAAAGCCCCCCTCCCCACAATTTTGAGGAGTGTTAGCCCCCCCCCCCCCATTGGGAAAATGTGTCATTTGACCCAATTAAGCTTTTCCGGCACCCAGTAGCCTTATCTGGGACCGTAGCTCCACCCCAAGTCGGGGGGGGGGGGGGTGATGGCATCACCACTAGAGTTACTGTCGTGCAAAACTGTCATGGCAGCTTTGTTAAACAGACAGTATGCCCTGCCATCTGGTAAAATTTCATGCCTGAGGCTGTGTCTGATGTTGTATCATAATGTTTCGATATTTAAATTGACTTATGGTTGCTTTACATTGCTATTCAAAAAAAATATATATATATTTTCTGTTAATTTTGGTAAATATTTATTATAAATTGCCAAATTCTGCATGAAAAGGGTTTAAAATTGGACAATATATCCCTCTCAAAATGTATATTAACATTTCCTCTTCAATTAGTAATATTATGGTATATAAGGACATACTTCAGTTATACAAGATGCATTAGCTAGTAAAATTGAAAAAAAAGCTAAATTTGTTTGCTTTATTTTGAGGATTGACACTAATTTTCAGGATGCCTCATATTGGAAAAATAAACCACTACTGCTCGATATAATCCATTTTTGATTTCAGTAAGGTCTATATTTTGATAAAATACTATAAGAAACGCTGTTATTCACACATATACATATATATAGGAATCAGGGAGCTAAATGTGTTCTAGAGTCGGGGAGCGAGTACACCGTGGAACCCTAAAGGTGAAGGTAACTGAAGAATGACCTTCACCTGATACATGCGACACGTTATTAAAGGAAGACATCGCGTTTATTTGATTTGTACATAATATCTAAATAATTTAAACTGGTGATTGAATGGGGGAACGGATTTTTGTGAGCGGGAAATGTATTTAATTAGCTGTTGTAGATTTGGGGATTTATTTGGGGATTTATTTTAAAAAGTAAACACATGACCTGTGATTTTTCATGCATTTTCGTGATCAACTGGTGTCAATCTAGCTGGGTAAACATCACTGGTATGGCCTGCAGGCTTCAATTCAGCGAATTTGGCCGAAACGTTAACACTGTCGCCTATGGGAAACCATTTAGTTCCGTGATTCCTATAAGAAAAATTTGAATTTTACGAAATTTCACGTCTCGCCATGATAAGTTGTTATTTCCATATTTTCTTATTTTCAAATGAAAATGACCACATTTTGGACAGATTTAAAGAAGAAACGCATGGATTCGCCTGTAGATAGTAAAGAAAGTGATAAATCTGGTAATTTGCCATGGATGTCAGGTACCATTAGGGGGTCAGGGGGTCTAAAGCCCCCCTCCCCACAATTTTGAGGAGTGTTAGCCCCCCCCCCCCCATTGGGAAAATGTGTCATTTGACCCAATTAAGCTTTTCCGGCACCCAGTAGCCTTATCTGGGACCGTAGCTCCACCCCAAGTCGGGGGGGGGGTGATGGCATCACCACTAGAGTTACTGTCGTGCAAAACTGTCATGGCAGCTTTGTTAAACAGACAGTATGCCCTGCCATCTGGTAAAATTTCATGCCTGAGGCTGTGTCTGATGTTGTATCATAATGTTTCGATATTTAAATTGACTTATGGTTGCTTTACATTGCTATTCAAAAAAAATATATATATATTTTCTGTTAATTTTGGTAAATATTTATTATAAATTGCCAAATTCTGCATGAAAAGGGTTTAAAATTGGACAATATATCCCTCTCAAAATGTATATTAACATTTCCTCTTCAATTTAGTAATATTATGGTATATAAGGACATACTTCAGTTATACAAGATGCATTAGCTAGTAAAATTGAAAAAAAAGCTAAATTTGTTTGCTTTATTTTGAGGATTGACACTAATTTTCAGGATGCCTCATATTGGAAAAATAAACCACTACTGCTCGATATAATCCATTTTTGATTTCAGTAAGGTCTATATTTTGATAAAATACTATAAGAAACGCTGTTATTCACACATATACATATATATAGGAATCAGGGAGCTAAATGTGTTCTAGAGTCGGGGAGCGAGTACACCGTGGAACCCTAAAGGTGAAGGTAACTGAAGAATGACCTTCACCTGATACATGCGACACGTTATTAAAGGAAGACATCGCGTTTATTTGATTTGTACATAATATCTAAATAATTTAAACTGGTGATTGAATGGGGGAACGGATTTTTGTGAGCGGGAAATGTATTTAATTAGCTGTTGTAGATTTGGGGATTTATTTGGGGATTTATTTTAAAAAGTAAACACATGACCTGTGATTTTTCATGCATTTTCGTGATCAACTGGTGTCAATCTAGCTGGGTAAACATCACTGGTATGGCCTGCAGGCTTCAATTCAGCGAATTTGGCCGAAACGTTAACACTGTCGCCTATGGGAAACCATTTAGTTCCGTGATTCCTATAGCTCTATCAAACTACAACTATACGCTTAGCTATTCACAGTTAGCAATACGACTAAGGTAGGTAACTCTATCAAACTACGAATATACGGTTAGCAGTAACGGCAATACGTTCATATAGGTTATACTGTTGTAAATACGGTTCCGAGTGACATCTAGCGGATGCGGGAGGAATATATAGGAGAGAATAAAATAGACACTGGGCCCTGATTGGTCAAAATCATCACACCTCTTCCCTATGATTTCCCATAGGTAAAATAACCATTGGCACAGGAATTAACCCTTTGTAGTGAAGTTTGAATTTTTTGGTGTGGTCTAAAATATGACTGTATTTTTTATGCGGTTCTGACACTAGTTACGAAAACATAAGATATAAGGGCGAATTCCCTGCTAGACAGACATGATTTTTTTGTGTAAAAAGTTTCCCAAAATGTCAATTTTTCAGATTTAAAGAAAATTTTGGACCCAACATTTATATTGCCAACACTATACGCTAAAACGTTAGCACTGAGGCCTATGGAAAACATTTACACCAGTGTAACCCATATACATAGTAGCTGCACATCGCACACATTCAAATCAAAATGGGAGTTATCGCCTAAGCTGCTAGCTGACTTCACAACATGGGGTTTATACTTGCAGTGCTGTTATTTATCGGTGAACTTAGACATCGACACAACCTAAACGACGATACAATTCAATAAACTGAACCAACCCGCCTATCAGGAAACTCAAAGTTCTATACGCCCAACTGAAACTCTCTCGTTCCTGAAAAGAACCAAATCTGGAAATAGTGTATATGTGACCCGCCATATCAAATCCAGTCGGAAGTCGGGATTTTTTACCCTGTGCCAATGCATTCTCTTATATATGCGAGTCGACCATAGGTCGCCTCGCATATATAAGAGAATGCATTGGCTTAACAATTTTTTATCATGTTTTTTAAATAAATGTTTCTTACAATTTTTAGCACATCAAATAAAAAAACATCCATTACCCTGCAGGGAGCCCCACACATATATAGAAGCACATAGATGAGTGTCGTCTGCTCATGTTTGTCTGGGGTTCTGTATGGGTTAAATTATAAGGCCTTTGTAACATTACCAATGAGTGTGAGTTGTGCATGTCTCCGTTCAGGCGTTGGTAGCATCACCAGTGAGGTTGATTTGTTCATGTATCCTTTCTTATGTTGGCAACATTACCAGTGAGGTTGAGTTGTTCATGTCTCCTTTCAGGCGTTGGTAACACTACCAGTGAGGTTGAGCTGAAGGCAATTGCGTCGGAGCCTTCTAGGCGATTCGTGTTCGAAGTCGCAGATTACAATGCTCTGAAAACAATCCAGGACGTGCTTGCTATGGAAACGTGTGACGTAGCAGGCAGTGAAGACATCAACGATAGACCCGACATAGGTAGGTCAGATGTCAGAGTTAGGTAAAACATCAGTTTAGGTTTCGGGCAATTAGCATGAGCTCTCTTTACACGAGGTCTCAACATACTATGTATAAGATAATGCATTGGTCTAACAATTTTTTACAATTTTAATAATTTGTTCTTGTATTCTTTAACAATTTTATAATTTCACCCATACAGCGCCCCAGACAAACATGAGCAGACGACACTCTTCTATATGCTTCTATATATGTGTGGGGCTCCCTGCAGGGTAATGGATAAAGTATTATAATTTCAGGATCCGGTTGTACCGGTGTTATGCTACCCAACTATATGTTATGTAGCAGGCAAATATTCTTAACCCTTTGAGTGCCACGGGCCGATCTCATTGGCCCTAATTTACGGTGTGTAAAATCGGCCCTAATAAAATTTAAAAATTTTAAAAAAATAAAATTTTGGATTGATTTTTTCGGGTATATTTAAGCATGCTATAGCGAATTTACAAACAAACTGGATAACACCTTATGTTAACACCGCATGTTATAACTCAAAACTATCACCAAGTATTCATAGTAATAATTTTGATGCCCAAAAAACATAAGATTCCCTGGCACTAAACCTACTAAATATACCTGTAAGAAACAGGGGGGGGGGGTCGGAAAAAAGTTTCAGGCACGTATGGCATTTTTTCGATCATTTTTTGTACCCAACCACCCCCACCGCCAAATTTGTTTCCGTTTTCGGCACTTTTTTCCGACCATTATTTGACACCCACCCCCCCCCCCTTTTAACACTAAAACAAAGATTTGCGGGGGGAAATTGGTAACATGGACATGTAAATAGGAATGAGTCATTTTGAGGTCAGTCGGCCAAAAAAACATGGCTGCCAGCGGCCATCTTGGATATCAAAATTTGCAACAAAATACAACACGATAACTGCATACAGTCAGTTTACCAGTTAGAATTACATTATTTCTCTCATTCAAAGTGGTTTTGAAGCCCAATTCATTGCTAAAACACTAAAAAACAAGCAGGATTTTTTTTTTTTAGTTACGGAAAAAATTGCTTGTTGGTGGCTTTGACCACCCACCCACCCCGGCATACGTGCCGGAATTTTGTTTTCACCCCCCCCCCCCCCCCTGTAAGAAATAAGAAAAAAATATTAAAATTGTAAAAAATGGAAAAAAATATTAACAAAAGATGAAAAATTGTTAGGCCAATGCATTATATATGCGAGGCGACCTATGGTCGACTCGCATATATAAGAGAATGCATTGGCACAGGGTATATGGGTTGATACAAAAATCGGACCTGGCACTCAAAGGGTTAATATAATTATGTTTAATTTTTCTTGTTCGTCCTTTGATTTGGGATATTGTTACGTGCGTGGTATTGAATGCCGTTTGACATTTGAGATGTTTGACATTTGAGCCGTTTGACATTTGAGCCGTTTGACATTTGAGCCGTTTGAGCTGTGACATATTTCGTTAATCGTGAATCTGTGTTCCCGCTGATTCAGCTAAATGTATCGGTTTCAACTCAAGACATATATTTGCAAATTTGGATGTGATCAGTGGGTTCTTGATGGATACAGTTGTGGTCAAAATTAAAGGTTGAATCCAAATGGAGATTATCGTATGTTGCGATAAATGGCGCCTTTTACATATGATAATATGTTAATCGAAATTTATAAAACAAAAATAATGTGCATGAAAGTGAGGCGCAGTTTGGAGAAATTCCGATGATGTGTCAGATTATTTTCACTGACTGCATTTGCGATACAAAATTAACGTTGAACCCTACGAAGACTATATCGTTATATTACTCGAACGGTAGTTATATCACTAAACGCCCATCATGTGCTGTTATAATGATATTAGGAAGACAAGACAATCGCCCATGATCCACTGTAACTATCAGTATTACAATTCGTGTAATATTCGATATAGTTATGAGTAGACTGGTTTATAATAACCGCGATATCATAAAATCTGATGCATGTTGAGTGAAATGCAATATTATCACAAAACTATAGTTTGGTTTTCACTAATTAGTTATGTATTGTTTTGTTGACACCAGGTCCTGCTTTCAATTGACTAGACTAGTGTTGAAGCAAAATTGTAGATCATTAGGAGATGTAATGTGACAAATTCTTACAAATGATATGCCAACATTATCGTCATCAAATACTTATGCAGCAGTCGATTGTTTTTGCCTATGGAACACAATAGCGAGCTTATGTGGTTGTCACCCGTGCTATGATGTTATTACATATAAGCGGTATTCATTCTCCCCTGCGTGGTGTCCATTCACATGAATGCGGAGTCCAATTTTTAACTTGTCCACCTGATGAACACTGTTCAGTATATGGCGTATATTCTTCTTTATATAGTATCGATTTGCTACTGTGTGATGTTAGTCTATCTGTATATGGTGTCCGTTCACCATTACGATGATGACATATGTTTGATACGGTGTACATTCGTCCTTGTATGGTGTCCTTTCATCTCCATATTGTGTTCAGTTGTCGTATGTTATGGCGTGATAATATTTCATCATGTTGTCCTGTCACCACCATACTGATATATCATATCATACACGCATATACGCAGCATATCAAGTCACATACAAGTCGCATATACGTCATATAAAGAACAGTGGTCACCATCACAAATGACCATCAATATACAAGAACAGGTGAATAGACACAATACAACGGTAAATGCTATGCATCGCATACACATATACAAGTTTTAAAATTATCCTACAGGAGTTCGATAAACGGAGTTGAAACTGACAAATGTTGCCAAATCAGAGAAAATAAACAATTTCACGATTATCGACATACTGTACGTCGCAGCACAAACGTCAACCGATTAGCTAGCAACGTTGTACTATTTGCAATACGAGTCACGTGACTGAATCTCAAATCAATGGAAGACAAATATACATTGAACATAGCATAATAAGCTTAGACTGAAGAACTTCACTTGAACTAACCCGAACTAACCGAACTAGCCAAAACTAACCCGAACTAACCCGAACTAACCCGAACATGCATAAACAAGTGGATGGGAAGACTGAGGAAAATATTAAAAGTATCGTAGTTTGCCCCATATATTGATACCGGGACAATCGGATCTTGCAAATAGAATAGTTGGTCTACATAAATAAAATGGACGCTCAAATGACACCTCGTGCAATGCGATCCCATACTAATGGGAACGTCGCCATCATTATATATCATCTACTGACACACCATCATTATATATCATCTACTGACGACAACTCGCCCTGTAACTTATCATCTACTGACAACAACTCGCCCTGTAACTTATCATCTACTCACACACCATCATTATATATCATCTACTCACACACCGAGCCATCATTATATATCATCTACTGACAACAACTCGCCCTGTAACTTATCATCTACTGACAACAACTCGCCATGTAACTTATCATATACTGACAACAACTCGCCCTGTAACTTATCATCTACTGACAACAACTCGCCCTGTAACTTATCATCTACTGACACACCGACTCGCCCTGTAACTTATCATCTACTGACAACAACTCGCCCTGTAACTTATCATCTACTGACGACACACCGACTGAAATCTGTTTCTACTGACACACCGACTGAAATCTGTTTCTACTGACACACCGACTGAAATCTGTTTCTACTGACACACCGACTCAAATCTGTTTCTACTGACACACCGACTCAAATCTGTTTCTACTGACACACCGACTCAAATCTGTTTCTACTGACACACCGACTCAAATCTGTTTCTACTGACACACCGACTGAAATCTGTTTCTACTGACACACCGACTCAAATCTGTTTCTACTGACACACCGACTCAAATCTGTTTCTACTGACACACCGACTCAAATCTGTTTCTACTGACACACCGACTCAAATCTGTTTCTACTGACACACCGACTCAAATCTGTTTCTACTGACACACCGACTCAAATCTGTTTCTACTGACACACCGACTCAAATCTGTTTCTACTGACACACCGACTCAAATCTGTTTCTACTGACACACCGACTCAAATCTGTTTCTACTGACACACCGACTGAAATCTGTTTCTACTGACACACCGACTGAAATCTGTTTCTACTGACACACCGACTCAAATCTGTTTCTACTGACACACCGACTCAAATCTGTTTCTACTGACACACCGACTGAAATCTGTTTTGAGGCGGAGGTACGTTCTACAAATATATTCAAAATGGCTAGAAAATGTTAAGAGAACGAGCATCAATGTGTGCGATAAATTGGAAACGTGGCCATCATTGTTATATATAATCGCTTCTATGATATGCCTGCAGAAAAACATATTTGCAGTTATTTGTCAAAAACATCGCTAAACGTGTGGTAAGTTAAATTTATAGTCTGTATATGATTTTCAGAATGTGTTCAATGGTTTGACCATTTCCAATGTTTCTTCTCAGCGTTGGATAAACGTTGGTATCGTATTAGACCGTTTGAACTTGTATCAGTAATTACACTTTAACATTATGTGTACATAATAACTGTTTGACACGCGATAGTTCATCATTCTATAGTTACTAATTATGCAAATAGGAACAAGGAAATACATAATGGCATGTATACTGGTTGATGGTAGTTGGTTTCAAACTGTTATTACGCCTGAATCCACATCGAAAACTTTGTTTGCGAAAATCATGTGCCAATGCATGGTTTCATATATGCGAATATCCAATATTGAACAAGTGCATTCTCTAATATATGCAATACTGTTATGTCATAACATTATTAAACGTGTGATTATATCTGAGCCAAAGTGCCATATTTGAATGTAGTTCGCCCACACACATCTTGATACTTTGAAGTTATGGACATTACAGTTACACCCTTTTGTGTGTGAACTAACAATGACGTGTGTGCCATATTCCCCTAACCGGTATTCAGGATTAAGCCCCCCTGTTAGCTGGTATGCAGAATGAACGATGTTATTTAGGTCTTTAGAAGTTCACTCGTCATTAAAAGCACACCAGGCAACGCCCATTCGTTTGTGACGTGTTTCGTCACAATTGTGTTCATGCATGTTACCAATCACTACGACAACGCTGTCACTTATAGTATTTCAGCGTCAGAAAGCGACACCGACAGGTTGGGTGTGTATGCATGCCGATGTGGGCTGTAATATTTCAGCGTCAGAATGCGACACCGACAGGTTGGGAGTGTGTTCATCCCGATGTTGGTTGTAATATTTCAGAATCTGAATGTGGGACTGACCAGTTGGATGTGATGTTCATCCTGGATGCTATCGATACTTCCAAGAGCCAGAGAAATATAATATATAAGCAGATCAGATCGGTGGTGCACACCCTCGATTCGAAATCAGAACGCGCCAGAGTGGGCCTCCTGACAGGCGAATGTGTAGCAGATGGGGGTGTGAAACTATCGTTTGTTGACCAGTTTTCTGAAACAGTGCGTACCCTCATGTCCGGCCAATCATCGCAGTACGCATCCCTTCTCGTCAAACTTCGTCAAGAGTCATTCAAGTAAGTTATTACGCGTCACTATACAATCTACACGTCGTTCATATTTAAGTCAGTTTTGTGCGGAAAGTATAATATTCAGGCGAAAAACACGTCCCCGCTACGCATGGTTACGTGTGAAACTTCGCACCTCTAACTGAAACAGAACCGTTTCGCGCCTGAACCTCAATAAAAAAAATTTGTTGTTTAGAAATGAGACACATTTGTTATATCATGATGTGACCACTAACTCAATCAGCAAATTGTTGTTTAGACTTGCAACTCATTTGTTACATCACGATGTTCCATTTTGCTTTGACTGTCTTGTTTACATTGTGTGAAAATGGCGATATATATTATGTTGATATTGCGACGTCTTATCTTAAACAGTGTAAAAATAACTAATTATACAAATTATACAACCTGTTAGGCCGTCATGGTACTAAGTTATACATTTTGAAAGGGTGTTTACAAAACGATATTACATAATGCGTAGCTAACCATTACCCGGTGCATTGTACCTGACATTGCGACATACAAAACAAAAGTCACTTTTCGATTTGTTATTGTTTCTTAACATGTATATTAATCCGGTCGCTCTTCGTTACAGACCCAAATTCGGCGGCCGAGTTGATGCCAATAAGGTAGCATTCATGTATATAGACCAGGACACTATCGTGAGCGCAGGGATGATACAGGAGGCGTATCGAGCCAGACGCCAAGGAATAAAGATATACGTCATATCAGTGGGAGAGAATGTCAACGTCACCGCGATCGAAGAAATCGCATCAAAACCGTCATCAAAATATGTCTTCAGAAAGCACAATTATCAGGCACTGAGAAGTCTAACAACACAGATACAGAGGGTTGTATGTCCCGGTAAATGTAAGTATCCTACGATCTCACACCATAGATAAATATAGTTGTGTGTCCCGGTAAATATAAGTGTCATACCATCTAACAACACAGATGAAGAGTGTAAATGTAAATGTAAGTATCATACCAAAGTAGGTCCACCAGCCGAATGTACATCCCCTTATAAACAGTGCTGAAATCGGTTTTAAAATTGCCAAAATTGCCGAACTCAAAAATGGAACAAATATGACATTATCTATGTCTGCACTGAACACGACAGCTATCGGTTGTAAATTGAATGGGTAATTTGGTAAGCATACATGTCTGAAACCAACAATACTGTGATTGTGACCTGGTCGAACAATTGGTCGCCAGATATTAATGATTATTAGTAGTGAGTACATTATTAATGTACTTAGGGCACATGTATATGTCACACACCCTGCCAGTTAAATCGAACAAGTAATCGGTGCGTTATGTGTGCTGCTGTACAATACTCATTGAAGCTCGTGACCGGTTCAGCATTTATAGTGCCAATTCAAAATATCGACATGGTTAACCCTTTACCAGCGGAAGGGCCCTGTGCCAATGCATTCACTTATATATGCGAGTCGACCATAGGTCGCCTCGCATATATAAGATAATGCATTGGCTTAACACATAAAATTGTTAAAGAATGTAAGAAAAAATGGTAAAAAGTGTTAAAATTTAGGCCAATGCATTCTCTTATATATGCGAGGCGACCTATGGTCGACTCGCATATATACGAGAATGCATTGGCACAAGGCATAACTGTAACCATCACAATGTGGTCAATGAGCCGGTTCCAATGATATCCATATTTGTATGGTTTTATTGAGACAGACCCAAGATAATTTAGGCTGTTGCAGCTTTATTTGGCCGTTTTTGGCCGGTTTGTTGGGTAAAGGGTTAATACGTTATAGGGTCTCCAACTGGCTTATGTAGCGTGGTACCCGGCTCCGCTTCCCCTCGCATGGTACAGCGCTTTGCCAACCAGCTGGAGCAACTAACTTATATGACCATGTCTGCAATTCAAATCAACCGAACAGCGACCATAATTACTCACCTGTTATGCTAATATGCCATGTCACTAAACCGGACGGACGTTGTCATAATATCAGGCTAGTAGCCACCATTTTGAATTGATGAATTCCCCCCGCCTCGAGTCGTAACTTGCATGTGTGATTGCCTGTCCGTGGGACATCCCGGACAGAAGCAACACATTATTCAATGAATCTTCTAAACTTCCAGTCAGTCTACCACCCACATCGAATGATGTATCACTCAGACACCAAATAATGCAGTCCAACAGAATTTAGGGAGTAGAGTTCTCCACACGTGTGATGTGTTTTAAATGGGGTTCTATGCCCAGGAGTTGGTGGGGTTTTCAGTGTCTCACAAGTTGTGCAATTCGTTAAATCCTTACAGTTACAATTCAACATAGGGAGTTACGCTGTCGCAACATCAAAGACCCTGCACCAATTTTGTATATGTCGCCTCGCACAGAATACATTGGCCTTACAACGTTTTATTAGTTTTGTAAACTATATTCGAACAGTTTTTTTATAATTTGTTTTTACGTTCAACAATTTTCTTTATTTTGTATAATTTGTTCTTACGTTCTATAATTTGTTTTATCATTTAACTTATATTGTTTAACACTTTTATCATTTTGTCTTACACTTACATACTTCAACAATCTTTTGCATTCTGAGGGTCGATGTTGTTAATATTAAGTGTTTGTGTCTATTTTAGTTACATCAGCTGGTCCAGTTACTCTGTATTGATGAAGAGGCGGTGGTCACGTGACTTGATATCGACCGGCCCAGTGATTTTGCATTGATGAATTGAAGGTGGTCATGTGACTTGACATATATTGGTGAATTGATGGTGGCGGAGAAAACTTGAATTGACAACTTAAGGTCAATCCACACCGGACGCGATCGCGCGATTATAACGGTTTTTTTCTGTCAACCGTATCAGTTCTAAGCGCGCGAGTTTTTTATTCACACCGCAAGCTACTGAATCGCGGACCACGAGGCGATCACAGCAGTGATTGTAAGCTTCGTTGATTTCTTGCTTGGTGGCAGACCAGCGGGATAATTGGATCGCTGTCATATAGTATATTTATACGGGCGTATTCATCCTATCTGAAGACGACACATTCATTCGTTGTCGCGATAAAAAATGTGGTGGAGGGAAAGAGAAAATGTCTGGCAAGATATCGACGCAATAACAGGATCGTCTGGTTAATTTTTGGTTCCAATCCATTCCAAGGGTGTGAAGTCACTTTGCCCACAATTTGCATTCCCCGTCACCGATAAATAACTCACAAACTGGAATTATAGAATTAAATTCAATTAAACGCAATTGCTATGAAAATATAGGAAGCCCGTGTACCATTCCACTTGACCTACACTGTTTGACAGTTAAATGAGTTTGAAAAACACTTACATGTATATGCAAATTGTGATTAAAATGTCCATATACATTGTATTTGTGACCTGCCTATAAACAAGGGTGTACTCAATCGATTATCTACCCAAAACCATCGCGCCCGACGAAGCGATCCAGTCGCGTTCGGTGAGGATATAAACATCGCAAGTTTTGAACCGCTACGGACGACAGAAAACGTCCGTAAAATCGCCCGCTCGCACCCGGTGTGGATTGGCCCATACATGAGAACGGCATCACGATGCCACCGATGCTGATGCCAATGCTGATGCCAACCTTGGGACATATAATAAATGAACGGCGGTTTCAATGTGGTCATGGGATTTTGACCGCGAGAAAAATTCAGCAAACTACATGAAGGGGTTCATGCGGAGTTTGCTGATTTTTTATCGCGGTCAGAACCCATGACCACGTTGAATCCGCAGTTTATTATCTATATTTATATACTTACGCTCTTTAAAACACTTCTCCAAATATGTCCGTTATTTCGTCAAATTTTTTTTTTTCAAATATCTCCCGTTATTTAGTTTATAAAAATAATTTCCTATTTCTATATTTCGCTCTATATTTCGCCCTATTTCGCTATTTCGCTGTATTTTCCTATTTCGATTTTTCGTGCTATTTCGCTGTATTTTCATATTTAGCTTTTTCGTTGTATTTCATATTTCGATAATTCGCTATATTTGACATATTATGGGATATGGGATTATATATGATAACCAACATTCTGATAGTCAATCGAGCATCTCGTGCCACCCGTGCTCGCGATTAGATGCCACTAGCCATCCATACGTGAAACTCGATTACATATTGTTTGCTATCAAATCCTTGGCGTATTGGCTGACTAGATACTCAAGCAGTCGGTAAATGTCCGACAATCCCCGGTGATTTCCGGGACCGATGTGTTCATAAACCTATGAACGACTTTGAAAGTGACGTCACGTTACGTTCATAGGTTTATGAACGCATTGAATAAGGGGACGTGTCTACCGTAACGCTATGGGGAAATCGGAAGAGATATCATGTGTATGTAAATTTATAAGATCATCCAGACATTATGATGCGGATGGAGTTCCAACCTTGGAGGATGTAATATCCCCCATATATGAATTCAACTTTATGCAACTCGTTTGAATTTACATTAACACCTCAAATATATTCAGAATATGAATGTTGAATTTCCAAGGGAGATAATTTATATAAGAACTCATAGGTAGTGGACTCGATACTGCTGAAAAAACCCACAAATTAGTTTGAGTTTCAGAAATCATAAACATAAAACTGAAACATGGTATTGCTATGTAATAATTAGTAGTTTCATCGATGCCGATTTTAGACTCTTAGGAAGATCCTCACATCTATGAATTCAACATGCATACTGAATGCAACACGTTTGCATTGATAGTAAACCTGTATATATTCTGATCATGATTGTTGACGTTCAATGGGGGATGCATCAATTTTGGTGAAATTGTATAGAATTGAGTAAGGGAGTTGTATGTATATGCATATATATAACTTCCTTACTTAATTGTATACAATTACACGTGTTCTACATGTTTGCTTCAACTAATGTTCATTACTAACGAGTGTTATAGTAGAATCAAAGTGAGTGAACACATACCTAGTGAGCTGGATGGGTACTGCGATACGAATAACCCTTTACCCAACAGAACGGCCCTGTGCCAATGTATTCTCTTATATATGCGAGTCGACCATATGGCTTAACACATATTAAAAATGATAAAATTGTCAAAGAATGTAAGAAAAAATATTATAAAAATTGTTAAAAAATGTAAGAAAAAATTATAAAATTGTTAAAGAATGGTAAAAAGTGTTAGGCCAATGCATTCTCTTATATATGCGAGGCGACCTATGGTCGACTCGCATATATAAGAGAATGCATTTGGCACAGGGCATAACTGTAACCATCACAATGTGGTCAATGAACCGGTTCCAATGATATCCATATTTGTATGGTGTTATTGAGACAGACGGAAGATATTTTAGGCTGTCGCAGCTTTATTTTGGCATTTTTGGCCGTTCTGATGGGTAAACGGTTAAGGGTGATGCATTTGCGGTATTGATGACAAGGTTAGTTAGTTTTCTGCACATCATTGTCATCGTTTTGATAATATATATCGGTAAATATTATGTATGAATTATGTGTGTGTGTTGATACGATTCATTGCGACCAATGTCATACTATGTAGATTTATCATGCTGCGAGCATATACTGATTTCATGAATACGTATGTGTCTCACATGGTATCTATATATAATAAAACTTACTGCATAGGCAAGGAATCAGTATATATAGGAGTAGTGTGATCACGTATGCAAACAGCGTATGGCACAATGTTAACCCTTTACCCAACAGAAGGGCCATGTGCCAATGCATTCTCTTATATATGCTAGTCGACCATAGGTCGCCTCGCAAATATAAGATAATGCATTGGCTTAACACATTAAAAATTATAAAATTGTTAAAGAATGTAAGAAAAAATGGTAAAAAGTGTTAAAAAAAGATTTTTGTTAGGCCAATGCATTCTCTTATATATGCGAGGCGACCTATGGTCGACTCGCATATATAAGAGAATGCATTGGCACAGGGCATAACTGTAACTATCACAATGTGGTCAAGGAGCCTGTTCCAATGATATCCATATTTGTATGGTGTTATTGAGACAGACCGAAGATATTTTAGGCTGTTGAAGCTTTATTTGGCCAGTTTTGGCCGGTTTGTTGGGTAAAGGGTTAAATAGTCAATGGCGAAGGCAATATAACATACAACGGCATTTCCAGTGACAGAGGAATAACAATAAGATATCGCCCTGAGCGGGCTTGTCATTGTGTATCATCTAATGATATTTTATTCCAGACCCATTGACGTGAGTCACATGTATTCAACGGAATCCCAGCCATTGAATACACATTATTGCATACCTCGAGTGAAATACAAGCCGGAAATATTATTGTTGACGTTGTTGCCAAAAAATATGACGTACATTACGTCGATCACCCGCTTCCGATGATCCCCCCATAATTATTGGATATTTGTCAGACTTAAATCACAATAAAGGTATATATAGTAACAATGAATGCGCCATTCTTGGGTTGAACTTATCTGACTGGACGGTGTAGAATAAATACATAACACAACTTGTATCACACTCTCGATTCTTTTATCGAACTCGTTGCAGATGGCGCATAGTTACATTTCGCTCGCGCTACGCTCTCGCGGAATATATCCTTGCGCCATCCGCAACTCATTCGATACAAGATTCGATTAAGATGCGCGTTGTGTTCTGCCTATGTCTCTGAAGCGATTCGTCGAATATCGTAGAGAATGATTTCAACTGTATGGGACTGGGAATTAAACAGGTGAATACCACAGCCCTGGTAATTAAGAATATGACCTCGGGGACAATATCATTGTTTAATCGTATACAAGCGGTGTGTCAGCATGTGGCATGATACCACGCCGTACGTGTTCAGACAGCGGGTAAATGTAAACTGTTTTATCACAGCAACACAACATGATCAAGGATGTGGCTCAACTTAATTCATGATACCACGCCGTACGTGTTCAGACAGCGGGTAAATGTAAACTGTTTTATCACAGCAACACAACATGATCAAGGATGTGGCTCAACTTAATTCATGATGTCATCCGGATGTTTTCCCTTTAGCAGTATTAATGTTATTATTTGTGCACATCTCTCACCAGAGCGTGTGATTGGGACCCTGACCCTAATATATCCCCTTTCTTGACATCCATTACATTTTTGCTCCGCCAATATTATGTGGGTAAAATGACGAATATGTTTGAGGCGTTTTACTTTCTTACTAAAACCTATTTTGACTAACAAATAGGCCATTTATGGTCTACCTGTCAGTGCCTCACTTTGACTTGTTTTCTGTCATTCTGGTGTGCTAGGTTTGGTGTTGCTTTCCCTGGAACTCGTGTTACCTGGTCTGACACCCACTTACCTGATTGGTTACACATAAAAACAACTTAATTCATGATGTCATCCGGATGTTTTCCCTTTAGCAGTATTACTGTTATTATTTGTGCATATATATGTCACATCTCTCACCAGAGCGTCACCACACTTCATACGAATCTTAAATGTGTGCCCTTATTGTATTCTGAAATTCGTTAAAACTTGGCAACCAGCAGCCATGTTGGAATTTAAATTGAAATCGATCGGCGTAGTTTGCAACATCCATCGAAATTTTTTTTTTTAAATGTACATACATGTTTAGGATCACCTCGAGATGGGAACTACCGAAACTGGACTACGATCAATAAACATTATGGCTGCCGGCAGCCATTTTGATTTAGCTCTTTGACGTAAATTATTTGGCCCACGCTACATACCACATCTCTCTTCCTAGTCGTCATCTAATTTCGAAATTCGTTGAAAAAACATTGTGGCAGGCAGCCATAATGTATTTACAATAGTAATCGATCGACACACCCTACATACCGCGTTTAGTTTTGAATTGGTTTGAACATGTGCAGGCATGTTTAGGGTCATCTTCATATAGGGTCTATTGAACGATTTTCGATCAAATATGTGGTTTTACTCGTTGCATGGTTAAATTATGTGACACGCCCTAATATCACACCCCAATCGTCACCAAACATTAATGGATCGGTTCGTTGAAAACATGACCGCCAGTGGTCATCTTGTATGTTACTCTTTGCATTACTAAATTCTTCGTCACACCATACAGGCCACATCCTTCTTCGGATCGTGACCATACTTCATATGAATCTTCCGGTTAACCTCTATATGGGAGCCGTCGATTGTGTTTTATTTCTAAATTTCGTTAACATGACTGATGTTGACATCTAGTATTACGTAGACCCATTAACTTCTATATCGCTCCATTGGCTGGATTATTTTGAAATTAGCCCACCTCCAATCTGAACTTCGGTGTCATTAACACTATTAATAGTATATTATTCATTTGATAATGATCATACCACAGAAACAAAGATAACGCATACTGATTAATGAGCATTGGTTGAACATGTTGAGATAATAAGTTCGCGTATGCTCGTGTGTTGAACTTATTTTCTGAACAGTTCGTGATCGAACGACTCTTCAACGGGTGTTTAGTACAGAAATGTATAAACGAACATACGAGCTTCAAAAATACGAAACTAAACACGAAATATTGATATACCGGCTGTACGTTTCTGAACAACATAATTCCCATGACCACAGCATGACCACAGCATGACCACAGCATGACAGCATGACCACAGCATGACCACAGCATGACCACAGCCATTGTACAACTGTTGTCATTTTCTTTCGCAACGGAATATACCAACATCTCTTTATTTCTAGCATGTCCGGAATATTAAACAATATTGTAAGTCCGTGCATTCTTTGATATAAGCGAAGCTCCATATCTGAAACTCAAATATATAAGAACATGTACGGGCACATGGTCTTTAATACTGCACCAGCGCAGCTCCAGACATGAAATGGTTAAAATACTTTGAAGAACACCCTTCAATCCATTGCGAAACGTTATATTTCATATTAGGCCTGACTAACATTGTGAAATACATATTTGTGTTTACCTATGTATTATGTAATATATATCTTGACATATATGTGGGAATGCATTTATATGGTATGATATGTATACACGCTCATATTGCGGATGAGATAATGGTATAGTTATACCAATGCGTCGATGTACAATTAGCTTTTACCAGCTTTGCAGAGAGAAACAATATACGCATTACCCTGTATCGGGTTCCTGGTCCAATACACTTATAGTGTTACTAATTGCATGTGAGTAATATCAACCGCGCATATAATACGAGAGGTGTGTCAGAATCACAAGACTCTCGAATTGTGCGGATCGTGAATAAGGTATTCTTGGAATCCAGACAAGGTAAGTTTATATATCTCCATCACCGGTCCCCTTAATTGAATTTGACTAACTTGATATTATATGAAACAGCCTGTTTTCTTAAATTAAATACACCAACCCATGTGTTTCCTTGTTGGTATGTAATGAATGTGCCGATACGTTAACATTGTATTAATACCTGTTGATTGCGCATCACAAACCGTGATCACCCTATGATCCAAGAGTGATAGACAACGACGGTGTCGTGTTTTAACGTCAAGAACGGACCGACCTGTCAAGTCAATACACATGATTAGACCTTACAGGTACTCAATCCGATCAGATCGTCCCCATGTCATCAAGTTGCAACAACAAAAACAGTTCATCAAAATACCCTTTAGTTATCAGAAGCGATTAATTACAACAGAATAATGGTAACTGCCGTCAAATATGGTATACAATTTCCAAAATCGTGTTATTTATTAACATGTTGTTCAACGAAATATGGCCGTATTGCAACTGAATTTTAGAGTTATCCACCTCCATCCCCAACTTTGTCCGAGGCCTTCGGTTTGACAATATTGTTCTGGGCCAGAAATAAGTACGAGAAATAAACAATGTCAAAAATCGACATCTGATCACTATGAGCTTTGGTGTGTGGGTTCCTCGACTCGAATCAAACAGGTTTTACCCCGAAGGCAAAGAAATGTTAATTTGAGAGCCTTAATTCGATTATGCATCTTTAATGACAATACTAGGCAATTCTTCAAGGATTGTCCACTTATAAACCTATAATGTTCGTTAATTAATGGACAATCCTACCACGCGTGGCACGCGAGCTTGGGATTGTCCACTAAATGGCGACAAGTAAAGCTAATCCTGCATGTTAGCCTTCGTATTTAATATGAAGGGCAATAACTCTATAACGAATGTTAATTTACTAAATAACGGCGATTTGTATGAGAAGTAGTGTTTTTGACGAAATAACGGAAATATTCGAAATTGTTTTAAAGAGCGTACCTCAAACCTCCCCAAGCCCACCCACCCAATGGAAGAATTTGACTTATATTTCACAGGAGTTGATCTGTTGTGGTGTTGCAAATTTCTCATACAAATCTCCGCTATTTAGTAATGGTACATTCTTTATAGAGTTAATACCCTTCAGATTTAATATGAAGCTAACATGCAGGATTATCTATATATGTCGTGATTTAGTGGACAATCCCAAGATCGCGTGCAACGCGTGGTCGGATTGTCCATTAATCATTTTAGGTACGGATTGTCCGTTTATAGGTGGAAAATCTTATGCGCATTATGTGACAATACACATGCAATCGGTGTGGCAAGTAAATGTTGATAATCGTCAATAATACATACATATTATGAATGAGCTCACACTACCTAATATTACACATGTTTGCCCCTTAAAAGTTGTATGCATGCATATGAACATGTACAACGTTATTTTATTCCATTGAACACCTAATCATAATGCATCCGAGCTGGAAAAGCTCGTAACTTCTTGGTTAATACGGAATGTCGTGCAGTCAGTAATGTAGGACTGGTGGGTCTGGTTTAACCCCTTCAGTGCCAGGTCCGATTTTGTATCAACCCATATACCCTCTGCCAATGCATTCTCTTATATATGCTAGTCGAGCAAAGTTGGCCTCGTATATATATGAGAATACATTGGCCTAACAATTTTTCATCATTTGTTATTATTTTTTACAATTTTTTACAATTTTATTAATTTTTTCTTATATTCTTTAACATATACTTATTTTGTAGGTTTAGTGCCAGGGAATCTTACGTTTTTCATGGGCATCAAAATTATTACTATGAATACTTGGTGATAGTTTTGTGCCCCTAAGGTTTTATCCAGTTTGTTTTTAAATTCGCTATAGCATGCTTAAGCATACCCAAACAAATTCAACCCAGGGCCGATTTTACAGACCGTAAATTAGGGCCGATGAGATCGGCCCATGGCACTGCAAGGGTTAAACATCTATTCAAAACGATAGTATTGTGACGATAATTTCCACAACTAAAATATGTCTTACCGTGCGTGTAATAATATTCATCATGCATAAACTATGGGAATCATGCTTAGAAACTAAGGACATATTTGACACTTGTAGTGATAAAATACTAATCATTATATAGACTGAAAATGTTTGTATGTTGTATATCAGTGTGTGTGAAATGGAAAGGGGAGGAGCCACGCAAACGATTACACAAATACACAATATTTTGTCATGGATTTCATCAAATGTCATTACTATAATCATCCCCATCATATGTGACTCGTCATATGGAAACTAGTCGTAAATCGAAAAATATGTTATTTGAATTACGTGCTGCACGTTATAGAGTGTGATAAGAGCTTTGATTAGGTCGCACACGTAATGTGTTGTTGCGGTCCAAAGTTTTAGGATTTTGAATGTCAGCATAAACCGATTCCAGAGATAATCAGAGGTAATCGCATTTAAGGACAAACATATTAGCTAAATTCTTAATAAATATACACCACTATATGTCCAAATTACAAAAGCACATTAATAGACACAAACTTCACTGTATGCTACTTTATGTCTACTTTATGCTACTATATACAAATGTGTCCAAAACAAATCATATTTTTTTGCATTTTTTGTTATATTTTATGTATTTACTCAGTATTTGAAATTCCGACTTACGATTGGTTTTGATATGGCGGGTCACATATAGGGAACCTAATTGTGTGGTATGAAGAAGCATATGTTTTCGTCCGAGTCAAGTATGGGCGTTGGGGAGGGGCGCCAATAATAATGACATATTATGTCAGCGATTTCCACTGAACCTAAATATCGGTATAGGTATATTATACGAGTAGTCTAAAGTTGTAGTAGTGCCACCCGGTTCAGGGATGGGGGTAAATATATTTCCCGGTCTATGGATGAGCAAATACACATCATAATCTGGCTGAATATTTACGCATTCTTGATCAATAAAACAAACATGCACGTCAACCCGCGCCCTGACTCAGACGACGTCCGTTGTGCATATTTAATCTAGGTATACCCGCGCCCTGACTCAGACGACGTCCGTTGTGCATATTTAATCTAGGTATACCCGCACCCTGACTCAGACGACGTCCGTTGTGCATATTTAATCTAGGTATACCCGCACCCTGACTCAGACGACGTCCGTTGTGCATATTTAATCTAGGTATACCCGCACCCTGACTCAGACGACGTCCGTTGTGCATATTTAATCTAGGTATACCCGCGCCCTGACTCAGACGACGTCCGTTGTGCATATTTAATCTAGGTATACCCGCACCCTGACTCAGACGACGTCCGTTGTGCATATTTAATCTAGGTATACCCGCACCCTGACTCAGACGACGTCCGTTGTGCATATTTAATCTAGGTATACCTGCACCCTGACTCAGACGACGTCCGTTGTGCATATTTAATCTAGGTATACCCGCACCCTGACTCAGACGACGTCCGTTGTGCATATTTAATCTAGGTATACCCGCACCCTGACTCAGACGACGTCCGTTGTGCATATTTAATCTAGGTATACCCGCGCTCTGACTCAGACGACGTCCGTTGTGCATATTTAATCTATAGGTATACCCGCGCCCTGACTCAGACGACGTCCGTTGTGCATATTTAATCTAGGTATACCCGCACCCTGACTCAGACGACGTCCGTTGTGCATATTTAATCTAGGTATACCCGCACCCTGACTCAGACGACGTCCGTTGTGCATATTTAATCTAGGTATACCCGCACCCTGACTCAGACGACGTCCGTTGTGCATATTTAATCTAGGTATACCCGCGCCCTGACTCAGACGACGTCCGTTGTGCATATTTAATCTAGGTATACCCGCACCCTGACTCAGACGACGTCCGTTGTGCATATTTAATCTAGGTATACCCGCACCCTGACTCAGACGACGTCCGTTGTGCATATTTAATCTAGACCATTAGAAAATACGTCGTGTAACGGATATGAAGTCGGCGAATCCTGTTTTCGCAAGTTGGTTGCCGTTCACTTCTTGACATGGAAGCTCCTTGTTTGGACTTTAAGGCGGGGTAGCGCTCTATGATGTTGTGTACCTTGTCGATGAGAGTAGGATAGGATCGGGGCCTAGTCTTTGACGAAAACTGCGAGCTCAGACTAAAGTGATATATCACTATGGAGAGGGATTAGAGAATGAATTACTCCGTTTCTTAATTATATTCATCAAATTTTTCATATATCGTGCGAAAATGAGAGAAGAAAAATTATCGTAGCAAATCGGAAATCTGATCTGAAATACAACTATTCGGTCGAGAGGGTTCGCCACTTCAGTAAATGCCAATATCAACAGTTTTTTTATCGATCGCAAGGATTTGTCGACTTGTCGATTAATGAAGCAGAACTTTCAATATAATCCTTCTTCAATCCAGACCCTTATAGATATTTTCTTATCCATAGATTTTCACATTTAATATATAGTTATGCATATTAAATCAATTGCTATATTTCGGCTGATGGTCTGTACATGCATTAACGCTTATTTCATACTGACTGAGTAACCCCTGATATCCCCACCACTATACATACACGTACTTGATTAGCTTTTCTCACGAAACCATTTATATCTGGACAAAATTAAGTATATTACATATTTACAAAAGAGACCGATAATTGTACAAACGAGGAAGTCTGAACGTCGAAAAAACAAACAAACAAACACCAAACAAATTATTCGTTTCTGAATAGACACCATCCCCATATAATACCGTTTTGTATAGCAATTATAGCAACCATAGCTTCACTCCACTTCATCTTCTGTAACTTTCTCTTCCCCTCTTACCTAAAACTCTCTCACTCTCTCTCCATCTCTCTCATATAGAAACCTAGAACAATTTACCATTTATTTGTGTTGTATACCTTGTCTTTCATTAACATGTTCTGTATTTTTTTAAAAGGTGATACATCAGAATGTAGGTATAGGGTTGGAGCATAAGCTAGCAATCAGTGATAATCTCCGCATAAATGCACGATAATACTGTCAGTAGGAAACTTATTTTGGAAAACCTCATTTTAACCCAAAACTAACTTAGCGAAAAGTGACCAGGTGTCCAGACCAGAATTCGAGTTGAAAACATTTAACGATTCCCACATAGACTACCAATGGACACGAATTGAACAAACTCACTAAAGCAGTGTGGTATAATCACATGCAGAGGCAAGTTCAAACATAGCATCAACATAGCATCAACATAGCATCAACATAGCATCAACAGAAGCAACACATCGATCCTGCTTAATTGAAAGTCACAAAATTGTTCTGAGAGCAGAAAACTCATTTATCCCTGAGCCAATGCATTGTCTTATATATGCCAGTCTATCATAGGTCGCCTCGCATATACAAGAGAATATATTGGCCTAACACTTTTTTATCAACTAATTAACTGAAACAAGTTTCAAATAATCGCAATTACTATTATTTTATTCTTATGCGGTGGGGGTCAACTGTTTTATACATATGTATAGACAGGGGTTGTGGATGGTCAATCAGCTGCGAAACTAGTGTTGGTTCAGTTGAACAATTATTAAAGGCACGGATGGCCTTCGCTGTTGGTACGCTTTTAAAACAGTCAGACCTTCTAAAACTGTCATAACATAAATAATATCAAAATATAGACAGATGTTGTTCTTATACCAATCATATATATCGGTTAAATAATATGCTATTGTCAAGTTAATACGCTTTGTTATGTACACAGTGTCCATGTTTTTGACTTTTGTTTACATAACAAAGCGTACTAGCTTGCCAATATTATGTTATTTACGCGATAGTTATGATTGGTATACGAATAAGATATGTCTATATTTTAATATTCTGTCTTTGTATTGCGGTTTTAACGGATGGGATTATCTTTAAAAAAAATACGCACATCGAAGGCCATCCGTGCCATTACGCAGCTTACATCAAAATAAGTTATTAGTTTACCCATAATGCAAACAAAAAAGGATTTCAAACAGTATAACATATATGGATAATATGGTCATGTAGTAGAATAGCTTAGCTTCATAATCCATTGCTGTCGATGCTTTAAAGGTACGGTTGCCCTTGGCGGTGGGTATCCTGTGAAAATATTTCCACCCGTAAAAAACCGCCACAAACAGGAGGAACAACAAAATGTAGACATACTTTGTCCGTATACAAATAAGAAATTACGCATAAACAGTATGTTATTGTCATATATTTGACCATTGTTATGTAAACAAAGGCATAAAAAGTAACTTTTCTGGTGTTTGTTTATATTATGATGGTAAACATAAAGAGCGTTCTTTGTTGGTGAATTCCTGATATGGAACGAATAAAGAGCGTTTATGTCATTTGTGTGTGATTAGCCAGCAGCATCGTGCTGTCTTCTGTAAGACAATCAGGCTCTTGCTTAGGTGAAATATAGTAAATCTTTATGATAACATGCTGTTTACGCGATGGTCATGGTATATATGAACGAAACTGTATGCGTTTTAATGTTTTTCTGTTTACGGTGATTGGAACAAATATGAATATTTTCGACAACTAAGGCCGCACGTGCCTTTAAGTTGAATCATATAATGCACCACAATGTCTCAGGTAATAAGTAAAACTCATTTATCAATGCGTTATCTAATACATGCGAGTCTGTATATGGGGACGTAATGTTGAGGGGGAGAGAAATGTTTACTTGATAATTCGGCACATCTATTCATTGTTCACATCGAAACAATTAAAGTCACGCATTGTCTGTCACTGTTCATTCAATGCGTACAGCGTTTCTCTTCACTTGCTTCACTCGCGTATATCTCTAAATTAAGCTCTGGTCATATTAGAAACACAATCGGAAGTATCATAATTATTATATATGATTTCCGAATTAATTATCAAGCGAACATTTCTCTTGTTTTCTCCTCGACATTATGCAGTTCTTATTCACATAAATTCATAAACGACCTTCACGGTGATTTAGTCTGTGTACGTTAAATTTAACACATTGTAAGGCCAATAAATACAAAACGAAAAGATAATGTGTGACTCATAAACGAACAAGTTAATTAATTTATCATCTGCCATTTCCCAAGCGTGGTCGCAATCTGCGCTGGTCGTCTATTGGTTAAAATCCGTCACGTGAATATATATATGCCCTCATTTATGGTGGCGGACATTTCGCCCACATGGTAGAATGTTGAAATGTTCAACTTCGAATCTCCCACTGGATCGATCCATGAACGACAAACTAAGTGTTTTATTATATATTTGAATATTTGTATCCTCTCTTAACCAATACCCCCTGGTGGTGTCGTCCTGTTATCAACATCGTCCGTATAGTATCTATACTCCCGTTGGTCCAAATCGTCGGCAAATATGTTTATCGAAGTTGTTGCCCCTCCCTTTTCCGTTCCTCAACCTTAGCCTGCATCATTGTCGTCAACGCCCAACACAAGCTTTGGATTCCCGCTAATGTGTACAGCGGGTAGACATATATTTTAACAAGTTTCACTAAAAAATATATATTGAAGACCCGTGTCCAGAAACACTTCTATCAATTAATATTGGTTTTAATCCGAACATTTTATTATGAAATGAGATGATAAGTGGGACGTTTATTGTTCTATTTTAGAACAGAACATTCAAGCGATAACATATAGCGATATAGATCACTAGGGTATTCCCATAGCTATGCTCCGAGCGTCATATGTCCCATATGTATTGTTTGTATTGTGTTATCACATAGTTATAAGCTTAATGAGTATAATTAACGTTTATTTATGACACACTTATGGTTTCTGTTATCAGTAGCTACTAGTGTTCGTTGGCTAAACAACCACACTTGTGTAGACCAGAAAATATTCGAAATATAATCAGTACTAACGATAGAAGCATTTCCGGACAGGGGTCTTCGATTCATATCTACTATGTTATACCGCGGTAACTATATAACACATGTTTATAAACAGATAGACCAACTTTAACTGTGTTAGCCGTTAATCAATGTGTTAACCGGAAATGCACTGTCAACCTTGGTGTTATGCAATAAAACACATCATCATGCAATAATATAACAATCCGTTAATTATTTAATATATCAGTTGCATACTATCTCAAAATGCAATATTTCAATGCCGCATTTGAAACTGACGTCGCAAATTTTAATATTTTCTGTTGTAGGTTTTAAAATGTTGTTTCGGTTTCACTTAATTACACTGGAATTATCCATCCTGCTGAGTGTGGTATTCGTTCACGAATGTCGACTTGTGAACAGTACCAGTAACCCCGTGTCACCCGACACAAACAATTCAAGCAAGTCAACCAAGCCCACGCCAGACGGTACAGAGACGGATAAATCAAGCAACCCCGGGCAACACGGCGCAGATGCATGCAGTTCAACCAACAGCTCGACCGCAGCTCAGACAAAATGGAACAACATGACTCACCAGCGTCATAAGTTAATAGAATACGGCGACCTAACTGTTTATATCTACGATTCAGAACACGAGGAACCGCCAGGTGACTTAATTAATATTTGCCCTACGTCTCTTTCGTAAAGACAAGCCAGTTTGCCCAAATAACTACGTATTATCGCATCAAATACAGACTGGGACGGTACCAGAGGGTCTCCGTTTACTATATATATATACTAGCAGGGTGATGTGAAACCCTCTGCATGATGTTGATATTTGTTGGGAATAAAGAATACTCTTGCTCAAATTTAAGTGTTACACGTATTCTCATAAATTGTATATTCAAATAGCAGTCATGGAATATATGTAGTGGCTCACCTTGTCGATTGTCATTTTGTTTATCGCGATTAATCCGTTCCACCAATAATGAAGTATTTATTTATTTACAACTGCGTATACTTCAGACGGTATAATATCATACATGGAATATCATAAACACATTAGTTCGCAAAAATAAAAGACGACAATTGGGTTTTACATAGAGAGATGCATCAATCAATCTAGTGGGTTGGACTTGAGGACACCTTGCTATCATATCTCCATGAAGATACAAATGTTTTAAAGAAATTTCCAGGTGCTCCTTTGTTCATGGTGCTATCTATTGGCTAATATTATCAGTGTACAAAATGTTGTTGTGCAATATATATCAGTTACAAGTTGAAAGACACAGAGCAATATTTTGAGTTGTTTATGTCATTCGATGAGTCTGTTG
The DNA here is from genome assembly GCA_032622095.1 of Siphonodentalium dalli. Lineage (NCBI taxonomy): Eukaryota > Metazoa > Mollusca > Scaphopoda > Gadilida > Siphonodentaliidae > Siphonodentalium > Siphonodentalium dalli. Next base: position 6,443,408 of record CP136063.1, on the reverse strand, counting down.
TAAAAAGTTCCGCTGTCGGGCAGATATACCCTAGTCAGATGTCAGATTGGAGGATCCTGAAAAGTCATGTACTACTGACGTCTCTTTTATATCAGAAGAAAACTATATTTGACTGCACACTGTGACCACTATTTTTAACAGGCCTTAGATTCATTCCAGATCTCTCTTTGTGGAAACTGTATGGAATGCAATTATGCAGTCCTCTGACGGTTCGAGATCTCTCAGTTTGCAAGAATATATGTATCTCTTAAATATAATGATAGATATAGTGTTAATGCTTCTTCTGTGTATCTCTTTTTGCTAGCTCATTATGTGAATGCCCTAATTGCCATCCCCATATAACTATGACAGTTGAGAAGATATAATTGTTCAAGTGACTTAATGGGGTCACCATTTGTCGAGATTGTGAAATTTTAACGGCCAAAACTCATTAAAATGATATGGAGATGACCTGGGTGACTATATATAACTTATATAGGTTGATATCGGCGAATAGCAATTTTATCAATGATATTGCATATCCTCTCGTCATCCGTGACCCAAAATAACACCAACTGTGATTTAATTTATCGTATCATTAAAGAAGAACGTGTATGAATTTGGTGGAAATTAGTGCTAATTATATTTGTATCAGCTTTGGTGCAACTGCCATCCTCATGCACGACTTTAACGGCGCCACTTTTGACATATTTAAACCACGTCCATTAGAATCGTGGATGCATGATATACTGGAGATAATTATATATAGGTTTGGTGGTAATTAGCAACTAAACAAATTCTTAGAATAGTTATGACCCCCCCCCCCCACCCGACAGCTCTCATCCAAACGGTAGCAATTTTGCGTCTTTAAATCACATGATTATATTCCTCGTATCATAGAGAAGAATGGTATATCAATTTTGTGGAAATCTGCGCTGAAAATATTTTATTAAATCAATTGTTGCTGCCCCCTGCAACGCTGACCTGAAGAGCGCCATATCGCGGAGGAGATTATGTATGCGTTTGATGGAAACCACCGACAAAGCTATTTCAACATATTTTTTTAATTTTGCCGACCTCCCCCTTTTCTTATCCTGACACAAACAGCGTCACTTTAGAAAATTTTAACCCGCATCATTATCTTCCTCGTAAAAAGTTAGCCCTCTTAGAACGCCTTGGTGCCATCTCGATTGTACTCCGTGAAGTTATATATATATAAATATAACGCACACAGACAGGCAGCACAATTTGATTTATCGTATCTGTCGAGAAGAACGTGTCTGAATTTGATGGTAATTGGTACTAAAAATATTTGTTATCAGTTTCTTGGTGACCGTCCCGTTCCTATTTCGGACTCAAGTAAAGCCACTTTTGTCACCGTTAAACCACACACTTAGACTCATTAGAGATTATCGATGCATGTGTATGAAATTGGTGAAAATTCGTATCACATTTAAGGTCCCGATATCCCTCACACAGACGGTACAAATTTGGTGTATCTAAACCACATGATAAGATTCCTCGTACCACGAAGAAGAATATGTATCAATCTGGTGGAAATCGGCGCTAAGCATATTGTTATAATGTGTGTGTGTGTCCGTCTCACCTCTATACACCACTGACTCGAAGGGCCCCACTTGTGACATCTTTAATCCACACAATTATACTCCTGATATCATGGAGATGATTATTTATAACTTTGGTGCTAATCGGCGACTAAACAATTTTTTAACAAATTTGGTGCCACCCACTCTTCCCCATCTCTCACTCAAAACAACACCAATATGGCGTTTTTAAATCACCCGATTAGATTCCTCGTATCATGAATAATAACGTGTATCAATTTGGTGGAAATTGGCGCTGAAAATATTGTGTATCAATTTTGGTGCCCCTCTCCCTTTCAGTGCCCTCTGACTCGAATGAGGCCATATCTGACAGATTTAAGCCACACCGTTAGACTCCTCATACCATGGGGATGATTTTGTATAAGTTTGGTGGCATTCCGCGAATAAACCCATTCTTATCAAATTTAGTGCCAACCCACCCCCCTAATCTCTCATCCAAACGACAACAATTTGGCGTTGTTAAATCGCACAGTTAGATTTATTGTATCGTAAAGAAGAATATATATCGATTTGGTGGAAATGGAGCTAAAATTGTTTTTTATCAATTTTGGCACCCCTCTCCCATTCCGTGCATCCCTGAGTCGAACGGCGCCACTTTTGACATATTTAAACCACACCATTAGATTCTTCATATCATGGGGATGATTATATGCAAGTTTCGTGGCAATCGGCGACAAAAACAAATTCTGCCCCTCCTCCTTTTCTGCCCCTGACAACAACAGCGTCACTTTAGAAATTTATAACACCCACCATTATCTTGCTCGTAAAAAGTTACCCCTGGTATACCACTTTGGTATCATCTAGATGGTTCCCTGTGAATTTCTATAGAACACAGACAGACAGACAGAAAGTCAGACATTCGCAAATATAGATATAGATATATAGTAACACATTGATCAGGCTCTCAAAAGAATCTACTGCCAAATATGTTACTATATTTAGCATGCTTAAAGCGGGTTTTACCCCAATTCGCCAACTTTGTCTCGCAACTGTCCAACAAATAAACACATCACAGCTTCACTGTGACTACCATTAGCTACATTACGACATTTACTATCCAAATGAATCGATTAACCTGCGCTTATTTCTCTGGTTTAGACAAAAAATAGCAATTTAAGAAGAATTAAGCGCAATTCGGTCAGACCTCCTCTCAATTAATCGTTGCAGTCCTCGCAGAGAAGCAGCTCGTATTTGAGCCAAGCGTTTTCCCCCCATTAAATTGGTACTTGGAGATTATCCACAGTTCCCATGTAATGGATTACAGTCGTTTTAATAACGGTGCCTTTTCGCGCCACGCATATGGTGTGTTAGGTTATGCTGACACTTGATAGACAAACACCTCCGAAATTCAAACTAACCCTCTACTTTTCTTTATTTTAAATTCAGGTTATCATTTGACATGATCGTATATGATAAAAAACAGTCAAACTCTTGTTATACCCTATTTCTTCTAGACTCAAATATGACGATGTCTACCTCCCATGGCTGGTCCTTTATGTATTCGATGAAGTTATTGTTGGGCATTGCAAGCACTCAAAGAGTAATATGTGATACTAACATTAACCTATAATGTGGAGTTACTACATGCTGTTATCAAACACCCACACTTAGGATTAGTGGTATCCAACATACAATGTATAACTGCATCTCATTGAATCATACCGACATTCCCCTGCCCGGTGACAATATGACACTGTCCATCTACCTCGGTGGATTACGTAATGTGTTCTGTACAATTATTGTTGGCCATCAAAAGCATATTTGGATCTATTCGGTTGTGCATTTATTTATATGAATATTGAATATGTGATAATATGAGTACTTGTAATAATTTATGCAATAATACAAATTATGAAGGTAAATTTAGGTGAATGACTTTCCATCGTCATTGCTGTATACATTGTTAATCCTCGCAAATATTAGGGCGGCGTTCGTTGCAGAAATATTCACATTTGTTCAAATCGCCATCATCATAAGGAATTTTAAAATATATAAAGTTGTGTTCATATAAACGCTCTTTATTATTTCCATATCAGGAAAACAGTAACAAATAACGATCTTTGTGTTTACCATATCCGGATCTAAACAAAAGCCAGGAAACGTAACGTTTTTTGCTTTTGTTTACACAACAAAGGGAACAAATTGACAATAGCATAGTGTTTATGCCATGTTTCTGATTGGTATAAGAACAAGCTCTGTCTATGTTTTACTGTTCTTTGTGTTTGTGTTGGTTTTTGACGGAGCTGAATATCTAAAATGCTACCAAGACGTTCATATTACGACATTAATGCTTTAAGCTCACCAAACTACTGTGACAAATGTTCTCGCACGCATTCAAAACAGTAGCGTCATATTAGTGAATGATTAGTTATGTCACACAATCACACAGACATAGTATAAATACAATCGAAAGAGTCCGACTTTGTTTCGTTATCATATACTGTATGTGCTTTCGAAGCTGAGTGTCCCGAACCAACTGACGACAACTGTTACACTACGGTCCGAGCATTCTGAAAAATGGATTACAGTAATTTTAAAACTGGTGCTTGTGCCCGTTACACGTACGGTGTATAAGATTATGATGGCACTTGATAGAGATACCATATCGAAATTTAAAGTAACCCTCTATCTTTCTTTTTTTAATTGGGGTTATCATTTGACATGAGCATATAAATGATATAAAAGTCAAACTCTTGTACAACCCTATTTCTTCTAGACTCAAATATGACGATTTATGCCTCCTTCGGCTGGTTCTTAATGTATTCGATTAAGTTGTTGTTCGGCATTGCAAGCACTTAAATGGTAATTTGTGATGCTAACACTGTACAGTTGTATGTGGTCATCATACATTGTAGACATCTAATTTCAGTTGGACAACGTGGTTTGCCAGGGTCTCATGGATTAAATGGAACTGACGGACGTCCGGGGAACCCTGGTCTGCAAGGGCCCCGCGGTGTAAAGGGAATCACAGGATCAGGTACGTAAACGTATACTGTGGAGTTACTACATGTTATCAACAAACACCCATACTTATGTTCTCTCGGGCGTGGTTTAGTGGTATGTGTTAGGATTGTCCAACACACAAGGCATAACTGCATATTAGTGAATCATACCAACTCCCCCATGTCCAGTAAAACAAGTATGCGTACCCTGTGTTCAAAAAAAGTATTTGTACCTAAAGGAATGCGGTCCTGAAAAAACAATAGTATTTTTTTTCAATATACCGATACTATATATATAATGTCCATTTGGCGCATATAATCTAATATTCGGCCGCCAATCGTTATTGTTATAACAAATTCCGAAGTTAGCCGAATATTTTGTTGTAGACGAAGTCACGTGATCATCGGCCCGATCACATGGTTGTCACATGTAAACAGAAGCATAGAACATGGTCAATCACGTGATAACTCGTTGACAACGCATAGATACGCAACGGTGGTAAAGTAAAGTTTGCGTGAATTATATCGCGGCTTTTGAAGTTTGTCGCGTTATCACACTGCGAATTCAAAACTTAAATGCATCGCCGTTCTCGTAATTAAACTTCTTTATCGTGTTATTATCATTATATATCTCGCGATGTGTTGTTATTATAAAGCCATGCCCGTATATTACGTATATTACTCGGTTTTGCGCGCAGTTATCTATATAAAAACGTGCTCGTGATTATATATTTGTTTTCGTTACTGAAATAGTCCAAGTTATATTATATATTGATATAAAGATTGCATATATATGCAAAGACTTGCACAGTTATTTGGCAATTATCATCTCGTAAACATTCCAATGCTCTTAGTCGTGTGTCAATAAAGAGCATTTCGTTATAATTTATCGTAACGTGGTAAAACTAGAATAATTCGGTTTATTGCTGTCGGATTTAATCAATTATAATCAAGCCATTCATTAGCAGTATGATATGATAAGTTAACTTTCATAGCTATGAACCATATATATAATATGATCGTACGTGACACGTAATGGAGCAACCACCAAGTTGATCATTAAGTTCAATGTTCCAATTATTATAGGATGTACCATACAGGGTACTACATGTGCTACACCACTCGGAGAAATGTCTGTGTCGTCACACAAATACCATGCTAGAACTTGGATTAATATATTCGTAATCGTATATAGTCACCAATAGCCGGGTTACTACCGTAGTAACGGACATTGTGCATCTAGTGAACTATTAAAACCCAGCATTAAAATCATGGTAATGATCAGTCCAAACATATGAGTAAAGTTCGAACATAAGATAATAATAGCTGAGAACCTGGTGCGAATTGAACTGTGGTGGGGCCTCAAGCATATCTACCCCTGCACGTCAGAACAGAATTATGCCATGAAATGGCATAAGTAGCTTGAGGATGGAAGTGAACCATCATCCCACAGCGAAATCAACCAGGCCTGTTGGGTTTGAATAGTTCACTAGATGGGCAATGTCAGGTACTACGGTAGTAACCCGGCTATTGGTGACTATATACGATTACGAATATATCAATTCAAGTTCTAACATGGTATTTTAGTGTGATGACACAGACATTTCTCCGAGTGGTGTAGCACATGTAGTACCCTGTATGTATATATACATATATATATATATCACAGCAGAAGTTTCCTTAGAATTAATGGATGGAAATGGAATGCCTCTAATATTTGTATTATTTGAGTTGGACATAGATTACCTTAGCTGCAGGCAATCAATGCAATACATGTAAACTATGTAGAAAAAGAAATTATTGAATAAAGTGTAGTGAATATGATGCGTCACTTTAATATTTGAGTCGGACATAGCTTACCTTACCTGAAGGCAATCAATTCAATAAGTGATGTAGAAACAGAAATGATTGAATGAAGTTTAATGAATATGAAGCGTCATTTTAATGCAATATCGATTGGGAGGAAGAGAAATGTCACTTTAATAGTTAACGATGATATACATATATAATTATAGATTATCCCCATTGAAGACGATCAATGCAATGACCAGTGTAGAAATGAAAAAAAAATGTTGCCTGAATGAATCGATGTGTGAACAAAGTCTCACTTTAATGAAATGTTGAGATGATGGAATCAACGATGAATTTGCAATTTCTGTAATGATGAAATTGGTTCACATACCGGTATACATGTATATGCAGCTGAAAATGTGAATTGACTGAAATGTAATTATGAAAGTGTCAATGACACTGTAGCTCAACGAGGAAAGGGAATAATTTCATGTGTTACAGTTAATGGGGCGATTAGGAATGTGGAAAGTTGAAAGGCCTAGTTATGCAAAGATTAAAATCCAAGATGGCCGCGACAGCCATCGTTTTTTTGCCAAATGACCCAAAAAAGACTCCTTCCTCTTTACATGTCATTGTTAACATCCTTCACAAATTTCATGATGATCCGACAAAAGATACGACCTATAGCCCGTGTCAAAGGATTTAGTCTGTAAAGAGTAAAATACAAGATGGCTGCTGGCGACCAGGTTTCTTGGTTCAATTCAAAATGAATCTTTTCCCATCTACATGTAATTGTTAACATCCATGACAAATCTCATGATGATTGGACCAAAGATTCGACTTGTAGCCCTTGACAAAGAATTTAGTCATGCAAAGAGTATAATCCAAGATGGCTGCTGGCGGCCATGTTTTTGGCCGAACAACCCCAAACTTACTCATTTCCCATCTACATGTCAATTTTAACATCCATGACAAATTTAATAATGATCCGACAAAAGATACGACCTGTGGCCCGTGCTAATGGATTGAATTTTGAAATCCAAGATGACCGCTGACGGCCATGTTTTTTGGTAAAACGACACCAAAATGACTCGTTCCCATCTACATTGTACATGTCAATAGCCATGACAAATATCATAATGATCTGACCAAAGGTACGACCTAGAGCCTGTGCCGAAGGATTTAGTCATGCAAAGAGTAAAATCCAAGATGCTCATGACGGCCATGTTTATTGGTCGAACTACCCCAAAATGAATCATTCCCATCAGACTGTCATTATTAACATCCATGACAAATTTCATGATAATCAGACGAACAGTATGACATGTAGACCGCGCCAATCGATTTAATTTTGAAATCAAAGAGACAAAGATGGCTGCCAGCGGCCATTTTTTCTGGCCAAATGACCCCAAAATGACTCACTCCCATCCACATGTCAACGTCAACATTCATGACAAATTTCATAATGATCTGACCAAAGTAAGGACCTGTAGCCTGTGCCAAAGGATTTAGTTATGCAAAGAGTAAAATCCAAGATGGCTGCTGGCGGTCATGTCTTTTGACCGAATGACCCCAAAAGGACTCATTCCCATTTGCATGTCAAGGTCAACAGCCATGACAGATCCGACCAAAGCTACGACCTGCAGCCGGCGCCAAAGGATTTAGTCATGCAAAGAGTAAAATCCAAGATGGCTGCTGGCGGCCATGTTTTTTGGCCGAACGACCCCAGAATGACCCGTTCCCATCCCATGTACATGTCAATATTAACATCCATACAAAATTTCATGATGATCAGACAAGCAGTACGACCTGTAGCCCGTGCCAATGGATTGAATTTTGAAATCCAAGATGGCCGCTGGCAGCCATGTTTTTTTGTCGAATGACCCCAAAACTACTCATTCCCATCTACATGTCATTATCCATAAAAAATTTCATGAAGATCTGACCAAAGCTACGACCTGTAGCCCGCGCCAAAGGATTTAGTCATGCAAAGAGTAAAATCCAAGATGGCTGCTGGCGGCCATGTTTTTTTGCCGAATGACCCCAAGATGACTCGTTCCCATCTACATGTCAATGTCAACATTCATGACAAATTTCATAAAGATCTGACCAAAGCCACGACCTGTAGCCCGCGCCAAAGGATTTAGTCATGCAAAGAGTAAAATCCAAGATGGCTGCTGGTGGCCATGTTTTTTGGTCAAACTACCCCAAAATGACTCGTTCACATCTACATGTCAATGTCAATAGCCATGACAAATAAAGAGTAAAATCTAAGATGGCTGCTGCCGGCCATAACAACCCCAGAATGACTCGTTCCCATCTACATGTCAATATTAACATCCATGCAAAATTGCATGATGATCAGACAAGCAGTACGACCTGTAGCCCATGCAAATGGATTGGATTTTGAAATCCAAGATGACTGCTGGCAGCCTTGTTTTTTTACCGAATGACCCCAAAATGACTCGTTCCCATCTACATGTCAATGTCAACATTCAGGACAAATTTCATAAAGATCAGACCAAAGGTACGACCTGTAGCCCGCGCCAAAGGATTTAGTCATGCAAAGAGTAAAATCCAAGATGGCTGCTGGTGGCCATGTTTTTTGGTCAAACTACCCCAAAATGACTCGTTCACATCTACATGTCAATGTCAATAGCCATGACAAATATCATAATGATCAGACCAAATGTAAACCTAGAGCCTGTGCTGAAGGATTTAGTCAAGCAAAGAGTAAAATCCAAGATGTATTTTGGCCGAATGACCACAAAACAGCTCGTTCCCATCTACATGTCATTGTTAACACCAATGACAAATTTCATGAAGATCCGACCAAAGCTACGACCTGTAGCCCGCGCCAGAGGATTTAGTCATGCAAAGAGTAAAATCCAAGATGGCTGCTGGTGGCCATTTTTTTTGGCCGAACGACCCCAAAATGGCTCGTTCCCATCTGCCTGTCATTATTAACATCCATGACAAATTTCATGATAATCAGACGAACAGTATGACCTGTAGACCACGCGAATCGATTTAATTTTGAAATCCAAGATGGCTGCCAGCGGCCATGTTTTTGGGCCAATGACCCCAAAATGACTTGTTCCCATCTACATGTCAATGTCAACATTCATGACAAATTTTATAAAGATCAGACCAAAGGTACGACCTGTAGCCCGCACCAAAGAAAATTGTTGACGGACACACACACGCACACATGGACGTCGTTGAGCTAATAATGAATATGTATGGAAACGGTCACTGCGGTGGAGTTACGATACATGCCGTTAGGTTATGATACACGGTCTACAGCCCTACAGGTATTAGCGGGTTGTCACACCAGATGTTGAAGAAAATTATGATATATGTCCATGAGGATCTTTTTAAAGATTGGGTAAGTTTTGGCGCTGGGTATAGCTGTTAAAACAGTCACATCCGTTAAAACCGCCATAAACAGAATTAATATTATAAACAAACCTTGTTCTTATACCAATCATAAATACATGTATCACATTAATTTCAGCATGATGTTATGTTAGTACTTTGTGTTACATTGTATGTAAGCAAACGTCATCTTATGTAAACAAACAGTACATGTATGTAAAGAGTATGCGATAAGCAAAACACTCAACACCGAGTAGACCCCCACTGCATATACATGTATATGAAATTTTTTTTAGAAATGCCACCGTTATTTCACGCCTTTAGATTAGGCTAATTTGGGGACATTTTGGGGGACAGAGGTGATAGGTTTGAGTGAGGGGGGGGGTACCCCCTTGTGACTATTGGGGGTACTTTTTAAAGTAAACCTAAAATGGGGGCTGTCTGGTTGTTCTGAAGCATATGAAAGGTGAAAGAAATGAACCAATGGCCCCCATATCATTTCCTGGCAACTTGGGCTTATATCAGCATTCAGCAAGTTACATGTATGTTTATAATACATGTACCCTTATATTTTCAAGTTTTGTAGGTAACAATTTATGAATATTGGGAATATTGGATCATTTGACATCAACAAAGCCATTTTATAGATGTATGGTGCTTGAAACTTCACCAAGCAGTTCACCAACACACTGATCATGGGTATTTCTAATTAAAATTTAATTTAATCCAAGTTAAATCGCATAATCAAAGTAATTAACGGCTGAACATCACCAACTTCAACTGTGGAATATCTGATCCAATGCCTCCCATACAGAGAGGCCTAAGCTGAATGAGGTTCCCAGAGGGTGAATTTGGTGATGCTAGCCCTCTGGGGACCTCATTCCACAAATGTCAACCACACTAAATTCAGGCTTGGGGACCGCCCACCTCTAGTTCTATTGAGAATCATATATTAACCCTTCCTTTACTAAATGCTTATTGACAAGTAGATGTTGTGGGAAGTGTTCAGATAAAGTCGTTTGTTGAACTTTTCTGAACATTTCCAACCAATAAATAGATATCCTTCTACACATGTACATGTATGTCTTATCTGTTAGTCTGTTGTCATCTGCTTGCATTTCCTGAACAACCCTCTGAATGAATAATAGATCATTCAAATAAATTCTTTTTTACTTGGTGGGAGAATCCATTTAGTAAAGAAAGGGTTATATCAAATTTTCGCTACGATAAGGCAGCAATGATTCATAGCCCCTACAATTCAGTGGAATCATGAACTTATTTACAACATACCGCATTACCGGTATAGCCATTTAATAAGCTAAATCTCAGATTTTGGTGTTGAATGGGTCACCATGAATCACTCTCAACCTAATCAATCGCCACAGTGTTTTGCTTATCGCTCACTATTTACATGCTGTATATATACAAACGCTCCGCTCACACAAAGTGTTTTGCGGAAAATAACGCATTCTTAATATATTTCATTATTCTACATGTACGGTATACTATTAGGATATTTTTGAGGAAATTTTCATAATTTGGTAACTGTTATTTCTAAATTATTACTTATTACATGTACATATGTACATGTACACATGTACCGGCAGACTTTCATTTTTAGAAAATGTAGGCGCGCAGAGTCCTGCTCGCTGGGTTTTGGCCAGGCACGCGGTTTCTATCAAGATAAAATAAACAGCGGAAATACATTCATAAATGACGCGTAAATTGAATTTGTTTACTCACGATCGATGTCCAGTGAATCTCTTTGATGGTTTAACACTGCTTAATCCACTATCCATAAGCACAAGTGAATGTTACACACTATGTTTTATATACTACATGCTCCTAATGCTTCCTATATTAAATGTAATTCATAATTATTAATAAGGAATCAATTTAATACTCAGATTCCAAGCTGACAGAATAAATATCAATATCTCCCGGCCACGTGGTCTCGCTTTGATTTTCGAGGAATTTATGTGACGTCATAAGCCATACCGGTACATAGAAATGTATTTTTAGCTTCGATTCATTCAGTCTCAGACAGATAGTACATTTGACACGTCACACCGTGTGACCTCGTCTGGGTAGACACTGATAATAGCGTTATCAGGTTCGCTCTCTGTATTTGGCCTAGGTGCGCAATCGATCGCTCACTGGTTTTCAGTTTTAGCCGTGCGATGGTGCGCAAGAGCGATCGTGCGCCTCAAAAATGAAAGTCTGTACCGGTACACTTAGCTGATGTGCCTGACTTCATCCGGGCTCTTTAGGGAACAACGTTGCCAACCGGTATACATGTACAATGTATGAGTATATATCGAGGTCGCAGTCAAGGACACAGTCGCATATGAAATTGGACCCACCCATATAGTTCCCGGGATCAAAGTAGGCCTTTGGTACATTAATACCAAATTTGAGTCCGATCAGTCGTGCAGTTTTCAAGTCTATAACACACAGAGACAGAAGTTCTAAAATATAAAATAATAGACCAAATGATGTACCTGACTTTGTCCGCGCTATTTAGGGATTTCTCTATGATCGCCTCCGTTTGGACAAAATATACAGCATCTGGTCAGTGGAAAAACGATCAGTCGAGGTCCAGAAACCGATGAGTGTATATGTGCGCTACCGGTAGGTCAATGTCAAGGACAGTCGCATGTGAAATTAGACCTCCCATATTGTTTCCAGGATGAAAGAAGCCTACCGTGCATACAATGTACATGTACCAATCGATTGGTTGAGGTCCAGACACATGCCTATAGTATATGAGCATATACCGCTATACTTAAAGTAATTGACCACCAATAACGTGGTGTCACCCCGTTAATATGGCAGAACTATACCGCGGTATCCTCCAATACCGCGGTACTGATACCGCTTGTTAATGCGAACAAGTATGTGTGAGTAAATACCTCCCCTAAAAGAGTTCAATGAAAATCATCGCGGTATTCAAAAAAATTAATGCGGTGCCCGCTAAAAGACCACGGTATCATTATCGCCCAATACCGTAACTCCACGCCATGACCGTCTCGATACCGTTTATTACCGGTATCACCGCGGTCATGACCGGGGTATCACCCCGTTTTTCTGGTCAATTACATTGAGAATAGCGGTACCTACATGGTCACTCATGAAATTGGACCCGCCCATTTCCGGGATCAAAGTAGACATACAATACATGTACCCCGCTGGACAAAACAAGTATCCATTGGCACCGCAGTGTATTTGCTGTTCGGCTGCAGTGTCAGAGTTTGTAACTGCAGTTGAGCACCGCAGCCGAACGGCAAGTACACTGCGGCCAAACGGCAAGTTCACTACGGCCGAAAGGCAACTACCCTCACAGTCGAATGGCATGTACACCGTGGTTAGATTTCTGGTTTGTATTGTCTTTTTTCAGTTTGATGAAAGTACACCGTGGCAAATACACCATGCCGAATGGCAATTACATCACGACCCAACTGTAGTTAGCCGGTGGCGCCGCGGTGTAGTTGCATTTCAGCCGCGGTGGCAATGCTAACCACACCGCAGTTAAGTGGTCCCACACACAGACAGAATTTCCGAAAAACAACCGATGAACAAATGACCGATGATGATCGAAAAACAACGAAAAAACACACCGGCTGACGAATGGTGGCAAATGACAGATAAATGATGAGGATGACGATGGCAAATGGCAACAAACAACAACGAAGAAAAATACCGACTGATGACGAAAAACAAATGGCCAACGACTAACACGATGTCGAACAATCGATGACGAAAAATTACTGATGACGAAAAACAAACAGCCAAAGATGAACACGATGGCGAATGATCGATGACGAAAAATGTCTTGATGACAAACACATCGACCCAGGCCTGCAGGTTTCAAAATTATGTGTAACCTACAGTACATGTATTTTTTTTTTGCCTGGTAATCCTAGTCCAAATCTACGCCTACGGGATATAATGTACCCTGCTGGACAAAACAAGTTTCCACTTGACCACGGTGGAGTTAGCATTGCCACTGCGGCCGAAATGCACTACATTGTACACCGCGGCTCCACTGGCTAACTACATTTGGGCTGCGGTGTACTTGCCACAAAAACCACGACTGACGACAAATGAACAAAGGATGAAAACAAATGACCAACATTAATAAACACGACGACAAACTACCAAGGACGAAAAACGACAGACGACAACCAAACACGAATGACGACAAACACTGACTGTGACACTGATGATCAACGAATGACCACGACAAATTGTCAAATGATGAAAAATGAAATAATAATCAAAATTTAATTTTTAATTTAAAGCAAACAGACCTACCTTTAAAAAAATCTTGGATTTGGAGAAAAATGCCTCCAGGAGCACGCATTGTGCTGTTGTGTTCACAACACCACCAGAATCCACATCAGACATCAATTCCTTGAACTTAAGTTGAAGTTGAAGATGGTAACTAGGAAACATACTACAATTTTAGTATCACAATTTACACGTACATGTAACACTAACACAGAATTCGTTCTTTCATTTTTTTTATCTTTCTTTGAACTTCGAACTTTTTGGTTGATTGAATGATTCTGGAATCTTGATCATTGTTGTCTGTAACAGTTTACAGTGAAGCCTAACTCAGTAACTGTCGATTGTCACGAAATCAAGCGATTAATTAATCTACGTACACTCGTACATTTGTGAAAATTGTTTGCCATGAAGCGAAGGTGAAGGCCTTATCGGTCTATGGGATATACGGAAGTAATTTCCGATCAAGTAACTGCCGTAAGCCGGATGACACTGACAGGACGGTCGCTTGACTGGGGATAATTAATTATTATGCTAATGATATACCAATGATTTTTATCAGATGAAAAGGCTGTAATTAATCCTCAGAAAGAACTGAATAGGGCAAACTTGAAAGTCGGGTACATTCTAGAATCTGGGAATGAATTTGATCAGTTGTTGTTGTTGTCTGCATATTCATCCGTTAAATCGGAGCACCCTGTAGTTTCTGCTGGATTCTGCGCAGTCACCACCCGGAAGTCACGTGTTAAATTCACAAATAAACGTACCCGGTACTTCCTCTCATGGTATATAGAAATATATAAAAATTATATAAAAATTATATGACGTCATAATTCACATGCATTTAGGTATAAACACCCACTGGGGTGGTTGCTATTAGGGCAATATGGTGTTTATATATATTTCGGAATATTGCTTCCCCAACCCCTCCCCCCAAAAAACAATCTTGTCGACTGTCACTGATGAAAATTCGCTGCGACTATGCATGGTTAGTGGTTTATACAATTAGCACTCTTGCGACGCGGTCTATTGAATATCCAGGTCATAAAGCGACTTATTTGTGTAAATTACCATAACAATAGGATTATAAAATACATAAACGCTCGCCGTGGGCCGTTTAAACATCACATTATATATAAAACTGTTTGAAGGAGGGATAATAATCCGGTTTAATATGTAATCACACATACAAGCGCTCTGTATTCGCACTATATCGGAATAGGCTTAACATTTAACGCTCTTAATTGCGTCAAGGTAAAGGGACTCGACTTAGAACAGTTATCATCGTGAGTGTTTACTGATTACACCAATACACGTAAATACATGTACACGAACTTGCGATATACATGCTTTATATATAAGTCGTAGAAATTTCCGGTTTATTAAACTCTTGTTATTCGCACCATATTAGGAATACTCTTAACATGGAACGCTCTTTATTGAGTCGTGGTGATGGAAAATGGGGACTCGACTTAGGATAGTTGTCATCGTGAATACTTTACTAAACTATTCATCAACATACTCCCCACTTTAACTGCAATTGTATGTATTCGTAACCATGACTGACTCGTCAAATTAAACACTCTTTATTTGGTATATGTATTCTGTATGTAGTTTCTGATTTTGCGCAACGTGTTTCCCCACAGAACTCTCGCCAAATGTCACGTAAACCTACATGTACATCGAATGGAAATGAATGCAGAATTATACCTAACTGAGAGTCACTAGACCGGTCACAGCCATATAAATACAATCGAAAGAGTCCGACTTTGTTTCGTTATCATATGTATGTGCTTTCTCAGCTGAGTGTCGCGAACCAACTGACGACAACTGTTACACTACGGACCGAGCATTCTGAAAAATGGATTACAGTAATTTTAAAACTGGTGCTTGTGCCCGTTACACGTACGGTGTATAAGATTATGATGGCACTTGATAGAGATACCATATCGAAATTTAAAGTAACCCTCTATCTTTCTTTTTTTAATTGGGGTTATCATTTGACATGAGCATATAAATGATATTAAAAGTCAAATTCTTGTACAACCCTATTTCTTCTAGACTCAAATATGACGATTTATGCCTCCTTCGGCTGGTTCTTAATGTATTCGATTAAGTTGTTGTTCGGCATTGCAAGCACTTAAATGGTAATTTGTGATGCTAACACTGTACAGTTGTATGTGGTCATCATACATTGTAGACGTCTAATTTCAGTTGGACAACGTGGTTTGCCAGGGTCTCATGGATTAAATGGAACTGACGGACGTCCGGGGAACCCTGGTCTGCAAGGGCCCCGCGGTGTAAAGGGAATCACAGGATCAGGTACGTAAACGTATAATGTGGAGTTACTACATGTTATCAACAAACACCCATACTTATGTTCTCTCGGGCGTGGTTTAGTGGTATGTGTTAGGATTGTCCAACACACAAGGCATAACTGCATATTAGTGAATCATACCAACTCCCCCATGTCCAGTAAAACAAGTATGCGTACCCTGTGTTCAAAAAATTTATTTGTACCTAAAGGAATGCGGTCCTGAAAAAACAATAGTATTTTTCTTTCAATATACCGATACTATATATATAATGTCCATTTGGCGCATATAATCTAATATTCGGCCGCCAATCGTTATTGTTATAACAAATTCCGAAGTTAGTCGAATATTTTGTTGTAGACGAAGTCACGTGATCATCGGCCCGATCACATGGTTGTCACATGTAAACAGAAGCATAGAACATGGTCAATCACGTGGTAACTCGTTGACAACGCATAGATACGCAACGGTGGTAAAGTAAAGTTTGCATGAATTCGATCGCGGCTTTTGAAGTTTGTCGCGTTATCACATTGCGAATTCAAAACTTAAATACATCGCCGTTCTCGTAATTAAACTTCTTTATCGTGTTATTATCATTATATATCTCGCGATGTGTTGTTATTATAAAGCCATGCCCGTATATTACGTATATTACTCGGTTTTGCGCGCAGTTATCTATATAAAAACGTGCTCGTGATTATATATTTGTTTTCGTTACTGAAATAGTCCAAGTTATATTATATATTGATATAAAGATTGCATATATATGCGAAGACTTGCACAATTATTAGGCAATTATCATCTCGTAAACATTCCAATGCTCTTAGTCGTGTGTCAGTAAAGAGCATTTCGTTATAATTTATCGTAACGTGGTAAAACTAGAATAATTCGGTTTATTGCTGTCGGATTTAATCAATTATAATCAAGCCATTCATTAGCAATATGATATGATAAGTTAACTTTCATAGCTATGAATCATATATATATTAGGGCAATATGGTGTTTATATATATTTCGGAATATTGCTTCCCCAACACCTCCCCCCAAAAAACAATCTTGCCGACTGTCACTGATGAAAATTCGCTGCGACTATGCATGGTTAGTGGTCTATACAATTAGCACTCTTGCGACGCGGTCTATTAAATATCCAGGTCATAACGCGACTTATTTGTGTAAATTACCATAACAATAGGATTATAAAATACATAAACGCTCGCCGTGGGCCGTTTAAACATCACATTATATATAAAACTGTTTGAAGGAGGGATAATAATCCGGTTTAATATGTAATCACACATACAAGCGCTCTGTATTCGCACTATATCGGAATAGTCTTAACATTTAACGCTCTTAATTGCGTCAAGGTAAAGGGACTCGACTTAGAACAGTTATCATCGTGAGTGTTTACTGATTACACCAATACACGTAAATACATGTACACGAACTTGCGATATACATGCTTTATATATAAGTCGTAGAAATTTCCGGTTTATTAAACTCTTGTTATTCGCACCATATTAGGAATACTCTTAACATGGAACGCTCTTTATTGAGTCGTGGTGAAGGAAAATGGGGACTCGACTTAGGATAGCTGTCATCGTGAATACTTTACTAAACTATTCATCAACATACTCCCCACTTTAACTGCAATTGAATGTATTCGTAACCATGACTGACTCGTCAAATTAAACACTCTTTATTTGGTAAATGTATTATGTATGTAGTTTCTGATTTTGCGCAACGTGTTTCCCCACAGAACTCCCGCCAAATGTCACGTAAACCTACATGTACATCGAATGGACATGAATGCAGAATTATACCTAACTGAGAGTCAGTCTAGACACAGCCATATACATACAGTCGAAAGAGTCCGACTTTGTTTCGTTATCATATGTATGTGCTTTCGAAGCTGAGTGTCCCGAACCAACTGACGACAACTGTTACACTACGGACCGAGCAAACTGAAAAATGGATTACAGTAATTTTAAAACTGGTGATTGTGCCCGTTAGACGTACGGTGTATAAGATTATGATGGCACTTGATAGAGATACCATATCGAAATTTAAAGTAACCCTCTATCTCTTCTTTTTTTAATTGGGGTTATCATTTGACATGAGCATATAAATGATATAAAAGTCAAACTCTTGTACAACCCTATTTCTTCTAGACTCAAATATGAGTCACTAGACCGGTCACAGCCAACAACACTGCATTTATTTGGCATTGTCACAAATGAATGATTGTAAATACAACAATAACTTTCCAAACAGCACTTAAGACAAATCACAAGTGAAGATAACGCACCACTTGCCTGTACATAATGCTATTGACAAGCCCCGCAGTAATTCCATTACACTCACGCGCTGATGTCGATTCCGGATTTTCCATCGCCATATAGGTAGACATAATTAACTCCGACTCCGATTCCGTGTTTTTAATTAGTTTACCTAGCTTGACGTCATAAGAGGTTTTGCGACGGAGATAGCCGACAACCGGTGGTGGTATTATTTATTTATTCCTAGGCTTATTTATTACGCCATTTTTATGGAACTTGGATCATTGTGATCACAATAGTGGTGGCTTTCCGATAGTGTTTTGTTGTTCATCAGGATAGTAATCCTTTAAAGATTATCCACAGTTGAAACAGATCAACTTAGTAGCCATATGGTATAGTTATGTTCCCTGTTAAGCCCTCTGCGTGCTGAACTCTGCATAACACTCGCACAAGGTATTACATATTATGGTATGTTTGTTTCGAAACTAGCTGTCGCTAACAAGCTAACGACAATTGGTGTATGAAACTTTGTTTTGGGAAATTTATTATAGGCGTTTGAATATTGGGTTATATTTCCCGCCACGTGTACGATACATTATATTTGATGATACTTGATATACGTTGCCTATTGATATTGATATTAAAACTAGCTCTCCCGTTTTCCTCTTTAATTTGGAGGTTAATTGTCATGATTATGTATTGTATAAATGTCAAACTCTTGTAAAAATACTCAATCATCTGGAACCAAAATATTATATCACCTCGGTAGTATACAACATTTCAGTTGGCAAAGTTCTTTGTCTTGATCAAATGGCACTGCCAGATGTACTGAGGATCGTGGACAACAAGGGCCAATTGCGCCCCCATATAATTACAGTTATTGATTATTGAAGATTACCCACCATTGAAACATTTCAATTTAGCAATTCTAAGGTTGATATTGTTTCAGACACTTTGCATTATGAGCCTTGCGTACGACTCTAGTGACAGGTTTGCACCACCTATGAACTGTGATATGTTTTCTTTGAAGAAAACTGCTGTTAGAGACTTGCTTTTTTATTTTTGGAAATGGCTTACATGTATATACTCTTCACTACTTGGTGTGTCACACATACGGTATATTAAAGTCTGATGATACTTGACAGAGGAAGCATTATTAAAGATATTCGAACAAACACTATATTTTTCGATTTCTATTTGAGGTTTTATTCGACATGATTAAGTTATAAAAGTCAAATAATTGTAACATAAACTATTTCCCCTGGAGTCAAAATATGACAATGTCCATTTCCCGGGTTAATTAATTTGTTCTGTAAAATTATTGATGGACATCAAAAGCATATTCGGATCTATTCGGTTGTGCGTATTTTTATATGAATATTGATATATCATTATGTATGGTCCCTGAATCAAGTGGTGGTATATGTGTGGTTACGGCAAATGTTTTTATGGGCTGGCGAGTTTTTTTGGCTTAGGACGTTTTGTGTGAAGGACATGTTACCACTTGATTGATGTGTACTGTAATGGATAGTAGATGTATCATAGTAATGATATATGGATGTAATGTTGTATTTGAATAAAATATGCGAGCTGTAGTTCTACAGGTATTTAAAAAAAATATTGTTTTTTGTAAACGAACAGTATGTTTAGTAGCGCTGCATTTGAACGATGGGAAGCCTTGTATACATATGCAATATGCAATTTGATAGTATGAATAACTTGTAATAATGCATGGAGTAACACAAATTATGAAGGTCATTTTGATGGATGACGGTCCATCGTCATTGCTGTATAAATTGTCAATCTTCGCAAATCTTAAGCAATGAACTAATGAGTGCTATTGACATGTTTCATAACACTGCCTTTCAATAAAAGGAAAACTACCACTACAAATGAACTTAAATTGTAATTCATTATTAATAATGCACATTTGTATTACCAGCGTTGTACAGTAGGCTGTATATCGTTCTCTCCATGTTAGGAACGCTGGTTCTGACACAGTTTTAAAGATACACAGTCTTTATTATAACAGCATACAATGTAGGAACATATGCATACCACAGCAAATTTCCAAAGATCAATCAGTTCGAGATTTCGCCTTAAAGTCTGTCGTGGGGCTATTCGGTCTCTCCAAGAACGTATGACCAAAAGCGCCGGTCTAAAGCCAACATAGGATTATATTCCAACTTGTTTTACAAGTCACATGATATGGCGTGAACCTATGATACGCTATACTTCACAGGCCAGAAATACTGCACCCACGTGGCCAATCATTGATCTGTTCACACACACTTATTGATTTGGTTGTAACGGGTCATAATAACTTACTCTACTAAGACTTTCAAGCCAATTATTAACCCCGATATTCCACTATGGTACAACAGTAATCGAAAGACACAGTAACAAGACGTTCATATTACGATATTAAGGCTTTAAGCTCACCGAATCTACTGTGTGACAAATGATCTCGCACACATTCAAAACAGTAGCGTATTAGATATGGTCTGGTCGTTGAAACCATTGAACCTAGCACAAATTGTTGACAAGCTGTTGTCTCATTTTGTCTGCAGAAAATGGGGAACAACATAACCAAAATGCGCGAAAATCCACTTGGGGGAAATTTTATAGAGCATTTTGAATAAAAGGTCATATTTGTTGATTTTATTTATGGTTTTCCGTCCCTTATGCAATATACACTTCAATGGCATTTAAGTTAGAGTTATACAGATGGCAGGAGCATGCAATATAAACACATTAGTATTGTTGTCATGACAGATGTATGTCATTTCGTGTACACTTCGATTTGTTCTCACGTGTAACCCCGACCACGAATTTTCTTTTATTTGGCCTAACACAGTCTACAGTGGATAAAATCTGATTCAGTCTCAGAAGTCCGGTTCGGAATTATTATTATCTGGTACGATAGCACAAAACATGTTAAGTAGAAAATAACTTACTAAATCCATTTTTTGTCATTCGGTAAGAATGTTTTTTCGAGACATGAGCACAACACTGATCGGAATACCAAACAATTTGGCAATATATGTAGTAATAATTAAGCTTTGATGTTTTACTGGGTGCATCATACATTCAGGATACAGTGAAAACTTGTTGTCTCGCATTCAATTATATATGATTTAAAAGCTCATGTGATGTGTTTAATTCATAGAAATATCTGTCACATCTAAATATGAACTCTGATTATTCCATAATCATGCATAATTCACAATAAATAATGCACGTGACTCAAAATTTACAACAAATATATCACTATGATACATGTGTAGATACCAACACTTTTATAACTAGTAATCAATAGAACACCAACTCATTTGTCACTAAATGTGTTGTGAAACACTCCGGTAGGGTGATCAAAACAAATTGAGGAATAATCTTGCTCAAAGTAGTTATAGTATGGTCGGGGACGCAAAAAAGGGGGTTGACCCAGAAGAACATTGAAAAGAAGCGATTTTTGTGTTATTCAACGCGGGAGAATCTCTGGTACAACATATCCCAAATCCGCTAAAATCCGTTTCGGGGGATATCCAGGATCCAAAATGGCGTCCAACATGGCCGCCGTTAGTCAAAAGATACTCTGGCTGAGATTAATGCGATTATAGTTAGAACAAATGCTGGCATATGTATACACATATATACATTTTTGCGAAGGTAAAAATATTATGCCACCTGTTTTTGACAAACGTGGAACTCCTCGTCCCAGTTGGCCACCAAAATGGCGGCCTAAACTCGAAAACTTGAAATTTGTGCCTAAAAAATATTAAAGATCAATTCCTGTTGTTTGATAATGGTTCAGATGGGCGATCTTGATTAGTCTTATTCGTATTAATTCAGTATTTGAGCAATAAAAAATACCGAACGTGGGGTCCCAGACTCATCCACACCCTCAAAAATTCGATTTTACAGAACGCGGTATAAAATTTGACAAAAATCGCTATTGGGATTCCAGTCATATATCAAGAAGAAATGGAAATAACTGCACAATGTATCCATTATCTATGAATACTCCAATTCAATGAAACGAAAATTAGCGCTTTGTCTCAAAATGGCTGGCATATGTATAATGGCAGTCAAAATATGGAAAATGGCGGGTATTGCTCAGAGTGTCATTCAATCGATTATATGTAGTGATCGATGAATAAAATTGACGAATGTATACCTCTTTATGGTGCCATTATGCTAGCTCTATGGAATAAAACTTAAAAATCTGTCCCCAAAATGGCTGCCAAAATGGTCACCCGACGTGAAAAATACTATTTTCCTCAGTTTCTGGGACTTTAATAAGTCATCAATCTGTTCAATTTCTGATGTTTTTACATGATTATGGACATATTTTCCTTTGGCTTGCACAGGTGGCCCTTCATCACCAAACTCAGTGTGGCAATGTTAAACAACATCAAGAGTAACTGGGTCTCATGTAATAGCTCGCCAATTTTTTCAAAAAAAATATATGGTTTCCCGCAATAAATTTCTGATCAGGATCAAGTTTACAGTCACATACCTGTGTTCGTGTGGTAGGCTGAATTAACGACCAGCATGCCATCTGAAGGACCCCCACTTGGCTTCCAAACCTCTGCCACCACGACCGCGACCTCTGAGCGGGTACTTTCCTCGACCAAAACCATGAACCATTTTGTTCCCGATGTTCCAAGTGCCCTCGATATCCAGCGCCGCTTTGGAGACGTCGTCTCCGAACAAAAAATTAGTGTAAGGAAGGGAATGTTGACACAGATGCATAATTATTTATCCTTTTAGTTCTGGTTTGAGCAGATCCTTCCGAACCGTAGTAAGGAGGACATTTCCATGACCTAACACGGCCAATGCATAATTAGTTTGGTCAATAACATTGGTTAGGAAATCGTTACTCTGTTCCACCTGAGCCGCCGAATCAACCATTTTAGTGAGAATAACTGCGGCCTTGACAAGAGCTGTTTCAACATTTGTAAACTGTTTGTCATGTGTCCGTTCAGGCTGGGACATTAAGTCACACACACGCTGATTAACTGTTACGACCTGTAACCTTTTACAGTTCTCAGGTCGAGCGTTTGTTTCGTCCCGTGTCATGTTTTGAAACTGGTCATCATCGAAGCCTTTACGAAACATGGTGGTTACATAATCAGCAAGAATGGGGTCTATATGTGAACCCACTATCTCTTGCGAGTCGAACTTTTTCGGCATCGCAGTAAATCGGGATTGTTCTTATTTTTCGGCTGTCTCAGACTCCACATCTGGTTGAACATGTTTATTCACGCCAACATCGTTGGAATAGGAATAGTAATAACATTCAGCGTCGTTGTCTGTATAATCAGTATACACAAACTGTTGGTTTTCAAGGTTAACGAACCTCTCGGCCAACTTGGCCCCCTGCTTTGATTTTCAGCAAAATAAGCTGCATATGGCGGAACACTTCCGAGTCACCATTACCACGTGGGGGTGATATCACCGTTTTCGTGGCAATCTTGGAAATGGGAGCCTCCCTTTTGAAAAAATGGGTAATTTTGTACGAGAAAGATAATGGCGTGGGTTAGAATTTTATACATTGACGCCGCTGTTGTCAGCGGCAGAAAACGGGGACGGGCAGAAATATTTTGTTGTCGCCGAATACCACCAAACTTATATAGAATCATCCCCATGATATGATGCATCAAATGATGTGGTTTAAATATGCCAAATGCTCAGTTCCAGTCAGGGGAGAGTGACACAAAAATTGATAAAAAATAATGTTAGCGTCGATTTCCACCAAACTGATACACATTCTTCTCCGTAATACAAACAATCTAATTGTGTGATTTAAATACGCTGAATTTGTGTCGTTTTGGATGAGAGATTGGGGTGTGGGCACACAAATTGATAAAACAAATTTAATTCGCCGATTGCCACTAAACTAATACAAAATCATCCCCTTGTTATGAGGAGTCTTATGGTGTGGCTTAAAGCTGCCAAAGTGGCGTCGTTCGAGTCAAGAGTGGGGCAAACATTGATGCATAATATCCAATTTCCACCAAATATATACACATTCTTATCCATGGTACGAGGATTTAATTCGTGTGATTTAAATGTCATATTGGTGCTGTTTGGTAAGAGATGGGGATGGGGCGGACCCTAAATTTGATAAACATTTATGGTCACTAAATGTTATAAAAAATTGTTTAGTCGCCGATTAGCAACATGCTCATAGATAACTCCATGATATCAGGAGTCTAATTGTGTGGTTTAAATATGTCGAAAGTGGGGCCATTCCAGTCAGGGGTGCAGATATGATGAAAGGGACACAGCATTAATAATCAATTTATGTTTATTGCTGATTTCCTCCAGATTGATTTATATTCTTCTGTGTGATACGAGGAATCTAATCGTGTGGATTAAATACTCTAAATTGGTGCAGTTTGAGTGAGAGATACGGGGGCCCCTAACATTTATTCAAATTTGTATACTCGCCAATGTTCACCAATTATATAGATAGTCATCTCCATAATGAGTCTAAGTGTGTGGTTTAGTGATGTCAAAAGTGGCGCCGATTGAGAACGGTGTAGGGACGGGAGTGTCACCAAAACTGAAAAAAATATGCTTATTGCCAATTACCATCAAATTCATACACGTTGGGAACTAATTATGTAGATAAAATATACCGTCAGTTTAATTTCTAAGGTTATCATGCGCACGGTGTAAGTTATGTATATTTTAAACTACTTTAATGATGCCTGGTGTGGTGTTGACAGCACGTTATACATGGTCATTGACTATGTTCTGTTCACATAGACGAACAGTATCATTCTTAAAATAATTTTCAAAATGTGTTCTGAATGCGTTATACACGTGGTGACTTAAGCATAGTTTCCTACAATCGTCCAGATTAACATTTTGTTTCAACACATAGCACCATTATCAATAATATACTGTGCATTATCTTAACAGAATCATATTGCTCCACCATCACCATGGTAAATCAGCATGACCCATCAACACAATAGCACATAGGCGGGACCAATTAATCAGAGATGATTTCTTTTATTTACAACAGTTGATGGCGGATGGACATCGTGGCAGGAGACACGTTTTCGCGTTGGAATATGTGGGGGATTGTTAACAAAAACGAGGGAATGTGCAAATCCAGTTCCCGCCAATGGTGGATCCAACTGCGTCGGGCGGGACACATATTTGTCAGATTTCAAGTTGGACGAGGCAGGTCCGTTAACAACAATCCGCAAGTAGTAAGGGCAACCACTGCATTCGCGTTGGGTCATTCACAGAGTACCCCTCCTCGGCGGACAATCTGAGTTTCTATGAGCTCAGCAGTCTCGCATTCTGATTGGCTCAATACTCGTATACTATTTATGTGCCGACGCATATTTATGCGTGACTATTTTTTCTATTGATGGTAACACATTGTCTTTCTCCGAGTTTATATATTGAAAGTTCTTCCTGTTGGCTCCCTGGAAACCTCGCATTCCTTGTAAATGTCAAGAATCAGATGATGTCGACCTCACATTGCAGACTTCATTTGGGAAAATAGTTACAATTATTTAATATTCGCTATATATATTTCGTATATTTCTGATAATAAGAAACGCGAAATCCATGTATTACTCAGCTCGATAGCCTTCCATCTTATCAATATTATGAATCTAGTTTATAACTATTATACATGCTCTATTATGATACATGTGAATATGTCGTCGCATGGTGTGGCATTCTACTTTGTGCCGAAAGGTGTACCGACGGTCACATTATGAGGTATTCCACAGTTTATATTATGATGGGACGTATCGGCCGTCACATGGTGTTATGTTCTACATGTTGTATTATGATAGGGTGCCTCGGGATTCATACAATGTGACATTCTTCATTTTATATTATGATAGGATGCCATGACAGTCACATGGTGTGGCTGAAAAGGTCTGGTGTGTGTGTTTACATCAGCATCGACAAGAGAGTTCGACTAGGGGCTGAGATAGCATGCAGGGGGTTGTGTGGACGTTTGATCGAAATTAGTGGACACAGTATGATAAACGACCTCAGAGGCAAGATGCTGGACGGTAAGTTGATACAATGTATATCCTATTTCCATAAGTTTCAATGCCATGCATTGTAAACCTATGATAACTCCTCCACAGGCCAATGAAATTGATCCCATACATTAACACTATTTTTTATTAATCTGCATTTCACTGGGGCCAAAACAGACGTGAGCTAAATCTATGAGACTCGGTATGTATTTCTTGTTCACAAACCCAACCCATATGGATTTAGGAAGGGGCACTCCACCATCCATCCAGTAATGCTTCTTTTAAACCATGTTGTTGAACAGAACGATAAAAATCCAGAGACTCAACCATGGCAATATTCATTGACCTTTCAAAAGCATTCGACACAATAAGTCATGAAATCCTACTAAATAAGATGGAACACTATGGTATTATGGGGACTGCTAATAATTGGTTTAGAGACAACCTATCTGAGAGGCGACAATATAAAGATTATAGTGGAAACATGTCCAGTCTATCCAAAGTTCCATGTGGTGTCCCTCAAGGATCCATACTCGGACCAACAATTTGTTTAAGTTATGTCAACGATATGTCAGTATCCACATCTTTAAATTTATTATCATTCGCAGATGATACAACCCTATATACACCAGGCTGTGACAAAAGTTTTGTCGAAGATCGGGTAAACTTAGAACTAAAAAATATTGACGACTGGTGTTGGTGTAATAAGCTGTCCATAAACAAAAATAGATATGCTAATTCATCCAGAAAATAATGATCAAAAATGGAAAGATTTGAAATTATATATAAACACAGCTGAACTAAAGGGAGTAGGGAATATATATGAAGAAACATCCTTGAAATATTTGGGCATTAATATCGACGAGAATCTCACGTTTAAAAAGCATATTTCAACTGTATGCTCTAAGATGGCTCCAGCTATTTGTTGTATCAACAAAGTTAAAACGTTCTTTCCTGGTGACGCACTGCGAACTCTATATTACGCACTTATCGACAGTCATATGGTATACGGCATTCAGGTATGGGGTCATGTGGCGACCAAAACAAGATATTTTTTATTGCAAAAAGGGCGATTAGAACAATAACCAATGCGAGATACAACAGTCACACAGAACCAATTTTCAAATAAATGAACATTCTAAAATGCTGTGACATTTATATATACCAAACGTCAGTATTCATGCATGACTGGGTTTATAACATACTGCCTGGGACCTTCAAAAACACATTTGGTGTTAAACTAGTAACCAACAATAGACATGCAGCCGCAAGAAACATTAGACCAAACGCAACACTAAGAACAAAATTTTCAGAAATCTCCCAGAACATTCTTTTTCGAATATATGGAATTCAGTTAATAAAAAACAAAATAAATATTATCAGTCGAGATAACTATAAAACAAAACTGATGAGAATTGATCAACCAGTATTCCAATAAAATTGAATGCAAAAACAAATTTTGCCCTGACTGCACACACAAATGATAAAATATATTTCAAATATATATAGTCTATTGGCTACTTACCTTAAATGCTAAAATTGTCTCATATTCAATTACCCGAGTACTAAGTCTTGTATCCTGCAAATCTCGTACAACGCATGACTGTATATACTAAGGGGTTCCAACTGTAACAGTTATAAACACAGTGTGTGAGTCAAAATATTTTAATGAGAATATTGACCATTGCATATTCATTCATATCCATTTATATCCAAACAACTAAAACATATATGTTTATTCGCTGGAATCAATATCTATAACTAAATTCAGTCTAAATATTAATCTAATCAGAAAACTATAATGAAATATTTAAAGTCGTTATGTAGCCATTATTGATTGTACTCTGTCAGCCATCATAGGCCACGGCACTCCACACAATACGTATATAAATTGACCTAAAATGCTGTGACATTTATACATTACAAACGTCAGTATTCATGCATGACTGGACTTATAACAGACTGCCAGGGACCTTCAAAAACTCATTTGGTGTTAAACTAGGAACCAACAGTAGACATGCAGCCACAGGAAACAGACCAAAAGCAACACCAAGAACAAAATGTTCATTATTAATGTATAATGTATTGTATTGTGAAATAAAATATTATCCTATTATCCAAGCGGCTTATAACCAGTACGCAATGTATTGGTGAATATTAAGGCATGTACGCACGTTCTGCATACAACTAAACAAGTACTGCACGATTTGTTTAATGAAGATGTATATGAATCTATGTCTATGGCATGTTTTGCCAAACTGTTCTGATATTTCAAAATGATGTTCTCACAAAAACAAATTGAAATTTTATACAAGCGATTATTACCAGAAAATTACCAGAAACTAATTAAGTGCGCAAACGCTGGCATCACATATTTTGTTATATATTTACTACAGCGATAAGCCAAATCATGGTAGCGTGTACGCTTTTTATGTGGACATGACACGACGTGACTTCCGGTTAGCAGTTGTCTAGAGTTTTAAATTGGGGAATTGGCAGTGTTCCAACGAGATGATATATATTTGGCTACTTTACAACTGCCGAATAATGTAATTTAGACCTAGGTCTAGTTTCATTTAGACCAATGTCGTTGGTCAGCCCAATGAGAACAAGCGAAGACGTCATGACATGGTTCATAGCGTAATTTATGTCATTTAGCTTTGCGGTCCAAGACACGATATTGCACTTGTCTCCACGTTCTCAAGCGAAGCCGAGTCGTTGATAATGGTCGTCTCCACTGCATTGTGTTACATTGAAACATGCATAATGTGATATTCGGGTTACAATATTATATAAAGTATAAAATCGCGGCGAGGAATACTAAGTTTCGATATTGGTGAGTATCTCGCATTCAAGATCACTCAGGCGAGCGAAAACGCATAAACATATATATGGAACTGACAAAGAACATATCAGTTTGACAGTTACGAGCTTGTGCCAGTTTATTTTAAGACATGTTGATAGTGGACACAAATGGGGTATATGCTTGTTTGATAAATAGTATGGAATATTCTGGTAGCTGCCAAAATACTACACATCATATGTCATATACTAGTGGTTTAAAAATATTTATTACCAAACCAACATGATGACGGGATTGAAGGACAAGAGCTAGCCACTTAGATGGATCTTCTCTCCAGAAGATAACAAACACTAAATACAACTTTACAATAGCAGCATGGCCATGGAGAATATATACATATATACGGAAATATACTGTTTTTTTAGTGCTAGTCCCGCCTTTAACCCAAGTTTCAGTTTTTATTTTCTCATATAAATCTGTACTAATGTATTACGCTTTTCCTCGTTTCTGTTCGTGTTTTCAATCGCGGCGGCCATTTGTAATGCGCGCTACTCATACCGTCGATACCACGTGATTCTCAACGTGAAATTATGTGCTGAAAACAGAAAATGTGAAGATATCCAGAACACATTGTTGTAAAGCAGGGACCACAACACAACAACATATGGCGACAACGATCCCTTCATCGTTATGAATACCGTGCATAATTATCATCCTGTGAATATTGTAATATTGAATAACCACACGTGTCGTGTACGGCCATTGTTTCACCATCATAAATGCATGGCATGAACCGGAACGTGCTGAGACTCAGAGCAAGACTGAATCCAACACATACAGAGCCACAGTGTAACCTTCCCCGCTGGTATATCTATTGCAACCATGAATCCGCAATTGGCTTAATAACTTCATGTCGGTATTAAATATGAATCAACACTGTCAGCAATATAATACAACGTACATGTAGTTCGATCATCGTAGTTCGTATCGTTCTAGTCTAGTTCTGGAAGAGGCAATCTGCAAAATCGGTCATGTCGCCTTAATAAAACCCTCGTATTGTTCTACACTCGACATATCTATTGTGTGTGAACATAGTTGGTGTCGTGTGTGCATAATATTCCAGTGATAGATACAAGTGTATACACATCGTTCGATAATGTGTATCACGAACATTGAATTCGCTTTACAACCCTGGGTTGACCGCGGTCGATGGCATGAATGAAGTATTATGGAGGGTCTGTAATTCAATAGTGGTTCTAGTTTTCCTTGTATAAATGTGATTTCAATTGCAACAGTCTTCATATTCTTTCATCTCTTCAAAAAGGAAAACCTGACCACAAAACATTTAGTGTAGAAAATAGTATATAGGTACATTAGGCCTGACCAATAGTGTTTCTGGTATTAAGCCGCCGGAACCTAGTATACATATAATTTGTTTATGTCCGTGAGGGGGATTTAAGCATCTATTAGGCGAGGCGATGCCGAGTTCAATATATGCCAAATCCCCCGAGCGGATATAAACTGTTAAAGGGACAACATTAGCTACATATTTTATTTATCCGTCGCACAAAACATGCCTTTTTGGCATTTGGAGTTACATTATGAAGTCGTTTAAAAAACGCGACGCATTTTTTGTCACAAAGTTGCCAAAAATTTAAATATTCCACACATGCTTGTTAAAAAATGGTTACATAGTTTCATTTTGGAAAATTCGACGTGTTTTTTGTCGCATCGTTACAGATGCTCATCAGAGAATAACTCCAACTTGAACAATGAAAATATTTCACCAATCCTTGTTTAAAAAGGGTTACAAAGTTACATTTGATCTGGAAGTCGTTTCAAAAATCCGACGTGTTTTTGTCACATGGTTACCAATGCTTATCAGAGAATAACTCCAACTAGAAAAATGAAAATATTTCACCCACCTTTGTTTAAAATGAGTTACAAAAATTAAATTTGGAGGTCGTTTCAAAAATCTGACGTGTTTTTTGTCACATAGTTACAAATGCTTATCAGAGAATAATTCCAACTAGAAGAATGAATATATTTCACACATTCTTGTAAAAAAAAAGGTTACAAAATTACATTTGATTTGGAAGTCACTATTCATGTTGTAAATTCTTGTGGGCCCGAAAAAGTGCTTCGCAAATATAGCAATTACTATTGTTATCCTTCATCCTCTCTTCTGATTGGCTGAGGGTGCGTCACATGGCGGGCCGCAAATTATTTGTTACCCTCGAGGGCAACAATTTCTCAGTTGTTGACCGCTCAGCTGTTGCCATTAAACATAGAACTACGAAGAACTCAACGTGCAGAGATTCTCTCACAGCTCTCTAATAATTTCCGAAAACACGGTTTTTATAAACTCCACTGTTTGATGATAACCGCGGACTGTGGTGTTTGCTAATTTGCACAATTGTGTGTTTTTGTGCAATTACAGCACGCTATGTATTAATGGTGGTATCACGGACACCAATCCGTTATAAGGTGTGATGTTCCTATTCATTATATTAATAATGAATACCGTGGGACAAATAGATAAACCTTATTATGCAGTTGGTATGTGCTGCAGACAAATGCACATACGATGTACATACGTTACAAATACGTTTCTGTACTAAGCTCTAAAGATCAAATAGCCACTCTTTACTGTTTATCAATAATTGACTATTTCTTTTCGGCAATACATTCCTCAGACTTCAGAAAATACCCTTATGTTGCGTAACAATATGTAACATATATCAACGTCTTTTTGCATCACTACAACGTGTTAGTTTCACATTTTAGCGTTATGGAAATAAACACGTCTGCCTGCGTCTTTACGCTCATTTGAAACGAAACCGAACTTTTCGCTGCACAGCTACTCAACTTCGAAATTGCTTTACTCCTCTTTTCGTGAATCGAGTCCCACCATGTGACCAGCAAACTGACCGGAGAATATGTATGTTAATTGATCCAGATTATGAATGTTTTATTTTCTAAATAGCGAGGATTCCAACATAAGATTAACTTTTCGAACTGGAGTAAAGAATATATGCGCACATTTATGCCTGCTGTTAAGGAGGTTCGTGTGTAATCCTTTGTCAGAAAACACCAGCTGCCGATGTAGTGAATAAAGCGGAATCTAGTGATCCATGCCTAAGCGTTCCCCACCATCCTATGATGCAGTCATGGCCTGGTGGCCCTCGGGTGACATTCCAGGTCTCGAGCGGGCGACAAATCCCCGTGTCTCACTCAATCGTGGGCGACAACTGTATATCATAATTACTGCAGTTAATTTATGGATAATCGTGCGCAGGTCATGTCCACTATGCATTATCTACAATGTTATAATTTTCATTAGTAACATATCTCCATTGACAACATTCCACACGTAAGACTAATACAATTACAGTAATAACATGAACATAAGCTAGCTTAATTAACAAACCAAAGCTGAACAACATGCATGGGAGCCAGTTTGGTTGGGGTTGGGCAATTAACTTTCTTTCTAACTATCAGTCCCCACCAGTAAAACTAACGTTGTTATATGGCCTAGCGACTGCAACGATGATAAACCTCAATCAACCGACCAATATGCTCGTGGTTTAAATCCCTTGATCGGTATTGTTCATAATATACATGTGTCTGACTGATTCTGTTAATATTATTGTATTATCTGAAACAGGAATAGCGGGTACGTTAATATGCTGATGGGAACAGTCAGGTACAATACATGTACCGTTACTTGTAATGCAGCAATCAACGAATGCATTGAGGAAATCAAAATACAATGGTATATGCCAGTACAAAATGTGAATATATACACCTATACTTAAATTGACCACCTCTAACGTAGTGTCACCCCGGTAATAATGTGGTACCGTACCACGTTGATCTCCAACACCGCTGTAATGTTATCGCTTATTACCACTTCAACACTGTGTATATCGTGTTACACTCCAATGCATGCAATCACGGTTCGATACCGGGTCGAATTTTACGGACAATATATGTATCGCTCCGCGTAATAATTCCCCCAAGACTATTTCAAGCCCTGTTCAATGTGTGAAGTACATGTAAGTTCTACAATGTACATCGGTTCATAGTGTTCCATGTATACACTTAGGGCATGATAACACTCGATAGAGCATTTGCATAATGTGTTTAAATGTAGCACGCCCTGAACTTTACGCAAACATATTGACGTTGCCGACATTGTTTTGGCGGTCAAATTATAAACTCCACCCCTAGCCTGGTATGAGGTAGCATTAATGAGAGATGACATGTAATTAGATTATATTTCTAGGTGAAAATGTTTTAGGGGTATTGAAAGTCCCTTAAGTTTGAATGGATATAAGGGATAGAATATGTAAATAATCAGTAACCCTAAAACTTAAATCAAGTGATTACTCGCCAATTACTTCATACGTAAAAGTGACACAAAGTTTCATGTAGGCATCTCAGCTACTGCCAGCAAAAACATCGTATAGATCGTATACATCGGAAAGAATGTAAAAATGGATACATCCCTCTTGGAAGATTCTGTGGAAGGCGTGCGCCAAGCAGGAGGAAAATATGGATATGAGCACCGTATGCACGGGTGAAGACACACGTCATGGATTTAAAGCCATAATAAAGGGAAAACAGTCAGGTGTACGGGCGTAACCCGAACAGGTGCGATAGTGAGATTATAACTGGTATACCGTATAACAAAATGAGTTAAATCAGTGAACATACAATTATAAGGTATTTAAAGTAACATATATTGGACAAAATCAAGTAATCACTGGTCAATAATTTTGCGGGTAATGACTGTGTTAGAGTTCAATCAAGTGATCACTCGTCAATGAGAAAAGTCATATTACCAAGACTATGTTTATAGGTGATCATTGTAAGGGTTATAGAAATTAAATATTGTAATCACTCGTCAATGAGAAATACAAATTATTATAATTATCTCAGGTGGTGATTACATTAGGGAATAATATCAAGTGCTCATGTTTGAATTACCAACATGGATGGGAATTATATATATATATAAATTATAAGTGGTTTGGATAAAAGTCAATCAAGGGATCAATAGTCAATGAGTTCACAAGATATGGTGCGGCTAAGTTCGACGTGGATTTATGCTGCAGAGGGGTGTAATACGTGCTCACAGCTGAGTGGTTCATGAAGTACAAACTGCACTTAAATTCACAATTTATCAATATCCAGAGCACACTAAAACATCAATGTCTCAATTTACTGGCATTAGCTCTTGTGAATAGACGTCAAAATCAATACATGGTAGGTGGACTGGAGCCCTCGTGTCAACTCAAGCTGGTGTTGATGATGTGCTGCAATGGCTTGGCACATAGATGCCATGACGTGTGGGCACACTATGGTAGCTATAAGGATTGTTATGTTTTGAGTGCAGCTCTCGTGAATAGACCTTCAAATCAATACATCGTAGGCGTCAACTCCAAATGTTTGTGATTATGTTCCTTGATGGCTGAGTATGGGGCTGGGTGGTTAATGTCCAATATTACTCGCTATATTGTTCGGTTTGACCCCGGTTAACGGCCGTCACATATACAATAATGTGTGCACGTTGAAGAACCCTAATTAAGACAGAGGTCTAAAATTCAATGGTAACATTCCTGTTAATATTTATCAGCTTCATGCATAATAGTCTAGCAGCCCAGAACCGGGTTTTGCTCTAACCGAAAATTATCTGATAAAGTGATTTTCTCGGTTGATAATTCATAAGTAGGACCTCGGCAAATGTTTTCCAGTTTATGTGGACTTGTAACCCTTGGGAAAATTTAAATATTCACAATTGCAACAACCTACCCAAAACGACATATGACCGTACGGATGTGATCATTTTCTAGTTACTATCATGAGTTAGAAATCACGTTAGGACGAGTTTTTATGTATGTAAGTTTACACTAGGTCTTTAAAATGCTACCTGCCTTACTTTCGTAGGATTGCACAACATCATAACAACAGCATAATGCTCTCTATATTAGGATGGTGATCCATCTCTCTATATGTGTATGGTGAGCCATCTCTCGATATGTGTATGGTGATCCATCTCTCTATATGTGTATGGTGATCCATCTCTCTATATGTGCATGGTGATCCATCTCTCTATATGTGTATGGTGATCCATCTCTCTATATGTGTATGGTGATCCATCTCTCTATATTAGGATGGTGATCCATCTCTCTATATGTGTATGGTGATCCATCTCTCTATATGTGTATGGTGATCCATCTCTCTATATGTGTATGGTGATCCATCTCTCTATATGTGCATGGTGATCCATCTCTCTATATTAGGATGGTGAGCCATCTCTCTATATGTGTATGGTGATCCATCTCTCTATATGTGTATGGTGATCCATCTCTCTATATGTGTATGGTGAGCCATCTCTCTATATGTGTATGGTGATCCATCTCTCTATATTAGGATGGTGATCCATCTCTCTATATGTGTATGGTGATCCATCTCTCTATATGTGTATGGTGATCCATCTCTCTATATGTGTATGGTGATCCATCTCTCTATATTAGGATGGTGAGCCATCTCTCTATATGTGTATGGTGATCCATCTCTCTATATTAGGATGGTGATCCATCTCTCTATATGTGTATGGTGATCCATCTCTCTCTATATGTGTATGGTGATCCATCTCTCTATATGTGTATGGTGAGCCATATCTCTATATGTGTATGGTGATCCATCTCTCTATATTAGGATGGTGATCCATCTCTCTATATGTGTATGGTGATCCATCTTTCTATATGTGTATGGTGAGCCATCTCTCTATATGTGTATGGTGATCCATCTCTCTATATTAGGATGGTGATCCATCTATCTATATGTGTATGGTGATCCATCTCTCTATATTAGGATGGTGAGCCATCTCGCTATATGTGTATGGTGATCCATCTCTCTATATGTGTATGGTGATCCATCTCTCTATATGTGTATGGTGAGCCATCTCTCTATATGTGTATGGTGATCCATCTCTCTATATTAGGATGGTGAGCCATCTCTCTATATGTGTATGGTGATCCATCTCTCTATATGTGTATGGTGATCCATCTCTCTATATGTGTATGGTGAGCCATCTCTCTATATGTGTATGGTGATCCATCTCTCTATATTAGGATGGTGAGCCATCTCTCTATATGTGTATGGTGATCCATCTCTCTATATGTGTATGGTGATCCATCTCTCTATATGTGTATGGTGATCCATCTCTCTATATTAGGATGGTGATCCATCTCTCTATATGTGTATGGTGATCCATATCTCTATATGTGTATGGTGATCCATCTCTCTATATGTGTATGGTGATCCATCTCTCTATATGTGTATGGTGATCCATCTCTCTATATGTGTATGGTGATCCATCTCTCTATATTAGGATGGTGATCCATCTCTCTATATGTGTATGGTGATCCATCTCTCTTTATGTGTATGGTGATCCATCTCTCTATATGTGTATGGTGATCCATCTCTCTATATGTGCATGGTGATCCATCTCTCTATATTAGGATGGTGAGCCATCTCTCTATATGTGTATGGTGATCCATCTCTCTATATGTGTATGGTGATCCATCTCTCTATATGTGTATGGTGAGCCATCTCTCTATATGTGTATGGTGATCCATCTCTCTATATTAGGATGGTGATCCATCTCTCTATATGTGTATGGTGATCCATCTCTCTATATGTGTATGGTGATCCATCTCTCTATATGTGTATGGTGATCCATCTCTCTATATTAGGATGGTGAGACATCTCTCTATATGTGTATGGTGATCCATCTCTCTATATTAGGATGGTGATCCATCTCTCTATATGTGTATGGTGATCCATCTCTCTCTATATGTGTATGGTGATCCATCTCTCTATATGTGTATGGTGAGCCATATCTCTATATGTGTATGGTGATCCATCTCTCTATATTAGGATGGTGATCCATCTCTCTATATGTGTATGGTGATCCATCTTTCTATATGTGTATGGTGAGCCATCTCTCTATATGTGTATGGTGATCCATCTCTCTATATTAGGATGGTGATCCATCTATCTATATGTGTATGGTGATCCATCTCTCTATATTAGGATGGTGAGCCATCTCGCTATATGTGTATGGTGATCCATCTCTCTATATGTGTATGGTGATCCATCTCTCTATATGTGTATGGTGAGCCATCTCTCTATATGTGTATGGTGATCCATCTCTCTATATTAGGATGGTGAGCCATCTCTCTATATGTGTATGGTGATCCATCTCTCTATATGTGTATGGTGATCCATCTCTCTATATGTGTATGGTGATCCATCTCTCTATATGTGTATGGTGAGCCATCTCTCTATATGTGTATGGTGATCCATCTCTCTATATTAGGATGGTGAGCCATCTCTCTATATGTGTATGGTGATCCAT
Organism: Siphonodentalium dalli; assembly: GCA_032622095.1. Lineage (NCBI taxonomy): Eukaryota > Metazoa > Mollusca > Scaphopoda > Gadilida > Siphonodentaliidae > Siphonodentalium > Siphonodentalium dalli. The sequence continues at coordinate 6,405,557 of CP136063.1, read as the reverse complement.
CTCTCTATATGTGTATGGTGATCCATCTCTCTATATGTGTATGGTGATCCATCTCTCTATATTAGGATGGTGATCCATCTCTCTATATGTGTATGGTGATCCATATCTCTATATGTGTATGGTGATCCATCTCTCTATATGTGTATGGTGATCCATCTCTATATGTGTATGGTGATCCATCTCTATATATGTGTATGGTGAGCCATCTCTCTATATGTGTATGGTGATCCATCTCTCTATATGTGTATGGTGATCCATCTCTCTATATTAGGATGGTGAGCCATCTCTCTATATGTGTATGGTGATCCATCTCTCTATATGTGTATGGTGGTCCATCTCTCTATATGTGTATGGTGATCCATCTCTCTATATGTGTATGGTGGTCCATCTCTCTATATGTGTATGGTGGTCCATCTCTCTATATGTGTATGGTGATCCATCTCTCTATATGTGTATGGTGAGCCATCTCTCTATATGTGTATGGTGGTCCATCTCTCTATATGTGTATGGTGGTCCATCTCTCTATATGTGTATGGTGGTCCATCTCTCTATATGTGTATGGTGGTCCATCTCTCTATATGTGTATGGTGATTCATCTCTCTATATGTGTATGGTGAGCCATCTCTTTATATGTGTATGGTGAGCCATCTCTCTATATGTGTATGGTGATCCATCTCTCTATATGTGTATGGTGATCCATCTCTCTATATGTGTATGGTGATACATCTCTCTATATGTGTATGGTGATCCATCTTTCTATATGTGTATGGTGAGCCATCTCTCTATATTATGATGGTGATCCATCGCTCTATATGTGTATGGTGATCCATCTCTCTATATGTGTATGGTGATCCATCGCTCTATATGTGTATGGTGATCCATCTCTATATATGTGTATGGTGATCCATCTCTCTATATGTGTATGGTGGTCCATCTCTCTATATGTGTATGGTGATCCATCTCTCTATATGTGTATGGTGAGCCATCTCTCTATATGTGTATGGTGAGCCATCTCTCTATATGTGTATGGTGAGCCATCTCTCTATATGTGTATGGTGATCCATCTCTCTATATGTGTATGGTGATCCATCTCTCTATATGTGTATGGTGATCCATCTCTCTATATGTGTATGGTGAGCCATCTCTCTATGTTAGGATGGTGATCCATCGCTCTATATTTGTATGGTGATCCATCTCTCTATATGTGTATGGTGATCCATCGCTCTATATGTGTATGGTGATCCATATCTCTATATGTGTATGGTGATCCATCTCTCTATATGTGTATGGTGATCCATCTCTCTATATGTGTATGGTGATCCATCTCTCTATATGTGTATGGTGATCCATCTCTCTATATGTGTATGGTGATCCATCTCTCTATATGTGTATGGTGATCCATCTCTCTATATGTGTATGGTGATACATCTCTCTATATGTGTATGGTGATCCATCTCTCTATATGTGTACTCACATGACGTCTCAATGAAATACACATTTGGCTGAAAAGTGATGCAGGGTTTGTATAATCAAACTGGCGGCCATAAAATATAATTTGTCGGATTTCATAACAAATGAACTTCAACCGGATATCTACACTTGTGTAACGTGACTCAGCTTTGACCCTCATTATAGTAAACTGTTTTAGTTACTGCACATGTTCTCACGTGCTTGTAGAACAAAAATCGATCAAGCTTGTCGAAATACTTCTATGCAATTAACTTTGTCGCGCGTATACAGTATATAATATGATTGACTGTCTAATCAAACCCATGTTCATAATACTGAGATATATTAGAGCAGAGCGGGAATCTGATTGGTTATTACTGATATATATTAGAGCAGAACGGGAATCTGATTGGTCGCTCCCTCAAGAAATCGTTTATGAAATGACTCCTCGTTTCGTCGCAGCTGGAAACACCCATTGTGCCAGCTATGCACTATATAACGCGATGTCAATGGAATCACTACCGGAGTATGTATATAAGCTTTTCATGAGGGTGAACACACTATGCATATCAGTGACATTTTAATGGTATTTATACTGAAATGACAATTGGTCATAGACGCTCATGCAAAATCGACATCACGCTCAAATCAAAGAGTGTTTGTACATTTGGGCATACAGTTTACATAAATGCAATTGTCGAATAAACGACTTGGAATGTATGCGAGAGAAGGAGGGAGCGAACGTACTCAGAAGTGTCATAAAGAAGAAGCAATGTCGACAAGGCTGATTGAGACTCATTAAAGCATAAACTGGATCTGCGACTTGACCCAGTTGATCCGAATAATGTTGAGTCCGAACAAGTGACTACCAACTCCTCGGTCAATGTGGATAAGACAATGGAACTTGGTCGAGAACCAATGATGAAGTTCTAAAAAGGGTGGCCGTCCAGTTTTCATAGTGCAAATAGCCCGAACGTGAAACAATTGCAACAGTAAGTATGCACGTTTGCAACGTAAACCATTTTGACGCATAAGTTATTTCTGCGAGGTTTTAATGTGCACGACATTATATTCGTGTGAGGGGGCAGTAGGTTATAACGTGCTGACACATCGACATTGCGAGGAAGATACTGGTGACATACACTAAAAGTTCTAGATATATTAATTCTATAATTTACCAATGTTGATTTGCATATGCCAATATAACTCATCTGCTTGTCTCCTAATAACACGCTGTTACACAATGACGAGAAAACGTTATCTATCGGAAGCACTGTCTTGATAGTCCTCCAACAGTAACTGTTATGGGAAGAATGAGAGCGGCCATTTTGCCAGCCATCTTGAGCATTTGTTATTGATTTTGTCCAGTTCATGTTACTTGTCACTTTATATCATAATACACGTATTATATTACATCATTAATGTCATAAATAGTGTTATTGATACGAAATTGCGGCTGACATGGTCGAGATATACAAACATTTGCGAATTTTGGGTACTCAGCGGCCATCTTGAATACAAAATATTCCCCAAAGGTTTCACATCAACATCAATAAAGATACCCCAGTGATACATTATCAACAGAGATAAAAACTTTAACAGATAATTTTGGGTCACATCCCAATTCTGCTGGACTATAATGTATATATGTAGTAGCGATATCTCTCTACACTCTTAAAACAATAGGTACTCAGGTACTGAACTTGTACGTTGTGGAGTACTGCAACTGTTGGAAATGTGGAGTACAACATATCCAGGTACTGGTACTATGGACTACATACTCAGTACCAACTATACAGGTACTATGTGAAACAACTTAGGAAAAATGTCCGACGGCAAATTTAACTATGTGGCAGGTTGTACATTCCAAAATGAGGCCACGGTGTTTAAACTCCGAAGTTAGTACCAAATTCCGATCGCGGTTCTTCGAGATCATATTACCAGTTACCTGGACTCCGCTGCATAGCGCAAAATGAAATAATGCGCATTAGAAAACTTGTATTAGTATATAACCTCGAAATTGGTTTTGTACTTAATTCGATTTCAGGATTTCACTGACGTAGTGTAAAATTTGTCTGAATGTGTCTAAAATAAACGGCCAAATTTCTTCAACAAACGACACAACGTATACTTTCCTACACCTTATCGGACTTAAGAGGCGTATCGTTAAAACAAGTAAATATAAATTTAAAAATATAAACCTGTAAACCGAGCATGCCTCTTTAAAAACAACTTCGGTATCCATACCACGAACATAGGTATGCATGGTGAAGCGTGTTTTAAAGTAGCACGCTCGGTTTAAAATTATATATTTTTAATTCATATTTTACTCCAAGGACACGCCCATGGGCATCATAGATTTAAAGGCTATGGTGCAAACTGCTACCTAAGGTTCCATTGTTTTAAGAAACAATTGAAGAACAATACGAAATTCGAAATAAGACATGCAACTCTGCTTTGGTCAAATTGAGGTTACACATTCTAAAAAAGCTCAATAAAATATGACAAGTTGTCATGTATGGCATATTTTGTTCTTTATACGGATCATACATATCGCGTAAATAGTATGTAATTGTTACGATGTGTAACGTAAAATAAAGCCACATTATGTTACGTAACATGTTGTACAGCACGTGCATAGTGTGTGATAAACAAAATACTCAACACCGGGAAGAACCACTGTGCACGTTGTTTACAATTGATAGCATGTTGTTTGTAACGTACTGCTATGCCAATAGCTTATCCTCGCCACTCACGAATAGTTCGGTGCTGAATGGGTCACAAAGAATCACTCCCAAAAACATTGACACGGTGTTGATTGTTTTTCTTATCGTGCACTCTTTACGTGCTGTACTGTATATAAACAAACGTTCAGCCACATGTATATAAACAAACGCTCAGCCACATGTTTTGTGAATAATATTGCACTAATAACCTCGTTATACTATACAGTTATTTGAAGCGAGCTTGTCAACAACAGTGATACTAATTTCTACCAATCTGAATCATATTGGTTTGGGCCTCTCATTTTAAGACATAACAGAACAATGCTATCACCTTTATCACTATAATTTTAGTATGTAAAATGAAACATTTGTATTTAAATTCTTGTTTTCTTGAGCTGGGAACTTTTTTTTTCTGGGGCAATTCAAATAACTGCAAATCAGATAATATCGTGCAACGACTTTCAGGGCGAAAAGTGAATCACCAGCGAATTTCAATCAACGTTATTATTAGCAGCATTGTCAACTCCATCGGTGAAGCTTTCACCTAATAATAACCTGTCACAGTGATAAAGATTTCATAGTCCAAACTAATACTAACATTACACAGGGACAAACGCTCCATAGATCGACATACTAATAACATAACACATGGAACAACATTCCATAGTTCAACCTAGAAATAGCATAACACAGGGACCAATATTCCATAGTTCAACATAATAATAACACAACACAGTGATCAACGTTACATATTTCAACATAATAGTAGCATATCAAAAGATCAAACTTAAGTGCGCAACGACTAATATCGTCGTTTGTCATCACGTCGAAATACATTAGAACGAATCAATTGACATCGAAATATCCAAGTGTGCATGTTGTGATACGAGGGTATTTGTGCCTTAGACTGGGCGAGGGATGAAACACTGGAATGTTTTAGAGCACAATCTCATTGTTACTATTGTTCCCTAATTGTTGGAGAAACGCACCAATCCCCAAGGCTGGCGCGAAGGGATAGTTCAGTGATTATCCCATTCTTAGGCACACGCAACTCATAACAGACAAATCGCACGGACGCTTCAAAGTAGGACCAATCTGTTTTGTTTCTGACATTATCTATTCACATTCAACGGCGATCAGTTCATGTTAATCACGTTGTTGTGCGTGGCAACCCGGCTATTGTGTTCAATATGAGCCAGCGCACGGATTGTGTGTGGTGGTCAAAACAAGCTTAACCCTTTACCCAACAGAAGGGCCCTGTGCCAATGCATTCTCTTATATATGCGAGTCGACCATAGGTCGCCTCGCATATATAAGAGAATGCATTGGCTTAACACATTAAAAATTATAAAATTGCTAAAGAATGTAAGAAAAAATGGTAAAAAGTGTTAAAAAAAGATTTTTTTTAGGCCAATGCATTCTCTTATATATGCGAGGCGACCTATGGTCGACTCGCATATATAAGAGAATGCATTGGCACAGGGCATAACTGTAACTATCACAATGTGGTCAAGGAGCCGATTCCAATGATATCCATATTTGTATGGTTCTATTGAGACAGACCGAAGATATTTTAGGCTGTTGAAGCTTTATTTGGCCGGTTTTGGCCGGTTTGTTGGGTAAAGGGTTAACAGCACATTTCCAGTTGATTGCATTATTTGTGATACGTTTTGCTCTAAGTCAGTCAGAGCACGCGAATAGTTCTTCACCAGAATAAATCTCGTCTTCGACTCGATTGATTCTGGTAAAAAACAATTCTTGTGATAAACATAAACATAAACAGAACCAACAAGTCTGCAGCCATTCACCCGTTACCAGTGTTGTCTGAATCGCGCGATCCTTTGTATGAAGGTATGCCGAGGTTGGTGGTCCACGAGGCTAACTACGCAGTTTTACAACATCATGCATATTTACTGAAGACCTTGTGTGCCCGCTGACAACTGCAAAGACTGCCTTGAATGCTGGCCGCTACAATGATAATCACAATAATACACTTAAGAATGTGATGTCGATCCAATGCACACGTTTACTATACCCCAAGGTTACTCGATCAAATTTCTGCCAACGCGACAACAAAGTCTGATATTAGTGGTTATGCAATAACTGTGGTATGTAGGTCCCTTCGTCGATAAGATGAACAGTTTTACACCAGTAGCTACAAATAGTATTTATTAACTTGTAAGAACAAAAATTAAGCTAAGTATAACAGTGTTGTCATAGTACATCGAACATTCTGCTTATTAAGTGGACACTAAAGTATGAATAAACAAATGTATTATTAGGAGTTTAAAAGTTAAGTTTTATCCCCATACCATATTATTTCCTCCGAATATTGACACGGCGACGGGAGGGGTGTAATGAGATGTTGACACGGCGACGGGAGGGGTGTAAGGATGACTTGTTGGGTGATTCATACTGACTCATATTTTATCAACATTTGCATGGCCATATCATACCTGGTACAAATGTACACCATAGTCAGGCGATGTGTATATTTTAGACCAATCAGTTTGAAACTAGCTTAGTGTTATTCATGTTTGGTCAAAAGTATGGTACAAATGGCCGTCATTTGGATATTGTCCAATCAATACAGCTTTGAATTTGTTAACATGTGAACAACTTAAGGTACCATCCAGAAAATTCCTATCCAAGGCGGGGTTGGGCACAAATTTAATTTCGCAAAACTGGGATTATGGTCTGGTTCAAGGGGCACAGTTGGTAAATTAACGTGGACGCTCCCGTGTTCACGTTCTTGCGTACAAATATGCTGTTATGATTTCATTTGACGGGATTGTTGTCTACTTTCATATAACAAGTGAGCATGTTGTGATACAAGGTTGTGGGTATTTATTCCTATAGACTGGGCGAGGGGTGAAACACTAAAACGTTATAAAAAGAACCCACAGTCTGCAGCCATCACCCGTTACCAGTGTTGTCTGAATCGCGGGGCCAAAGTAAATGGACACGCCGTACTTACCAATACTAACATAAACGTATACTATGGGGAAAATTACATTGTATATAGGGGTCCCAGGTAATAACACATTTGTATGCAGACATGCTGGCGTGGGTGGGTGTTTCCGAGAGGCAGTTTTACAAAATCATGTATTTATTTCTAAAGACATTGTGTACCCTTAAATGACAATTTTAACAGATTAACCGTATTTATGTTACTGGGACATCATATGGACCTTCGCATGGATGACATTAAGCTAAGATATGTCATGCTGCATATGGGACGAGGAGGTGAACTACTTCCTTCCCGATACCCTTCGGAAATAAGTTTCATTAAATATAAAAATGTAAAACTGAAAATAAACTTGTCTTCATGTGACTAAAACATTTTCACCCATAACACTGTGTGCATGGGATAGAGCGACCGACTGACTCAAACATTAATGCGAATCATATTATTTTATATATCAATTGCTAGAACATAAATGTCATCAGTGTATCAAAGATAATCGGTAAAGTATTTGCATGTCTATCAACTGAGATGGCTACAGACTGGTGGCTTTGTTATAGCAACGTGAATTTTGTTACTTATTCCTTATTCCTTATTTGCAAATTGTCGGAAAGTGTGGCAAATGGTCCCCAAATTCGTAAGGGAAAATTTTCGGCCGAAAATGTTTTGGGTCGAGTTCGTAAAAGTGGTCTGAAAAAGTGTCCGACCTGTGCTCGGTCCGATTTTTTGGGGAAAATGTGCCAAATGACGCCAAATTCTCAAGTGGCCAGCTGGGCGGGAAATTTTGGGTCGAAATTGTTTGGGTCGAGTTGGTAAAAGTGGTCCGAAAAAGTGTCCGATCTGTGCTCTGTCCGATTGTTTTGGGAAAATGTGCCAAATGACCACGGCAACGTACTTAGTAAAAAATAACTAAAATTTGGGCCGAAAAAATTTGGGTCGAAAAGTCCGAAATGCCTCGAAATTAGGCAAAGTCTAAAAAATGAAGGGAAAAAGTCCCCAATAGGTGCAAATTCTCAAGTGGCCAGCTGGGCGGAACATTTTGGGCCGAATTTTTTTTGGGTCGAGTTGGTAAAAGTGGTCCGAAAAAGTGTCCGACCTGTGCTCGGTCCGATGTTTTTGGGAAAATGTGCCAAATGACCACGGCAACGTACTTAGTAAAAAATTACAAAAATTTGGGTCGAAAAGTCCGAAATGCCTCGACATTAGGCAAAGTCTAAAACATGAAGGGAAAAAGTCCCTAATGTGTGCAAATTCTCAAGTGGCCAGCTGACCACGTGGTCGAAGTACATGGTCGATGTCGACACATGACTACAGTGACTTAAGTCACATAATAACGTGTTGTTCACTGATTGGATCATTAAAAGGCTCCAGATTCAATCTCAGAGCATCTAATTTAAAACAAAAAATGGGGGGGACCACTGACCACCGCCCGTACCCTCCCCTTCAGGCCTTCGGCATTTCCTGCTGGGATACTACTCGCCTCGGCATTTTGTAGGAGAGCTACCCGCCTAGAATGATTTCAAGGGGAGCCTTCAACTTATCTCGGGACGGGTAGTTAGATGCGCTGATCAATTGCGTCACACTTGTTTATTTTATGAAAAAAATCCATGGTTGTCGCCATTTAGCTGAGATGACTTCCAGAATGGCCGAAATTTGGGTTAAAGTCGTGTAACAGACGTTTGGTTTATTTACATTGAAATTGCTTGACTCGATTCTTTTGAAGCTTGATACCTCTATCTCGGGACGGGTAGTTTGATGCGCTGATCAATTTCGTCACACCCGGATGCCCGTGTGGCGTGACCTTGACCTTTAAAATGACATTGAACCTGTATCTCGGTATTCGCTGGGCCGATTTCCACCATTTTCGGGGTGTTGCTGTAAACAAACAACAACACAACGACTCTACCCCACCAGGACGGGTACCCATCTAGTTTGTATATATGTATTGGATATATAATGGGATATACAGTAGACATGTATATACTCTCCAGGCCACCATTAAATTTAAGGGTTGGCACAATACTGCCATACTATACTGAGTATATAGGGACACACTATACACCAGGATGAATACACCGAGGTTTTTTTTATAAGCCCAGTCCTATTATTTTGTATCGCATATTCCGAATGGGAAGAGTGATTAGGACCCGAATATACATCTTAAAAGTTATGTTTCCGATGCCTTTCCGCTATACTGGGAAAGGAAAATTGCACCTATTCTTCCCACCAAATCCAAACGGGCTAATTAAAGAGCAAGTTAATGTCGTAGCAGGTACATTGAGATATTATATGCACGCCCCCAAAGTTTGACCGCTATATTTTAAAGTAACCTACACAACGGAGAATGTGGTATGGGTGGGTTGAGACTTTCTGAAAATCCCACCGAAAATCACAAAGGGCAAAAATTCAAAAATCGAGATAAAAACAATTTGACGAGTACATCTGATGGGTAGTGTTCACGCGCATCTAAATTGTCATTTTCGAATTTTAAGATGGAACGGTTCACTCATGATATGATATAAATATGTATACTAAAGTAGTCTATCACTGAAGTATGTGTAGTATATATACGGGCAACATTAGGTTTAGAGCAGACGGGTAGGCACTCAGATGGCATTATCGATTGTGATATAGTTATCTCTCGATTACAGTTAACTATATTACAAAGACGTTAATGATATAATGTAGCGATAACGGTATGAACCAATAATAAGCGGTCTTTCCTCCACAATTTAAGCTAAAATTTTCGGACTTTTCGACCCAAATGTTTTCGGACAACATCTTTGTTATTTTATGTTCCCGTGGTCAGTTGCCACAATTTACCCCCAAAAAAATCGGACCGAGCACAGGTCGGACATTTTTTCGGACCACTTTTATCAACTCGACCCAAAATAAATTCTACCAAAAATTTCCCGCCCAGCTGGCCACTTGAGAATTTGGCGTCATTTGGCATATTTTCCCAAAAAATCGGACCGAGCACAGGTCGGACACTTTTTCGGACCACTTTTACGAACTCGACCCAAACAATTTTCGGCCCAGCTGGCCACGTGAGAATTTGAACCCATTGGGGACTTTTTCCCTTCATTTTTTAAACTGCCTAATTTCGAGGCATTTCGGACTTTTCGACCAAATTTTTTTTGGCCCAAAATTTTGTTATTTTTTGCTAAGTACGTTGCCGTGGTCATTTGGCACATTTTCCCAAAAAAATCGGACCGAGCACAGGTCGGACACGTTTTCGGACCACTTTTTCAAACTCGACCAAAACAAATTTCGACCCAAAATGTCCCGCCCAGCTGGCCACTTTAGAATTTGGCGTCATTTGGCACATTTTCCAAAACAAAATCGGACCGAGCACAGGTCGGACACTTTTTCGGACCACTTTTACGAACTCGACCCATAAAAAATTCGGCCCAATATGCTCCGCCCACCTGGCCACTTACGAAGTTGGGGCCATTTGCCACACTTTCCGACATTTTGCGAATAAGGATTAATGAATAAGTAAAATAATTCACGTTGCTCTTTTTTTGTAACGTTTTAGGTGTTTCACCCCTCGCCCACTCTAAGGAATAAATACCCACAACCTTGTATCACAAAATGCTCACTCGAAGTGGAAAACGCCCTCACAAAACCTAAAGTATCCAAGTATGTCACACGGCATAACATACACTGCAAGCTGTTCCAATAAACCGAAAGCGGTCTTATGGGATAATGCTAATAATGGGCTGGTTGACAGACTAATTGGGAAATAGTTGAAATTATTGAAATATGTATTTCCTGCACAGCGACTTATTGTTGCAAATATCGGCAATTTATAAAATAATATTTCCAAATGTAGCCTTGAATTATTAGAGGAGCGGCCAAATTCAAAAAGGGCCTTAGTTTTCGAGATACCCCTACCATCGGTAGAACAAGTTGAAACCAACTTTTTCTGGACGGTAAATATATGTCATTTATGAAAATGATTCTTAGCCTTATCGGAATTGGTGGCAGCTATGTATGGTAAGACTATTTGTGAAGGTACCCTACCGAAAAATTAGTCTGTTTCAGCGGTTGACCAGCTATACACAAATGGTTAATAGTTAAGCACATCACCAAAAACACAACGTTATATTTGTTATTACGTGGTACATGGTGATACTAGATCGGAATATTCTTACTGTTTCTGGTTTGTTTGAGATTTCACTACGTCATGGTGGATAATGTAACGTTCTGCGTAAAAACATCATGACGATTAGAGAAACTGTCGCCCGTCAATTATGTACCAAACTAGCACACTGGATTGTGCTCACCTTGTCATATGCGTTTGGAAAGAGTGGAGTATTTCCTACCGGGAGGTATTAACACTATTTTCCCGATCCTTCAAATGTTGCAATAATACGCAAAATGTTTCCCCTCCCCCAATGTCATAAAATGCTAAGTATAGCCATCGCCGGTTGGTGTAGAACACATATAACATATTGTAAGACTTAGTGAAGCGAAATACGAAACATCCAGAAAAGGAACGTCCCCAGTGGTAACATGTATATTATTTAACGACCATATATAATAGCATTTCATTAACATTAGTTTCACCAATATTACATCTTATCAATTGGTAAAATAATAGTCCAAAATTTAATCTGCCGTTCAATGTCATAAAATTCGAACTAAAGTTGCCGCCTGGGATTGGAACCACGAATGATCGCATAATGCGCAGTATTTTGTTATTAGAGAGTATGGTAATAAGATGGCGCTAAATATAGCGCCAATTTTAATTTCAAGACTTAGTGAACTGGCATACGGCACATTCAGAAATGGAACGTCCCCAGTGGTATATTATATAATTATCAGTGTACTGACTACATAGAATATTCATATCAAACATTAGATTCAGCATTGATCCATATTATCAATTAATGAAATAAAGAGACAACACACTTAACCACCCCTACAGTCACAAATGGGCCACTGGGGATTGTAGTACAGGCCAAAAAGAAATGAGCATACATTTTGGATTTCATTTGTGCTAAATACGATAAAGATACTATTGCGCCATAATGGCGGCCACCATGAAGGTTAAGTTTAATGTCAACACTTTTTGAACAACTAATACGATATGCGGGCAAATAAAAAAACGTCTCATATGGTATTACTTTTGCGATGTATTAGCTAGAATGTGTGTTTCCATTATTAAATGGCAATTTATTGTTTGCATGATGACGGAGACCAAAATAGGGTAATCAAGTATATAAACAAAACATCTCATAAGCTTTGTCATGTCTCGAATTTATAACACGTCGTGAAAACAAATATGGGAAAACAGGACAAATGACGTATCCAGTGGTATATATATATATATATATATATATATATATTGTGGCAATTCATTACATTTATTTCAGTACATTAGTCATATGAAATAGTAGTTATGTCATTAACATATCTTTTAATTTTGCGAAATAATAAACACAAAACTCAACATTCCTCATCTCTAAAGTTATAAAATTGCGCACAAAGGTACCTCCGAGAGTCATAACCAAGAATAAAACAACAAATGCGTAGCTGTAGATGTCAAAATTATGTGAGAACAACACTCGCTATCAGATAGATTTTGCGAAGGAGTACACAAGCCAGAGAAGAGACGTCCTCTTATGATGCTTTGCGCTGAATTTGTTGTTGAAGTGCCAGATGTTTTCAACAACCGTCCAAATGGTTTGTTCGCTCTAGTGCCGGTAGTCGATAAGTTAACTTTTCAATAATAATATTTTGGAATGGAATAACATTAACATATATGTTATCGTCATAAAGACGAGCAACATTTGCTTGTATCAATCATAAAATCTACATGGCTCTGATAGCCAACAATTCAATTAACGTTCAGTGACTAAAGGTCAAAGATGACTCCAGTGACGCTATGTTTATAGAGACATAGATACATGTGGGTCTGAGAAATACATTTATAATTCACATACGATGTGAATCTATGCATTTACAGTAATGGGCACTTGAGCATGGCATGTCCAGGGTTTCTTGAGAAACGCAAATGACTCTACTGTGTGAACAAGAACATAACAATATATGCCAGTGATTTTTAGTTGATTACATCACTCAGATACTTGTATCCCCCTAAACACAGCGACGAAGGTGTTATGAATCCCGATCAGCAACACTGATATGAGGTCCATGCTAAGTGGAACTAACTTAGGGGTAGGTGGCTTGTGTATGGACTGAGTATATTGATTCCTCGGTAAGATCGGCGCTATTTTTCCGCCACCGATAATAATACAATATATGTCGTGATATGGCCTAGTCGCCATAGACCAAACTATAAACACAATATGAATACATATATATCAAGACTAATGACTATAGTTTATTGTGGATTGGCATATGCCTGTCGCCATTTCAATTGTGTTTTTATTTGCTACTAGACTACAGTTTTTCATTACTTACCATTTTATCCATTTCAAATGCCACCAGACTCAAAAGAACCGTGGATAAAACAACTTGTTAGTGACATTCTGGTTTGCTAGTGAGTTACGTGATTATTATTATAATCTAACGGCTATCATAAATGCAACACCAACGTGCATGTTCAGTGGATATTATTGCACTGTCGCCTATGTATCAATAAAGTGTGTTATAATGAGATATATTACTATACACGTAGTCCGGACCCACTAATACAGATATGATATCCGCCGGAGATATAGAAGATTCAATTTCAATTAGTCTAGCCCGGAAACTCAATATTTTCTGTTTGTAACATATATGAATCCGATTGACATTCACAACAATTTAACTCACATATTAGTCGAGACTAAGATATCAATGTACGGAAAAACATGCACATCAAGCAATATATGGCGAGAACAACTTATATGCATTGGTATGCGGTGTTGTTCTCTTGTTTGACGCTGAGCCGAAACTCGGACGAATATACAAATCAGTAACCTCTCGATCACTATAACGCCTATTTTGAACCTATTTTGACGCTGATTGCATTATATGGATATTGTGGTCCCGTGTTATGTTATTAAAGAGCATTTTGTGTGTGTGCGATGATGAATTTCGTCTTACGTTAATATGTAGTTACTATGATTTGTAAACTTTGATTGCTCGTGGACTCATATCCAACTTTGCCAAAACCAGAAATCGAATAGATATCTTATTGGCTGGATTTCAAAATGTATGCCATTTTTTTTTTTGCGTTACTGCATATATCAATATATGGTGATTCTGTTATTTTATGTTTTATTTGGCCAAAAATGCTGCAAGTCTCACCGGAAATGTTGGTGGAAATTCAAAACGACATGTTAAGGAGGACTGCACATTCAAGACTATCACAATATATTAATGATAGCAATATGTTAGTATTGAACATTACAACATCACTTCGTGCCGCATCAAGTGCATGATTATTGGTAACGGTTAATGACCATCCCCTCTTGTTACCAGTTGTCTACATGTTGTTAATGCTTACTTACCTAACGCCTCAAAATGTGTCAAACAATAGTCAAATGCGCATTGGAGATCGATACAGATTCGGAAAATTAAACTATTTAAGTCATTCTCGGAATTTCGCTAAGTGTTTTTTATTCTGGTTGTTTGTCTTTCTCCAAATATAAGTTCATGATAATTGCTAAACAACACAACCTAAACATTCAACAAATACAAATTTCCATCCAGTATTAATCCTGGCGTCACAGCTGCGTCATAGCTAAGGGTATGATGTAGGTGTCCTATGGTCGGCCGTCGATCGTCTATCCATTACCATGCAGGGAGCCCCACACATATATAGAAGCATATAGAAGAGTGTCGTCTGCTCATGTTTGTCTGGGGCTCTGTGTGGGTGAAATTATACAATTGTTAAAGAATACAAGAAAAAATTATTAAAATTGTAAAAAATTGTTAGGCCAATGCATTCTCTTATATATGCGAGGCGACCTATGGTCGACTCGCAAAGATAAGAGAATGCATTGGCACATGGTAAAAATATCCCGACTTCCGACTGGATTTGATATGGCGGGTCACATATACTGTCCTATAGTCGGCCGTCGATCGTCTATCCACGTTGGGTAACACAGGTCCAGACACAGTTTTAAAGATACACAATCTTTTATTATAAAGCAACAACAACATTTCACAAAGCTAGCAGTTTGAGAATTCGCCTGAATCTGTCTTGGGGCCAATCGGTCACTTAGAGAATTACAACCGAAAAGCCACGACCGAAAGCAAACATACTATTTTATTCCCAAACTTCTCCCCAAGTCACATGACTGGTCTCATCTCGGATACGATATATGTCCAGCCAATTCCAGGCCAGTAACATCTGATTCGTTATTCGTTTAGACCAGTGAAGTAGTTTCCACGTGACATTGATCTGGTCCCACACTCTTATTGATGAGTTGTTACTTGGTTCTATTAACATACTATATACAGACTTTCAGGCCAATATTAACCCCCACCATTCCACTATGGTACACACCTCCCCTGTTTTCGAGTTTAATAATTTAAGTAAAATAACAACTCCACCGTTGCAGTCGGTTTCATTGCTTAATTTATATGAAGATATAAAATGTCTTCGTTCCACTGTCTGGGTTCATGACTCCCCTTCCAGTATCCAACTACCATAGTGTAATGGTCGGTCAACTCCAACTTCTAAACAAACTGCTTTACATAACATCAATTTTATATTCTATCGACTATTACAGTTAAGGTGTTCTATTTCACCCTCATCATAACTCATTTAAGTTCTAAACACTTCTACACGTAAAATACTGAAAAAGACATATGGAATTACGCACTTGACTATACAATATGTCATACATGGTGATACATTCAATTCAAGATCAATAATCATCAATAACATCTTATACAAAACATCAATTCATTTCAAATCATTCCGTTTTCATGAATTATTTATCAACTTCACTTGTTGTTGTCACTTTAATTTGTGACTATTCAATATGCTGTACTCTTTTTCAGAGACGGAACATTGGCCTCAAAAACAACATACCAATCACATCATGAAAACCTAATCAGTGTACATTGATCATTGAACAACTTATTTTGAAACCACCGCAGGCTTGAAATACCACAACTTGTCAATATTTTCTAACTTGACAATCACGCAATCGACCGCTCTCTCCCTGGTATCACAAAACAATTTCTATTTTGAACAGTCAATATCTGTTCTGTGTTCGTCTTATTATCATCTCGGCTATAAGTCAATTAACTTATTACAACTTGACAATCACGCAATCGACCCCTCTCTCCCTGGTATCACAAAACAATTTCTATTTTGAACAGTCAATATCTGTTCTGTGTTCGTCTTATTATCATCTCGGCTATAAGTCAATTAACTTATTACAATTTCTATTTCGAACAGTTCAATATCTGTTATGCGTTCCACTTATTAACATCTTGGATATAAGACAATAAACTTATTTTCGTTTCCAATTTGGTTATTATGTCCGTTCAATTTCCATAACCAATTAACTTAGACTTGTCAAGCTATTTCCAATTTACTTACTATCACGTATGTCCGTGATACATAGCTCTTCTAAAGTCTTATCTACGCAGATATATTATTCAATTATCTGGCCAATTTACTTCCATTCGCAAACAATTTATTTAGACTTTGCAAACACATTTACAATTTACTTACAATTACTTACTGTATCCTATTTTTGCGTGATAAATGGCTATTTTAATAGGCCTTAATCTAAGAAGTTATTAGTCAATTATATCGTTCTCACATTACATTCACTTAATTCTTTTGTTATGCCAATGTAATTCTCGTTTACAAATTTTCTCATTCCCCAAAACTCATTACTTTATCCCATTTTGCGTTTCGTTAGGACAGGTCAACTATCTTCTACCGAAAAGGAATCGCATTCAATTGTCTAATCCCCATTATACTCGTTCACATCTTTATGACAAATGATCTCCACCATCCACTGTAAAAATATACGGATATTTGATCGATACACGGATTCAGCGCCGATAAATACGGACATTCCAATGTTTTGCATTGAAATATTTCTCTAACCAGCATTGCAATATTCTCCCCTTTTTCAACTTCGAACCATTGTGCAATCTGTCCAAGTAACAACAGTTTTCTACATCGGTATGCTGGTTCTCAGAACGAAATCATCTGGAAACAATTTTCATTTCTCTGAAGACTTCTTGATTTCCCCAAGACTTCAACATTTCCTATTTTAACATAAATATAATCCACGTGAGCTTGCATACTCTATGTGGCTCATATACGCCGAGAGGAAGATCCCTTTCTGTACTACTGAATTGAAACTGTGACCAAAATTTTGCCAATCAATTACTCATCTCTGCATATATTGTTACTGCTGACTGTATTTCGGGTTTCCATCTTTCGGTCATGGACAGACCAGTCCAAAACCGGCCATACATGGCAGTGGTGCGTATATGCGGTGGTGCGTATCCATCATTTACAAAGAACCGACACAGATCCCACAGGCACCTCTTGTAGCAACACTAATATTAATATAATATTATATCGGTCAGTATTCATAGACCCGGTGAATGAGACGAGTGTCAGACTTGTTATGTTAAATGGATCTGCCAGGCGTCTCATCCACCTGGTCGATGAAATGATCATTTCTTTTAAAATAAACATATTCACAATCATAAGATTACTTGTAAATGTTGCACTTATGATGATAAATTATTTTATCCACATTGATGATGGCTTTATCAATGTAAAATATCAATATATTAACATTGATGTCATTACCATTATTTTTTAGTATCAAAATGGAGAATTTTGTGGTAACTATATGGTCTGCCTCGTGGCCGGTAGCATATCAGGGGACCACAATGGAATTAAGCCTTCGAGTGCTTTTTGTGCCATCCCCGATATCTAGCCGTACATGTAATCTACGATTTTTTTTCTAAATTTCAGCCATCATACCATTGGTGTTCACTTTGACTTCTTTACAGCCTCATTTTTGTTTCAAAATTTGCGATTTCTGATATAGCCTAACAACTGAAATTATGTTAAAAACTCCTTTTTATTTGCTTGTAATTTATTATATTTGTAACCTGTTAAAACAATATACGTGTATGTCTTTATATCAAAAATAAATCAATCAATCAATCAATCAAAAACGCCATACAACTATCACTGCATATTACAACAAATATGAAGTTTGTTTAGCGCAATTTTACCCTTGCATGTTGGGAATTGCAATTTTTAGTGATTTATACTATTCGGCTTCGTAAATTTATCGAAACTTTCGGTATTATCGAAATCCATTATATAAATGAACGAACAGCACATTTTCACCAACTTTTGGTTCAATATGCCTTTATTTTAGTGACTCTTATTGAGCATACGGGTCACAAGTTTTCAATTAAATTAACAGACCATGGAACTCAAAATCAGCATCACACCCTGCTAGTGTGGTGCATCGAATATACAACGACACGTTTAACGAAACGCTCTTTATTACATCGATGGCCTATTTTTCACTTGTAAGCCTACCTTATTTTCCACAAACTGTATTGTATCACTTGACGGTGACACAGAGAACGACCTTTAAGCGTTTTCTACTTAACACAACTTACTTTTATTCGCTCACGCGTCATTAAGTGATTATAGCGCCCAGTCTGATCGAGACCTATAGAAAACCAGTAATTGTATTGTTAAAACCTCTCATGAAATGATAGTTAACGGCATCTGGGTCCCAATTTGTTTGACAATCGGCTCATTCATAAAGTCGATATTTATTGCTCTCTTTAAACACATTTGTTAAATTAAGCATGCCACACAATCCGATAGAAAACTGTCTCATCATATAATCTGATCGTTTACTGTTATATGGTTAATTTAAAATTCTTCACTTGACATATATACGTCGGTATCGACTTCAATTATGTCTTCTGTGTTACTAGTGTCTTGGTCATTTTGTGCATTCATTTCGTCGGAAATTAATGGACTTTTATCGTTATATCGAGCATTACTCTATCTAAACTTTATTTGGAGTTTACCCAAAGGAATTCCCGAGGAGCTGTCCTCTGTCGCTATTTGGCTCATTGTAGCAGCGATCGTTTCGTCTTCACTTGACCTTATCTCTTGGTAGCTATCAGGACAAACCAATTTTTGTTTCGTCCTGCGGTTTAATGTATTCTTTGGTATTTTCCTGATATCTACGTCGGCGGGTCTTAAATTTTTGCTATGTGATTTATATGTTCTCAGTTTCAGCAAATCCCGTGATTTACAATGTACACACTTCTCAATATGTTCATATATACCCTTGTACATATTTTTCCAGTAATATTTACGACGAATTATTTGAAATTTGTGTTCAATTCCGAAATGTCCCAGTTTGTCAAGATATTGCATTAGTACATTTTCTTGCAAATGACTCGGTATATATAATCTTAGCATAGGGTCATCGTCTGGATTTGATATATAATATAAAACATCTTCGATCAGTAAATATTTATTAGTAATTAATGGTGAAGGATTATTACTTTTATACGATGCAATAATATCCCGAATTTCTGAATCTTTCCCTTGTTCAACTTTCATATTAAACTGAGCCGACTTCTTCCTTTTATAATTCTGCTTGTGGTAATGAATCATTGGTTTCGACTTTGCACTCTGCAAATTTCGAGAAATGTGATTTGAATTAATCACATTTATTTGTAAATTATTATCATTTATCTCGATGTCAGACAGTTGTGCCTCAGATTATATTGAGTCTGGAATTCTACTTAACAAATCTGCTACACTATTCTCACTTCCTGGCAGATATTCTATAGTGAAATTATAGGCTGATAATCACAATATCCACCTCTTAATTTTCGGATTATTATATTGAGTGGTTAATAAATATTTTAAAGGTTTATGATCAATTTTAATAGTAAAGGTGGCTCAATTTAAATAATGATCAAGCTTTTTAAGAGCATAAAATATTGCATAGGCTTCTTTTTCAATCACTGACATTTTGCACAGTGTTTGACTCAATTTTGCTGACAGAAAATAGATTGGCTTTTCATTTCTACATTGTGGTATATTTATTCCCTCATTTTGATCACAATTTTGAACTAACACCGCCCCAATCGCATTTTGACTACTATCTGTATACAATATATATGGTTTATTCAAATCTGGATGAGCAAGTTGATACTATCCATATCCATATCACATGGTATACCACAATTGATGGTATCTACTATACTTATGCCCCGCGTTGCAGCTTCAGAAATACAATACAAGTATACATATCAAATACCATAATGTGGTTAAAAGTCTGTCCTTTCCCATTGCTTTCACAGGGTGGATATACATTTCTAAAATTCAAGATTTGTCATACACCAGCGTGTGAATCCAGGATTAGTACGTTAGACACGATTGCTGCCTCTGACGTTGAACGCACATAGTAACATTGGCGCACTCACGTAGCGGGTGTTGGTGCATCCACATATTGCAGTGTTGATGCATTCACATATCGAGTGTTAACGCATACGCATATCGAGTGTTAACGCACAAATATATCGAGTGTTAATGCATTCACATATCGAGTGTTAATGCATCCACCTGTCGAGTGTTCATGCATTCACCTGTTGAGTGTTCATGCATTCACATACCGAGTGTTCGTGCATTCACATATCGCCTGTCGAGTGTCAATGCATGCACATGTCGAGTGTTAATGCAATCACCTATCGATAGTTGAGCAATTTACCTGTCGATTGTTCGAGCATTCACATGTGGAGTGTTGATGCATTCACATATCGAGTGGTGATGCACTCACATATCAAGTGTTGATACATTCACATATCAAGTGATGATGCATTTACATATCGAATGTTGATGCATTCACATATCGAGTGTTGATTAATTTAGCTGCCACGTGTTGATACATTCACCTATCAAGTGTTTATCCGTTCACATATCGAGTGTTGATGCAGTCACATATCACGTGTTTGTGCTTTCACATATCAAGTGTTGATAAATTCACATGTCGTGTGTTACTGCATCCACATATCAATTGTTTATGCATTCACATATCGAGTGTCGATGCATTCACCTGTCGAGTGTTAATGCATTCACATATTGAGTGCTGATGCATTCACGTATCAAGTGTTGGTGCTTTCACATATTAAGTGTTGATTAATTTACCTGTCGTGTGTTACTACATTCACATATCGAGTGTTGACACATGCACATATCGAGTGTTGATGCAACCACATGTCGAGTGTTGATGCATTCACATATTAAGTGGTGATGCCTTCACATATCGAGTGTTGATGCCTTTACATATCGAATGTTTATGCATTCAAATATCGCGTATTGACGAATGCACATATCACATGTTGATGAATTCACAAACCAAGTGTTGATACATTCACATATCACGTGCTGATGCATTCACATATCGAATGTTGATGCATTCACATATCGCCTGTTGATGAATGCACGTATCACGTGTTGATGCATTCGCATATCGAGTGTTGACGCATTCACATATCGCGCGTTGATGCGTGCACATATCATGTGTTGATTCATTCAGATATCGCGTGTTGATGCATTGAGATATCACTGAATGATGCATTCACACATCGCGTGTTGTTGCATGCATATATCGCATATCGAGTGTTAATGCATGCACCTGTCGAGTGTTCACTCATTCACCCATCGATTGTTAATGCATCCACATATCGAGTGTTGACGCATTCACCTATCGAGTGTTGATGCATTCACATATCGGTAGTTGATCTATTTACCTGTCGAGTGTTCGAGCATTCACCTATCGAGTGTTGACGCATTCACCTATCGAGTGTTGATGCATTCACGTATCAACGTGATGGAGTGCTGTGCCCGCATTGTGATGTTTCGTCATCTGATCAGGATTCTTTTTTCGGAGGTTCCGTCACCTTATTGGGTGTGGCGTGGTGCGCGATTACGCATATGTTATGTCGATTACGATTGCAAGAAAAGATGGTAATGCCCGAAACGGATCTAACATGTGAAGGTTGTTCGAGTAACACTGTTGTCGTTTCAAATTAACTAAATGCGTGAGGGTGTCACCACTCTCCGAGGGGATGAATACAGAATGTCAGTTAACGTAGAGGGTGGATACTGAATAAAAATTAAAACTACATTTGATGAAGGACATTGTTTACTCAATGCATACATACTTAACACAGTTTAACTATATATAGCTATATAGAGAGCTTCATTGTAACGTTCACAATTGCTTGTTATGATAAATAAATACACTTTTGTTTCCACCTCGTAGTGTTACTATTTTTGTACAAATTACTAGCAAATAAATTATTTATTTTCAAATTGTTTAGTGTTTTACGAAGGGACGTATCTATGGGTTGGGGACGGTTATACCCCCCCCTCGCTATAAAACTTTGGGCAAAAGTTCCAAATTCCATACCTAACACATTACATGGAAACGTCTCACCAACAATAGGTCGAAAGTGTTTTCATATTTTGATTTGACTCCTACTAATTAAGGGGATTATGTGTACACCCAATTTTTACATATTTTTATACTTTCAATGCATATTTTGCACTCAATTAACCATTAGTAAGGTCTGGTGAGGTCGGAAATTTGATGTGGAAAAAAAACGCCGGATTAACATAACGATACCACAAAACCTCTCAGAGATACATAGTTCAATTATAGTCATCGAATATAACATTACCCTGCAGGGAGCCCCACACACATATAGAAGCATATAGAAGAGTGTCGTCTGTTCATGTTTGCCTGGGGCTCTGTATGGGTGAAATTATAAAATTGTTAAAGAATACAAGAACAAATTATTAGAATTGTAAACATTTGTTAGGCCAATGCATTATCTTATATATGCGAGGCGACCTATGGTCGACTCGCATATATAAGAGAATGCATTGGCACAGGGTAAAAAGATCCCGACCTACGACTGGATTTTATATGGCTGGTATATAGTCACCAAAGAATAATCCACCTTTTATTTGAATCCCGAATACTATTTAGGACGGGGTATTAAGCTGGCTAACAGCGGGGTACATACACAAATACAATCCCCGCGTGCCGAAAGTTGGTGACACCCTCATGTCTGTCCATCAAGCGACCTTGCTCTGATTGTTTGACCTACACACGCCTCATCATCATTCGAGTCTCCCAGAGAGATATTTTCAAAGATTTGAATGAGTTCCATAGCATTCCTTGTGCATATCCTACCGTTGCATTAAGATACAACCCATTCAGGGTGGCATAGGCACAGCATGAAAACCACCATCCTGCGCCGCTTCCGATCGAGCAGCTGCCGAATTTACACCCCTGGTCACCGTGGTCGTTGTCCCAAGTACTGAATGGTTCATCTCTGGCGTATTTGTACATGCTCTCCCCTGCCGAGCCGCTGAATCCGTCGATCCGCAGAGTATAGAGGGCGCTGGCGTCCTCAACCATGAAGGTTGAGTATCTGGCGATCGCCGTATCACCGTCCGGTGCCTTCAGATGCACATACAACTCAGATGGTCCGGAGATTGTTATCAAGTTCATCCATTGCAACCCAAACCAGAAGTTTGTGTCGAGCCCAAAGTCTCCAAAGCCAGATTCGTATTCTGCCCATGTCCTGTTGAATTGAACTGCTCCGTCTTTTCTATTTTGAAATATCGTCCAACCGCCTCCCTCTGTTTGCATATCGCAGACCACCGTTACCACGGTGACGCCGTTCGGTGCTATCTGATATGTGCCGCTCTCCGCGAACCCCATTTTCTGGACGTCTTGACAGTCTGTTTAATATAAACATTAATGCTATCTGTAATTTAATTTTGTAAAATACTGGGTTTTAATACATTGAGAGGTTAACATATTGTGACCCACCGGACCCACCGGACCCACCGGACCACTCCTAAAACATCTGGAAGCTAGTTGTGGGAACCAAATGGGACGCTGGAAACCCGACAACTATGTATTCATAAAGCATTGATCCCAGTAGGAGAGCAATGGCAATATTATCACCAAATTGGTAAAACAGTAAGTGCCATCATATCGTAAAACGAACAGACCAGTCCGGCCCAAGCTTGAATTTAGTGTGTCTGGCACATTGGGGTGGCGTCACCAAATGCACCATCTCGGGCAGCATTCTACTCATGCATGCTATGTGAGACATAGGATCAAATTGAAATTTCCCAGGTGAAGTTATTGGATATAGCAACTTATCATAAGGTAAAAGGTAACTAACAAAAGTTGATATATATTTCCTAGAAAATGCGGCCTAAGCATAATGAGGTCCAAATAGGGTCATTGGTGTGATGCTAGCCAGCTTGGTCCCCAACAAAGATCACACAACGCCTCAATGTCAACATATGGTTTGTGGAGGATGCCCTGTACAATACATCCACGCAAGAACTGTATAATGCAACCGAGAAAACTGCGACAGTTATCCATCCAATGCCGCTTCGTGGAATATGTTTACTGCTAATTAAACATACTCTCCCGGACCACTGATCGATTATATGGGATTGTTTTGAGACAAATAAGCAGGTAACCATGAAGCCCATTTGTCCACGGTCGTAATCGCCAGCCCGAAAATCCCATAATGGCCGCGGCCGTACTCCAACTCGCCACATCGATAACCTTCATAATCCCTTAACCATTTACCCAACAAAACGGCCAAAACCGGCCAAATAAAGCTTCAGCAGCCTAAAATATGTTCGGTCTGTTTCAATAGAACCATACAAATATGGATATCATTGGAAGCGGCTCCGTGACCACATTGTGATAGTTACAGTTATGCCCTGTGCCAATGCATTATCTTATATATGCGAGTCGACCATAGGTCGCCTCGCATATATAAGAGAATGCATTGGCCTAAAAATAATTTTGTTTAACACTTTTTACCATTTGTTCTTACATTCTTTAACAATTTTATCATTTTTAATGTGTTAAGCCAATGCATTCTCTTATATATGCGAGGCGACCTATGGTCGACTCGCATATATAAGAGAACGCATTGGCACAGGGCCGTTCTGTTGGGTAAAGGGTTAAACAAATCAATCAGCCGAACATCACTTACTGATCCCGCCGTATGGAGATAGTACCCCCAACACATCGGCATAAAAACCGCAACAATGGTGCACAGTAGCCCCACAAATCGAATGCATAGTAACCCCAATATGGATGCATGGCCACCCCGACATGGGTTCATGGCCACTCCAAGACCAATTGCAGTCGCGACAAACTATAACATAGATCGACAAGTATGTGGTATCGTACATCACCATAAATAAGCACTGTTGTTTGACTTGGTATTATTTTGATACCGCAAAACAGTGATTTGAATTGACATTTGATTGCAGCAGGTATGTGTCGTTATGTTGATACCATACCGCAGTATATTATATTGTCATTGATGTCAGGAAGTAAGCATCATTGCTTTGATACCACAAAGCAATGAATTATATTTTCATTTGATTTTGGGAGGTAAGCATCACTATATTGATAGCATTAAATTATATTGGCATTTGAGTGTAGGGAGTAAGCATCATTACTGTTATACCACCAATAAGTAAGCTGTATTGTCATTTGAGTGTAGGGAGTAAGCATCATTACTGTTATAACACCAATAAGTAAGCTGTATTGCCATTTGGTTGTATGAAGTAAGCATCATTGCTTTGATACCACAAAGCAATGAATTATATTTTCATTTGATTTTGGGAGGTAAGCATCATTATATTGATAGCATTAAATTATATTGGCATTTGAGTGTAGGAGGTAAGCATCATTACTGTTATACCACAAATAAGTAAGCTGTATTGGCATTTGATTGTAGCAGGTAAGCGTCAGTATTGTATCATATAACTTACCTGCTGGAGGTACCTGGAAAAAAACAGAATAAATATATCAGTCATAATTATGCAACAAACCCTTGAACCATGACACTATGTACAGGATTATAATCATCTACGTGTATATGGAGGCCTTTCGGTGTTCCACATAAACATGTCAGTTGGATTGCATGTTGACGGAATTTAATCATAACAAATATATATAACAATAACCACTATAACATCAAATAAGATAGGCGCGCTTCGGTACGATAAGATAGGCGCGCTGCGGTACGATAAGATAGGCGCGCTGCGGTACGATAAGATAGGCGCGCTGCGGTACGATAAGATAGGCGCGCTGCGGCAGCAGTTGACTTTTCCCGATTTTCCGGCTGCGGGATTTTACAGTCCAAACACTGTACGGGATCGTCGCTATTGTATGTGGCCGAGCCGCTTCACGGATTTCCACCACAGGGATTGGTAAGTCTCCTTGTGCCATAGCAGCGCGAATTATTGACATATCTTGGTGAATATTATATATATATGTGATTTGCTACATCACAATTGAGTTTAATTATGTTCTGTGTGCCTCAATCTGATCTCAAGCGAAGATCGTACAACACAAACAAAGTGTTGCCATTTAAAATGCAATTCAGCCATTGGGATGTGAATAAAGTTCCGGACTGGTGGCGCTTATTTAATTTTGACCTATCATTGCACACACACTCCTATTTGTTTTAATTGTTTTTGTCGGGTGAAATTTCAGCGACCAATCACCTTAGTTGTGACAAATATCTAGTTGATGCACAGCCCTGCAATGTATCACATGTTTTCGTTATTGATAATGTACAATGCTTTTATACACTGTTGGATACACGCTCAAAGAAGAGCTTGTGTTATGTGTTTTGTGCTTCATTTCTAGCCTCTTGTTCGATACTTCGATAAGTGACCACCTTTCTTTTCTTACTGGCCCATACCTGCGAACCTGCAGTTATAACCATTGCACACCCGAAAATGTACTGGAGTCACAGTGATTGCACATTTTAAAATGTTCTTAATGGCCTTAATTGTCTAACCAAGTCGTCACATCACACACAAATATGCTGACTAATATGCATGTATATATGAATTTATATGAATTCCAGTACCCTTGTACGGCCTTGTTTTGGGCACGGCGAGGAGGACGATTATACATGAAGATGTGGTATACCATCAAACAAGTTGATGTAAATTAACACCCGAGTCTGTTATCAACACGCCAGGCAGTGACAGGCAATGTTTTAGTTTCCACTATTCATTTCGATCAGCATTTTTGTTATGAAATGCAGCATGCAGGTAGTGCCATATATTTTGTTCAGGTCACAAACTGGAAACAGTTATGAATTCAACTCATCGATCAGAGGGGTTCAGTGTGGTTTATGAAGTGATAACCCACTCCTGTCTAACAACATGCACTGCTATAGGTACTGTATACGTCAGTATAATTATGCACGGTATGCGCATAGTGGGGTGGTATTGGCCAAAGTATCACGACGAGGTCACATCGCAGTATCAATCGAGATACTACGAGTTAGATCTGATATTGTCAACGAGACGTGATACCACCACGCATATCACTTTACTGTACCAATAAATGCGTTTATTATATGATTTGTGTAACTTAAATTTCGCCAAAATATCATAGTAATAGATCATCTATTGTGACTATATTGTCTCACAACTTCATAACGGGAATGTTCCTTCGTAACCATGCGCGGACGGATATGAGAAAGTTAATAACTGATTAGTTTCAAAATTCAAATTTTAATGAACAATTTCATTACAATTGTCTCCAGTAAAGACTAGCCAATGTCCGAATCGCTCTCAATGACACCACTTATTTATTCGGTTTGCCGGTACACTATCTCCGTAGTAATTGTGTATTGTGATGTGGAATTTGTTCATGTTTGCAACATCTAAGAATCTACGATAACCTGAATGTTTATCAGGCAATTTTGTTTGAGTCAGTTCCAGAGAATCGTTGGTAGTTCTAGTAGATGTTAAAAATGTACCCTCGCGTTCTTGGAAACTAGCGGTAGAAGTTGACACAATTTGTACTGCTTGTGCTGGTACATGCAGTGGATTATATATATTGATGTGTTGCTTGTTCTGGTATACAAAACAGTAATGCAATAAACAACGTTCATTTCCATTCGTCTTTTCGTCAAAATGGATGATATATTTGGGAACACAAGAGGGAAGAAATTGTCAGCTTGCGGAAACAAAACCCCCTGATTCAGCACACGAACTATTGGGAATGTTGTTTGATTGTTAGCTTTTGACATGCCTTTGCTGGAGGAAACACATCATTTTAAAGCCGTCGTCGCATGATCGGTGCTTGGACAATGTGGTTCGCGTTTAGAGCAGACTTATGATACTACAAGAATCAGAGGTAAGCAGTTTTATTATCACAGGCAAGCCCCAGTTTTATTTGGTTCCCACATATCATTAATAGTACTAGGAGATAGCCTGTCAAAATGACGGATACATACATGTCCTTTATTACTTTCTGGTGTTGGTGTGCATGACCAAATTCTTATTTATAGTATAACTGGAATGGCTAATAGTATGCTTTTCTTGCCATGGCATGGAGGCACGAGAACACTTTACTTCACTCAGAACTGTATTTACCCCTCCCTGTTTCAACATATACGCATGCATGGATTCGTCAGCTGATAGATAGCAACGGCATAATTGATGCGGGGAGCCCAGAAGATGGGTGGATATCCGACATGACGGACGCCTCATGATGAATTGATGCGGGGAGCTCAGTAGATGGGTGGATATCCGATATCACGGACGCCTCATGATGAATTGATGCGGGGAGCTCAGTAGATGGGTGGATATCCGATATGACGGACGCCTCATGATGAATTGATGCGGGGAGCTCAGTAGATGGGTGGATATCCGATATCACGGACGCCTCATGATGAATTGATGCGGGGAGCTCAGTAGATGGGTGGATATCCGATATGACGGACGCCTCATGATGAATTGATGCGGGGAGCTCAGTAGATGGGTGGATATCCGATATGACGGACGCCTCATGATGAATTGATGCGGGGAGCTCAGTAGATGGGTGGATATCCGATATGACGGACGCCTCATGATTAATTGATGCGGGGAGCTCAGTAGATGGGTGGATATCCGATATGACGGACGCCTCATGATGAATTGATGCGGGGAGCTCAGTAGATGGGTGGATATCCGATATGACGGACGCCTCATGATGAATTGATGCGGGGAGCTCAGTAGATGTGTAGATATCCGATATGACGGACGCCTCATGATGAATTGATGCGGGGAGCTCAGTAGATGGGTGGATATCCGATATGACGGACGCCTCATGATGAATTGATGCGGGGAGCTCAGTAGATGGGTGGATATCCGATATGACGGACGCCTCATACACCAACACCATCATACTTCGTAATGACGAACATCATCAATAATTAACTTTCAATTCCCTCTTGTATAATCGAACCACTGCATGGGTAATTATTATGCGACATACATGTATATATATACGTTGCAAGTATTGTATAAGTGGATTAATGCCAATAGTTTAGTACGAACGGTTCTGGTTCTCTGGACGCCTACCAATTCTTCGGGATGAGGGTATTCGGGGCACAATATTAATATTTAAATTAACGCGACTCCCTACTAAATTTATATCGAATTCTTTCGAACTTGGGATAATTGTTTTGCCTCTTCTGTATATCGAAGATAAGTCTTTGTTACATTTTCTAATTTGGCCTACATTAATGCCATTTTCACTATGCACAGTGGCATATATGTTCTGATGCCGTGCGTAGTGTAGACAGTGCATGATCGGGCAATATAGCATTGTCCTTACAGACCGGTTTCGACATCGAGCCCTAGCTAGTTACATCCATGGTGCATGTACACTTGGAACGCAACAACATCAACATATATTATTGTATTAGTATACTATCTGAAACATGTTATGTGGTCCATGTGTGTGCAACCTATATGGAGTCATGTGTCCTGTGGCCGTTGCGAGAGCGCACAATTTGATCTTAAATATGTTCCCGAATCTGGGAGGATCTACCAAGCGACGGAGGGGCTGATCCCGGTGATAACATACATTGTAGTTACAATACATATTCTACTGTAAATAAACACTCATATCTTCAACATATTAGTTCCACATTTCACCAGATCAAAGAGACGGTACTTCGTACATTGTATGTAAGACTAATGTGCATGTTGTACCAAACCGGTTTCTTAGTACACAATTTTGTTCGAATTATTTCAGTCGCCACTCTACAGCTGGAATATGCTACCACGCAATGCACACTATTATTTCCAACCACGTACTCGTGCTAAATATAAGTTAAATACAACGTAGTAAGTTTCGCGCAATTGTGGCCTTGGTGAATTCAACCAAATATAATGTCCAGATGTAATTAAAGTATCGGTCATATCGTATGTAGGCAATGTTGGTCACGTTTGGAATTTATTGAAGATAATCTATGATACTTCTTTGTGTTTTAACCCTTTATTTTGATGGTTTGTCTCTTTAACCCTTTACCCAACAGAAGGACCCTGTGCCAATGCATTCTCTTATATATGCGAGTCGACCATAGGTCGCCTCGCATATATAAGAGAATGCACTGGCTTAACACATTAAAAATTATAAAATTGTTAAAGAATGTAAGAAAAAATGGTAAAAAGTTTTTTTGACCAATGCATTCTCTTATATATGCGAGGCGACCTATGGTCGACTCGCATATATAAGAGAATGCATTGGCACAGGGCATAACTGTAACTATCACAATGTGGTCAAGGAGCCGGTTCCAATGATATCCACATTTGTATGGTTCTATTGAGACAGACCGAAGATATTTTAGGCTGTTGAAGCTTTATTTTGCCGGTTTTGGCCGGTTTGTTGGGTAAAGGGTTAATAAATTAATTCATGGTATACAACCATGCATTATTGTGATAACAGTGAAATATGTTCCGCCTCCAGTAAGACACCGCGTCGTTGATTGGCCAGAGAGCTGCCCAACATATCCTATGTTTACGTCTCGAGCCGTCAACATTTAGGGAAACCACGACAACCGTTTCATCGTCTCTCGCTGACCTGCTTTTTTCATGACGTCATTTACATTGAGCAGCGTTATGGCGAGAGCGATGGGAAATTTTGACATTTTCTGCTGATCATTCTTCGGAATAAATGTCAAATTTCTAAGAATGACCAGGACTGTCGGCAGAAAATATACGTTATTGTGGTGGATTGATTGTAACATGGTGTTACATTGACGGCTTGGAGCGTAAACCCCAAGCCGTCAATGTCACACCATGTTACCGTCAATGCACCACACTAACTTATCATGTCGTGTTTTATCACTTGATCTGAGGCAACTGTGACTACTTTTTTGAGACACGGATAACGCATTTAACCAGCTTTATATGAATATCTTTCATACCGTTTTATAGCAGTTAATTTTTGAAAGGTTTTATGTGATAGATATAAAAATAAATGATGGTCTGTCACATTCGTAAGACTGCAGACTGTTAGAAAAAAACTGTTGTTTCTACGGTCTGAGACCGCGCAGCACCGCTGCCATCTGTTGACCGTTAAACATACGGTCGGACCGTAGCATGTTTCGCGGTATACAACCGTATAAGTAACGGGCAGATCGTAACCAATAACTGTTAAACCGTTGTATTTTTACGGTTCGGCACCGTTTAATTAATATCAAGAACGTAACGAATAAAGGTCAGACCAATGGTACTTTTCATGGGTCAACACCAATATTTTGCTCTTAATTTGCTAACTTACCATATAATTAGCCAGGTTCCCATGGCGACAATATGATTTCCCGGTAGGCATTACGATTCATATGTTTTTGAATGGTCGAAACTAGGATTATTCGTAACTGAACATACATCTTAGTTCTTATGTTACGATTATAGTTGTGATGAAATGTAAATTATCAATGCATAGAGTGATAGACAATACTTATGAAACTTTGCAGTTTGCAGAGGACCGAGCTTGTATAATTCAAACCGGGAAAGGCTGCACACGCGTAATGTATTCACCTTTCACCAACTAATGTATAAATATGGCTGTAAATAAAAAACGATACCAGTAATAGCTGATAAGCCAACCCATCACTATTCAGTTATGAGTAATACTGTAATAGTAATTTCGACCATTCTAAAACATGAATCGGCATGCCCTTTTAAGCCATAAAAAGAATAAAGTTTCACAGTTAAAACTCAAATGTATGTACATGTAAAAGTTAAATATCTTAATGGCATATATGTTGGTAACATGTAAGGCATGAAATTGTCTAGTCACTTGTAAACACAGTTGGTGTTTTAACAGGGGAATCCGTACATCATGACAATACAGTTCCAGTCAGAGGAAGTGGTATTTTTAGGCGCACATTTATTGCGATTTTGAGCGTGCTTAATTTAGAAAAAGGCGTGATTATAGTACACTACCAAAAATATGTCGCGCTTATTATTGCAATATTGAACGTAAAATATTGCGATACTAAGCGAGATATATTTCATACAAACCCGATAGTGTTATATTTACATTAGATAAATAATGTGCATATAGTGTACATATAGTGTACATATAGCATTTACAACTATAATTATATACATATTTAAAACATTGTCTCTATTTATACAATAAGCAATATAGAAGAAGCAATAATTTGATTTAAATCTCACACTTTTGATCGCAATATGTCGCAATAATAAGCGCAAAATATTGAGATATTTAGCGCAAAATATTGCAATAATATCAAAAGCGACATGCTTATAAGCGTTTCCAATTGAAATAGTATTCCGATATTGGGCGCGAATATACCACTTCTTTTGAATGGTACAGTATATCAATAACAGCTAGTTGGGATTGGAACCTTCAAGACAACTGCAGATCCCATACTAACTGTGCGCGATGACTTGGCGACAATGTGCGACTACAGGAGAACATTGTCGCCAAGTCATCGTATACTGGTATCACGCCACTGACTTAGTATCAATATCAGTGAGTCCGCCAAAGATAGTTTGATAAGAACATCCAAACAATAGCTTACTCCCGGTTAATTGTCGTAATAACTTGACGATAACATGGCGAATGATGACAATGTCTCATATCCACACGTTTCATTGTAAATTGATTAACACGGGATGAACTTGTCCGTGTAATTGTAAAGCTGGAATTGTAGATGTGTGCTCATCCATCACTGCGCGGCGTCTGTTCATTGTTTACTTGTTGTTGTTGACACCGAATATATTGTGAATTACACTGGTTCATACAGTGCATGTACATGTATATCCTCTCTTGTAAATGCACATGCATGTGCTTTGAAACAATCAGATTCAGAAAACTGTCAACTGGATTCTGAACATTATAATAGTAATAGCTCTACTCGTTGAGTCGTTGTTATTAGTGCCACTATTGGTTGACACCGACGTTTGTGTTAATTGTATCTGTATCCTCTAGTGTCAGTATATGTGCCAGTGTTTTGATACTAAGTCACAACACTGTAATTTCAACATCAGCAATGCGTCGAATAAAGTCAGACATGAATTTCGACCTGTCTACTCTCGAATTTAGTGGAAATTGTCAATGATTAAGCCGCTATTCGCTGAATTGCAACTTGTCCGGTTATCAACGGAACCGAAATCAGACCGTTTCAACAACTGTCCACAACCGAAAATGTAACAGTTTCTAAAAAAAACAACAGTTTGCTATCAACGATAAATCAGAAAATGGCGATCGAATTAGCTGATGGCAAAAGCGGGAACTTAACCCCGATAATTGCGTACGGTAGCGTACTCATGCTAATTCGTACGTCCCGCATAACACATAATGAATACCGCATTAATAATACATATTAAATATCAGAAGAGTAAGATTCAGTCATACTGTATGGAGTCATTGCCGTAAATAATATGGTCGCCGATAACTATACTATTGAATTTTGACGTGATGACTTTGAATCACGAAAATAATTAATTTAGACAATGTTCATGGGCACATACAATAACGGTATGGTGCCGTCAAACTGATGAAACGGTATGACGGTCCGAAACCGTCGAACCGACAGTAATTTTTAACAGTGCACTGAGTACATATAGTTCTGCTTCTAGAAAAAGATCGCATGGTCAGTACATGACTACTCAATCCCATTTAGCTGTTTAAGTACACATATATCAGGACGATTCGAGATAATCAGTACATATAAAACTGCGTTATTTTTACATTTCCGTACACCCAAAATTCCAGATTTAAACATTTCAAAAGACACTGATTTCGCTTTCTCTCTCGTGAGATAAATTAGAGAAAATTCGTACACCTCTAATCAAAAGTTTCTCTTATCTCTGCAATCATTCGTCTTCGCGTGAATCGAATGTTTGTTCACTCGTTAGCATTATTCATTTGTGCACAAAATTGAAATTTCATTCGATTTTGTCCAATTTGGCGGCCATGTTGGGAAAGACATTCTACTGATATGGTTATGAATTTGGCACTAATTTGAGCACCTACCCCAAAACAATCAGTATTTCCAGATAACAACAGTCATTATGGACGCTATCTTTGATCCTGATTTTTTTGCGGATTTTGGATATGCTGTTCCCGGTGTTTGTCCGCGTCGAATGACGTCACAGTCAGCTTGTATCTCATGTATTCCGGTTCACCTCCCCCACGACCACACTACATGTTACGAATTGCTCGCAGCGATAGTTTGCGCAAGAAATAGATACAATCATGTAAATTAATAAATGTCGATTGTGACTCAGGTATCTCTTCTAGACAGTACGTCCCACAACAACAACAACAACATCAACAAACAATTTCCATGAAACATGATGTGAGGCATGTGTGCATTACCCACCGAAATGGCGTAAACAAAACTCCTGATGTAACACATCACTAAACGTAATTTTTAAGTCGTATATCTAAATAAGTACTGAACGTGAATAAAGTAATGGTATTCGTGTAATACACTTACAATTATTTTTAAAGTATATATTTCCTATCAGTACTAACAGAGGGCTTTCGATTAAATGAGTAAAACATACATCAGTTTAAGACAAGCGTGCCATTTTACAAACAACATCGCTTATACATACACACGTAACAACGAATGTTACTATTCAAATACCTCCTCAGTTCTAACGGCCACAATTCACAAACCGACCGATTCTTAAAATTACAAACCCAACCAATCGAGGAGAGCACCAGTAGATGGGTCACACTTTGGGAACAACATATCCAAAATCACTGCAGTATAATATAATATTTCTTTACCCTGTGCCAATGCATTCTCTTATATATGCGAGTCGACCATAGGTTACCTCGCATATATAAGAGAATACATTGGCCTAACGATTTTTTACAATTTTAATAATATTTTCTTGTATTCTTTAAACAATTTCACCCATACAGAGCCCCAGACAAACATGAGCAGACGAAACTTTCTATATGCTTCTATATATGTGTGGGGCTCCCTGCAGGGTAATGGATGTTGTTTTATTTTATGTCCTAAAAATTGTAAGAAACATTTATTTAAAAAAATTGATAAAAAATTGTTAGGCCAATGCATTCTCTTATATATGCGAGGAGACCTATGGTCGACTCGCATATATAAGAGAATGCATTGGCACAGTAACATAGCATTCATATCAAAATATATAATTATTTATACCAAACCCACCTTCTGCGCACAATGTATTGATTTATGTTAACCTACACAAATAAATAGAACATTTGAATCCCAGTCGCTTTATTGTCCTATATATCAGCAATAATTTCAAATAATGTCCGCATTAGTAAGTCAGCGGTCGGGATTTTATTCTCGAATAAAGAGAATTGACAGTAAGTTAGCCCCCCCCCTTACACAATAACACGTGATGTGCAAATAATAAAAACACTAACTTCTACTCCAAGAGATGTCCAGTCGCCATATATCAGTAAGTTAGCCCCCCCCCTTACACAATAACACGTGATGTGCAAATAATAAATAAACTAACCTCTACTCCAAGAAATGTCCAGTCGCCATCTATATGTAGGTCAGCTGTCAAGTTTTTACTCTCGAATGAAGTGAGTTGGCAGTTCGGTGTCCCGAGAGGTGCAGTCGGTCTGAAATTCACAGACTTACATCCATTAGTCCCGGCACATAATACTGAACACTGAGATTCTGATTTAGCCACAATTTCTGAGTCAAATGTAGGAGCTCTGTTTCCTGGAAAACATTTAAATCTCCTTGAAACGACGGAGGTGCTGACGGATCGAACCAAAAACACCAGAATGGTGACACAGAACAGCTGAGTCAGCATCTTCTTGACAACAGTGCGTAAGTTGCTGACATATATCACACACGGTATCAGTCCAGCTGTAGGTCGTTCACCACTATCACACACGGTATCAGTGGAGGCGTATATTGATTACTAATATCACGCACGGTATCAGTCCAGGTGTAGGTCGCTCACCAATATCACACGCGGTATCAGTCCAGGTGTAGGTCGCCCACTGATATCACACACGGTATCAGTCAAGTTCCAGGTCGCCAAGTAATATCACGCACGGTATCAGTTAAGGCGTATATGGATCACTAATATGTATGTCAGGTGTAGGTCGCTCACTAATATGTATCAGTGAGGTGTTGGTCTCTCAATACCAGCGCACACAGTACAAGGCCAGGTGTTGATCGACTACTAATATCACACACTGTATCAGTCGAGGCGTATATCACTCACTAATATCAAATCCGGTATCAGTCCAGTTCAAGATTCCCTGCAAAAAAATTGATGTTTTGAAAGATTCGCTCAAGTCCATTGAAGTAGGTCCATACAAAATAACACAAACGTCAGTAAAACTCATAATAGGGAGGCGCGAGTCACCGCAAACCCATATATAACACAAACGTCAGAAAAACTCATAATAGGGAGGCGCGAGTCGCCGCAAACACATATATAACACAAACGTCAGTAAAACTCATAATAGGGAGGCGCGAGTCGCCGAAAACCCATATATAACACAAACGTCAGAAAAACTCATAATAGGGAGGCGCGAGTCGCCGCAAACCCATATATAACACAAACGTCAGAAAAACCCATAATAGGGAGGCGTTAGTCACCGCAAACACATATATAACATAATGTGTAATACAATTTGTCCGCGTATATCTTGTATCTTGAATACAACATTGCGTATATCAATCTGAAGCTCATGTATATTATATACGTACTTATAACTAATTAATTTGCTTCATGTGTGTGATTTACAAACTTAATGTGACAAATAATGAAAACTTACGTGTTCACATATATTTTATGTTATGGTCAAATCGCAAATGGTGGCCATTTTGATAAAATTAATAGCGACCAACTTGAATATTTCTACCATTTTGACTTGTTATCCGGAAAACCATTGACCGGTAATTTTCAAAGGACCATTCGTGCCAAATGCGAAGCTGGTATCACAAACACTTTTAAAAACATGCTTAGTTACACAACTTGTCTTTCTTATTGGGATTTACTAAAACAAAAATTACAAAAAACACATAAGTGTCTCAAATATCGTTTCATATATGAACAACGAGTGGCATCCAATTTGAACCTGTGGATCTTTCCATTTGGTTTGTCCGATAAAATATTTTTGTATTTTACCCTAACAATTCGTGTAAAATATTCATTCTTGCACCGTGGACGATTCGGTCTCTAATTGAAACTTTCCGCTCTGAGAGATAGCGAGGTCTTGTTACTAATATCGAATAGGAATGCCTACGCAAACAACGGGAGAAATGTTATAATAAAACATCTGGTAGGCTAGATAAATTAGTTGTTCACAGTGTGAATTTATTTTTGCGAACTGGTTTCTGGAACACAGCAATTGACTAAATAACTAAAACATAAATACGACATTATAATGGAAGAGATGCAATCCAACACACATATATTACTTCAAATATCGTGCTTCAAACACACTTTTTTTTCTTCTGATGTATATGGCATGTCCGAAGCTTCCTCATATTTTTTTTTAGAAAACCCTATGTCAATGCATTCTCTAATATAAACGAGTCACTCTTCAGCTCTCGCATATATACGATAATGTATTAGCCTAACAATATTTACCACCGGGGCACTCTTTCAATGTGGTGTGGTTAATAAATGACACTTGGTCAGATATCTGGGATCATCAAATTTATATGCAACATTAAACCCGTATGGAGCCACAGACAAAGGGAACAGTGCACTGATGACTATCGTCTGCTTTGGTATGTGTGGGTCTCCAGACGGATTGTTATATAATTGGCGACTTAACCCTTTACCCAACAGAAGGGCCCTGTGCCAATGCATTCTCTTATATATGCGAGTCGACCATAGGTAGCCTCGCATATATATAAGAGAATGCATTGGCTTAACACATTAAAAATTATAAAATTGTTAAAGAATGTAAGAAAAAATGGTAAAAAGTGTTAAAAAAAGATTTTTTTTAGGCCAATGCATTCTCTTATATATGCGAGGCGACCTATGGTCGACTCGCATATATAAGAGAATGCATTGGCACAGGGCATAACTGTAACTATCACAATGTGGTCAAGGAGCCGGTTCCAATGATATCCATATTTGTATGGTTTTATTGAGACAGACCGAAGATATTTTAGGCTGTTGAAGCTTTATTTGGCCGGTTATGGCCGGTTTGTTGGGTAAAGGGTTAACCTGAACCTGTGTCGGACTTACTTGTTTCTGGAACAGAACCCTTGTTGAAAAACTAATGTATAATTATAATTATATCATTTTTTTCTTACATTTTTTAACAATTGTTATATTTTTTTCTTCCATTCCTTTTTCAATTTTGATCATTTTTTCTTACATTCCTTAACAATTTTGATCATTGTTTATCATTATTTCTTACATTCTTTGATGATATGTTTAACTGTTTAAATGTTTCCTTATATTTGTTAACAATTATAGAAAATAATATAAAATGTGTTAAGCCAATGCATTCTCTAATAAATGCGAGCCGAACTGGTTAATACCCGGAGATGAAGATATTTTATCTTTCTTCTCGCTAATTTGTTTCCTTTCTTCACACACCAGCATGCTATTGGATGATAACTATCTCTATTTCTAATTTCACTTCAAGTCTTACCTGAACTAGCATAACCCTATAAGTTTTAGTCCTGGCATCTGCATAAATGAAAGAATCATAACAAAATGCCACTTAGCCTCCTCCTTAAATCTCAGATGATATACTGAGTCTGACACCGGGAAATATCAAGCTGAATTGAGTTGCGTGTAGTACGACAATGCACCAGCTATCGCATGTTCATACCGTAAGGCTGTGTATATATTAAGGCAACAAGTATCGCGACCAAACCGAATTTTCTTCTCTTTGCACGCAGAATTAAAATGAGTAACAGAGTAACTCGCCCTGTCCCAAAGCATCTCCCACGAAGAATGAACACAACTTCGCCCTGTCAATATATCAGACTGTATGCCGGGTGTTCTGTGGTGCAGTGTATTGGTCGATCGCTTGTCTGATATGATGGCCATTGTTATTAACTATCCAATTACGATATTTCGCATTTCGACACCACTGTTATGAAAAGATACGGCTCCAGAGGCAGTACCGATCTAAGCCCAGTAAGATACCATAATTAATTACCGATCTCAGTCCAGTAAGATATCATAATTAATTGAGACTGACCACCGTGTATTGCCCAGGAATTTCGAATTTGTTAATATGTAATTTCTGGAGAAGGGGTCTAGTTACATTGTTTCGTTGATTAATTGTATGAATGGACAAAATGGAGAAAAGAAAAACTAATAATGTAGATTCGATTCTGATGGTATCTCTGTGAGTAAGGAGGAAATGTCAGGTATTATAAATTGGTGGGCTGCAATCTTGTCGAACAGTTCGCATCGTTCGATAAAATACAGGTGACACGCAAAGAAATAATGAAAGGCATCTGAGACTTCGTACCCACATATTCGTTTAGAGGTGAATTATATAACATGTTTGTACCTATCTAATTTTAGTTCACTACAATAG
Organism: Siphonodentalium dalli; assembly: GCA_032622095.1. NCBI lineage: Eukaryota > Metazoa > Mollusca > Scaphopoda > Gadilida > Siphonodentaliidae > Siphonodentalium > Siphonodentalium dalli. Next base: position 6,365,532 of record CP136063.1, on the reverse strand, counting down.
TTGCGAATTTTGCAGTGTAAGATACTTAGTTTTCTTGGACCATCAGTACATAATTGGGAGGTGTTGTGTGTGAGTCAATTAAGTTCAAATTCATCTTAGATTTAGGAAGAGTACTAAACTTTGTAGTATGCATTGGCAGATTAATATGTCAAGATAAAGTACATGTGTAACATCTGCAAGACACTCTCGCATAAACGAACAAGCAGATTGAAGTACAAATCTGCCTGGCTAGCGAATGATGTGAAATACGAAACATGTGGATAAAGCACTAACGTTCAACTATTTTCCACTCTAGACAGGGGGACACCAAACTTGCGCGTGAGAGAGCAGGACATTATGTTGCTGTAGCCAAGTGCTCTGTCCAATCAAACACAGTCGACCAAATGCAACCAACCGCGGCCATCGGGATTCTGATTGATGAGCTGGCAGGTAGATTGACTGAAGTCGTTCAATTGTAAAGTATTCTGCGCTATTTAGACACGAGAAAGTATAATATGCATGTATATATGCTAATTTAAAATTAATAAAAAATGTTGTCCAATCTAGGCGCTGGAACAATTTGCGAACCAGCTGTACGAGTAAACACATGTATGAATTAGAAGATTGTGTGCCAATACGGGTACATATAACTCTTAAGACAATCAAAACGGTTTGATTATTAATTACAACAAACTCAATAGCATTCAATCGTCGGCATATAGCTTCTTCCTAGTTGTGTTCGTCTTCCTGTCGTCTGCTTCGGGTTGGGGTCGTCTTGCGTCCACATAAGTTGGGCGTGTCTGCTTGTCATCTGCGTGGTTGAGTTCCGGTGGATTTCGTCGGCCTGTCGTCTGCCTGGTTGCTATTGGGTGGTGTTCGTCGTCCTGTCGTCTGCTCTTCTTCTCCGTCGGCGCATCAGTGAGGTGTTGTTAGAAATACAAGATTGTAATGTTTACCTTGCATTCCTATCCATGGCGGCTCGTCAAGGCTCCTTGCATTCTTCTGCGTGTCCGAGAGTTATTGGTAGCTGCTGGGAAGTCGGTTAGAACTGAGTAATGGGTGTCGGTTTTCTTCTTACTAAATACACAGAGTGTATTAATGACAGCCCAGTGCATATTCACGGCGCATCAATTCTAGGCGTACCTAGGGTAATCGGGCGATCATCATTTTCCTATGCGTCCTTTAGACTGCTCCTTTCGTCCATCGAGCTGCATTGGGTTTCAATAGTCTTCTTCTGGTTATACCTAGGATAGCTTATCCGCAAATTGTGTTGTGTACTTCTGAATCTTCATGCTGCATTAGCTTTCTACTTCAGGTGGTCCAAACTGTTGTTTGCGTGTCGAACATCGTGCCTTCGTATAGTTAACATGGGCGCCCCGATATGTATGGTGAATCGAGCGGCCCCTATGAACTAAAGCTTGTCTGCTTTCTTGGGTTGAACGTTATGTCCCTGGGGTTGTCTTGGTACAATAGCTGGCATACCGGGGGTCCAACAATGTAAATAAATGCATATTATTTAGATAATGAATGTCTTGTCGTTGACTATGCCAAAATAGTGGTCCGAGAGGAGGAATAATCCACGAGCCGCATGCGAGTGAACTATTCCTCCTCGAGGACCTCTATTTTGGCATAGTCAACGACAAGACATTCATTATTTATTATATTATATCGAACATTTATGTCAATTCTCTCACATTTACCGTGTATTTTGGAAATCGGTCTCAGATTTTACAATTTACGGCAATCTTTTGACGATGGCAGGGGAGCATAACTATGTTATTAGTTACAACTAACAGCATCTCTTCGTCGTGATTCATGCATTTATTTCTGTAAATATGTCATTAGCAAAGACATTTTGGCGCAATTTTAGACGTTAGCTTGCTTAACTTCGATTAAAATAGAAAAGGAAGTTATAAATAATGTCCACTGGTATTACAAAATTATGACTGGCCCCTTGCCAACTAAACGGACATACTATTAAATACATTGGATAACTATGATCGGAAATTTGTAAGATCATTACAATTCACCAATAAATCTAAATATATACCGATATTGCAACTAGTATCGAACAAGGTATAGTTTGGGATTGGCTGCGGTACTATCGCAAAATAGTATACTTATTAGCACATAAGACAGTGTGTGTATTTCATATGTGTGTATATAGTCCAGGCACATTAGGTTTCACTAGTGCAAAAAATCCGGGAAAGCTGAATTTTTCAGGGATTAATAAGAACATGTTCTCGGCGGCCATTTGCAGAACTATCTTGTTGTAGAAACTTTGCCATAAAACAACATAATGTTGAAGAGATAAATCAGTATTGAGTGCTTATGTCTGTCGTATTATGGAAAACGTGATTGAATAATAGTTTTGGTTTTGTCCTTCGCACAACAAATATCGTTCTGCAAATGGCGACAAATATAAACTAAACATGAAAAGTAATAGATATTTAAAAGGACATACGCTAATCCAGATCGTGGATAATAACTCGTTATATTATACATATCAATATCGCATGGTATTCGATAATTGATGGTATCTGCCATATATGCCCCGCGTTGCAGCTTCAGAAATGAAATACAGGTTGCATTTAAATTGTCCACAATGTGGATTAAAGTGTGACTTCTTTCATATTTTTCCCAGAGTGGATATAAATTTATAAAATTCCAGATGTGTCATACACTAGCGTATGAATCCAGGATTAGTACGTTTGACACGACTGCTTCCTCTGACGTTGAACGAACGTAATAACATTGATGCATTCACGTATTGTGTGTTGGTGCGTTCACATATCACGTGTTGATGCACTCAGATATCGAGTGTTGATAAATTCACATATAGATTGTTGATGCATTCACATATTGCGTGTTGATTCATTCACATATCACGTGCTGATGCATTCACATACCACTTGTTGATGCATTCACATATCGAGTGTTGATGCATTCACGTATCGAGCGTTGGTGCATTATCATGTCACGCGTTGATGCATTCACATACCACTTGTTGATGCATTCACACATCGAGTGTTGAAGCATTCGCGTATCGGGGGTTGATGCATTCACATATCACGTGTTGATTCATTCACGTATCAAGCGTTGATACAGTCAGACATCACGGGTTGCTGCATTCACATATCGAGTGTTGATTCATTCACGTATCGAGAGTTGATACAGTCGCATATCGAGTGTTGATGCATTCGCATATCGAGTGTTGATGCATTCACGTATCGAGCGTTGATGCATTCACATATCTAGTGTTCGTGCATTCACGTATCGAAAGTTGATACATTCACGTATCGAGCGTTGATGCATTCACATATCGAGTATTGATACAGACACATAGCACGGGTTGCTGCATTCACATATCACGTGTTGATGCATTCACGTATCGATTGTTGATGGATTCACATATCGAGTGTTGATGCCTTCACATATCGAGTGTTGATGCATTCACCTATCACGTGTTGGTGTACGCACATATCAAGTGTTGGTGCATTAGCATATCGAGTGTTGTTGCATTCAGATATCGAGTGTTGATGCCTTCACTTATGTAGTGTTCATGCATTCACATATCACGTGTTGATGCATTCACATATCGAATGTTTTGAGTGTTTCGGTGGACGTGATGGCGTGCTGTCCGTTTATTGAGATGTTCCGTGATCTGATCAGGATTCTTTATTCGGAGGTTCCGTCATCTAATTAGGCGTGGCGTGGGGCACGGTTACACATATGTTCTATCATTTACGATTGCAAGAAGAGATGGTAATACCGGACACGGATATAACCTGTGAAGGTTGTTCCAGTAACATTGTTGTCGCTAATGTGTGAGGGTGTCACCACTCCCCGATGTGGCGAATACAGAATGCCAGTTATCAGATGGGGTGAATACTGAATACAAATTAAAACAACTTTTGATGAAGGACATTGATTTCACAATTATCATCCGGCTACGCGATGACCGATGTTGGTATGTGGCTTCATAATTACTTGCTGTTAATATTTTGCTTAAATATGGTTTGTATGGTTTTGATTTTAAACAAATAAAAACCCAACCCTGGCTGCTCTTTTAAATTATCGATTGCAAAGCACTTGACCAAATAGCCAACATACTATTCAACAGGGACTTTGCTGCTGACCACCATATACCATACCGGTACACGTGCAGTAGTCAGCTGTCACTGCGATTGGGATTTTTTTATTAAATGAAATACTACCTCCCTCAATGATAAGAAGACAAATTAATTTAGACAAGTATAACTACTGACGAAACATATACCTTGTACAGACAAACGACGTTCAGTCGAACAGTGTTCACTCAATGGACAGCAACTGCAGTCAGTACCAACCGACTAAACAAAGTTTTACTATATAGGGATTCATTATAACGTTCAACATTTATTGTTGTGATACATAAACACAATACGCTTTATTTTTCACTTCGTATTGTTACTATTTTTGTACAATTTACTACCAAATAAATTATTTATTTTAAAATGTTTTCAGTGATTTACGAATACACGTATCTAGGGGCCGGGGGAATTGTTATCTTTGCCACCGCAACAAACTTACGGGAAACAGTTCCAAATATCATACGTAACAGATTACTTAGAAACTCCACACCAACACTAGGTCGAAATTGTTCTCATATATTGATTTTAATATTAGAGGTGATTTTGTTGTAAAACAATTTGTTACGTGTTGTTATACTTTCAGTACATGTGTTGCCCTCAATTAACCATGAGTAAGGTCCGGTGAGGTTGGAAAATTGATGTGGAAAAAAGCGCCGGATTAACACAACGATACCATAAAATGCTAAACAGGATACAAGGCCAATTCTATTCGTCGAATATACCATCATGTGTTGCAACCAAAGACTAAATCCAACTTTTAATTGAGTCCAGAACACTACTTAAGACGGGGTGTTAAACTGGCTAACAGTGGGGTATAAATTCCGCGTGCCGAAGTGATGGGTGACACCCTCATGTCTACCCGGCAAGCGACATTGCTCTGATTCTTTGACCTACACACGCCTCATCATCATTCGTGTCTCCCAGAGAGATGTTGACATTGTTTTGAATGATTTCCATGGCATTCCTTTTGCATATGCTCCCGACGCATTCAGATACAGCCCATTCAGGCTGGCTGTGAAACAGCATGAAAACCACCACCCTGCACCGGTGATGATCGAGCAGATGCCGTAACCACACCCCGGAGTGCTGTTCTCGTTGTCCCAAGTGCTGAATGGCTCATTTCTAGAGTAATCGTACATGCTCTCTCCTGCCGAGCCGCTGCACCCGCCGATCCGCAGAGTATAGAGGGCGCTGGCGTCCTCCACCATGAATGTAGAGTATCTGGCGACTGCCGTATCGCCGTCCGGCGCCTTCAGATGAACGTACAACTCAGATGGTCCGGATATTGATATCAGGTTTATCCATGGCAACCCAAACCAGAAGTTGGTTTCGAGCCCAAATTCTCCAAAAGCAGATTCGTATTCTCCCCATGTTCTGTTGAATTGAACTGCGCCGTCTTTTCTATTTTGAAATATCGTCCAACCCCCTCCATCTGTTTGCATATCGCAGACAACCGTTACCATGGTGACGCCGTCCGGCGCTATCTGATATGTGCCGCTCTCCGTGGACCCCATTTCTTGGATGTCTTGACAATCTGTAGAATTGAAGTTGCATGTTTAAAGAACTAAACATTAATGTTGTCTGTAATTTTATTTGGTAAAATAATGGGTGTTATTACATTTGAAATATTAACATATTAAACCACCGGACCACTCCTGGAACATCTGGAAGCTAGTTGTGGGCACCAAATGGGACGCGGGAAACCCGGCAACTAAGTCTTCATAAAGCAATGACCCCAGTACGAGAGCAATGGCAATATTGGTATTATTTTGATACAGCAAAGCAATGAATTGTATTGACATTTGAATGTAGCAGGTATGCGTCGTTATTTTGATATCATACCGCAGTTTATTATATTGACATTGGTGTCAGGGGGAAGCATCATTACGTTGATACCACAAAGCAATAAATGATATTTTATTTGGTGGTATCGCTCATCACCATAAATAAGCACTGCCTTACCTACTGTTTGACTTGGTATTATTTTGATACGCAAAGCAGTTATTTTGAAATCATACCGCAGTATATTATATTGTCATTGATGTCAGGAGGTAAGCATCATTCATTGCTTTGATACCACAAAGCAATAAATTATATTTTCATTTGATTTTGGGAGGTAAGCATCATTATATTGATAGCATTAAATTATATTGGCATTTGAGTGTAGGAGGTAAGCATCATTATTGTTATACCACAAATAAGTAAGCTGCATTGTCATTTGATTATAGCAGGTAAGCGTCGGTATTGTATCATATAACTTACCTGCTGGAGGTAAGCGTCGGTATTGTATCATAACTTACATGCTGTAGGTAAGCATCAGTATTGTATCATATAACTTACCCGCTGGAGGTAAGCGTCAGTATTATATCATATAACTTACCCGCTGGAGGTAAGCGTCAGTATTGTATCATATACATGTACATGTAACTTACCTGCTGGAGGTACCTGGAAAAAAAGAATAAATATATTAGAAATTTGCAACAAACCCTTTATCCTGACAACACACCCTCGATCCTGACAACACACCCTCGATCCTGACAACACACCCTTGATCATGACAACACACATTTGATCCTGACACTCTGCTCGGCGGATTCTTAGTATATCTGTGTAAATGGAGGCCGTTCAATGTTCCATATATTCGTGGCAGTGCAATAGCATTTTGACTAAATTTAAACATCAAAATGTATATAACAATAACATCCAATGAGATAGGCGCGCTGCTACAGCAGCTGCTAAAATTTACACTTTGGGTAGCCTGGGATACATTGAAATCTACTGCGGGTTCATGGACTTGTAACGTAATGTTCTCTTACACAATAACATGCGATGAGCAAATAGTAAATACACTGACCTCGACCTCTACTCCAAGAAATGTCCAGTCACCATCTATCAGTAGGTCAGCTGTCAGGTGTCCACTCTCGAATGAAGAGAGTTGGCAGTTCGGTGTCCCGAGAGTCGCTGTCGGTCTGAAATTCACAGACTTACATCCATGAGTCCCGGCACATATTACTGAACACTGAGATTCTGATTCAGCCACAATTTGTGAGTCAAATGTAGGAGCTCTGTTTCCTGGAAAACATTCAAATCTCCTCGAAACGAGTGACGCGCTGACAACTCGAGCCACAACCACCAGAAGCGTGGCACAGAACAGCTGAATCAGCATTTTCTTGACAACAGTGTGTAAGTTACCTACTAATATCACACACGTTATCAGTCCAACTGTAGTTCGCTCACTAATATCACACACGGCATTAACAGTGGAGGCGTATATCGATCACTAATACCACACGGTATTAGTCCAGGTGTTAATCGCCCACTGCTATCACATACGGTATCAGTTCAGGTGTAGGTCGCTCACCAAATCTTACGCACAGTATCAGTACAGATATAGGTCGCTCACCAATATTACGAACGATATCATTACAGGTGTAGGTCGCTCGCCAATATTACGCACGGTATCAGTACAGGTGTGGGTCCCTCTCAAATATTACGCACGGTATCAGTGCAGGTGTATGTCGCTCACCAATATTACGCACGGTATCCGTCCAGGTGTAGATAGCTCACCAATTTTACGCATGGTATCAGTACAGTTGTAGATAGCTCACCAATATCACACACGGTATCAGTCCAGGTGTAGGTCGCTCACCAATATCACACACGGTATCAGTCCAGGTGTAGGTTGCTCAATGCTAGCAGACACGGTATAAGTTCATGGGTAGTCGACTACTAACATCACACACGGTATCAGTCGAGGCGTATATCGCTCATTGATATCAAATCCGGTGTCAGTCCAGTTCAAGATCCCCTGCAAAACAAATTGGTATTTTGTAAGATTCGCTCAAGTCCATTGAATTAGGTGCATGCAAAATAACACAAACGTCAGTAAACTCACAATAGGGAGGTGCGAGTAGCCCAAATCCATATATGCCACAAAGTCTCCCTCTTATACAGCAACCAACGCTGTTGGTTGATGTATACACGGATGTACACAGTCAGTACTATTTTAGAAAGTTAATTGTACTTAGTATTGTGATAAACGAAATCTCGTCTCTTGATATCAGATTCCATCGCTATGTGGAACTCATAGTCATTTGGATATGAACCCAATGGGTGAATATATATCTTATATGCTTAGGTTTCCTATTAATTACATTTATACAGATACAGAGCCGAAACGTCACGTGGTCGACATGCGCTTAGTGTGTCACAGAGTCAGCAAACTGCAACTGATGATGATTCTATCAAAACATTTTGACATCTTTTCAACTCATTGGGAGTCTATTTCCAAAATTATCTAAATTCTAATTTTGGCATTAAATAAAACACACTTATTAGGGGTACGTTCCAAAACTGTTTTCAAAATTCCAGTAATCCGCTCCAGAATCCAGCTTCAACATTTATGTCACGGGAACGAGGAGCAATTTGTCTGCGATAAATTGGGACCTTGGTAATCATTAAACAAGCCTCTCTTCTTTAATATGCATATAGCAGACATCCTTCTCTTTCTCGTGTCATCCATACCTTTAGGCACAACAATCATTACAAACTGAACGATTACGAGTGGCATTATTAATTAGCAACGAACGATTGATATATGATATACATATATATAAACATCTCCACCCACATACTAACTGTTGTAAGATATAAGTCCCACTAACATGTATACTAAGTATAGAATCTAACCATTTGTACTATGTTCCAAAATCATAAGATAATAATGTACTGGTGTTGGTAAGTACATTGTAACTTGAAAACATTTTACAGTAAGATGTGACGCATCTAAATTCATTTTTTGGCATCTTGGTTAAGTGGTTTACCACCACCTATATACCACATAGTCATATACTGAATACAATTCCAGGATTGAATATGTATTGATTGTAAGATGTGTATATGCATACACCTATTTTTATACACATATCACGTGACAAATTTACATATATGGCGGCAGAATGATCGGCCATTTTACTATTATATATCCTTTGTTGACATGTAGATAGCCGAGGGGTCACTCTCGGTTACCAGTCGATCCTTCATACTAGTATTTTCCTGCTAGTCCGGTGGGTCGGTGTGGTGCTATCCACCCAGTTTGAGTTTACTAGGTCTGACATCCCCTTTGCCATAATGGCATAAAACCATAAAACATATATATCTTATATGCTTAGGTTTCATATTAAGTACATTTATACCGATACCCATCCTCTGGCATACTTGTATAGCTTGTATAGTGAAAATATGATTATATACTCAACACCTCAGTTTCTATCAGAGGTTTTAGTCGATATATGTAGCGCCTTACAATGCGTGAAAAATAAGCGCATCACCACACGCTGTATATTGGCTTGAAGCCACATAGTTGACCGCAATGTTTTGACTCTATTTACACAGAACTAGCATGTAGAACTATGCAGGTTGAGTCATCATCAGAGGCACGACCTTATAGCAACCACCAAGGGTGCTTATACCTAAGGCAGGTGAATGGCGTCATATAATTGTTTCTATATCCATCAGGGATTTTTCAAGATCACGGGTATAGATTTTGGAGAAATTGTCACGTGACTTCCGGTTAGTTACCGTGTGGAGATTGCAAAAACAAATCGGAATTGGAAATGAAGCATCGCGATAAAAATGAAAGTAACTACTTCACAACTTACGAAGAATTCACATGTGATTTAAGTCTATTAATTTCATTTAGACCAATTTCGTTGGTCAGCTTAATGAAAATGAAGAAGTCATGACGATAATCCAGACAAGATTTTACAATCCACGACACGTCTTGTCAATTTGCATGTCGTCTCCGTCGTGACCACTGCTAATCCAGGCACATTAGACATGAAATAGGAAAAATAAGGAAAGAAATCGGGGAAAGCTTTTTTTTTTTTTATTATTCAGGCCATAACATCGCGGATGCACGAAAAGTCCCCTAAAATCCAAGTTGAGCTTTCTGAGTTACATAATTTTTTCCATAGATTAAAATATATTTTTCACAATCATGGAAATAATTTAATGCTGTAACAATTTTTCAGCCAAAACGTATTCAAAAAGCACTCAATATTGTTCGGTACACAATTCTCGAATCAAAGACACACATTCAAAGGGAAACTTCGAATGAATTTCGCATATATGGATATGAAATAAAACAATAAGCCAAAATACTGTCGATTTTGAAGGCAAACTGTTGTATTCGATGTCGGATTTATCGGGCTTCCCAAAATATAGACGCAATCTATCTATTTTAAAAACTGCAGACACCACTCCGTCACTATAATAGGCAGAATTAGCGAGTACGCATATCATAAGTGGTCAAAACATGTAAAAAACATAACCCTACCCCCAAAACAGGTTGTCAATGATCTGGTCGTATTTTGCTCTTCTATTGTGTCTAATTTAGTCATATGCATTACGCAGTTATACCAGTCTATGTGAAATATGAGTACGAGAGCGAATATAGTGACACGATCAGAATAATACAAACGCGGTCATGAAATCACACCAGATGAAATAGACAGCACATCGTACATTTTATATACATATACATATTATTTTCGTGCTGCTTCCAAACCGGTGTCTTGTTGTAGACAATTTGTTCAACTTACTTCAGTCGGCAACTTGCAACTGGAGTATGCTATTACACAATGCACAATATTAGTTTTCCGTATTTTGTTTGAAAATATCTTGCCAAAACCACCTATGAACTTGTGCAAAATATCAGGTGATCAGCGTTTAAAACTGTTATTTCAGCGTTGAACATTGACTGAATGTTGCTATTTATGGTTGTCAGTTCCGCAGAATGATATGTGCACCATTAGGGAGAATGTGGTTGCAGAAAACATAGTACCCTTCGCGTATATGTGACCTTGGTGAATATAACCAAATATTATTTTCAGGTATAAAGGGTCTCTGTCACAGAGTATGTGGGCAATTTTAGTCAAGTTTAGATTTTTTTGAAGTTATATATGGTAATTGTTTGTGTTTTTGATAAATTGCGCTCATAGTATACCACCATGAATTCTTGTGATAACAGCGAAATATTCGTGTTTTATTACTTAATATTAGGCAACTATGACTATAATATTTTAAGACACGGATAATATAATCTACACAATTCACACATTACTCTATGAATATCTCCATACTGTGCTATAGCAGTGTATTTTGAAAGGTTTGATGGTGTATATATCAAAAGAAACGATGACCGGTCACATTAGTGATACTGCTATGAGCACATATATTTCGGCTTCTGAGAAAGGTCACAGAATCAATTCATCGCTATTAAATTTATTTTTAAAGTGTAATGTACACATATATCACACGATTCAAGATAAATAGTGCAGTAAAAAATGCCTTATTCTTCCGTTTCGTTGCGGCCAAAAAGTTGTATGAGACCTTGCTTTTCGCTATATCTCTCGCGATATATATTAGAGATAATTCGTACATCCCCGATAAAATGTGTCTCTTATATACTCTGCAATCATTCTTCCTCACAATTTCGAGCGTGTTGTCACTCTTATGGGACTATAGCTATTCAATTATGCATAAGATGTAAATTTAATTATATTTTGGTCATTTTGACGGCCATGTTGGGACATAAATTCTACTTATATGCTTCACGACTAAGAATTGTTTGTATGTATCTCAACATGACATGAACTACACATGACTGCACTCGCATATGGCCTGATGGAAATGCTTGAGAATTTCAACCACTCCGAAAAATCAAGATATCTCAAAAAGCTCAACTCGGATTTTAGGGGACTTTTTGCCATGTATTATTTGCTACTTATATTAATTTCAAGGGTATTAAGGCACTTCCCCAATTGCGTTTTTAATTTTGCGACGTTCAGTTCTACGCATAATTCCGCTAACATTACCATGTGGGCCTACGAAGCTGTGTCGGAACTGTTGGGGAAATGCAGCTGAAAGAAAGTAAACAAATCCAACAAATTACACAAGTACCAAAATAAGAAAAAGGCTGATCATAACGAAGACTCATTGTGCGAATATGCAGCGGGTGACATGGCTAGCGCTATGGCATATAAATTGTGACGACCAATTGTCCCCAAACTCCACGATAATAAATTGCCAAACATACTATGCCACCGCTACTGGAATCAGGGAGCTAAATGTGTTCTAGAGTCGGGGAGCGAGTACACCGTGGAACCCTATGATTTTCCTTGCATTTTCGCGATCAACTGGTGTCAATCTAGCTGGGTAAACATCACTGGTATGGCCTGCAGGCTTCAATTCAGTGAATTTGGCGGAAACGTTAACACTGTCGCCTATGGGAAACCATTTAGTTCAGTGATTCCTATAGGAAAAATATGAATTTTACGAAATTTCACGTCTCGCCATGATAAGTTGTTAATTCCATATTTTCTTATTTTCAAATGATAATGACCACATTTTGGACAGATTTAAAGAAGAAACGCATGGATTCGCCTGTAGATAGTAAAGAAAGTGATAAATCTGGGAATTTTGCATGGACATCAGGTACCATTAGGGGGTCAGGGGGGCTAAAGCCCCCCTCCCCAAAAATGTGAGTAGTGTTAGCCCCCCCCCCCATTGGGAAAAGGTGGCAGTTAACCCAATTAAGATTTCCCGGCACCCAGTAGCCTTATCGGGGACCGTAGTCCCACCCCAAGTCGGGGGGGGGGGGGTGATGGCATCGCCAGTAGTGTTAATGTCGTGCAAAACTGTCATGGCAGGTTTGTTAAACAGACAGTATGCCCTGCCATCTGGTCAAATTTCATGACTGAGACTGTGGCTGATGTTGTATGATTATGTTTAGATATTTAAATTGACTTATAGTTGCTTTATTATGCTATTAAAGTATTTTTTATTTAAATTTTCTGTTAATTTTTGTAAATGTTTATTATAAATTGACAAATTTTGCATGAAAAGGGTTTAAAATTGGACAAGTTATCCCACTCAAAATGTATATTAACATATCCTCTTCAATTTAGTAATAGTATGGTACATAAGGGCATTCTTCAGTTATACGAGATGCATCAGCTAGTAAAATTGAAAAACAAATCTAAATTTTTTGGCTTTATTTTGAGGATTGACACTAATTTTCAGGATGCCTCATATTGGAAAAATAAACAACTACTGCTCGATATAATCCATTTTTTATTTCAGTAAGGTCTATATTTTGATAAAATACTATAAGAAACGCTGTGTTTCACACATATATATATATATAGGAATCAGGGAGCTAAATGTGTTCTAGAGTCGGGGAGCGAGTACACCGTGGAACCCTAAAGTTGAAGGTAACTGAAGAATGACCTTCACCTGATACATGCGACACGTTGTTAAAGGATGACATCGCGTTTATTTGATTTGTACATAATATCTAAATAATTTAAACTGGTGAATGAATGGGGGAATGGATTTTTGTGAGCGGGAAATTTATTTAACTAGCTGCTGTAGTTCTGGATTTTTCCAGATCAAATTTGGCTGTGGGATAGCCCCGTCGTACACTTGGGGATTTATTTTTAAAAGTAAACACATGACCTATGATTTTTCTTGCATTTTCGTGATCAACTGGTGTCAATCTAGCTGAGTAAACATCACTGGTATGGCCTGCATGCTTCAATTCAGTGAATTTGGCGGAAACGTTAACACTGTCGCCTATGGGAAACCATTTAGTTCAGTGATTCCTACTGTGGTGTGTGTGCCGCAGCTATTAACGATTCACATGAAACATTGTCAGTCATTGTATCAATAATCAACTCGTTTAAGGATTGAACATTTGATGATAAACGAGACATCCCTGACCGAAAAGAGCTGTCATTTCAGGGATGGGGGATTTAAACTCAGCGTAGAATGACAGGGTTATGCAATATTGGGCATGCATGTGGAATCGTACGGATGATTAGATCCGGGAATCGTGCGATGAATAGATTTTCAGCTGATACTCGCTATACGCTGATCGATCTTACCTGAATCTAGCTGACCAACAGAGCGTAGTTCTATAAGCCCTTAACATGTCGAATCTCAATCGCAGTTGCAGTTCATTAAATTAATTTACTAAAACATTTTACAAAGAAAGAACATAACAGTTTTTCACATATCGTTGACACTTTTCCGCCCTGCTTTCTGAGAGATAGCGAGGTCAAGTTACTAATATTGGATTTTTGATTTAAACATATTTTATTAGTATAATGCATAAATAATACATAACATATAAGGGATTGGAGGACAAGTTCTTTGAAACTTATATGGACCTCCGCTCCCTACAGATCATGCATGAAACATAAATATAACAATATATTTTGGATTTGTATCAGGTTTTGGTAGGGCGGGTAGAATTGTGAATGCGTGAGTATAAGATAGTACGTGGGGTGTTAATTATTATAAATCAATGGTGTGGTGGGGATAATAAGTTTAATTATACATACATATGAATAATAAGCCAACTGGCAGCATATATATGTATAAGGTGGGGAGAGCGTTAGTTGGTGTGTTTGGGGAATTGTAAATAGAAAGGGGTCGTTTGAGTAAGTAACAGAACAGGATATTCGGGCACCAAGTACATTTATGGTAGATAGTTCAGATTTTGTGGGTTTACAAGAGCTTATTCGTTGCACGACGCAAATCGTCCGGAAGATTTATGAATTTTAAAGCTGTATCTGTTAGAATGCAATTCTCGTTGGAGGTTAAAGTTAGATCTCCGTTTAGAAGCGCTTTGTAGGACGTGACTCGAAATGATCTCATAACATGTGACAGTTCTATGCGTTGTTGTGAATAAAGGGCGCAATACATGGAGTAGTGTTCTGCATCTTCCACAGGGCTTCCACAACTACACATGGGGTTATCACCAATGTGATTTTCAACTTTGTCATGATTTAGATTGCTACAATTGTTTCTAATTCGACAGTGTGTGATATTTGTCAGTCGGTCACCGAGATATACATGAGATGAAATTTTTCTCTTGGGTAGAATTGTTGATTTGAAAGCCTCGTAAGATTTTATTTTGATGTCATTTGCCAAGCAGTTCCAAACTTCGATTGTTTTTGGAAAGAAAGATTTCTTGAAGGTTTCTAGGTGACAAAAGTAGTTCTCAAAATCGTCCGCATTGCGCAAAAAGTAACGACTCGTATCACCGACGCGTGGAAGAAGAAGATCGGATAAAAATTGAGGGGCTTTACGATTGACAATTTTGTGCATAAGACATAATTTTTGTGCATCTCGACGAATCTGGAGGGGTTTCCATCCAAGTTCGTTAAGTAAATTGGCGTTCGATGAGGATCTAGTTAGGCCAGATACAACTCTCGCTGCATCGTAATACAATTTGTCGAGTGTCGATTTTGTGATGTCAGGGGCTGAGTCCCAGACACAACTGCCATATTCTAGTATGGGCAATAAATGTGTTTTGAATAATGTGTCGAGGGTCTTTCGTGACAACATATACTTTAATTTTCGGAGTTGTGAAAGCACAGTGCAAGCATTTTTGTAGATGTGTTCTATGGCAAGGTCCCACTGAAGATCGGATTGCAGTACGATTCCTAGATGACAGTGATCTTCAACTATTTCGAGTTTGTTGGAACTGAATATGAGGTCTGCACTGCGCGGGAATGTTGATTGGTGGCCCTGAAATATAATTGCTTTCGTTTTTGATGAGTTAAGGGAAACTAGCCATTTGCTAGTCCAACTATCAAGTGATGTAAGGTCGTTATTTATTTGAACCACCAGATCTTCATAAGACGGTAGTGAATAGAATATACAGGTGTCATCTGCAAATAGGCGAACGTAATATTGGATAAGGATGCCTACGCAAATTACGGAAGAAATGTTATAATATCGTAGAGGATCAACTGGGTAAATTGTCTGTTCTCAATGTGAGTTTAATTCTGTGAACTAGTTTCTAGAACACAGCACCAGACCTAGTTCTTTTAAAATATGGCAGCATTATAATGGAAGAAATACCAATCCGACACACCATATAAACATATATTACTTCCAATATCATACCATGTCGTACTTCTAACACACTTGTAACCTTGTAGGGTTTTCTCCTAATGACTATTTCTTATCCGAAGCTTCCTGACTATTTTGTTTTAGAAAACCCTGTGTCAAGTCAATGCATTATAATATATAAGCGAATCGCCCCTTGGAACCTCGCATATACAATATAATGCATAGGCATAACAATATTTACCACCGGAGCGCTCATCAAATGTGGTGTGGTAAATAAATGACACTTGGTCAGATATATGGGTTCATCAAATCACTAACCAACCATAACACTTTAAGGAACAATACACTGACGACTGTCGTATGCTTATGTCTGTGTTGGGCTCCATACGGGATTGCTATAAAACTGGCGACATAACCTGAACCTGTGTCAGACCTTATTTTGTTCTGGAACAGAACCCCTGGCATAGTGTTGAAAAACTAATGAATAATTAAAATGCTAACATTTTTTTGTATATTTTGTCTCACATTCTTCAACAGTTGTTATAATTTTTTTCTTACATTCTTTAACAATTTTGATCATTTTTGTATCATTATTTCTTACATTCTATAACATTTTTTAGATTTGTTCTTACAATTAAAAAAAAATAATATAAAATGTGTTAAGCCAGTACATTCTCTTATATATGCGAGGCGACCTATGGTCGACTCCCATCCATATATAAGATAATGCGTTGTCACAGGGTTTTCGCAAAAAAATATCAGGAAGCTCCTGTCATGAAATGGTTAATACCCGGGGTGCATATATTTTATTTTTCTTCTCACTGATTTGTTTTCTGTCTTCACACACCATCATTCAATTAGAAGATAATTAGCTACTATTTCTAATTTCACTTCAAATCCCACCTCAGCTGGTATAACCTCTAAGGTTTAATCCTGACATCTGCATACATGAAATAAACATTAAACATTGCCACTTGTCTTCCTCCAATCTGACGGAATACGATATGTACGGGCGAAGTCATGTGTATATATTATGCTATAATCTGACGGAATACGATATGTACGGGCGAAGTCATGTGTATATATTATGCTATAATCTGACGGAATACGATATGTACGGGCGAAGTCATGTGTATATAGTATGCTATAATCTGACGGAATACGATATGTACGGGCGAAGTCATGTGTATATATTATGCTATAATCTGACGGAATACGATATGTACGGGCGAAGTCATGTGTATATATTATGCTATAATCTGACGGAATACGATATGTACGGGCGAAGTCATGTGTATATATTATGCTATAATCTGACGGAATACGATATGTACGGGCGAAGTCATGTGTATATATTATGCTATAATCTGACGGAATACGATATGTACGGGCGAAGTCATTTGTATATAGTATGCTATAATCTGACGGAATACGATATGTACGGGCGAAGTCATGTGTATATATTATGCTATAATCTGACGGAATACGATATGTACGGGCGAAGTCATGTGTATATATTATGCTATAATCTGACGGAATACGATATGTACGGGCGAAGTCATGTGTATATAGTATGCTATAATCTGACGGAATACGATATGTACGGGCGAAGTCATGTGTATATATTATGCTATAATCTGACGGAATACGATATGTACGGGCGAAGTCATGTGTATATATTATGCTATAATCTGACGGAATACGATATGTACGGGCGAAGTCATGTGTATATAGTATGCTATAATCTGACGGAATACGATATGTACGGGCGAAGTCATGTGTATATATTATGCTATAATCTGACGGAATACGATATGTACGGGCGAAGTCATGTGTATATAGTATGCTATAATCTGACGGAATACGATATGTACGGGCGAAGTCATGTGTATATAGTATGCTATAATCTGACGGAATACGATATGTACGGGCGAAGTCATGTGTATATATTATGCTATAATCTGACGGAATACGATATGTACGGGCGAAGTCATGTGTATATATTATGCTATAATCTGACGGAATACGATATGTACGGGCGAAGTCATGTGTATATATTATGCTATAATCTGACGGAATACGATATGTACGGGCGAAGTCATGTGTATATATTATGCTATAATCTGACGGAATACGATGTGTACGGGCGAAGTCATGTGTATATATTATGCTATAATCTGACGGAATACGATATGTACGGGCGAAGCCATGTGTATATGTTATGCTATAATATGACGGAATACGATATGTACGGGCGAAGTCATGTGTATATATTATGCTATAATCTGACGGAATACGATATGTACGGGCGAAGTCATGTGTATATATTATGCTATAATCTGACGGAATACGATATGTACGGGCGAATTCATGTGTATATAGTATGCTATAATCTGACGGTATACGATATGTACGGGCGAAGTCATGTGTATATATTATGCTATAATCTGACGGAATACGATATGTACGGGCGAAGTCATGTGTATATAGTATGCTATAATCTGACGGAATCCAATATGTACGGGCGAAGTCATGTGTATATATTATGCTATCATCTGACGGAATACGATATGTACGGGCGAAGTCATGTGTATATATTATGCTATAATCTGACGGAATACGATATATACGGGCGAAGTCATGTTTATATATTATGCTATAATCTGACGGAATACGATATGTACAGGCGAAGTCATGTGTATATAGTATGCTATAATCTGACGGAATACGATATGTACGGGCGAAGTCATGTTTATATATTATGCTATAATCTGACGGAATACGATATGTACGGGCGAAGTCATGTGTATATAGTATGCTATAATCTGACGGAATACGATATGTACGGGCGAAGTCATGTGTATATATTATGCTATAATCTGACGGAATACGATATGTACGGGCGAAGTCATGTGTATATATTATGCTATAATATGACGGAATACGATATGTACGGGCGAAGTCATGTGTATATATTATGCTATAATCTGACGGAATACGATATGTACGGGCGAAGTCATGTGTATATAGTATGCTATAATCTGACGGAATACGATATGTAGGGCGAAGTCATGTGTATATAGTATGCTATAATCTGACGGAATACGATATGTACGGGCGAAGTCATGTGTATATATTATGCTATAATCTGACGGAATACGATATGTACGGGCGAAGTCATGTGTATATAGTATGCTATAATCTGACGGAATACGATATGTACGGGCGAAGTCATGTGAATATATTGTGCTATAATCTGACGGAATACGATATGTACGGGCGAAGTCATGTGTATATATTATGCTATAATCTGACGGAATACGATATGTACGGCGAAGTCATGTTTATATATTATGCTATAATCTGACGGAATACGATATGTACGGGCGAAGTCATGTGTATATAGTATGCTATAATCTGACGGAATACGATATGTACGGGCGAAGTCATGTGTATATATTATGCTATAATCTGACGGAATACGATATGTACGGGCGAAGTCATGTGTATATATTATGCTATAATCTGACGGAATACGATATGTACGGGCGAAGTCATGTGTATATATTATGCTATAATCTGACGGAATACGATATGTACGGCGAAGTCATGTTTATATATTATGCTATAATCTGACGGAATACGATATGTACGGGCGAAGTCATGTGTATATATTATGCTATAATCTGACGGAATACGATATCTACGGCGAAGTCATGTGTATATATTATGCTATAATCTGACGGAATCCGATATGTACGGGCGAAGTCATGTGAATATATTATGCTATAATCTGACGGAATACGATATGTACGGGCGAAGTCATGTGTATATATTATGCTATAATCTGACGGAATACGATATGTACGGGCGAAGTAATGTGTATATATTATGCTATAATCTGACGGAATACCATATGTACGGACGAAGTCATGTGTATATATTATGCTATAATCTGACGGAATACGATATGTACGGGCGAAGTCATGTGTATATAGTATGCTATAATCTGACGGAATACGATATGTACGGGCGAAGTCATGTGTATATATTATGCTATAATCTGACGGAATACGATATGTACGGACGAAGTCATGTGTATATATTATGCTATAATCTGACGGAATACGATATGTACGGGCGAAGTCATGTGTATATAGTATGCTATAATCTGACGGAATACGATATGTACGGGCGAAGTCATGTGTATATAGTATGCTATAATCTGACGGAATACGATATGTACGGGCGAAGTCATGTGTATATAGTATGCTATAATCTAACGGAATACGATATGTACGGGCGAAGTCATGTTTATATATTATGCTATAATCTGACGGAATACGATATGTACGGGCGAAGTCATGTGTATATAGTATGCTATAATCTGACGGAATACGATATGTACGGGCGAAGTCATGTGTATATAGTATGCTATAATCTGACGGAATACGATATGTACGGGCGAAGTCATGTGTATATATTATGCTATAATCTGACGGAATACGATATGTACGGGCGAAGTCATGTTTATATATTATGCTATAATCTGACGGAATACGATATGTACGGGCGAAGTCATGTGTATATACATGTAGTATGCTATAATCTGACGGAATACGATATGTACGGGCGAAGTCATGTGTATATAATATGCTATAATCTGACGGAATACGATATGTACGGGCGAAGTCATGTGTATATATAATGCTATAATCTGACGAAATACGATATGTACGGGCGAAGTCATGTGTATATATTATGCTATAATCTGACGGAATACGATATGTACGGGCGAAGTCATGTGTATATATTATGCTATAATCTGACGGAATACGATATGTACGGGCGAAGTCATATGTATATATTATGCTATAATCTGACGGAATACGATATATACGGGCGAAGTCATGTGTATATAATATGCTATAATCTGACGGAATACGATATGTACGGGCGAAGTCATGTGTATATATTATGCTATAATCTGACGGAATACGATATGTACGGGCGAAGTCATGTGTATATATTATGCTATAATCTGACGGAATACGATATGTACGGGCGAAGTCATGTTTATATATTATGCTATAATCTGACGGAATACGATATGTACGGACGAAGTCATGTGTATATATTATGCTATAATCTGACGGAATACCATATGTACGGGCGAAGTCATGTGTATATATTATGCTATAATCTGACGGAATACGATATATACGGGCGAAGTCATGTGTATATATTATGCTATAATCTGACGGAATACGATATGTACGGGCGAAGTCATGTTTATATATTATGCTATAATCTGACGGAATACGATATGTACGGACGAAGTCATGTGTATATATTATGCTATAATCTGACGGAATACGATATGTACGGGCGAAGTCATGTGTATATATTATGCTATAATCTGACGGAATACGATATGTACGGCGAAGTCATGTTTATATATTATGCTATAATCTGACGGAATACGATATGTACGGGCGAAGTCATGTGTATATATTATGCTATAATCTGACAGAATACGATATGTACGGCGAAGTCATGTGTATATATTATGCTATAATCTGACGGAATACGATATATACGGCGAAGTCATGTGTATATAGTATGCTATAATCTGACGGAATACGATATGTACGGGCGAAGTCATGTGTATATATTATGCTATAATCTGACGGAATACGATATGTACGGCGAAGTCATGTGTATATATTATGCTATAATCTGACGGAATACGATATGTACGGGCGAAGTCATGTGTATATAGTATGCTATAATCTGACGGAATACGATATGTAGGGCGAAGTCATGTGTATATATTATGCTATAATCTGACGGAATACGATATGTACGGGCGAAGTCATGTTTATATATTATGCTATAATCTGACGGAATACGATATGTACGGCGAAGTCATGTGTATATATTATGCTATAATCTGACGGAATACGATATGTACGGGCGAAGTCATGTTTATATATTATGCTATAATCTGACGGAATACGATATGTACGGGCGAAGTCATGTGTATATATTATGCTATAATCTGACGGAATACGATATGTACGGGCGAAGTCATGTGAATATATTGTGCTATAATCTGACGGAATACGATATGTACGGGCGAAGTCATGTGTATATATTATGCTATAATCTGACGGAATACGATATGTACGGGCGAAGTCATGTTTATATATTATGCTATAATCTGACGGAATACGATATGTACGGGCGAAGTCATGTGTATATATTATGCTATAATCTGACGGAATACGATATGTACGGGCGAAGTCATGTTTATATATTATGCTATAATCTGACGGAATACGATATGTACGGGCGAAGTCATGTGTATATATTATGCTATAATCTGACGGAATACGATATGTACGGGCGAAGTCATGTTTATATATTATGCTATAATCTGACGGAATACGATATGTACGGCGAAGTCATGTGTATATATTATGCTATAATCTGACGGAATACGATATGTACGGGCGAAGTCATGTGTATATATTATGCTATAATCTGACGGAATACGATATGTACGGGCGAAGTCATGTGTATATATTATGCTATAATCTGACGGAATACGATATGTACGGCGAAGTCATGTTTATATATTATGCTATAATCTGACGGAATACGATATGTACGGGCGAAGTCATGTGTATATATTATGCTATAATCTGACGGAATACGATATGTACGGGCGAAGTCATGTGTATATATTATGCTATAATCTGACGGAATACGATATGTACGGGCGAAGTCATGTGTATATATTATGCTATAATCTGACGGAATACGATATGTACGGGCGAAGTCATGTGTATATATTATGCTATAATCTGACGGAATACGATATGTACGGGCGAAGTCATGTGTATATATTATGCTATAATCTGACGGAATACGATATGTACGGGCGAAGTCATGTGTATATATTATGCTATAATCTGACGGAATACGATATGTAGGGCGAAGTCATGTTTATATATTATGCTATAATCTGACGGAATACGATATGTACGGGCGAAGTCATGTGTATATATTATGCTATAATCTGACGGAATACGATATGTACGGGCGAAGTCATGTTTATATATTATGCTATAATCTGACGGAATACGATATGTACGGGCGAAGTCATGTTTATATATTATGCTATAATCTGACGGAATACGATATGTACGGGCGAAGTCATGTTTATATATTATGCTATAATCTGACGGAATACGATATGTACGGGCGAAGTCATGTTTATATATTATGCTATAATCTGACGGAATACGATATGTACGGGCGAAGTCATGTTTATATATTATGCTATAATCTGACGGAATACGATATGTACGGCGAAGTCATGTTTATATATTATGCTATAATCTGACGGAATACGATATGTACGGGCGAAGTCATGTTTATATATTATGCTATAATCTGACGGAATACGATATGTACGGGCGAAGTCATGTGTATATATTATGCTATAATCTGACGGAATACGATATGTACGGGCGAAGTCATGTTTATATATTATGCTATCATCTGACGGAATACGATATGTACGGGCGAAGTCATGTGTATATATTATGCTATAATCTGACGGAATACGATATGTACGGGCGAAGTCATGTGTATATATTGTGCTATAATCTGACGGAATACGATATGTACGGGCGAAGTCATGTTTATATATTATGCTATAATCTGACGGAATACCATATGTACGGACGAAGTCATGTTTATATATTATGCTATAATCTGACGGAATACGATATGTACGGCGAAGTCATGTGTATATATTGTGCTATAATCTGACGGAATACGATATGTACGGGCGAAGTCATGTTTATATATTATGCTATCATCTGACGGAATACGATATGTACGGGCGAAGTCATGTGTATATAGTATGCTATAATCTGACGGAATACGATATGTACGGCGAAGTCATGTGTATATATTGTGCTATAATCTGACGGAATACGATATGTACGGGCGAAGTCATGTGTATATATTATGCTATCATCTGACGGAATACGATATGTACGGGCGAAGTCATGTGTATATAGTATGCTATAATCTGACGGAATACGATATGTACGGCGAAGTCATGTGTATATATTGTGCTATAATCTGACGGAATACGATATGTACGGGCGAAGTCATGTGTATATATTATGCTATCATCTGACGGAATACGATATGTACGGCGAAGTCATGTTTATATATTATGCTATAATCTGACGGAATACGATATGTACGGGCGAAGTCATGTTTATATATTATGCTATAATCTGACGGAATACGATATGTACGGGCGAAGTCATGTGTATATAGTATGCTATAATCTGACGGAATACGATATGTACGGCGAAGTCATGTGTATATATTGTGCTATAATCTGACGGAATACGATATGTACGGGCGAAGTCATGTTTATATATTATGCTATAATCTGACGGAATACGATATGTACGGGCGAAGTCATGTGTATATATTATGCTATAATCTGACGGAATACGATATGTACGGGCGAAGTCATGTGTATATAGTATGCTATAATCTGACGGAATACGATATGTACGGGCGAAGTCATGTGTATATATTATGCTATCATCTGACGGAATACGATATGTACGGGCGAAGTCATGTTTATATATTATGCTATAATCTGACGGAATACGATATGTACGGGCGAAGTCATGTGAATATATTGTGCTATAATCTGACGGAATACGATATGTACGGGCGAAGTCATGTGTATATATTATGCTATAATCTGACGGAATACGATATGTACGGGCGAAGTCATGTGTATATATTATGCTATAATCTGACGGAATACGATATGTACGGGCGAAGTCATGTTTATATATTATGCTATAATCTGACGGAATACGATATGTACGGGCGAAGTCATGTGTATATATTATGCTATAATATGACGGAATACGATATGTACGGGCGAAGTCATGTGTATATAGTATGCTATAATCTGACGGAATACGATATATACGGCGAAGTCATGTGTATATATTATGCTATAATCTGACGGAATACGATATGTACGGCGAAGTCATGTGTATATATTATGCTATAATCTGACGGAATACGATATGTACGGGCGAAGTCATGTGTATATAGTATGCTATAATCTGACGGAATACGATATATACGGCGAAGTCATGTGTATATATTATGCTATAATCTGACGGAATACGATATGTACGGCGAAGTCATGTGTATATATTATGCTATAATCTGACGGAATACGATATATACGGCGAAGTCATGTGTATATATTATGCTATAATCTGACGGAATACGATATGTACGGCGAAGTCATGTGTATATATTATGCTATAATCTGACGGAATACGATATGTACGGGCGAAGTCATGTGTATATAGTATGCTATAATCTGACGGAATACGATATGTACGGGCGAAGTCATGTGAATATAGTATGCTATAATCTGACGGAATACGATATGTACGGCGAAGTCATGTGTATATATTATGCTATAATCTGACGGAATACGATATATACGGCGAAGTCATGTGTATATATTATGCTATAATCTGACGGAATACGATATGTACGGGCGAAGTCATGTGTATATATTATGCTATAATCTGACGGAATACGATATGTACGGCGAAGTCATGTGTATATATTATGCTATAATCTGACGGAATACGATATATACGGCGAAGTCATGTGTATATATTATGCTATAATCTGACGGAATACGATATATACGGCGAAGTCATGTGTATATATTATGCTATAATCTGACGGAATACGATATGTACGGCGAAGTCATGTGTATATATTATGCTATAATCTGACGGAATACGATATGTACGGCGAAGTCATGTGTATATATTGTGCTATAATCTGACGGAATACGATATGTACGGGCGAAGTCATGTGTATATATTATGCTATCATCTGACGGAATACGATATGTACGGCGAAGTCATGTGTATATATTATGCTATAATCTGACGGAATACGATATGTACGGGCGAAGTCATGTGTATATATTATGCTATAATCTGACGGAATACGATATGTACGGGCGAAGTCATGTGTATATATTATGCTATAATCTGACGGAATACGATATGTACGGGCGAAGTCATGTGTATATATTATGCTATAATCTGACGGAATACGATATGTACGGGCGAAGTCATGTGTATATAGTATGCTATAATCTGACGGAATACGATATGTACGGGCGAAGTCATGTGTATATATTATGCTATAATCTGACGGAATACGATATATACGGCGAAGTCATGTGTATATATTATGCTATAATCTGACGGAATACGATATGTACGGGCGAAGTCATGTGTATATAGTATGCTATAATCTGACGGAATACGATATGTACGGCGAAGTCATGTGTATATATTATGCTATAATCTGACGGAATACGATATGTACGGGCGAAGTCATGTGTATATATTATGCTATAATCTGACGGAATACGATATGTACGGGCGAAGTCATGTGTATATATTATGCTATAATCTGACGGAATACGATATGTACGGGCGAAGTCATGTTTATATATTATGCTATAATCTGACGGAATACGATATGTACGGGCGAAGTCATGTGTATATATTATGCTATAATCTGACGGAATACGATATGTACGGGCGAAGTCATGTGTATATATTATGCTATAATCTGACGGAATACGATATGTACGGGCGAAGTCATGTGTATATAGTATGCTATAATCTGACGGAATACGATATGTACGGGCGAAGTCATGTGTATATATTATGCTATAATCTGACGGAATACGATATGTACGGGCGAAGTCATGTTTATATATTATGCTATAATCTGACGGAATACGATATGTACGGGCGAAGTCATGTTTATATATTATGCTATAATCTGACGGAATACGATATGTACGGGCGAAGTCATGTGTATATATTATGCTATAATCTGACGGAATACGATATGTACGGGCGAAGTCATGTGTATATAGTATGCTATAATCTGACGGAATACGATATGTACGGCGAAGTCATGTGTATATATTATGCTATAATCTGACGGAATACGATATGTAGGGCGAAGTCATGTGTATATATTATGCTATAATCTGACGGAATACGATATGTACGGCGAAGTCATGTGTATATATTATGCTATAATCTGACGGAATACGATATGTACGGGCGAAGTCATGTTTATATATTATGCTATAATCTGACGGAATACGATATGTACGGGCGAAGTCATGTTTATATATTATGCTATAATCTGACGGAATACGATATGTACGGGCGAAGTCATGTGTATATAGTATGCTATAATCTGACGGAATACGATATGTACGGCGAAGTCATGTGTATATATTATGCTATAATCTGACGGAATACGATATGTACGGGCGAAGTCATGTTTATATATTATGCTATAATCTGACGGAATACGATATGTACGGGCGAAGTCATGTGTATATAGTATGCTATAATCTGACGGAATACGATATGTACGGCGAAGTCATGTGTATATATTATGCTATAATCTGACGGAATACGATATGTACGGCGAAGTCATGTGTATATATTATGCTATAATCTGACGGAATACGATATGTACGGGCGAAGTCATGTGTATATATTATGCTATAATCTGACGGAATACGATATGTACGGCGAAGTCATGTGTATATATTATGCTATAATCTGACGGAATACGATATGTACGGGCGAAGTCATGTGTATATATTATGCTATAATCTGACGGAATACGATATGTACGGGCGAAGTCATGTGAATATAGTATGCTATAATCTGACGGAATACGATATGTACGGCGAAGTCATGTGTATATATTATGCTATAATCTGACGGAATACGATATGTACGGGCGAAGTCATGTGTATATATTATGCTATAATCTGACGGAATACGATATGTACGGCGAAGTCATGTGTATATATTATGCTATAATCTGACGGAATACGATATGTAGGGCGAAGTCATGTGTATATATTATGCTATAATCTGACGGAATACGATATGTACGGCGAAGTCATGTGTATATAGTATGCTATAATCTGACGGAATACGATATGTACGGGCGAAGTCATGTGTATATATTATGCTATAATCTGACGGAATACGATATGTACGGCGAAGTCATGTGTATATAGTATGCTATAATCTGACGGAATACGATATGTACGGGCGAAGTCATGTGTATATATTATGCTATAATCTGACGGAATACGATATGTACGGCGAAGTCATGTGTATATATTATGCTATAATCTGACGGAATACGATATGTACGGGCGAAGTCATGTGTATATATTATGCTATAATCTGACGGAATACGATATGTACGGGCGAAGTCATGTGTATATATTATGCTATAATCTGACGGAATACGATATGTACGGGCGAAGTCATGTGTATATATTATGCTATAATCTGACGGAATACGATATGTACGGCGAAGTCATGTGTATATATTATGCTATAATCTGACGGAATACGATATGTACGGCGAAGTCATGTGTATATATTATGCTATAATCTGACGGAATACGATATGTACGGGCGAAGTCATGTGTATATATTATGCTATAATCTGACGGAATACGATATGTACGGGCGAAGTCATGTGTATATATTATGCTATAATCTGACGGAATACGATATGTACGGCGAAGTCATGTGTATATATTATGCTATAATCTGACGGAATACGATATGTACGGCGAAGTCATGTGTATATATTATGCTATAATCTGACGGAATACGATATGTACGGCGAAGTCATGTGTATATATTATGCTATAATCTGACGGAATACGATATGTACGGGCGAAGTCATGTGTATATAGTATGCTATAATCTGACGGAATACGATATGTACGGGCGAAGTCATGTGTATATATTATGCTATAATCTGACGGAATACGATATGTACGGCGAAGTCATGTTTATATATTATGCTATAATCTGACGGAATACGATATGTACGGGCGAAGTCATGTT
Source organism: Siphonodentalium dalli (assembly GCA_032622095.1). NCBI lineage: Eukaryota > Metazoa > Mollusca > Scaphopoda > Gadilida > Siphonodentaliidae > Siphonodentalium > Siphonodentalium dalli. The sequence continues at coordinate 6,336,422 of CP136063.1, read as the reverse complement.
TATATATTATGCTATAATCTGACGGAATACGATATGTACGGGCGAAGTCATGTGTATATATTATGCTATAATCTGACGGAATACGATATGTACGGCGAAGTCATGTGTATATAGTATGCTATAATCTGACGGAATACGATATGTACGGGCGAAGTCATGTGTATATATTATGCTATAATCTGACGGAATACGATATGTACGGCGAAGTCATGTGTATATAGTATGCTATAATCTGACGGAATACGATATGTACGGGCGAAGTCATGTGTATATATTATGCTATCATCTGACGGAATACGATATATACGGCGAAGTCATGTGTATATATTATGCTATAATCTGACGGAATACGATATGTACGGGCGAAGTCATGTGTATATATTATGCTATAATCTGACGGAATACGATATGTACGGGCGAAGTCATGTGTATATATTATGCTATAATCTGACGGAATACGATATGTACGGCGAAGTCATGTGTATATATTATGCTATAATCTGACGGAATACGATATGTACGGGCGAAGTCATGTGTATATATTATGCTATAATCTGACGGAATACGATATGTACGGGCGAAGTCATGTGTATATATTATGCTATAATCTGACGGAATACGATATGTACGGGCGAAGTCATGTGTATATATTATGCTATAATCTGACGGAATACGATATGTACGGGCGAAGTCATGTGTATATATTATGCTATAATCTGACGGAATACGATATGTACGGGCGAAGTCATGTGTATATAGTATGCTATAATCTGACGGAATACGATATGTACGGGCGAAGTCATGTGTATATATTATGCTATAATCTGACGGAATACGATATGTACGGGCGAAGTCATGTGAATATAGTATGCTATAATCTGACGGAATACGATATGTACGGGCGAAGTCATGTGTATATATTATGCTATAATCTGACGGAATACGATATGTACGGCGAAGTCATGTGTATATATTATGCTATAATCTGACGGAATACGAGATGTACGGACGAAGTCATGTGTATATACATGTAGTATGCTATAATCTGACGGAATACGATATGTACGGGCGAAGTCATGTGTATATATTGTGCTATAATCTGACGGAATACGATATGTACGGACGAAGTCATGTGTATATATTATGCTATAATCTGACGGAATACGATATATACGGGCGAAGTCATGTGTATATATTGTGCTATAATCTGACGGAATACGATATGTACGGACGAAGTCATGTGTATATATTATGCTATAATCTGACGGAATACGATATGTACGGGCGAAGTCATGTGTATATAGTATGCTATAATCTGACGGAATACGATATGTACGGGCGAAGTCATGTGTATATATTATGCTATAATCTGACGGAATACGATATGTACGGGCGAAGTCATGTGTATATATTATGCTATAATCTGACGGAATACGATATGTACGGGCGAAGTCATGTGTATATATTATGCTATAATCTGACGGAATACGATATGTACGGGCGAAGTCATGTGTATATATTATGCTATAATCTGACGGAATACGATATGTACGGGCGAAGTCATGTGTATATAGTATGCTATAATCTGACGGAATACGATATGTACGGCGAAGTCATGTGTATATATTATGCTATAATCTGACGGAATACGATATGTACGGGCGAAGTCATGTGTATATATTATGCTATAATCTGACGGAATACGATATGTACGGGCGAAGTCATGTGTATATAGTATGCTATAATCTGACGGAATACGATATGTACGGGCGAAGTCATGTGTATATATTATGCTATAATCTGACGGAATACGATATGTACGGGCGAAGTCATGTGAATATAGTATGCTATAATCTGACGGAATACGATATGTACGGCGAAGTCATGTGTATATATTATGCTATAATCTGACGGAATACGATATGTACGGGCGAAGTCATGTGTATATATTATGCTATAATCTGACGGAATACGATATGTACGGGCGAAGTCATGTGTATATATTATGCTATAATCTGACGGAATACGATATGTACGGGCGAAGTCATGTGTATATATTATGCTATAATATGACGGAATACGATATGTACGGGCGAAGTCATGTGTATATATTATGCTATAATCTGACGGAATACGATATGTACGGGCGAAGTCATGTGTATATATTATGCTATAATCTGACGGAATACGATATGTACGGGCGAAGTCATGTGTATATATTATGCTATAATCTGACGGAATACGATATGTACGGGCGAAGGCATGTGTATATATTATGCTATAATCTGACGGAATACGATATGTACGGGCGAAGTCATATGAATATATTATGCTATAATCTGACGGAATACGATATGTACGGGCGAAGTCATGTGAATATATTATGCTATAATCTGACGGAATACGATATGTACGGGCGAAGTCATGTGTATATAGTATGCTATAATCTGACGGAATACGATATGTACGGGCGAAGTCATGTGTATATATTATGCTATAATCTGACGGAATACGATATGTACGGGCGAAGTAATGTGTATATATTATGCTATAATCTGACGGAATACCATATGTACGGACGAAGTCATGTGTATATATTATGCTATAATCTGACGGAATACGATATGTACGGGCGAAGTCATGTGTATATAGTATGCTATAATCTGACGGAATACGATATGTACGGGCGAACTCATGTGTATATATTATGCTATAATCTGACGGAATACGATATGTACGGACGAAGTCATGTGTATATATTATGCTGTAATCTGACGGAATACGATATGTACGGGCGAAGTCATGTGTATATAGTATGCTATAATCTGACGGAATACGATATTTACGGGCGAAGTCATGTGTATATAGTATGCTATAATCTGACGGAATACGATATGTACGGGCGAAGTCATGTGTATATAGTATGCTATAATCTAACGGAATACGATATGTACGGGCGAAGTCATGTTTATATATTATGCTATAATCTGACGGAATACGATATGTACGGGCGAAGTCATGTGTATATAGTATGCTATAATCTGACGGAATACGATATGTACGGGCGAAGTCATGTGTATATAGTATGCTATAATCTGACGGAATACGATATGTACGGGCGAAGTCATGTGTATATATTATGCTATAATCTGACGGAATACGATATGTACGGGCGAAGTCATGTGTATATAGTATGCTATAATCTGACGGAATACGATATGTACGGGCGAAGTCATGTGTATATATTATGCTATAATCTGACGGAATACGATATGTACGGGCGAAGTCATGTGTATATATTATGCTATAATCTGACGGAATACGATATGTACGGGCGAAGTCATGTGTATATAGTATGCTATAATCTGACGGAATACGATATGTACGGGCGAAGTCATGTGTATATATTATGCTATAATCTGACGGAATACGATATGTACGGGCGAAGTCATGTGTATATATTATGCTATAATCTGACGGAATACGATATGTACGGGCGAAGTCATGTGTATATATTATGCTATAATCTGACGGAATACGATATGTACGGGCGAAGTCATGTGTATATATTATGCTATAATCTGACGGAATACGATATGTACGGGCGAAGTCATGTGTATATAGTATGCTATAATCTGACGGAATACGATATGTACGGGCGAAGTCATGTGTATATATTATGCTATAATCTGACGGAATACGATATGTACGGGCGAAGTCATGTGTATATAGTATGCTATAATCTGACGGAATACGATACGTACGGGCGAAGTCATGTGTATATATTATGCTATAATCTGACGGAATACGATATGTACGGGCGAAGTCATGTGTATATATTATGCTATAATCTGACGGAATACGATATGTACGGGCGAAGTCATGTGTATATAGTATGCTATAATCTGACGGAATACGATATGTACGGGCGAAGTCATGTGTATATATTATGCTATAATCTGACGGAATACGATATGTACGGGCGAAGTCATGTGTATATATTATGCTATAATCTGACGGAATACGATATGTACGGGCGAAGTCATGTGTATATATTATGCTATAATCTGACGGAATACGATATGTACGGGCGAAGTCATGTGTATATACATGTAGTATGCTATAATCTGACGGAATACGATATGTACGGGCGAAGTCATGTGTATATATTATGCTATAATCTGACGGAATACGATATGTACGGGCGAAGTCATGTTTATATATTATGCTATAATCTGACGGAATACCATATGTACGGCGAAGTCATGTGAATATATTGTGCTATAATCTGACGGAATACGATATGTACGGGCGAAGTCATGTGTATATAGTATGCTATAATCTGACGGAATACGATATGTACGGGCGAAGTCATGTGTATATATTATGCTATAATCTGACGGAATACGATATGTACGGGCGAAGTCATGTGTATATATTATGCTATAATCTGACGGAATACGATATGTACGGGCGAAGTCATGTGTATATATTATGCTATAATCTGACGGAATACGATATGTACGGGCGAAGTCATGTGTATATATTATGCTATAATATGACGGAATACGATATGTACGGGCGAAGTCATGTGTATATATTATGCTATAATCTGACGGAATACGATATGTACGGGCGAAGTCATGTGTATATATTATGCTATAATATGACGGAATACGATATGTACGGGCGAAGTCATGTGTATATATTATGCTATAATCTGACGGAATACGATATGTACGGGCGAAGTCATGTTTATATATTATGCTATAATCTGACGGAATACGATATGCACGGGCGAAGTCATGTGTATATATTATGCTATAATCTGACGGAATACGATATGTACGGGCGAAGTCATGTGTATATAGTATGCTATAATCTGACGGAATACGATATGTACGGGCGAAGTCATGTTTATATATTATGCTATAATCTGACGGAATACGATATGTACGGGCGAAGTCATGTTTATATATTATGCTATAATCTGACGGAATCCGATATGTACGGGCGAAGTCATGTTTATATATTATGCTATAATCTGACGGAATACGATATGTACGGGCGAAGTCATGTTTATATATTATGCTATAATCTGACAGAATACGATATGTACGGGCGAAGTAATGTGTATATATTATGCTATAATCTGACGGAATACGATATGTACGGCGAAGTCATGTGAATATATTATGCTATAATCTGACGGAATACGATATGTACGGGCGAAGTCATGTGTATATATTATGCTATAATCTGACGGAATACGATATGTACGGGCGAAGTCATGTGTATATATTATGCTATAATATGACGGAATACGATATGTACGGGCGAAGTCATGTGTATATATTATGCTATAATCTGACGGAATACGATATGTACGGGCGAAGTCATGTTTATATATTATGCTATAATCTGACGGAATACGATATGCACGGGCGAAGTCATGTGTATATATTATGCTATAATCTGACGGAATACGATATGTACGGGCGAAGTCATGTGTATATAGTATGCTATAATCTGACGGAATACGATATGTACGGGCGAAGTCATGTTTATATATTATGCTATAATCTGACGGAATACGATATGTACGGGCGAAGTCATGTTTATATATTATGCTATAATCTGACGGAATCCGATATGTACGGGCGAAGTCATGTTTATATATTATGCTATAATCTGACGGAATACGATATGTACGGGCGAAGTCATGTTTATATATTATGCTATAATCTGACAGAATACGATATGTACGGGCGAAGTAATGTGTATATATTATGCTATAATCTGACGGAATACGATATGTACGGCGAAGTCATGTGAATATATTATGCTATAATCTGACGGAATACGATATGTACGGGCGAAGTAATGTGTATATATTATGCTATAATCTGACGGAATACGATATGTACGGGCGAAGTCATGTGTATATAGTATGCTATAATCTGACGGAATACGATATGTACGGGCGAAGTCATGTTTATATATTATGCTATAATCTGACGGAATACGATATGTACGGGCGAAGTCATGTTTATATATTATGCTATAATCTGACAGAATACGATATGTACGGGCGAAGTAATGTGTATATATTATGCTATAATCTGACGGAATACGATATGTACGGCGAAGTCATGTGAATATATTATGCTATAATCTGACGGAATACGATATGTACGGGCGAAGTAATGTGTATATATTATGCTATAATCTGACGGAATACGATATGTACGGGCGAAGTCATGTGTATATAGTATGCTATAATCTGACGGAATACGATATGTACGGGCGAAGTCATGTTTATATATTATGCTATAATCTGACGGAATACGATATGTACGGGCGAAGTCATGTTTATATATTATGCTATAATCTGACGGAATACGATATGTACGGGCGAAGTCATGTTTATATATTATGCTATAATCTGACGGAATACGATATGTACGTGCGAAGTCATGTTTATATATTATGCTATAATCTGACGGAATACGATATGTACGGGCGAAGTCATGTTTATATGTTATGCTATAATCTGACGGAATACGATATGTACGGCGAAGTCATGTTTATATATTATGCTATAATCTGACAGAATACGATATGTACGGGCGAAGTCATGTTTATATATTATGCTATAATCTGACAGAATACGATATGTACGGGCGAAGTCATGTGAATATATTGTGCTATAATCTAACGGAATACGATGTGTACGGGCGAAGTCATGTTTATATATTATGCTATAATCTGACGGAATACGATATGTACGGGCGAAGTCATGTTTATATATTATGCTATAATCTGACGGAATCCGATATGTACGGGCGAAGTCATGTGTATATATTATGCTATAATCTGACGGAATACGATATGTACGGGCGAAGTCATGTGTATATATTATGCTATAATCTGACGGAATCCGATATGTACGGGCGAAGTCATGTTTATATGTTATGCTATAATCTGACGGAATACGATATGTACGGACGAAGTCATGTGTATATATTATGCTATAATCTGACGAAATACGATATGTACGGGCGAAGTAATGTGTATATATTATGCTATAATCTGACGGAATACGATATGTACGGGCGAAGTCATGTGTATATAGTATGCTATAATCTGACGGAATACGATATGTACGGGCGAAGTCATGTGTATATATTATGCTATAATCTGACGGAATACGATATGTACGGGCGAAGTCATGTGAATATATTATGCTATAATCTGACGGAATACGATATGTACGGACGAAGTCATGTGTATATATTATGCTATAATCTGACGGAATACGATATGTACGGGCGAAGTCATGTGAATATATTATGCTATAATCTGACGGAATACGATATGTACGGGCGAAGTCATGTGTATATATTATGCTATAATCTGACGGAATCCGATATGTACGGGCGAAGTCATGTGTATATTATGCTATAATCTGACGGAATACGATATGTACGGGCGAAGTCATGTTTATATATTGTGCTATAATCTAACGGAATACGATGTGTACGGGCGAAGTCATGTTTATATATTATGCTATAATCTGACGGAATACGATATGTACGGGCGAAGTCATGTTTATATGTTATGCTATAATCTGACGGAATACGATATGTACGGGCGAAGTCATGTGTATATATTATGCTATAATCTGACGGAATACGATATGTACGGGCGAAGTCATGTTTATATATTATGCTATAATCTGACGGAATACGATATGTACGGGCGAAGTCATGTTTATATATTATGCTATAATCTGACGGAATACGATATGTACGGGCGAAGTCATGTTTATATATTATGCTATAATCTGACGGAATACGATATGTACGGGCGAAGTCATGTTTATATATTATGCTATAATCTGACGGAATACGATATGTACGGGCGAAGTCATGTGTATATAGTATGCTATAATCTGACAGAATACGATATGTACGGGCGAAGTCATGTTTATATGTTATGCTATAATCTGACGGAATACGATATGTACGGGCGAAGTCATGTTTATATATTATGCTATAATCTGACGGAATACGATATGTACGGGCGAAGTCATGTTTATATATTATGCTATAATCTGACGGAATACGATATGTACGGGCGAAGTCATGTTTATATATTATGCTATAATCTGACGGAATACGATATGTACGGCGAAGTCATGTTTATATATTATGCTATAATCTGACGGAATACGATATGTACGGGCGAAGTCATGTGTATATATTATGCTATAATCTGACGGAATACGATATGTACGGGCGAAGTCATGTGTATATATTATGCTATAATCTGACGGAATACGATATGTACGGGCGAAGTCATGTGTATATATTATGCTATAATCTGACGGAATACGATATGTACGGGCGAAGTCATGTTTATATATTATGCTATAATCTGACGGAATACGATATGTACGGGCGAAGTCATGTGTATATACATGTAGTATGCTATAATCTGACGGAATACGATATGTACGGGCGAAGTCATGTGTATATAATATGCTATAATCTGACGGAATACAATATGTACGGGCGAAGTCATGTGTATATATAATGCTATAATCTGACGAAATACGATATGTACGGGCGAAGTCATGTGTATATATTATGCTATAATCTGACGGAATACGATATGTACGGGCGAAGTCATGTGTATATATTATGCTATAATCTGACGGAATACGATATGTACGGGCGAAGTCATATGTATATATTATGCTATAATCTGACGGAATACGATATATACGGGCGAAGTCATGTGTATATAATATGCTATAATCTGACGGAATACGATATGTACGGGCGAAGTCATGTGTATATATTATGCTATAATCTGACGGAATACGATATGTACGGGCGAAGTCATGTGTATATATTATGCTATAATCTGACGGAATACGATATGTACGGGCGAAGTCATGTTTATATATTATGCTATAATCTGACGGAATACGATATGTACGGACGAAGTCATGTGTATATATTATGCTATAATCTGACGGAATACCATATGTACGGGCGAAGTCATGTGTATATATTATGCTATAATCTGACGGAATACGATATATACGGGCGAAGTCATGTGTATATATTATGCTATAATCTGACGGAATACGATATGTACGGGCGAAGTCATGTTTATATATTATGCTATAATCTGACGGAATACGATATGTACGGACGAAGTCATGTGTATATATTATGCTATAATCTGACGGAATACGATATGTACGGGCGAAGTCATGTGTATATATTATGCTATAATCTGACGGAATACGATATGTACGGGCGAAGTCATGTGTATATATTATGCTATAATCTGACGGAATACGATATGTACGGGCGAAGTCATGTGTATATATTATGCTATAATCTGACGGAATACGATATGTACGGGCGAAGTCATGTGTATATATTATGCTATAATCTGACGGAATACGATATGTACGGGCGAAGTCATGTTTATATATTATGCTATAATCTGACGGAATACGATATCTACGGGCGAAGTCATGTGTATATAGTATGCTATAATCTGACGGAATACTTTATGTACGGGCGAAGTCATGTGTATAAATTATGCTATAATCTGACGGAATACGATATGTACGGGCGAAGTCATGTGTATATAGTATGCTATAATCTGACGGAATACGATATGTACGGGCGAAGTCATGTGTATATATTATGCTATAATCTGACGGAATACGATATGTACGGGCGAAGTCATGTTTATATATTATGCTATAATCTGACGGAATACGATATGTACGGGCGAAGTCATGTTTATATATTATGCTATAATCTGACGGAATACGATATGTACGGGCGAAGTCATATGTATATATTATGCTATAATCTGACGGAATACGATATGTACGGGCGAAGTCATGTGAATATATTATGCTATAATCTGACGGAATACGATATGTACGGGCGAAGTCATGTTTATATAGTATGCTATAATCTGACGGAATACGATATGTACGGGCGAAGTCATGTGTATATATTATGCTATAATCTGACGGAATACGATATGTACGGGCGAAGTCATGTGTATATATTATGCTATAATCTGGCGGAATACGATATGTACGGGCGAAGTCATGTGTATATATTATGCTATAATCTGACGGAATACGATATGTACGGGCGAAGTCATGTGTATATATTATGCTATAATCTGACGGAATACGATATGTACGGGCGAAGTCATGTGTATATATTATGCTATAATCTGACGGAATACGATATGTACGGGCGAAGGCATGTGTATATATTATGCTATAATCTGACGGAATACGATATGTACGGGCGAAGTACTGTGTATATATTATGCTATAATCTGACGGAATACGATATGCACGGGCGAAGTCATGTGTATATAGTATGCTATAATCTGACGGAATACGATATGTACGGGCGAAGTCATGTGTATATAGTATGCTATAATCTGACGGAATACGATATGTACGGGCGAAGGCATGTTTATATATTATGCTATAATCTGACGGAATACGATATGTACGGGCGAAGTCATGTGTATATATTATGCTATAATCTGACGGAATACGATATGTACGGGCGAAGTCATGTGTATATATTATGCTATAATCTGACGGAATACGATATGTACGGGTGAAGTCATGTGTATATATTATGCTATAATCTGACGGAATACGATATGTACGGGCGAAGTCATGTGTATATGTTATGCTATAATCTGACGGAATACGATATGTACGGGCGAAGTCATGTTTATATATTATGCTATAATCTGACGGAATACGATATGTACGGGCGAAATCATGTGTATATATTATGCTATAATCTGACGGAATACGATATATACGGGCGAAGTCATGTGTATATATTATGCTATAATCTGACGGAATACGATATGTACGGGCGAAGTCATGTGTATATATTATGCTATAATCTGACGGAATACGATATGTACGGGCGAAGTCATGTGTATATATTATGCTATAATCTGACGGAATACGATATGTACGGGCGAAGTCATGTGTATATATTATGCTATAATCTGACGGAATACGATATGTACGGGCGAAGTCATGTGTATATATTATGCTATAATCTGACGGAATACGATATGCACGGGCGAAGTCATGTGTATATATTATGCTATAATCTGACGGAATACGATATGTACGGGCGAAGTCATGTGTATATAGTATGCTATAATCTGACGGAATACGATATGTACGGGCGAAGTCATGTTTATATATTATGCTATAATCTGACGGAATACGATATGTACGGGCGAAGTCATGTGTATATATTATGCTATCATCTGACGGAATACGATATGTACGGGCGAAGTCATGTGTATATATTATGCTATAATCTGACGGAATACGATATGTACGGGCGAAGTCATGTGTATATATTATGCTATAATCTGACGGAATACGATATGCACGGGCGAAGTCATGTGTATATATTATGCTATAATCTGACGGAATACGATATGTACGGGCGAAGTCATGTGTATATAGTATGCTATAATCTGACGGAATACGATATGTACGGGCGAAGTCATGTTTATATATTATGCTATAATCTGACGGAATACGATATGTACGGGCGAAGTCATGTGTATATATTATGCTATAATCTGACGGAATACGATATGTACGGGCGAAGTCATGTGTATATATTATGCTATAATCTGACGGAATACGATATGTACGGGCGAAGTCATGTGTATATATTATGCTATAATCTGACGGAATACGATATGTACGGGCGAAGTCATGTGTATATATTATGCTATAATCTGAAGGGTAATAACTCTATAAAGAATTTTTTTGACGAAATGACGGCGATTTGTATGAGAAATTGCAACACCACAATAGATCAACTTTGGAGAAATATAAGTCAAATTCTTCCCTTGGGTGGGTGGGTTTGGGGGAGGTTTGGGGTACGCTCTTTAAAACACTTCTCCAAATATGTCCGTTATTTCGTCAAAGACACATTTTCAAATATCTCCGTTATTTCGTTTATAAAAATAATTTCATATTTATATATTTCGTTCTATATTTCTCCCTATTTCGCTATTTCGCTGTATGTTCCTATTTCGAGTTTTCGTTCTATTTCGCTATAATCTGACGGAATACGATATGTACGGGCGAAGTAGTCATGTGTATGTAGTATGCTATAATCGATATCACTGAGTCGCGGCCATATTTGATTCATCCAGCCCCCATTCCGCGATTTAAGTGCTACAAGTAAAACATTCGGAGATGCATTCCATATATGGAGCCCTTGCATATTCATGATTCCATATACGGAATTCAATAAATATTATAAAGCTCCATATATGAATTAATGAATATTCAAAAGCTCCATATGTTTTCAGGACGTTCGGTATCGGGGTTTTCGGCACTTGGTTGTTTCGGCTCACAAAATTATCTCAGCCTCAATATATGTGACACATTTTTCAAGAGGGCTGGTAATTGATAGTCAAATGTCAACATAAATATTCTAACATGTTTTTTTATTTCAAGGAATGCATATGTAACTACACAAATTGTGATAACAAATATAATAAATTGTAAACAGTCAATATATGCAACATACACACATTTTAGAGAACAATATTTGGGACAAATAGACAAATAGCACAATTTATGTTTCAATGGCAACAATGGGGGGTTTTAACCTGTTGTGGAATACTAAGTGTTAAATTGCGTGTGTGGTGAGAATAGTTTCAATTGTCCCCAATATTATGTTGGTTTATGTGAACAGCCATTCGAACGATGTTTACCCCGTCGGAAGGTGAAGGTAATAGGTGAAGGCCAAGGTCATTACAAAAGATGTGTGCGTTTTACTATCATATATTTTAGACCCATTTGATTTATAAATGTAGAACTTGTTGTTGCCATTGGAACTAGTTTTGTGGAAAATTGGAAAATAAAGTTCATATCTAAGAATATAATTGGTCTGGGTATGATTAGTTTATATATATATTCTGAACAAAATGATATATTACATCCCCTGCCTGGCATGCATATGAATCTTTGAAGGAGGTTCATAATGTGTGGGTTACGTGTGTTTTTATATTATGGGTGCGGTTCATGAAAACTACGCGTTTATGTGCTGGTCTGATATGTTTGACAACAGGGTTCAGTGTTTAGCTTATAGATGAGAATCTCCAAACGGAGCCTCGCATATATAAGATAATACATTGGCCTACCAATAGTTATACTTATATTCAAAACATGTTACATTAGAGATACGGATGGCCTTCGCGACGGGTATTGTTATAAAACAAGTCATATCCGATAACACCACAACTCAATAGTTCGGTGTTGACTGGGTCCGTGAAACAATTTCCCAAACAAATTTATGTGCTGTGTGTTATGCCTATCGCTCACTCCTTATGTGATGTATATAAACAAACGCTCGGGTCGCACAAGTGCGGTTCGTGGATAATAGCATATGCATACTACCATTATACAATAAGTATATCACATGCATACTACCATCATAATAGCACCCGCTCTGCATCGGCCAAGCCGCGGAAGCGAAGCGACCTAGGGTATACGTATGCGGATATGAGCTATACGAATCGACTTTTTCAGCCCAATCTAAAAATAGATTGAACTTATCTAAAATAAAATAATTTATTTATAACTCAAGGGTCCGCCGAGTCCAAAATATTAGTGTTGTCGATGGCCGCCATTTTGTATTGATTAGTACCACCTCGAAATGTGTAATTGGGCAAAATGCTCTAGGGCAAAAATAAAACACTTTGTTCTGGTAAATGTTAGCTATACTTCATCATACGTAGGAACATCATGCTCCAAAAGCCAAACATACTTAAACAATTGAATTTAAATTAAACCAAAGCCCTTTTAACAAAAACGGAAATTGCATGAACAAGTTTTGTTTACATATTTTATAAAATTATTAAAAATATTTGCCCCGAAATATGATTCTAGGGGCCTTTCTGGCCGTTTAGATTTGATCTTCCATTTTCCAACGGTATTTCCGAATAAAGGATTGAAGATATATTCTCAAAGTTGAAGGCCGACAAACGGAAACTATAAGTTCCGATTGAAAGATCGCAAAGTCCTTTTAAGATTGATTCTTGAGACACCAGTACCGTCATGACATCAAGACGTACATCATGATGTCACAACCTACATCGGCGCGCAACAATCCAAACAGGACTGCCTCGATGGCCAGACAGCTGAGACTCGTATTACACGGGCAGGCTAAACATCAAAATGTACGTTACATGTGATTATTTACATACATTGTATATAATATTTTCTTGTGTCCCGTTAGGGTTTATCATCAAATCCTTCTAAAGATAAAATTCATGAGATAATCACATAAACAGTAACAAGCGGGCGCAAAGTACCTTTACGTATGATCTAGTATATTCTTGAGGAAATTCCAAATTTGATAACTTTTATTTATAAATTATAACATACCGCCATGGCCATCAATGCAGTTAACCGTGTAATTCAGTCCGTTCGCATGTACATGCGAGGCTCACTATGTGAGATATATCTAAGAGAATATTGAATGCTGCACCAGCGCAGCTCCTGTCATTGGCACCAGGGTTATATGGGTCGTTTGGCGAACCCGGTTTTTTCTGGGGCAAATTAAATTACTGCAACATAGATATAATTATGCCAGCTTTTGCAATTAGCCAATCAGCGTCGATATATAGTGATGGCATATGAACCCATATTTGGTCCGTGACCTAATATGAAATCAAATATTAGGTGCTTATTCGCCATCTTGTTTTTTCCGAAACTCAGTCGCCTCGAGAATATTTTTGGTGTATTTTGGCACCAAGAAAGGCGATATCTGTCGGAAATCATTTTCTGTAAATTTAAAGACATAGTACCATGTACCAAAAACCTGCATGCGATATACTTGAGGAATTCTAAAGACTCACAAATTAACCATCAATCTCAACAAGTTGTCCTACTTCTGGTAATTAGCCATTGACTCAATGCGTTGACGTTCAACGCCCATGACGCGTCATTCTGCCTTCACATAAGTTAATGGCCATTGACGACACATGTATCTTACCAAATTACAATAATTACAGCGACGATTAATTAAAGGGATATGCTGGATTTTGTCCACTGACATAATACATACGTTACGGGACGCTTAGTGGTCGGACATGGTGTCATTTGCGGCTCAGCGAGATTAATACGGCCTCGCCTAATATTAATCTCACTTCGCCTCACACGACACCATATCCGACCAATAAGCGTAATAAATACGTTACGGGACGCTTAGTGGTCGGATATGGTGTCATTTGCGGCTCAGCGAGATTAATACGGCCTCGCCTAATATTAATCTCACTTCGCCTCACACAACACCATATCCGACCAATAAGCGTCCCGTAATATCGTGCATCGACTCACAGGGCTCAATGTGAATCGCCAACGAATTTTAATCAACGTTATTATTAGCAGCATTGTCAACTCCATCAGTGAAGCTTTCACATAATAATAACCTGACACAATAACAAAAACATAACACAGTGATCAACAATCCATTGTTCAACCTAATAACAACATTGCACAGGACAACAATTCCATAGGTCTATTATATAGATAATGAATGGCTTGGAGTTGACTATGCCAAAATAGTGGTCCTCGAGGAGGAATAGTCCACTCGCCTGGGGCTCGTGGACTATTCCTCCGCGAGGACCACTATTTTGGCATAGCCAACGACAAGACATTCATTATTTATTATATTATATCGAACATTGGTGCAAATTCTCACACAATTTCTCTGTCTGATTTGTCACAAATTTTTACCGTGAATTTTGGAAATCGGGCTTAGATTTTACAACTTTTGCGGCAATCTTTTGATTATGGCAGGGGAGCATAACTATATTATTAGTTACATCTAACAGCATATCTTCGTGATGCATACATTTATTTCTTTAAATACGTCATTAGCAAAGACATTTTGGCGAAAGTCTAGAAGTAAACTTGCTTAACTTCGATTAAACGGAAATAACGTCCACTGGTATAGCAAAATTGGGACTGGCCGCTTGCCAACTAAATGGACAAACTATTAAATACTCTGAATAGCTGTGACTAGACATTTGTAAGATCATTACAATTCACCAATAAATATAATGATATACCGATATTGCAACAAGTATCGCACATGGTATAGTTTAAGATTGGCCGTATCTTCAGGCGGCAATCCGATTTCGCGAAATGAGTTTGTTACTATAAATATAAAAAGAATAGTAGGCATGTAGGAATCCTACTGGGGTACTATCGTAAAATAGTATAGCAGTGTGCAGCCAATCAGAATGCGAGAATGTCACGTGATATATAATATATTATAATAACATAACATAGGGATCGACATTCGATAGTTCAACCTAAAAATAACATAACTTAGAGTCCCATTCATTCAATCGTTGCCTGATTTTTGGTAAAGTACACCAATTCCCAAGGCCGGCGAAGGAACAGTTCAGTGATTATCCCATTGTTAGGTACACGCCACCTAACAGTGACATCACAGGGACCAACGTTCCATAGTTCAACCAACATAACATAACATAACATAACACAGGGATCAACATTCCATAGTTCAACAAACATAACATAACATAACACAGGGATCAACATTCCATAGTTCAACCTAATACTAATAGCATTACACAGGGACAAACGCTCCATAGATCGACATACTAATAACATAACACATGGGCCAACATTCCATTGTTCAACCTAGAAATAGCATAACAAAGGGACCAATATTCCATAGTTCAACATAATGATAACACAACACAGGATCAACATTACATATTTCAACATGGTAGTAACATATCAAAGGACCAATATTCAGTGCACAACCTCTAATATCGTCGTTTGCCATCAAGTCGAAATGCAATCATACGAATCAATGGACATCGAACTATCCAAGTGTGCATGTTGTGATACGAGTGTTGGGGTATTTGTGCCTTATTGTTGGGGTATTTGTTGGGGTATTTGTACTTGTTGAGGGGTGAAACACTAAAATGTTATAAACAGAACCCACAAGTCTGCAGCCATTCACCATTTACCATTATTATACCTCATATTAAAAGCCTATGCTAATTTCCTATAGGGTGTGATTTTACAATTTGCAATGTGTTTTGCACATGAAACATTGCCGGTCACCATGTTTTGCAATGTTTACCGCTCCGACAAAAAGAGCCTGAACATGTTCACGGAAGCACCAGAATTTTATGACGTGTTTTAACCGTGACATTCAAACCGGAAACCCCAAATCGTCACGATTCAGACGACTTCCGCATTTTTCAAAGTAAACATCATGCATGTATGCCGGTTAAATTTTCAGAACTCCTGACATGGTTATTCGGTATAATAAAAGCAATGGTGATCTGGCTCGAGGGCAACATTGTGGATAATCTCCCCTTGGAACCAATATCCACCTCGGCTCCGCCTCGGGAGACATTGGTTCATCGGGGAGACAATCCGCAATGTTGCCCTCGAGCCAGGTCACCATTCGTATAGTGTTGTCTGAATCGCGCGATCAAAGTAAAATGGACACGCCGTAGTTACCAATACTGACATAAAATTATTATGGTAAAATTACAATGCATGTAAGGGCCTCCGGTAATAACACATGTGTATGCAAATATACCAGTGTTGTCCGAATCGCGCGTATGACTGTATGCCGGGGTAGGTGGTCCAAGAGGCTAAAGACGCAGTTTTGCAACCTCATGCATTTTTACTGAAGACCCTGTGTGCCCGCCGACACCCGCAAAGCCTGCTTTTGAATGTTCGACCGCTACAATGAGAATTACAATAATAAACTTAAGAATGTGATGTCGATCCAATGCACACGTTTAATATACCCCAAGTTTACTCGATCAAATTTCTGCCAACGCGACAACAAAGTCTGATATTGGTGGTTATGCTAGAACTGTGGTATGGAGGTCCCTTAGTCGATAATTATGATGAACAGTTTTATACCAGTAGCCACAAATAGTATTTATTAATTTGTAAGAACAAACATTAAGTTAAAGGCACGGGCGGCGTTCGTTACATAAATATTCAAATTTGTTCAAATCGCCATCAACAGAAGACATACTAAAAATATATATCGTTCTGTTCGTATGCCAAACATAATCAGCGCGTAAATAGTATATTGTCGTCAAGACGTATGATGGTGTACGTAAACACGAGACTGCTCGTGCTACTAAGTTTTGCTTCTTTTTACATAACACAGCGCAATTATATTGGTTATTCACACACAAATTATATAAACGCTCTTTATTCGTTACATATCAAGAAAACAGTAACAAATAACGCTCTATCCGGATCTAAACAAAAGCCAGGAAATTAACAAAGGAAAAAGATTTGACAATAGCATTATGTTTATGCCATATTTATGATTGGTATAAGAACACAGTATGTCTATAAGTTACTATTCTTTCTGTTTATGGCGGTTTTTGATAGAGTTGAATATTTTAACAGCATACCCACCGCCAACGCCGCCGGTATCTTTAAGTATAACAGTGTTGTCATAGTAGACTGAACATTATGCCTGTTATGTGGACACTAAAGTATGAATATACATATATTATTATTAGGCGCTTAACAGTTAAGTTTTATCCCGGACCATACCATTTCCTCCGAATGATGACACGGCGAAGGGAGGGTGTAAAGGGTGTTGGATGATTTTTTGGGTGATTCACACCGACTTTGGTCACAATATATCAACCGTTGCCATAACATACGTGATACAAATTTACACCATAGTCAGGCAGTGTGTTATTTTAGACCAATCAGTTTGAATCTAGCTTACTGTTATTCATGTTTGGTCAAAAGTATGGCAAATGGCCGTCAGTTGGAAATGATCCAAACTATAGGCGTTATCAGCTTTTAATTGTTTAACAGGTGAACAACTTAAGGTACCATCCAGAACATTCCTACCCAAAGCGGGATTGGGCAAAACTTTAGTTTCGCAAACCTGGGATTTTGTTCTCGTTCTAGGGGCACATTTGGAAAAGTAAACGTGGACACCCCCATGTTCACGTTCCTGCGTCCAAATATACTGTTATGATATCACTTGACTGGAATGTTGTCCACTTCGATATACCAAGTGAGCATTTTGTGATACAATGTTGGGGGTATTTATTCCTATAGACTGGGCGAGGTGTGAAACACTAAAACGTTATAAAAAGAACACACAATCTACAGCCACCCACCCGTTACCAGTGTTGTCTGAATCGCGCGACCAAAGTAAATGGACACCGTACTTACCAATATTAACATAAACTTATACTCTGGGAAAATTGCAATGTATATAGGGGTCCCCGGTAATAACAGATGTGTGTGCAGACATGCCGGCGTGGGTGGCTATTCCGAGAGGCAAAATAAACGCAGTTTTACAAAATCATATATTTTGTTCTAAAGACCTTGTGTGCCCTTAACTGATAATTCTAACATATTAAAACATATTACATGTATAACTGCACTAACAAAATACCGTATTTCTTGTTACTGGAACCTCATGTGGACCTTCATGTGGATAACATTAAGCTAATATATGGTATGCTGCATATGGGACGGGGAGGTGAAAAACTTCCTTCCCGATATCCTTCAGAAATAAGCTTCATTAAATATAAAACTGTAAAACTGAAAATAAACTTGTAACTAAAACATTTGCACATAGAACCCTGTGTGCATGGCAAAGAGTGATGCAATGATTATGCAATCGCTTGGGGTCTTCATGTAAATACGCAAAAAACTAAAGTTTGTAATTTAGAAAAACGACAATCCAAGTGCTTACCATTCGTTTGCAATGGCAGTTTGTGTAGCGCAGTCAAAAAACCAGCAGAGTAGCAACCAAAGCAATGTATGCCCTTCTGAACAAAACAATAAATCTGAAGTTTCCAATAGACCCTATGCTACCGCTGTTTGATGCGATGGTTCTACCAATTTTATTATACAGCAGTGAAATGTGGTTTTTTGAATCAATGGAATCGCTCGAAGCTGTGCACATCAAGTTTTGCTAACTTTTACTCGGCATGAAATCTAGTACGCCAAATTTCATGGTTTATGGAGAGTTGGGAAGGCATCTTCTTTTAATAAAGGCCAACTGTCGAGCTATTTCTTACGGGTCAAAATTATTATCTGATGATGGTTCTGAATTGGCCAAAAATATGTACCAGATTACTTACACGTTATATCAAAATAACAGTAGTTATGAACTGATCCATAAAAAGTATATTGCAAAACACCGGTTCGAATTCCAATTGGATGGCACAATTACAACTCTCTAAACATGACAGCACACAAATAAAGCATATCTTGATCGACCAGTTTCACCAAGAATGGTATGGTAACATGATGTCATCATCCAGGGGTAATTTATATAACTTTATAACTCCCAGATTCGAATCGAAAACTTACTTGATCGAACTACCTACAAATTTGAGTGAATCTCTCATGAAGATAAGAACTTCTAATCACCGATTAGCCATAGAAAGTGGCCGATGGAAAATGATACAGCGGGAAAATAGAGTATGTCCCCTTTGTCAATCTGGCCTGGGCGACGAATATCATCTTATCATTATGTGTAGTTATTTTAATGAATTGCGTAGACAATATATCCCGAAATGCCATTGGGAGATCCCAGACAGGGGGAAGTTTCACAGACTTCTCTCCACACAAAATGTGAGCATTCTGAAATCCGTGTCGATTTTCTTGAATAAAGCATTCAGCGAATTAAGTAAAAGGGTGTTTTAATATGAATAAACACCTTATCCAATTGCGCCTCTTTAACCACATCCTTTTTGTTTGCACAGAGGGACACAATTTATTCTCCTTTGAATTTTGATGTGGGTGTGAAATATGGACGATACAAGATCAAGATCTGCTCACAATTGTGAGTAGCGGCGTTGAGTTACCAGTAGATATATATCTTGAATGTATATAAGATGCATATGTATTTATGCTGATGTTCCCTACTGCGCATCGATATACTTTGGTGCTTTTGCAATTATGTATATATATATGTTTGCATGTTCCATGTCAATTCGTGGCTAGCAATAAACTCATGCATAAACTCATTCATAAACTCATTCATTCACCAACTGTCTCAAACATTACTGTGAATCATATTATGCTATATATAAATTGCTAGAACAGAACTATCATCAGTGCATCAAAGATAATCGGTGAAGTATTTGCATGTCTATCAACTGAGATGGCTGTAGATAGGTGGGTTCTTTTTATAACGTTTTAGTGTTTCATCCCACGCCCAGTCCAGGGAATAAATATCCACACACTCGTATCACAAAATGCTCACTCTCACATCAGCTAAAGTATCCAAGTATGTCATAATGACTGAGTGTCATTTAGCATAACATAAGTTGTTCCAATAGACCAACAACGGTTTTATGGGATAATGCGAATAATGGGCTGGTTAATCAGGAAATAGTTGAAATTATTAAATTATGTATATCCTGCAAAATGACTTAGTGTTGCAAATATCGGCAATTTCTAAAATAATATTTCCAATTGTTGCCTGGTAAATATCATGTGTTTAAGAAATAAATACACGGTGTAGAGGTGTGTATGATCAAGTTGTACCACAAAAAACTGATGGTAGGACGACGCGTAGCGGAGTCCTACAATCATTTTTTTGTGGTACAACTTGACCATACACACCGATACACCGTGTATTTATTTCTTTTGTAATACGACTGAAAGTTTATGGTCACAATTCGACTGAATAGTCAACGAAATACTGCGCTTTTTCGGTCTCAGGTGAGAAAACATTTCGTGGTGTAATTCGTATTGGGCGTACTCGATTCTTTGCATGGAGTACTCTAGTAATTTGTTTGCGTAAATAATCGTTGTGATTGGCTAAAAAACGATGTGTTTTCAGCGGCGCCCGTGCCTTTCATTTAAATTGTACAGGAAATACGATTGCTGTCATTTCTGTGTTGAACGTTGTTGGGACAACATGAATATTATCATCGACTATGGACCATTTTCCTTACACAAAGCGATCTAAATGATCTAGTTTACTAAACTAATCTTATTCGCCTTCTGTACTGGTGAACAAGCGCTTTCATTTTCAACTTGATTCCGAAATATCGAATATGATCGAGATTCGAATCGACGAATGCACAGCCCGGCCCCATGCCCATGGATTTATTTTGTCATTTAATATACTTATTAAGTAACTTTGTTTGGTCGTAACATATATCAGTATATAATAACATCATTTGGACCATATTCATTGGCAACCAAACTGGTTTCAAGCGAAAAATCGCTAGAAAATTCGCAAGATTGTCAAGATGTAGCAAAATAATTCAAAGGGGTGCGGGTGTACTCTGTTGATGCCCCGTTTGCGCGGAATTAGAAAAGACGGGAACAGTCGCGTGCGGCGATCTGAATAAACCGATTTTTTTCGTGGTACAGTTGGAAAAAGTAGAATTGTACCACAACATTGGAACGAGATAGCCATGGTAACTCGGGCCACTGGCCAATCAGGACATGGCTTTTAAGCATAGTTAGGCAGGGTCGTATTACAAATGTATTTATATTCAAACTATGACGCAATTCTAGTTAAACTGGATCTTAACAACTTATATGTCTGAACCTCGCCAAAGACTCGGTCCAGACCTAATTTACTGGACGAGTTTTATAAATTCCGCTATAAACTGGGAACTCGTTGTAGATCCTCTAAAACCAGTGTATGTTATAATAGCATTGTAGCAACACACCATTATCATGATAACGAATATATGTTATCATAACATTGTAGTAACAAATCATTCTCGTAATAACCAAGGTATGCTATCATAACATTGTAGTAACAAATCATTATCGTTATAACGAATATATGCTATCATAGCATTGAAGTAACACATCATTTTCGTTATAACAAAGGTATGCTATCATAGCATTGTAGTAACACATCATTACCGGTATAACCAATGTTACCGTAGCATTGTGGTAACACAGCATTGTCGTTATAACGAATATATGCTATCATAGCATTGTAGTAACAAATCATTATCGTTAAAACGAATATATGCTATCATAACATTGCAGTAACACATCATTATCGGTATAACCAAGGTGTGCTATCATAACATTGTAGTAACAAATTATTATCATTATAACGAATATATGCTATCATAGCATTGAAGTGACACATCATTTTCGTTATAACAAAGGTATGCTATCATAACACTGTATTAACACACCATTATCGTTATAACCAAGGTATGCTATCATAGCATTGTAGTAACACATCATAATCGTTATAACGAATATATGATATGATAGCATTGTAGTAACACATCATTATCGTTATAACGAATATATGATATGATAGCATTGTAGTAACACATCATTATCGTTATAACGAATATATATGCTATCATAGCATTGTAGTAACATATCATTAGCATTGTAACCAAGGCTTGCAGTGTAGATATGGTATATATATTTGTAGTAACACATCATTATCATTGTAACCAAATGTATGCAGTGTAGATAAGGTATATATCATTGTAGTAACACATCATAATCATTGTAACCAAGGTATGTAGATATGGTAGATATACATTGTTTCCAAGGTATGTAGATACGGTAGATATACATTGTACAATCGTCAGTTCTGGCCATTGGAGAGTTATGTCATGCATTGTATGGGTTCGTGAGCCCAACTGGGCATGCACTCAGTTTAGTATCTGCGCGTCATGGGTGTTTGTGGGAAAAACAAACACAACTTGCACTGCATAATATAGTTTCTCGGCGGCCATTTGCAGAACTATTTTTTGTGTGAAAAATTTGCTATAAAACAACATAATGTCTGAAAAGATTAATCAGTATTGAGTGCCTATGTCTGCTAGATTATGGAAAACGTGATTGAATAATATGTTTTTTTTTTAATGTGATTTTGTCCTTCGCACAACACATATCGTTCTGCAAACGGTTACAAAGAAAAACTAAACAATGACAAACAATATATATTTAAAAGGATTCACCTATCGAGTGTGGATGCATTCACATATCGCATGTCGACGCATTCACATGTCACTTTTGTATGCATTCACATATTGAGTGTTGATGCTTTCACCTATCGAGTGTTAATACATTCACCAATCGAGTGTTCATGCATTCATATACCGACTGTTGATGCATTCACATATCGAATGTTGATGCATTCACATACCGAGTGTTGGTGCATTCACACATCGCGTGTCGATGCATTCAAATATCGCGTGTTGACGAATGCACATATCACATGTTGATGAATTCACATATCACGTTTTGGTGCATTCACATATCGAGTGTTGATGCATTCACATATCGCGTGTTGATGCATGTACATATCACGTTTTGATGCATTCACCTATCGAGTGTTGATGCTTTCACCTATGGAATGTTGACGCATTTGCCTATGTAATGTTGACGCATTTACCTATCGAGTGTTGATGCGTTCACATATCGAGTGCTGATGCATCCACATATTGCTTCTTGGTGCATTCACATATCGCGTGTTGTTGAATTTACATATCGCGATTTGATGCACATGCATGTCGCGTGTTGATGCATGCTCACATCAGGTTTTGATGCATTCACATATCTCGTGTTTATGCATTCACATATCGAATGTTGATGCATTCACATATCGAGTGTTGATGAATTCACATGTCGCGTGTTGATGCATATACATATCACATTTTGATGCATTCACATATTGCATGTTGATGCATGTACATATGACGTTTTGCTGCATTCACCTATCGAGTGCTGATGTTTTCACCTATCGAGTGTTGATGCGTTCATATGCCGAGTGTTGATGCATTCACATATCACGTGTTAATGCTTGCACGTGTCACGTTTTGATGCATTCTCATATTGTGGGTTGATGCTTCCGCATACCGCGTGTTGGGAGGGTTTCGGTCGACGTGATGGCGACTGTGCGTTTGTTTGGGATGTGTCGTCATCTGATCAGGATTATTTATTCGGATGTTCCGTCACCGAATTAGGCGTGGCGTGGGGCGCGGTTACGCATAGGTTATGTCATTTACGATTACAAGAAGAGATGGTAATGCCGGGCACGGATCTAACCTGTGAAGGTTGTTCGAGTAACATTGTTGTCGCTTCAAATTAACTAAATGCGTGAGGGTGTCACCACTCCCCGAGGGGGTGAATACAGAAGGCCAGTTAACATAGAGGATGAACACTGAAAACAAATTAAAACAACATTTGATGAAGGACATTGTTTACTCAATGCATAGCAACTGCAGTCAGTACCAACATACTTAACAAAGTTTAACTACATATAGCTATATAGAGCTTCATTGTAACGTTCAACATTAATTTTATTGTTGTGATGGATTAACACAATACACTTTTGTTCTCACCTCGTAGTGTTAC
Source organism: Siphonodentalium dalli (assembly GCA_032622095.1). NCBI lineage: Eukaryota > Metazoa > Mollusca > Scaphopoda > Gadilida > Siphonodentaliidae > Siphonodentalium > Siphonodentalium dalli. Next base: position 6,310,933 of record CP136063.1, on the reverse strand, counting down.
TATTTTTGTACAATTTACTACCAAATGAATTATTTATTTTGAAATTGTTTAGTGATTTACGAAGGCACGTATCTAGGGGCCGGGAACGGTTATATTTACCCCACCCGCAACAAAACTTTGGGCAAACAGTTCCAAATTTCATACCTAACACATCACTTGGAAATGTCACACCAACAATGGAAATTGTTCTCATAGTTTGATTTGATGCCGACTATTTGAGGGGATTATGTGTGCACCCAAATTTTACATATTTGTTATACTTTCAATGCATATTTTGCACTCAATTAACCATGAGTAAGGTCTGGTCATGTTAGAAATTTGATGTGGAAAAAAAAAACGCCGGATTACCATAACGATACCATAAAAAGCTCTCAGAGATACAAAGTTCAATTCTAGTCATCATGTGTTGCCACCAAAGCCTAATCTACGTTTTATTTGAATTTCGAATACTATTTAGGACGGGGTATTAAGCTGGCTAACAGTGGGGTACATACATCAATAAAATTACCGCGTGCCGAAGGGAGGTGGCACCCTCATGTCTGCCCGGCAAGCGACCTTGCTCTGATCGTTTGACCTACACACGCCTCATCATCATTCGAGTCTCCCAGAGAGATGTTGACAATGTTTTGAATGATTTCCATAGCATTCCTTGTGCATATTCTCCCGTTGCATTCAGATACAACCCATTCAGGATGGCTCTGGCACAGCATGAATACCACCACCCTCCGCCGCTGTTGATTGAGCACATGCCGAAACCACACCCCTGGTCGCTGTGGTCGTTGTCCCAAGTGCCGAATGGTTCGTCTTTAGCGTACACGTACATGCTCTCCCCTGCCGAGCCGCTGTACCCGTTGATCCGCAGAGTATAGAGGGCGCTGGCGTCCTCAACCATGAAGGTGGAGTATCTAGCGATTGCCGTATCACCGTCCGGTGCCTTCAGATAAACGTACAACTCAGATGGTCCGGAGGCTGATATCAGGTTCATCCATGGCAACCCAAACCAGAAGTTTGTGTCGAGCCCAAATTCTCCAAAGCCAGATTCGTATTCTGACCATGTTCTGTTGAATTTAACAGCTCCGTCTTTTCTATTTTGAAATATCGTCCAACCCCCTCCCTCTGTTTGCATATCGCAGACCGCCGTTACCATGGTGACGCCGTCCGGTGCTATCTGATATGTGCCGCTCTCCGAGGACCCCATTTCCTGGATGTCTTGACAATCTGTATAATATAAATGCCAGTGTATTGTTTAAAGAAATACACATTAATGGTGTATGTAATTTAATTTGGTAGAATACTGGATGTTAATACATTGAAAGGTTAACATATTGTGACCCACCAGACCCCCGGACCACTCCTGGAACATCTGGAAGCTAGTTGTGGGAACCAAATGGGATGCGGAAAACCCGGCAACTAAGACTTCATAAAGCAGTCAGGGAGCAATGGCAATATTATCACCATTAACTTGGTACAACAGTAAGTGCCATCATATCGTAAAAAGAACAGACCAGTCCGGCCCAATCCTGAATTTAGTGTGTCTGGCACAGCGGGCTAGCGTCACCAAATGCACCATCTCAGGACATCATTATACTTAGGCATGCTATGTAAGACCTAGGATCAAATTGAAATTTCCCAGGTGAAGTTATTGGATATAGCAACTGATCATAAGATAAAACGTAACTAAAATAAGTTGATAGATACTTCCTAGAAAATTCGGTCTAAGCACAATGAGTTCCAATTCGGGTGATTTTTGTGACAAAGATCACACAGCGTATGCAGGTGAACGTATGATTGTTGATGATGACCCGTGCAATACAGCCACACAAGGACAGTACAATGCAACCTAGCAAAGTGTGACAGTTATCCCTCAAATGCCGCCTTCGTGGAATATGTTTACTGGTAATTAAACATACTCTCCCGGACCATTGATTGAATATATGAGATTGTTTTGAGTCATGCACCGTGCGAGGGTAACCATGAATCCCACTTCTCCACGGTCCTAATCACAAGCCCGAAATTCCCATAATGGCCGCGGTTGTACATAAATTACACTACGTACTCCAACTCGCAATATCGGTACCGTTCATAATCCCATAATGGCCGCGGTCGTACTCCAACTCGCAATATCGGTACCGTTCATAATCCCATAATGGCCGCGGTCGTACTCCAACTCGCAATATCGGTACCGTTCATAATCCCTTAAACATATCAATCAGCCCGAACATCACGTACTGATCCCGCCGTAAATATATGGAGATAGTACCCCCAACACATCGGCATACAAGCCGCAACAATGGTGCACAGTAGCCCCACAAATCGGATGCATAGTAACCCCAATAGGGGTGAATGGCAACCCCAACACCAATTACAGCCGCGACAAGCTATAACATAGATCGACATGCAGGTGCTATCGACCATCACCATAAATAAACACTTCTTTACCTGTTGTTTGACTTGGTATTATTTTGATACAACAAAGCAATGAATTGTATTGATATTTGATTGTAGCAGGTATGCATCGTTATTTTGATATCATACCGCAGTATATTATATTGTCATTTGTGTCAGAAGGTAAGCAGCAGTACTCTGATATCACAAAGCAATAACCGATATTTTAATTTGATATTGGGAGGTAGGTATCATTATATAAGCCCACGTAGGCGAAGCCGCGAAGCGGCGATCCGTTGGGCTTTAGTGAGTACTGCGTATACACACTCGACGCTGGGAGAGCATTGCGTCTACAATCTGTTAAACGAAAAAGTTTGTTTTCAAAATTATCTTGACCTCGACACACAACTTGAACTGTGAACTCGTCTTTCCAAGCCACATATGCAGCGATTGGATAATCGCGTTCATCTTAACCAATCAGAATTAAGGTTACTCGCGGACGATTGTTAGACAAATAATTATATTCAAACAGCAGTCCATTGGCACCGCAGTGTATTTGCCGTTCGGCCATGGTGTCAGAGATTGTAACTGCAGTTGAGCACCCCGGTCGAACGGCAAGCACACCATGGCCGAACGGCAAGTACAATGTGGCCGAACGGTAAGTACACCACGGGCGAACGACAACTACACCGCGGTCGACCGCCATGTACACCGTGGTGTGATTTCTGGTTTGTATCGTCTTTTTCAGTTTAATGAACGCACACCGCGGCAACAACACCATGGCCGAATGGCAAGTACACCGCGACCCAACTGTAGTTAGCCGGTGGAGCCGGGGTGTAGTTGCATTTCGGCCACGGTGGATATGCTAACCACACCGCAGTTAAGTGGACACTTGTTTTGTCCAGCAGGGTACAATTAAATGCATGGTCTGTACATTTATATAATAAGGCCAAAAAAGCAGGAACACCAATCAGTTGTGTGTATATATTTCATACCAACGTTTCATATTGATATACTGGCACATGCGTCCATATTCGTGCTACATACACTATGACACGAGTCTGCTAATTTGGTAATTTCTTTACTTAACAAATGCGTTCCAGACTCGTGATGTTTCAATATTTTGGGAGGTGTGCCCATATGGTTGTGTCGTTGATGAACAGATCCTGACATATGTACTGAAAAATCCTTTGTTGATGCAGTAGTACAGTGGAAAATTAACTCAATATAACCCAAATAAAAGTACAGCCTCACCATTGTGGTAAACCAGTAATTGGCTGCAGTGTGCTCAGCTCTACTTTGTATGATTGTGATTTGATAGTGATGGAGTGTGGTGTCTGTTATATTTAAGCAGGTATGGTAACTGCAAACAATATAATTAAAATCCTTCAAATTTACAGCTTCTAACTTGCAATTTCGCGATTCCATTGTAGGAACACACACCTTGCAAAGATCTTAAGACGTGGTGGGGTTAGTTAGAAGATAGCTATCTTCGTGTGATAAACACATAAATGTACATGTGTGTTACTTGCGGAACGTTTATGAAATTCAAGCGATCGTGGAAGTGTATGTGACAGGTCAAGCTATCATTACGCCATTGCACTTGTCCGATAAACTGACGACATGAACAAACACATGCGGTTGTGTATACATATTCCATACTAAGCGAGTGATATTGATATGGTGGCAAGTGCGTCCATATGCTTGCGACATACACTATGCAAATAGTCTGTCCATCCATTAGTGGTACGAATTTCAACGGTGGCTGTTTCTTAATTTCACAATGCGTTTCAGAGTTGGGTATGTCGATATTCCGGAAGGGACGCCCACATGGTTGCGACATTGATCAACGCATCCTACGATATAGTCCTTTATCGATGTGCCAGCGCAGTGTGAAAATAAGTGATGTAAGAACGCATTAAACATATGTAATACGGCCTTATAATTGTGACATAACCAGTAAGTGTGTACATTGTTCTCTACGCAACCTGCTATACAGAGTTTTGATGCTGATGGTGCTTGATGTCTATTAAATATAACATTTTATTAACTGGAATTTCCGGAAATATTGCGAAAAACCTGTGCCAACGCATTCTCTTACACATACGAGGCTCCCTATATAAGAGAATGCACTGGCACATGGTCTTTAAAGCTGCAACAGTGCAGCTCCCATCATTAAAAGGTTAAACAGATATTGCAGGAAAAATACAAATAGTCACTAAAATGCTAAACATTTCCAGGTTGTGTGGTTAAATCTATGAGTTTAGAACTTGATATTTTGCACTTTTATTGAAGAAACTGTGTTACGCTACACCCATATTTCAGGGATGTAGAGACACTTGTGGGGAAGGATTTTGTATATATATTCCATACCAAGCGTGCGAGATTGATATCGTGTCAAGTGCTTCCATATGCGTGCGATATACAGTATGGCGTGACTAATTCTTAATTTCACATTGCGTTCGAGAGTTGGGATAAGTCACATGGTTGCGACATTGATTAATGCACCATGGCATATGGACTTAACATTGCTTTATTGACTTAGTAGCGCAGTGCACAAAGTATTGTTAAAAAAAGCCTTAAAATGGTTACATAACCAGTAACTGGGTACGTTGTTCTCGACTACGTGTATGAATGTTTGGTGTCCGTGTTAAATTTAAGCAGATATGGCAATTATCGCAAGAAAAATACAAATTAAGTCACTAAAATGATTAACATTTCCAAGTTATATGGTTAAATCTATGCGTTTTTACCTGAAATTGAGCACTTTCATTGAAGAAAAGTTTTAGGCAACATCCATCTTGCAGGGATGTAGATGCATCGGTGGGGAAGAGTCAGTTAGAATATATCGGTCGAGCGTGTGGTCACCAGACCCGCATTTGTGTTACTGGCCGCTAGTGTATGACACTCATGCGTGGGTCTATTAAGGAGAATAATAATTGTTTTTGGCAGATTATGCCATCCTACGCCTCTGAACCCGTCCGATATACTGACAACAATAACTCATCCGCGCGGTTTTGTGTACATATTACATGCCATGCAAGCGTGCGACATTGATATCGTGCCATAAGTGCTACCATATGCTTGCGACACACACTAGTTCTGGCAATAGTCAGTCCAACCGGTAGTCGTATACTTTATTCAAATTTACTTAATTTCACATTATGTTTTGTGTATATATCCCAAATATTGAGATAGTGTCAAATGCATGCGTTCATATGCTTGCGACATACACTATGCCATTGGTCTGTCAATCCGTTAATGTCACTATGCTCAATCGTGGTTAGATCTTAATGCCACAATATGTTCTTGAGTTGGGATATGGGAAGAGCACTCATATGCTTGCGACATGACTGTAACAGGCTGGTGTTCCTTCGGATTGTGAACTGTACTACACTATATGACGTCACCATGTTCTCACTCAATTCCCCCCAACCTATGCAAATGAGCATTTGCATCTTAGATTTGATTAGACATTGGATATTTTGGGACTACATGACTTAACTGTGTAACAACATATCCTGAGCTATACAGCACACTCTGTAATTACTCCACATGTAGTGCGGTTATGTGTCACAACACTTTTTTATTAACTTATAAGTCACCGGCATTATCGGTGTGAATTTTTTCAACGCTGCCGAACTTCAACACACAACCTGGAGCATATTGTAATATAATGTTATTATATCTCCACGCTATCAAGCAGACCAGATCTTCGGTGTTACCAGTATACACATCGAGTAGATACCGTGTTGTGAAAATGTGAACAGTGTCGCACAAAAGAACACCTCTTCAGAAGTTCTATTTGAACACGGAAAGAAATGTCATTATTTCCTTTTATCTGCATGTGTCACAGCAATTTCGTCGAATAATTTCGATACCGGGATAAATCAAAAGCGGTTGTTATGATACATGTATTTTGTACCGCAAACTGCCATATATATTTAATCTACGTGGGCTTTATTACGCTTACGTATGGTCATATTATTGGCATTTGAGTGTTGGAGGTAAGCATCATAATTTTATACGACAAAGAAGTAAGTTGTATTGTCACTTGATTGTAGCAGTTAAGCCTCAGTATTGTATCATATAACTTACCTGCTGGAAGTACCTGAAAAAAAAGAATAAACATATCAGTCATATGCAACAAACCTTTGAACCTGACAATATGTTCAGGGGATTCTTAGCATCTCTGTGTAAATTGATGCCGTTCAGTGTTCCACAGTAACATGTTAGTTGTATTCAAATAAGATAGGCGAGCTGTGGCAGCAGTTGTCCTTTACCCCTTTTCTGGCTGCGGGATTTCACAGTACAAACAACCCGTCTTCGCTTATACTGTCCTATACACTTAAGAGTATTTGTAAAGTGTAAATTTTCAATCAGTACTAACATAGTGCTTTCGACTAAACGAGTAACACTAACATTTAAACATGTCAGGTTAAAACAAGCGTGTCACTTTAAAATCATCTTCGTGTATACATACACACGTAACCACGAACGTTACTGTTTATATACCTACTCATGTATAACGGCCACAACTCACAAACGCCTCGACCGATTCTTAAAATTACAAACCCAATCAATCGAGTAAAATCGATACGTTCAAATTGTACAAATTGGTATACACAACTCGAAGAGAGCACCGACAGATGGATCGATCCACCGTTAGCACACGGGAACATATACCATTCATTTCAAAATGAATAATTATTTATACCAAACCCAGCTCCGACATATATAATGTTAATCTACACAAACCCAGCTTCGACATATATAATGTTAATCTACACAAACCAGCTTCGACATATATAATGTTAATTTACACAAACCCAGCTTCGACATATATAATGTTAATCTACACAAACCCAGCTTCGACATATATAATGTTAAGCTACGCAATGCATTGATTTATCGACATATATAATGTTAATCTACACAATGTATTGATGTATCGACATATATAATGTTAATCTACACAATGTATTGATTTATCGACATATATAATGTTAATCTACACAATGCATTGATTTATCGACATATATAATGTTAATCTACACAATGTATTGATGTATCGACTTATATAATGTTAATCTACACAATGTATTGATTTATCGACATATATAATGTTAATCTACACAATGCATTGATTTATTGACATATATAATGTTAATCTACACAATGTATTGATTTATCGACATATATAATGTTAATATACACAATGTATTGATTTATCGACATATATAATGTTAATCTACACAATGTATTGATTTATCGACATATATAATGTTAATCTACACAATGTATTGATTTATCGACATATATAATGTTAATCTACACAATGTATTGATTTATCGACATGTATAATGTTAATCTACACAATGTATTGATTTATCGACATATATAATGTTAATATACACAATGTATTGGTGTATTGACATATATAATGTTAATATACACAATGCATTGATTTATCGACACATATAATGTTAATCTACACAATGTATTGATTTATCAACATATATAATGTTAATCTACACAATGCATTGATTTATCGACATATATAATGTTAATCTACACAATGCATTGATTTATCGACGCATATAATGTTAATCTACAAAATGTATTGATTTATCAACATATATAATGTTAATCTACACAATGTATTGATGTATTGACATATATAATGTTAATCTACACAATGTATTGATTTATCAACATATATAATGTTAATCTACACAATGTATTGATGTATTGACATATATAATGTTAATCTACACAATGTATTGATTTATCAACATATATAATGTTAATCTACACAATGCATTGATTTATCGACATATATAATGTTAATCTACACAATGCATTGATTTATCGACATATATAATGTTCGTCTACACAATGTATTGATTTATCGACATATATAATGTTAATCTACACAATGTATTGATTTATCGACGTATATAATGTTAATCTACACAATGTATTGATTTATCGACGTATATAATGTTAATCTACACAATGTATTGATTGATCAACATATATAATGTTAATATACACAATGCATTGATTTATCGACATATATAATGTTAATCTACACAATGTATTGATTTATCGACATATATAATGTTAATCTACACAATGCATTGATTTATCAACATATATAATGTTAATCTACACAATGTATTGATTTATCGACATATATAATGTTAATATACACAATGTATTGATTTATCGACATATATAATGTTAATCTACACAATATATTGATTTATCGACATATATAATATTAATCTACACAATGTATTGCTTTATCGACATATATAATGTTAATCTACACAATGTATTGATTTATCGACATATATAATGTTAATCTACACAATGTATTGATTTATCGACATATATAATGTTAATCTACACAATGTATTGATTTATCGACGTATATAATGTTAATCTACACAATGTATTGAGTTATCGACATATATAATGTTAATCTACACAATGTATTGATTTATCGACATATATAATGTTAATCAACACAAATCAATAGAACATTAGAATCCCATTCGCCATTATTGTCCTATATGTCAGCAATAATTTCAAATTAGTTTAGCACTTAAAATGAAATCAAATGACCTATTGGCGAACACCCATTGAGAATACTGATCGTCGATTGGTTAAACCGGCATCACGCGTATTTTGTTTACACCGAAGACGCTTCGTAATTATCGTTAAATATAATAGAATTTGTTTTACTAGCAAAAATATTGACAAAATAATGTCCAGTCCGCATCTATTAGTAAGTCAGCGGTCGGGATTTTGCTCTCGAATAAAGATAGTTGGCAGTAAGTTACCCCCTACACAATAACAGATGATGAGCAACTAATACATACACGAACCTCTACTCCAATAAATGTCCAGTCACCATCTATCAGTAGGTCAGCTGTCAGGTTTTTACTCTCGAAATACGAGAGTTGGCAGTTCGGTGTCCCGAGAGGTGCAGTCGGTCTGAAATTCACAGATTTACATCCATTATACCCGACACATAATACTGCACACTGAGATTCTGATCCAGCCACAATTGCTGAGTCAAATGTAGGAGCTCTGTTTCCTGGAAAAAATTTAAATCTCCTCGAAACGACGGAGGTGCTGACGGATCGAGCCACAAACACCAGAATGGTGACACAGAACAGTCGAATCAGCATCTTCTTGACAACAGTGCGTAAGTTGCTTACTAATATCACACACGGTATCAGTCCAACTGTATGTCGCTCACTAATATCACACACGGTAACAGTGGAGGCGTGTATCGATCACTAATACCACACGGTATTAGTCCAGGTGTAGGTCGCTCACTGATATTACGCACGGTATCAGTCCAGGTGTGGGTAGATCACCAATATTACGCACGGTATCAGTCTAGGTGTAGGTCGCTCACCAATATTACGCACGGTATCAGTCCAGGTGTATGTCGCTCACCAATATTACGCACGGTATCAGTCCAGGTGTAGGTCGCTCACCAATATTACGCACGAAATCAGTCCAGGTGTAGGTCGCTCACCAATATCACACAGGGTATCAGTCCAGGTGTGGATCGCTCACCAATATTACGCACGGTATCAGTGCAGGTGTAGGTCGCTCACCAATATCACACAGGGTATCAGTCCAGGTGTAGGTCGCTAGCCAATATTACGCACGGTATCAGTCCAGGTCTGGGTAGCTCACCAATATTACGCACGGTATCAGTCCAGGTGTAGGTCGCTCATCAATATCACACAGGTTATCAGTCCAGGTGTAGGTCGCTAGCCAATATTACGCACGGTATCAGTCCAGGTCTGGGTAGCTCACCAATATTACGCACGGTATCAGTCCAGGTGTAGGTCGCTCATCAATATCACGCACGGTATCAGTCCAGGTGTAGGTCGCTAGCCAATATTACGCACGGTATCAGTCCAGGTCTGGGTAGCTCACCAATATTACGCACGGTATCAGTCCAGGTGTAGGTCGCTCATCAATATCACGCACGGTATCAGTCGAGGCGTATAAGGATCACTAATATATATCAGTCAGGTTTAGGTCGCTCACCAATATCACACACGGTATTAGTCGAGGCGTATATCGCTCACTGGTATCACATCCGGTATCAGTCCAGTTCAAGATCCCCTGCAAAACAAATTGGTGTTTTGTAAGATTCGCTCAAGCCCATGGAAGTAGGTGCATGCGAAATAGCACATACGTCAGTAAAACTCATAATATGGAGCGCGAGTCGCCCAAACCCATATATGCCACATGTGACGGATGTACACAGTCAGTGATACTTGTGGGATCATAGCCAATATTAGCAATTTACTTGTACTTAATATTGTGATAAACGATATATCGTCTCTTGATTTAAGATTAGATCGCTATATGAAATCCATAGTCATTTGGATATGAGCAAAATGGGTCATATACATGTATAGGTTATAGATTTAGGTTTTTCTGCACTGTTAACAAAATATGGTCGTTTTAACGGTCTGTTACCGCGCAACATCGCTGCCAATATTTGACCGTTAAACATACAGTCAGACCGTAGCATTTTTATACGGTATAAAACCGTTTAAGTAACTGGCAGACCATAACCAATAACTGTCAGACCGTTGTATTTTTTACGGTTCAGAACCGTTTAATAAATATCAAGACCGTAACTAATAAAGGTCAGACCAATGTTATTTTTCATGCGTCGACACCAATTTTTTGCTTTTAATTTGCCAATTTACTATATAATTAACCAAGCCATGTTCCCATGGTGACAATATGATTTCCCGCTAGGCATTACGACACATGTTTTTGATTGGTAGAAAATAGTACTATTCGTAACTGAAAAACACATCTTAGTTCTTATGTTACGAAATGTAAATCCTCAATGCATAACGTGATACACAATACTTGTGAAACTTCGGAGTTTGCAGAGGATCAAGCTTGTTATCTGCCTCGTAGAATTTAATCCGAAAAAGGCTGCGCACGCGTTATGTGTTCGCCTTTCGCTAACTACTGTATAAATATGGCTGTAAATAAAAAAAACGATATTAGTAATAGCTGATAAGCCAACCCAATAAAACCCATCACTATTCAGTTATGAGTAATACTAATTTCAACCATTCTAAAACATGAATCGGCATGCACTTTTAAGCCATAAATCGATCAAGGCTTCACAGTGAAAAGCTCAAATATATGTACATGTAAAAGTAAAATATCTTGATGGCAGTCTTTTTGGTAACATGTAAGGCGTGAAATTGTCCAGTCACTAAGTCTTGTAAACACAGTTTTTGTTTTAACAGGTGAATCCGTACATCATGACAATAAGTACCAGTCACAGTAAGTGGCATTTTTAGGCGCACCTTTATTGCGATATTGAGCGTGCTTAATTTAGAAAAAGGCATGATTATAGCACAATACCAAAAATAATAAAAGCGCTTATTATTGCAATATTGAACGCAAAATATTGCAATACTAAGCGCGCTAAATTTCATATGGACCTGATGGTGTTGTATTTATATATATAGTATACATATAGCACTTACAACTATAATTATATATATATCTAAAACATTGTCTCTATTTATACAATAAACAATATAGGAAAAGGAATAATTTGATTGAAATGTCACAATTTTGAGCGCAAGTTGTCGCAATATTAAGCGCAAAATATTGAGCGCAAGCTATTGCTATAATATCACAAGTAACATGCTTATAAACGTTTCCATTTGTAATATTATTGCGATATTGGGCGCGAACATAGCGCGCTTAATATACCACTTCTTTTGACTGGTACTGTAATCAATAACCGCTAGTTGGGATTGGAACCTTCAAGGCAACAGCAGATCCCATAATAACAGTGCGCGATGACATGGCGGCAATGTTCTCCTGTCGTTGCCCATTTTCCATAAAATTTTAAAGCATAGTTTGATAAGAACATCTAACCAATAGTGTACTGCCGGTAAATTGTCGTAATAACTTGACGATAACATGGCGAATGATGACAATGTCTCATATCCACACGTTTCAATAAAATTAATGAACGCGGGATGAATTGTTCCGGGTAATTGTAAAGTTGGAACTGTAGATATGTGATAATCCGTCACTGCACGGCGTCAGTTCATTGTTTACGGTGTTGTTGTTGACATTGAAGCTCTTGTGAATTACACTGGTGCGCACATTACATGTACGTCTTCCCTTGTGAATGTACATTCATGTGATTTGAAACAATCAGATTCAGAACAATGACCCTATCAACTGAATTGTCAACATTATAATAGTAACACATGTAGCTACTCGTTGAGTCGTTGTTGTTATTATTGTGACTATTGGTTGACATCGAAGCTTGTGTTGATTGTACCTGTATCCTCCCGTATCAGTAAATGTGCCAGTGTTTTGATACTAAGTCACAACACTGCAATTTCAACATCAACAATGCGTCGAATGAAGTCAGACCCCGGATCGTGCCATGATTGACATGAGTCTCTACTCTCGTCGTCTCTAATTTAGTGGAAATTGTCAATGATTAAGCCGCTATTCGCTGAATTGCAACTTGTCCGGTATCAAAGGAACCGAAATCAGACCTTCTTAACAACTGCCCACTATCGAAAAGGTAACAGTTTCCCAAAAAACAACTGTTTGCTTTCAACGATAAATCATACAATGGCTGATCATAAATGAGCTGATCACTAAAGCGGGAAACCTAATCACAGCATGAGAATTGCGTACCGTACTCATGGTAATTCGTTCGACCCGCATAACACAGAATGAATGCCGCATTAATAATACATATTACATATCAGCAGAGTGAGATTCAGTCATACTGTATGGAGTAATTGCCGTATATAATATGGTCGCCGATAAATATACTAATGAATTTTGACGGCATGACTCTGAATCACGAAAATATTTAATTTAGACAATTTTCATGGGCACATACAATAACGGTATGGGACCGTCAAACTAATAAAACGGTATGGGAACGTCGATTATGACGGCCCCATACCGTCGATCCGACAGTAATTTCTAACTGTGTATGAAGTATATACAGACACCCACCCTCTTGTACGTCACATGGGGTATAACGATCCGTTACACGCATACCGCATCTCACATGTGGATGTTGACACCCATCCCGTCATAAAAAAGCAACATCATATTCGGACATAGTGACGTTACTAGAGAGTGACCGTTGGCTGTCCACCTTTTCTTGTCCAACTGCACCCCTTGGACAATACCAGGTTTAACCCTTTGATGACTGGAGCTTCTTGATTTTTTTTTACGAAACCCCTGTTCCAGTGCATTCTCTTATAAATGCGAGTCGACCATAAGTCGTCTCGCATATATAAGAAAATGCATTGGCCAAACAATAACTATCTTGACAATGTAAGCCAGTGCATTCTCTTATATGTGTGAGGCGACATATGGTCGACTCGCATATAGAAGAGAATGCACTGGCACATGCTCTTTAATTATGTGCCAATGGTTTGGAGAATATCCAGATCATGGAAATCTGACCACATATGCCACAACGTCCCCGAGCAACGCTGTTGATTGATGTATACACGGATCAGTGATACTTGTGCCGATTATAGCCAATATTAGCAATTTACTTTTATTACACGCTTGTTCCTAGAAGTACAGTGTTATTGCTGTTCCATATTTACAAATCCGTACTATCCATACGCATCTCGTTGGCGTAAAATGACGTACATGAAGTTCGCCTCAACCATGAAACTGGAACTATTTAAATAAAAAGAATCATCACACATGACAAACACGCCCTGTATAAACCTTCTAATCCTGTATTTTTAATGCACGGATTCTAGGACGCGAAACGTGTAATAAACACAGAACGACGCAAGCGCCTTTCGTTCTATCCTTCCGTGACAGCACGAGTGCCGTATCGACAAACCCATTTACACATCGTGTCGTTCTGTGTATGTACTTAATATAAGGATTAACTGTCATGTGGACTGTTTTTATGGAGATGTAACGGTGAGGTAAGTGGACATAACTTGTGTAAAACCCGAAGGGTTTTACATACAAGTTATGTCCACTTACCTCACCGTTACATCTCCATAAAAATAGTCCACATGACAGTTAATCCTTATATTTATATACATTTAGGGAAAAAGCCGCTTTTGTAAATATATTTAAATCGAAAAGTGTATCGTGACAAGATCAGCCCAAAATACCCAATAGCACCCTTGGCAAAAGTTAATAGGAACAATTTCTCTTCATGTTGAAACCCGATGATGTATTAAGTCAATCCTGCGCGAGTCAAAATGCGCCCAAAGCATTACGCGTTCGTCTTTCCAAACCTAAGGACGTATCGATGGTGTTATTAGCTTGGTGTTATGAGGCGTTACGCATTCACCGAGTAATAACTGCAACTAGCCACGTGGGCGCCGACCAATCAGAATGCTGGATTTAGTGATGACAACACTTAGTGTGTAAATATAGTGTGATAAACGATATCTCGTCTCTTGATATAATATTACACTCGCTATATGGAATTCATAGTCATTTGGATATGAGTGCAATGGGTGCATATATAGGTTATGAGCTTAGGTTTCATATTAAGTACATTTATACAGATACCCATCCTCTGGCATATCACCGTGTCCACTTGTCAATTGCATGTGGACACCCATCCCTTCAACTAAAAATAAGAAACAACATATTCGGACACAGTGACGTGACTATAGAGTGGCCGTCGGCTGTCCACCTTTTCTTTTCCAACCGCACCCCTTGAACAAGCCCAAAGTCCCGGGTTAGATAACAATTTAATTTGCAACCACCCAACATTGGTTGGAAGTTTCCAGCTGGTACCCCAAGCTACTTTATATCTGTTAGAAACTTCAAACATGTTAACGCAAATGCATTGGAGAATTTCCATCAGCTGGTCATTTAGACCACTATTGGTTTATAAATGTCGAAAAAATGTCAGTGATTTAAACTAATTGGTTTCCGAACACATTTCTCACTAATTTTTCGTTGCGAAATTAAAACATAAGAACAATATGAGCCTGTATGTGGTGTAAACTTTTTTTTACCAGCATATCGGTATGAAACTTCGAACTGTTGAATTATTTTGACCAAAGTTGACGAGAGACACCCACCAACACCCCGTATGTCACCCATGCCACCATTGCCGTGTCCACATTTGGACGAAATTATATGGTTTTCATTCAGTGTAGAAACAATTAGGCTTAATTTTCGCTGTACTATGATACCACTGAGGTAGTTAACACAAAATTGTTCTTGCAAATTAATAAATACTATTTATATTTACAGGCATAACATTATTCATAAAATTTACCCCAAGTGATTTTCCAAATGCAGAGAGTGTTATGCCAAAAGCTGGATTCCAGTTTTCACTGGTTGTATTTACGAAAAAGGTGTTTTCCCCCCAAAATCTCAACTAGCACAGTGGATGGTGGTTGGGGGTTTGAACTAATGTGTAATGCAATATTTCCCCGTATATCTTATATATTGAGTACAACATTGCGTATATAAATCAGAAAACGTTGATGTATTCCCGGCAAACTCATGTTATTATATACGTAAATAAATCAGAATACGTTGATGTATTCCCGGCAAACTCATGTTATTTTATACGTAAATAAATCAGAATACGTTGATGTATTCCCGGCAAACTCATGTTATTATATACGTAAATCAATCAGAAAACGCTGATGTATTCCCGGCAAACACATGTTATTATATACGTAAATAAATCAGAAAACGTTGATGTATTCCCGGCAAACTCATGTTATTTTATACGTAAATAAATCAGAATACGTTGATGTATTCCCGGCAAACTCATGTTATTATATACCCGGCAAACTCATGTTATTATATACCCGGCAAATTCGTGTTATTTTATGCGCACATGTAATTATAACTGCTTAATTAGCTTTATGTGAGTGATTTACTAAGTTAATGTGACCAATAATGAAAACATACGTGGCGACATATGTGTTATGTTACGGACAAATCGCAAAAGGCGGCCATTTTGATAAATGGCGACCAAGTTGAATATTTCTACCATTTTGACCTGTTGGCCGGTAGTTTCTAATGACCATTCGTGCCGAATGCGATGCTGGTATCACACACCCTTTTAACACATGTTTAATTATACTACATGTCTATCGTATTGGATTTTTTTTCTAACTCACTTCGCTCGAACGAACATAAATGATTTAAAGAATAACAACGACGAATGAGATTATATTATTTTTATTAGGCAAATCTCAGGTCTGGCGAAAACCGGCCAGAAATAATGGTTATAATATATAGCAATGACATTAACGATTCGCATGCAACATTGTCAGCCATGGCCCATGGTATAAATGATCAGCTCTTTTAAGGATTAAAAATTTGATAATAAACGAGACATTCCTGACCGAAAAGAGCTGTCATTTCAAGGATGGGAGGGCGATTTAACCTCAGCGTAGAATGACAAGGCTATGCAACCTTGGCCATGCATGTGGATTCGTATGGATGATTATATCCTGGAATCGTGCGACGAATAGATTTTCAGCTGATACTCGCTATACGCTGATTAATATTACCCGAATCTGGCTGACCAACAGAGCGTACTTATATAACCCCTTGAGATGTCGAATCTCAATAGCAGTTGCACTTCATTAAATTAATTTACTAAAAACATGTTACAAACAAAGAACACAAAAGTGTTTCACATGTCGTTGACACTTGTCCGCCCTGCTTTCTAAGAGATAGCGAGGCCAAGTTACTAATATTGTATAGTGATGCCTACTCAAAACACGGGAGAAAAGTTATAAGAAAATAGCGGGTCAGCTGGATAAATTGTCTGTTCTCAATTTACTTTTGAGAAGTAGTTTCTGGAACACAACACCAGTCCTAGTTCTTTAAAAAAAAATACGGCAGCATTATAATGGAAGAAATTCCAATCCGACAAACCATATACACATATATTACTTCCAATATCATACCACGTCGTACTTTAAACACACTTGTAACCTTCTAGGTGTTTATCCTACTGTTTTATATTTCTTGTCCGAATCTTCCTGTTTTTTTTTTTAAACCTTGTGTCAAGCAATGCATTATAATATATAAGCGAGTCGCCCTTCGGAACCTCGCATATATAATATAATGCACAGGCCTAACAAAACTTACCACCGGATCGATCATCCAATGTGGTGAATAAATGACACTTGGTCAGATATCTGGGTTCATCAAATCGTTATGCAACCATCACACTTTATAGAACAATGCACTGCCGTCTGCTTAGGTCTGTGCTGGGCTCCATACGGGATTGTTATATAATTGGCGACATAATTTGAACCTGTGCCAAGCCTCATTGTGTTCTGGAACAGAACCCCTGGCATAATGTTGAAAAACTAATGTATACTTAAAATATTATTACTTTTTAATATTTGTTCTTACATTCTTTAACAGTTCTTATAATGTTTTTCTTACAATCTGTTTTTCAATTTTGATCATTTTTTTCTTACATTCTCTAACAAGTTTGATTATGTTTTATCAGTAATTCTTACATACTTTAACATTTTGTTGTATTTGTTAAATTTGTTCTTACATATTTTAAAGTTATAACACACAATATAAAATACATGTTCTTACATATGCGAGGCGACCTATGGCACAGGGTTTTCGCAAACAAAATCAGGAAGCTCCCGTCATGAAAAGGTTAATACCCGGAGGTGCAGATATTTTATTGTTCTTCTCGCTGATTTGTTTACTGTCTTCACACACCATAATTTTAATGGAAGATAATTAGTTACTATTTCTAATTTCACTTCAAGTCTAACACGAACTAGTATAACGTTTAGTCCGGACATGAAAGAATCCTCAAACATTGCCACCTGGCATCCTCCTGAAATCTCAGAGTTCTACACTGGGAAATGTCAAGCCGTATTGAGTTGTAAGGCAAGGCGCCATCTATCGCATGTTCATACCGTAATGGTATGTGTATATTCACAACCCAAAGGTTGTTTTACGGTTCGTAAGCGACGCAAGTATAGTCGTGACATCACTAATTTATATACACTATTAAATTTGAAAAACACAAGCACACTTATTCAAAATTAAATGATTAATGTATAGCATTCGACAAACCTCGTCAGATTCCGAACCGTTTCGGTTTGAAATAACATCCCCTGTTCCATAGCAACGTTGCAGATGGTGACGTAATTTTCGTTACAAAATGGCTGCGCGCCCTGTTATTAGCGTTAAGTTATTGGCGAATGATATTCAAATTATTTTCGGTTGTGCATGCCGTTGTGGTTCTCGTGCTGAATTTTATTTTGCGATAAGCCAATCGATTGGGCATGCATTGTGTGTGGATCCTCCAGACTGTTGAAGTTTAACAGTGAACGTGATACTCAGTCAGTCGGAAAGAAACTGAATCAGTGAATGACGAATCTGTGACTGAACAAATATGAAAATGAAGGTCACTGGAGTGGAATGTGTATCCTGGACTGGTCTGTGGTCACTACGTTGATTTTACTTGTAATGTCAAAATGTATGTTTCACCTGGACTGGTTAGAGTTGTTGCAAGCGGCAAGTTGTGGCGTCTACTTCTCTAAATTTAATTGTTAATAGCTGACACTGAAAAATCTCACTGAGGTCTAGTAAATTCATCATCTGTTTCCAACTTTCTGCACAGAAGTAATACAAATGCTCTTTAATTTTTACCATATCAGGAACATACCAACGAAGACACTCTTATAACATTTTATGCTGTTGAAAAGAAGGGACCCTTGTTTATTACTCAGGCAATGAATGATATAATGTGAAATTTCGGTAGCTAGTGGTTAGAGTGTTGGACTTATAATGGTTTTAACACACCGGCATGAGTTCATGCTCGCCTGTAGACTATTGTCTCCACAGCACTGGCTTAATAAAGAATGCTGACGTCTCACTTGGCATGCCTCAAAATATGAAGCCGGTCTAATAAGAAAATTGACATTTTAGAGCTGACTGATTTACTCATTTACCACTAGTAGTATATTACTACAAGGATGGTATTAGTGATTACAGATTAGTACATTTAGTTTCCAACGACGTCAGGCTCAGTCTCATGCACTCAATGTGTACAATTCTAGCCATCTAGTGTATGGTCTACAGAGCAGTCGACACACATATGTGACAGGCATGTGAAGCCCAGTGAATTGGTGAATGACAAAGTGAGTCAATTGACTTGGTGGGTGAAGGAAAAGAAGAACATCTCCCATTTGGTATCGGCATACTGCAGAGTGTAGTGACTGGTGAGAGGATATGCTTCCGACTTTCCATCTATGAATTATGTTTCTTGTGTTGGACAGAACACGTTAAATATCATAAGTATAATGCACCGTTAAAAACGACATTAACGGTGATTTGTTTTAGCAGTGTCACCAATTAAATAGTTCATGATTTTAACACTGTGTTCTCGATTTAATACTTAAGCATAAAGCAGGATCTCGGTCAGCACGGCTAGCATCTATATTTGTGGAAAAAATATTAAATATAGCCCTGCGTACTTGCTATTGTCGACTTGATACATTGGGATTGGAATAATACACTTTGTATGTATGCTAAACATAATAACTCAAGGCCAAGCTGGTCGAACTGTCACGACATTCTAGTTCTACATGACTCTTGGGGCAATCGCAGATGGTCATATAAATGTTTAATTTGGTAGCATATCCCTATGTATCTATGCCCATCGAGAATGATATATTCAACCAGTACAAAGTTTTTGCTGTTGCGATAGGGATGTTTGTAACAATGGAAAAACAGTACAGTTAATAAATTATGAAATACCCGATCCCTAATGTTTCATAGAATGCGAAGGTCCAACTTTGAAATTGCAAGATTTAAGTGACATTGTGGTTGATTTTGCTTTGTGTCCATTACACTAATGTAATTCCTCCCGGGCAATTATTTAAATGTGTATATACTATCAGATGCCTAACAATAGTGTCAGCATGTGCCGCATGATTAGTAATTTTGATAAAATTCTCAACGATCATTAAATTATTTGGCATAGAGATATATATATAATTAAATTAAAATAGAAATAAATATAATTAAATTTATTAATTTCAGTCAAGGTCTCCACTATAACTATTATTGACCATCACAATGATTAGACATCTGAGATTAATATATAAGCTCACAAGAGTCACAAACAAGCATGCAATATCAAGCTGGGACCACCCCTACTATGAAGTAGATTGTTGATGAACCAGTATTAACAATAAAGGAAATATATTCCTGCTTGTTTATTCATTGTTATAAAGTTCGCTGTCAGAACATAAAAAGGTTCCCATGTTGCTGTACAGTGAAATTGGTGTAATATGGTCTATAGTGCCGTCGTTTGGAAAATCATTTCATTCCTTTTCTAAGTGCCTACCTTCTAATGAAGATTGATCCTATCACAGGCCAGAAATTGTGTCTCATTGAGTCATTGTGTTCCACCAATGTAACTCGCTGAAAGTCAATCATACATAAATAAATCAGCCTGAGTCAAATATGCGCATATTTTGATCATTTGAACATTTTAATTTACAAATAATATTTAATTAAATTTAAAACAAACCAACATTAATATAAATTTTAAATACTGTTTTTTGTTAGATAGGATATGATATTGTATTTCCAATACACATACATATTACATAATAATGTTGGCAATTATGGATAATTATGTCGTATATTGTGGGGGATGGCATAATCTGGCAAGACTGTCTTCCTGTCATCCCCAGCATGGTAAGTATAAAAGGTAATAACTTATAGTAAGATGGCCTCGTGTGAGCCGTGCACGTATTGTGTATATGTAATGTATGAGTTTAGGACTTAGTTCAATAGTGTGTGAAAATGGATACTACCCGAGGGATGTTCAATATCATGTATATGGTTCAAATTCAGATGATCGGGTAATATTTTTGGCGGATGAGGTTGCAGGGACTACTGATTCGTATAGGTTGACGTTGGGCGTGTTATATGTACACTTAACGGGGTACGTTCTGGGGGCAGTCTGGGCATCCTCGATTCTTGCATTTGATATTGTTAGAATATGCGCTTATTGTTTGCTCTGTGATGTGTTTTTTGAATACGTGTCTACTTTGATTTTTAGTCATAGTGTTATCTAACATACAATTCCTTACTCGATTTAACTCGATTGAACATTTTTTTTAATTAAATTTTCCAATGAGTTTTAGAACAGACAAACGGACATACATAATTATACAGCTCCTATACCCTTTAATATATACAAGTATAAATGTACAAAGTTTGTCTTTGCGGGTAAAGCATCGTGTAGAAAGTTTATCACAAACAAAGTGATAAACCGCGCGTGAAACTCGTGCTGATAGAGATTTAAACCCGCAATGAGATCGGATTAATGGTCCATGAACGATGCTCATTTCTCAGTGAATAAATCCAATGAGCGTTCACGTGTTCGGGATAATTTATGACATGGCAATAACCATTATATCGGCTTGTCTTTTGGTCCGATTGGTAAAAGGGTAGTTTGACTGCTTGCTCATATCACCGAATCGAGTTGTCAATTAGCTGGAAACTGAACGACAAAAACGCCCCTTTAGACCCGGTTTTGGCTGGACCGTCAATGTAGGTTTAGACCAGGTTTAAACTCGGAGGTTTGAACCTGAGATGACGAATCCGGCCTATAATGTTCCCTTTCAAAACATCAAATGTTCCCAGGTTTTGCACTGTTGGACTGTGATTTCTACTCTACGGGTATTGGCCATAAAGATTCGTGGCATGACCGAAAGGATGGTGAACTTCAGGTTGAGAATAATCATAATTAGAGGGAGGACCGTATGCGACAACAAGGCGGCGTTCTATTTAAAATAGAAAATAATACATTTCCATAAGGGCTATTCATTGAAAGCAACAAAGGGAAAGTAATTGGTCGATTTGAGGGAGTCGCTTCGGACTATAGCATGATTGAATTTATCTCGGTTAGGTCGATTTGAGGGAGTCGCTCCGGAGCATGGCATGATTAAATCTAAATCTTGATTAACAACAATTGAAATGTCAGTACTGTACCTTCCTAATTAAAATCGACAGTTGGGGATGGGTTATTGTGTTTCCATCACTGGATGTCGTGTTTCTCGCTAAATATTTGGTTCCATAAGTGGGGGCAAATCGCAGGTGGATAATTTTTAAGTGACTTGACCGCAAACGCTACGGTGCTGCGATGTATGCAGCTACGATTGTATCCACTTGATCGATCACATGATAGCACAATGTTATATCACATTTTCCGCATTATGCAGCTTCAAGTATATACATATACATAGCATGTATCTCAATTTTCTAAACTAACAAGTTGAACTTGAAAGTTCATAATTATGCAATTTAATATTGTTTTTATTTTGACATTTCTGTACCTGTCAACTCCTCAGCTGCCCCAATTTCAACAATTGCGGCAGCCCTCTTCTTATTGTGTGCATGACAGGTGGCTGATATATGGTATAAGCCTGCACTCACTGTCGTGCCACATCTCCACCAATGTGGCCTCCAAGAAGTTTGTGAACTTTGCGCCATTTTTGATTTTCTTTCTTCTTGTTGTCGTATTTACAACATGACCAGTGCGACATTGGTCATGTGACAGCTACAATCGAGCGCGTGTCCATGGTCACGCCACGATTTTCCTGGTAAAAATCAAACAGTGCTTGGTCGCTACGATTTGGCTACGATATTGTCGTGGGCATGCGCATTGGGTGATCCACCTGCGATTTTCTCCACTTACGATTATAATTACCCATAAATGTCTAGCCTCCTTTTAAAAGGACGCTTATAATTTCTGCTTAGCTGGGTATTTGTAGTGGAATGTTCCACTATTGAAAGTTCGTGAATGTATAAATATAGAACATCCTTGACAGTACAGCATGATACTAAATTCGATCCGAAATTTCAGCATTATTTTTGCCTGTAAGTCGGGTTTTAATTGTTGCTGTTTTTTTCATGGAAAATAAACCAACAAGGGAGGTAATTTCACACAATAAATATTGTTTACCACATGTTATATCTTATTTCAGTATTATCACAATATTGTTTTTAAATGAATATATGATAAATTTATTGCAATTTGTGGATATATCTAGCGACAATATCTCCTTGATTCCGAGTACTTTATAAATGACGCTAGGCATGGCTGGGGCCCCGAATATTTTGATTCCCGATCCGTTATAAAGTATACTAGGCATATGCATGGTCAAATGTTTACAATGTTAATGTTATGAATTTTATCGTGTATAGATTTTGCGGTAATGCAAACAGAGATTTCAGGTTATAAGAACTAGCGGCGTAGCACATCGGTTTGCTAGGGGCCACCCCACAACACCCTTTATTTTACGGTAATCGGTCAAATAAACGAAATATGACCTAAATCGGACAAAGGACCGAGAGGCGGCATGGGTACCCTATTTGAACTCCTCTGGGTGCCGACCATTTTGGATCGGGTTGGGGTGTGAGGGGTGAAGATGTATAATGTCTTGGGCCACCATACAGCACACTCAAGTCGGTCAAATAGCGGAGATATGGTATGGGTGCCCTATTTCACCCCATCTGGGCGGCGACCATGCCATTTTTGATCGGGTGGGTGAAGATGTAGAATGTTTTGGGCCCACCCTACAACACCTTTTATTTGATTTAAGTCGGTCAAATAGAGGAGATATGGCATGGGTGCCCTATTTCAACCCCTCTGGGTGGCGACCATTTGGCATCAGGTGGGATGTGAGGGGTGAAGATGTATAATGTCTTGGGCCACCATACAGCACCCTCTATTCAACCTAAGTCAACCCTACCACACCTTTTATTTGACTTAAGTCGGTAAAATATTGGAGATATGTCATGGGTGCCCTATTTATCCCATCTGAACGGCGGCCATTTTGGATCGGAGTGGGGTGTGAGGGGGTGAAGATGAAGACTGTCTTGGAACCCATACAACACCCTTTATTTGACCTAAAACGATCAAGCAGCCGAGATATGGCATGGTTGCCCTATGTCAACCCCTTTAGGCGGCGACCATTTCGGATCGGGGTAGGGTGTGAGGGGTGAATATGTAGAATGTCTTGGGCCACCATACAGCACCCTTTATTCGACCTAAGTCGGTCAAATAGCGGAGATATGACATGGGTGCCCTATTTCAACCCATCTGGGTGGCGACCATGTTGAATCGGGGTGGTGTGTGAGGGGTGAAGATGTAGAATGTCTTGGGTCCACCCTACCACACCGTTTATTTGACCTAAGTCGGTCAAATAGCGGAGATATGGCATGGGTATTTGATCCCTTCTGGGCGGCGGCCATTCTGAATCGGGGTGGGGTGTGAGGGGAGAGGATGAAATATTCGCTTGGAGGCCACCCTATAAAATACTTTATTTGACCTAAATAGTCTAATGGCCGATATATGGATTGGGCGCCCTCTAGGTGGCGACCATTTTAGATCGGGATGGGATGTAAGGGGTGAAGATGTAGAATGTCTTGGGCCCACCCTACCTCACCTTTTATTTGACCTATTTGATACCCTCTGGACGGCGACCATTTTGGATCGGGGTGGGTGTGAGGGGTGGAGATGTACACGAAAGGGACCACCGTACAATACCCTTTATTTGACCTAAACGGTCAAATAGCGGAGATATTGCATGTGGGCCCTATTTGAACCTATCTGGATGGCGGCCATTTTGGATCTGGTGGGTGAGAGGGTGAAGAAGTATAATGTCTTGGGGACCATCTGCAATACCCTTTATTTGACCTAAATCGGTCAAATGACAGAGATATGGCATGGGTTCCCAATTTGAACCCCTCTGTGCGGCGACCATTTTTGATCGGGGTGGGGTGAGTGGGGTGTGTTGAAAGAGTGTCTTGGGGGTCACTCTATTTGACCTACATATATCTTTTTCGAATAAGGAATAAGGAAAACAACACTTGCCGGTTGGTATCAATTCACAGTTCTTGATGATACCAAATGTTATTCCATGTTGCATGATATAATTAATATAGTTAAAATGAACATAAATTGACCATGTGTATGCCTAGCGTCCTTTATAAAGGACGGTTCTTTGGCTGGGTTAAAATTTGGGAAAAAACCCTTTACATTGCCATCCAATGTTAATTTTGCCCATTACTAACCTGAAACTATATAATGTCATAAAAATAAATAAGAAAAAAAAAGTTCGGCATATATGGGTTCAAAATTAATCGCAGCACTAACTAACGCTCTTTGTTCTGTGAAGCAACATACAGGAAGATATTTAAAGGTACTCAATCCGATTCGTTGGTCCCTTTATCATCAGATTCCAACAACATCAACGTCATTTTTGAAATTCCGCTTTAGTTATCAGAATCGATTAATTGCCCAAACATAAGGCTAACCAAAGTCAACTATATAGTATAAAATTGTCCAAAACCTGTTATTTATCAACATTTTGTTCAACGAAATTTTGTCGTTTGTCAAATATCTGACCCCCAAAAAACACTTGATTTTGGAGTTATCGATCTTTGTCCGCAATTCGGTCAGATGCCGTCTTCTTGTTGACTTTTACTGGGCCACTAAACGTATCGGTGGTGAAAGATAATATATTTCCAAATCGATATATGATCACTACGAGCTTTGGTGGGTGGGTTCATTTGATCACTGTGAGCTGTGATGGGTGGGTTCCTCGACTTAAATCAACATTATTTTTACCCACTACGGTCCGATACCGTCTTCTCGCTGACTTTTACTGGGCCACTAAACGTATCGGTGGTGAAAGATAATATATTTCAAAAATCTAAATCAACATTTTTTTACCCATGATGCCAAATAAATAGTAATTGAGGGGCGCTTAATCGGATTGTACTTATTTAACCAGTTGTACAAATACAGAGATGCACGAGTATACCTTTCGGGCGGATCTTCCTAACCGAATACTTTTTAATAAAGTTTCGATAATTATATTTCTGCACTGAATGGTATGAAGATACATTGTCCGATTTCCCCCATGAAACAACAATTTTAACTTGGATTTTGTGTAAATTATGTTGTTTTTAGACCAATTTGCTACTTCGTTCAAATGTTGAGGGCGATGTCAATGTTGAGGGCGAAATTAAAGTTACACATATATATTTGGGTCAGCAATTTTAAAACGACCACTTATTTGGTGAGAAAGTGCATTTCCCCACAAGTAATCTTCACAATCAAAGTAAAATCGATTAACATTATGGCTTTCAGTTATCGCCATTCAACTCCGAAAATTTCGACCCAAAACTCTATTTTGAGTTTTAGCGCGAAACTTTCTGACTCATTTCGTGCTCCCCCAATCGAAGCTGGTCAAAAGGAAATTTGAATGTCAGACTGGCTTTTAGTTTAGCGTTCGGCATTCGTTTGGCTTCGCATGAAGTTGCCGATGCATTCCGCGTTAGACATTCGAGTCGTAAAGTCGATTTTGGGTATTTTGTGCGTAAGGTCTTCTGGTGGCCCAATATATGAATCTGGTCCCAATTTGGTCGTTTTCCCTCATTTCCAGAACATAGCTTGACATGGTAAATGTTTTCCTTTGAACATTAATATCATATCTAGATATTACTAGGCCGAGCCGGAGCAAACCGCTATATATTATAAACATATCACAAGGGTAAGATCCCTCATATATAATACCCTAATATATCCTATGTTATTCGTCAGACCGTTTTGAAATTATCAACGAATTGAGAGCATGGTAAATTCAGAACATTGTGGCAAATTATTCCGATGGTTTTCCAGCTTTCTTATGAATGTCGCTTAATTGGAAATATATATGTAGATTATTATAGATAATCCAAAATACATAAAGTTGCGTCCCTTTGCTATCTAAATTCGGGATCGATACCGAATCGGTTCCCCAATTCGTATATTTTCGATTCGGCCTATTCTTTACCATTGATGGGGACAAACAACTAAATTACTTATTTATGGAGCTCAATTTTATTGGAAGATAATTAGCTACTATTTAGAATTTCACTTCAAGTCTTACCTGAACTAGTATAACCATCTAACGTTTAGTCCTGACATACATGAACGAATCCTCAAAACTTGCCACCTGGTCTCCTCCTTAAGTCATACACCAGGAAATGTCAAGCCGAATTGAGTTGTAAGGCAGGGCACCGTCTATCATATCGTAAGGCTCTGTATATATTAAGGCAACAATACAGTATCGCGACCAAATCGAATTTTCTTCTCTTGGCACGAAGAACTAAAATGAATCAGATAAACTCATCCTGGCTCATAGCATGTCCCACGAAGAATGAATACCAATTCGACATGTCAATATATATGCCGGGTGTTCGGTGGTACAGTGTATGGGTCGATATATTGCCTTTGTTCTTATGTTCATTGTTATTAACTATCCAATAAGGATATTTCGCATTTCCAAACCACTGTTATGAAAAGGCACGGCTCCAGAGGCATAACCGATCCCAGTCCATTAAGATACAACATTTATTAGAGACGGACCACCGTGTATATCCGGTACCGGTCTAAGTCCAATATATATCGCATGTCGTATATCGTAAGGTTCTGTATATATTAAGGCAACAAGAGTCGAGACCAGACAGAATTTTCTTCTCTTGGAACGCAGAATTAAAATGAATCAGAAAAACTCGCCCAATCTCAAAGCATGTCCCGCGAATAATGAATACCAATTCGCCCTGTCAATATATAAGACTCTATGCCGGGTGTTCTGGGTGCAGTGTACTGGTCGATAGATTGTCTTCTAATGTCCATTGTTAATAACAATCCAATAACGATATTTCGCATTTCCAAACCACTGTTACAGCTCCAGAGGCATTACGGATCTTAGTCCAATGAGATATCATATTTAATTGAGACTGACCACCGTGTATATCCGACACCGGAAATTGCTCCGGAATTCAGAATTTGTTAACAATAAGTCTCGATTTCTGGAGAAGGGGCCCAATTAAATTGTTTTGTTGATGAAATGTATGAATGAACAAAATGGAGAAAAGAAAAAAACTCATTGCATCGATTTGATTTTGATGGTACCCCTGTAAGTAAGGAGGAATGTTAGGTACTATAAATTGGTTGGTTGCAATCTTGTCGAACACTTCGCATCATTCGAATAAATACAGGTGGCACTTACATAAATAATGTAAGGCATCTTAAACTCCGTACCGACATATCCAATGAGAGGTATCGGATATAACTATGTAATTTCGGTTCACTACAGTAGTTGTGAATTTTGCAGTGTAAGATACTTAGTTTGCTTGGACCATTCGTACTGAATTGGGGAGATGTTGTGGATGGGCAAACAAATTCTTAAATTCAGGGAGAGTACTATCATTTGCAATAGGCTTTGGCATTTTGAACTCGATTGAGTCCAATGTGACCTTTTTATCGGGACTCCCTGACGTCACGAAGTAACTCTATCGGTGAAATTGTGATGATCGCGCAATACTCTGGTTGGTTTAGCAGCAGTTTCACTTTCACATTGAGTGTTGTTTTTCACTTCCTTGTTTATTGTTCCAAATCATGCTTTCTGATGATCAAATACAGGCTTCATAGAGAATCAAGTGCTGACAAATACCCAAAATAACCACAACAGTTATATTCCCCAAATTTGTATAAATATATACAGATGGATAATACTAATGTCATTATACAATGCTGTGTACAGAATGTGTTTTTGTTGTTCTCGTCCAGGTTATGGTGAAAAGTCACATTGGACACGTCACTGCGTGCTCCGTCCAATATGACTTTTCCCCACAACCTGGATGAGTATAAGAAAAACACACACTGTACACACCACTGTATAATAACTTTAAAATAACAGAACACATCCCGTATTTTTAAACGGGCATAAACGGGTGTACATAAACAATCAGTTAGTATCCAAACACTACCCCCACGGGAATTATGTAGCAAAAACATTATACTAGGAACTAAAATTCTAACCATATCTACTGTACGATTTCAGAGAACACAACCGTTCCTTACTACTTTATTCAGGGGCAACAGGGCGCCTTATTGAGTATAAACATAACGGAAATTATAACTCTAACTAGAATGAACTTGAAAAATTGAAAAGCAATTTCGATACTTCCATGTTCGCCAATGACGGAAATTGTGTTACCTGATAAAGCGTCAGTTTTCAGGAGACACACATCAGTGTGGTGATACTGTAGCTCATAGTAATACTCGGCGATCACAGATTATATCCACTAAATTCCATCAAAATATACACCAAAAACAAGAGATACACACCAACACGCCATTTCTCCAAAACCGGAAGACAAATCCGTAACCCATATACATCATTATACAGCGCAGATTATGATGCACATAATGCAAAAAGTCCAAACTCAATATCTTAAACCGTTCTGGATTTTGTATAAAGAGCGTTATTTTATTATTCGACCAGTAGCCAACTGTTAAACCGGATGTGCGAACCCTACGATTTTTGAGTATTTTAGAACACGCATACGTGCGCAAATAATGAAAAAAAGTCCGAACCCGATATCTACAGCCGTTTCGGAGGAGATACGCTAACAACAATAAAACACATAAAGAGCGTTGTTTTCAAAGGTCAAGGTCAGGCGAAATTCCATATTAGTGTATCGACTGCATATGCACAATGGCTATGCAGGTACAAAATTTCAAATCAATTGGCCACGCCGTTTCGACGACAATAGAAATCAAACATCGATTTTGCAAATTTGCAAGTCATTCTAGGGGCACGAAACAAAATCAGGTATTTAAGCAGCCATAACTCTAGAAGTTTAAATCCGATTTTAAATTTTTAAATAGTGTAATAGTGATCAGCGGCAACTAATGATGATGTCCACCAATTTTCCTCAAAATCTGCACCAAAATAGTTTTGAGATACATACCCACACGCCCGTTCTCCCAAACCGGAAATGAAATCCGTAAACTTTATATATCATTATATAGCGCAGAGGTTGATGCACATAATGCAAAAAGTCCTAACTCAATATCTCAAGCCCTTCTGGATTTTGTATAAAGAGCGTTCTTTTATTATTCGACCAGTGGCGAACTTTTAAACTGAAAGTGCGACCCCTATCATTTTTCAGTATTTTAGAACACACACACTAGCGCAAATAATGAAAAAAGTCCGAACCCGATATCTCAAGTCGTTTCGGAGGAGATACGCTAAAAACAATAAAACAGATACAGGTCAAGGTCAATGTTACACGAAATTCCCTCTTTGAGTATCGACTGCGTATACTCAATGACTATGCAGGTACCAAATTTCAAATCAATCGGCCAAGCCATTCCGACGATATAATAACTCAAACCTAGATTTTGCAAGTCATTTTAGTGGCGAGAAAAACCCCCAAAAATCAAGAAAATGGCGATAACTCCGAAGGTCAGGGTCGGACGAAATTCTCAATAGGCTATTTTACCAGATATTGTAAAGTTATATACTGAAGCCAAAACAGCAGGTGAATCGGTCCAGCCGTTCTTGAGATATAAGCATGTTATTGGAATAATAATAATAAAAAAACTAGAATGAAACTGAAATCCACCAAATTCCATCAAAATCTGCACCAAAACAATTTGAGATACATACCAACATACCGGAAGTGAAATCAGTAAAATGTATCATATATAGGTAGTACCAACACACCATCCCATACCGCCACCCATAGTAACTTATGCGCCGCAGGCGCGCGTATATAGGTAGTACATATAGTATATAGGTAGTAAACAACCCATCACCCCATCCC
Organism: Siphonodentalium dalli; assembly: GCA_032622095.1. Taxonomy (NCBI): domain Eukaryota; kingdom Metazoa; phylum Mollusca; class Scaphopoda; order Gadilida; family Siphonodentaliidae; genus Siphonodentalium; species Siphonodentalium dalli. Next base: position 6,279,790 of record CP136063.1, on the reverse strand, counting down.
ACCACCAATAGTATCTAATGCTCCCGTATATAGGTAGTACCCACTCATCATCCCATCCCGCCACACATAGTATCTTATGCTCCGCAGGCGCTCGTATATTGGTAGTACCCACCCACCATCCCATCCCGCCACCCATATTTTCTTATGGGCAGCAAGCGCTCGTATATTGGTAGTACCCACCACCCCATCCCGCCACCTATAGTATCTTATGCGCCGCAGGCGCTCGTATATAGGTAGTACCCACCCACCACCCCATCCCGCCACCCATAGTCTATTATGCGCCGCAGGCGTTTGTATATAGGTAGTACCCACCCACCACCCCATCCCGCCAACCATAGTATCTTATGCGCCAAAGGGCTCGTATATAGGTAGTATATCATTAGAGAGCACAGACGCTGATGCACATAATGCAAAAAGTCCCAAATCAATATCCCAAGCCCTTCTGGATTCCGTATAAAGAGCGTTTTTTTTCCTTCGATCAGTAGCAAACTGTTTAACCGGAAGTGCGACCCCTATCATTTTTCAGTATTTTAGACAACACATACAGTCGCAAATAATGAAAAAAAGTCCGAACCCGATATCTCAAGCCGTTTAGGAGGAGATACGTTAACAACAATAAAACAGATAAAGAGCGTTCTTTCCAAAGGTCAAGGTCAGACGAAATTCATTATTTGTGCATCGACTGCGAATACCCAATGGCTATGCAGGTACACAATTTCAAATCAATTGGCCAAGCCGTTTCAACGATATAAGAAATCAAACATCGATTTTGCAATTTTGCAATGCATTTTAGGGGCGCGAAAACCCCATAAAAATCAGGTTTTCAAACCTTAGTTTTGAGATACATACCCACACGCCCGTTCTCCTGAACCGGAAGTGAACTCCGTTAACTATATATACCATTAGAGAGCGCAAAGTTTGCTGCACATCATGCAAAAAGTCCAAACTCAATATCTCAAGCCCTTCTAGATTTCCTATAAAGAGCGTTGTTTTATCCTTAGACCAGTAGCGAACTTTTAAACTGGAAGTGCGAACCCTATCATTTTTCGGTGGTACATAACACACATAAATGCGCAAATAATGAAAAAAGTCCGAATTCGATATATCAAGCCGTTTCGGAGGAGATACTGGAACAATAATAAAACAGATAAAGAGCGTTATTTGCAAAGGTAAAGGTCAAACAAAATTCCCTATTTGTACCCCATGGCTATGCAGGTACAAAATTTCAAATTAATCGGTCAAGCCGTTTCGACGATATAAGAATTCAAACATCGATTTTGCATGTTACTTTTGTGTCGAGAAACCCCCCCAAATATCAACAAAATGGCGATAACTCCGAAGGTCAAAGTCGGACGAAATTCTCAATAGGCCATTTTACTAGAACTTCCAAAGTTATTTACTGAAACCGAAAAAATCGGGCGAATCGGTTCAGCCGTTCCCGAGATTAAGGCACGTTATTGGAACAATAATAATAAGAAGAAAAAAAATAAAAGCCAGAAGAATTACAATATACTTCCATGTTAAAACATGGAAGTATAACTAGAATGAAACTGGAATTGCACAGCAATTTCGATACTTCCATGTTCACCAATGACGGAAATTGTGTCACCTGATAAAGCGTCAGGAGACACATATCAGTATGGTGATACTGTAGCTCATATTAATACTCCGCAACCACAAATTATATCTACCAAATTCCATCAAAATCTGCACCAAAAACAATTTGAGATACATACCAACACGCCATTTCTCACAAACCGGAAGACAAATCCATAACCCGTATACATAGTCCGTATATAAATAAGAAATATTGCATAAACAGTATGTTATTGTCATATGTTTGACCATTGTTATGTAAACACAAGCATACAAAGTTACTTTTCTGGCGTTTGTTTATATTATGATGGTAAACATAAAGAGCGTTCTTTGTTGGTGAATTCCTGATATGGAACTAACAAAGAGCGTTTTATGCCATTTATGTGTGATTAGCCAGTAGCATTGTGCGGTCTTCTGTAACACAATCAGGCTCTTGCTTAGGCAAAATATAGTAGGTATTTACGATAACATGCTGTTTATGGCATATATGAACGAAACTGTATGCGTTTTAATGTTTTTCTGTTTACAGTGTTTGGAACAAATATGAATATTTTCGACAATTAAGACCTCACGTGCGTTTAAGAGATAAAAGAATAATGCTATCGCATATATCACCCAATTTTTAATATGTAAAATAAAACATTTGAATTGGCATACTTGTGTTCTTGAGTGGGCAAGCCACAACAAGGTTCCCATAAATACACTATGTTCAAAGACTCGGCCCCTTTAGCGCTATTAGGGAAATAACCTCTTCCATAAATAGGAACCATATATGCCTGACTATTAAAATCCCACGATCGATCAATTACTGCATGTATGTATCATAGGGCTGTGATGATATGCATTGTCAAGATACAATACGAATCACGACACATGACCAACGTACATATCGTTTGAATGTGTATTGCTGTTGTATGGTGCCCACACCACAAGGCACCCTGTGCCAATGCATTTTCTTATATATGCTGCGAGTCGACCATAGGTCGCCTCGCATATATAAGAGAATGCATTTGCCTTACAAATTATATATTAGTTTTTTATAATTGTTAACAAATGTAAAAGTTATAAAAAATGACCAACAAAATTATATTAAATGACAAACAAATTGTAAAAAATGACAAACAAATTATAAAAAATGACAAAACATTGTTAAATAATGTAAGATATAATAGATTCGGATATTTGTATAATGTTTTCTTACATTCTTTAACATTTATTTGTCATTTTTTATCATTGTTTTGTCATTTGTTATCATTTTTTTTAATCATTTTTTGTTATCATTTTTTATCATTTTTACATTTGTTAACAATTATAACATATCATACAGTATCATATATAATTTGTTAGGCCAATGCATTATGTAATGTATGCGAGGCGACCATGTGTGTGTTTCTTTAATCTTACTGTCATATTCAACGATACGATACATGTCACGATGTGCATATCATTTGAATGTGTATCGTGATACATTTAATTAACGATGAAATGATACAGCCCTAATGCATCACTATTAAATGTATGATCATGTGTTGTACAGCCACAAAGAATAACTTATTTCCATATATATGCATCAACGTATCAATGACATTGCCTGATCATCAGAGCCATGCATACCAGAGCCATGCGTTGCATCATTGTGCGAATATGGTTGATATCCATGGAAGAGGCTATTTCCTAGCGAAGCGTAAATTACTCATTCGTTGAGAATGACAATCGCACATGTTTCGATTAAAACACGATGCATCCACTGCATCGGTCCATGTATACAGCTATGCTCTGATTAATCGATCATCCTTAAAGATGGTCTATTTCTTTGTAAACATGTGCTATATAGTTAATGAGGTGTAACATATTAGATATCAATCGAAGTCTCCTGTTCACAAATGATTCTATCGATTAATATTGATTATGTTTCCAATATGTTCTGGTCTTAAAATGTATGGTTGTTTAGCTAACGAATAATAGTAGCTACTGCTAGCAGAAACAATACATTTTATTGTGTAATATTGTCACAAATAAACGTTAATAGGCTCATTATCGGTTATAAATATGCAATAAAACAATACAAACAATCAATCTGTTACACTTGAAGTTCGGAATGTACCTTTTGGAACACCCTAATGATCTATATCACAATATGCTATCGTCTGTTCTAAAATAGAATAAAGTGTCCCATGAAAACTTTACGGAGAGGGGTCTTCAGTTCATGTTTATTATTTTATACCCACGCAACTATTTCAAATTTGTTATTTAAAGAGATACTCTATCTTTAACAACGTTTACTTCCTGTATTAATTCAACGTTAAGCCACCGCATTACCTTAAGTATGATGGTCTCCAAAACGGAGCCTCGCATATATTATATGTTACGGGACGCCTATTGGTCCGATATGCTGCCATGTGAGGCGAATGAGATCAATATTAGGCAGCGCCGTAGGCCGAGCCGAATATTGATATCGCTGAGCCTCACATGACACCATATCCGACCACTAAGTGTCCCATAACGTATATATTATGTCAGTGGATTAAATCCAGGATATCCCTTTAATTAATCGTCGCTGTAATGTATTGTCATTTGGTAAGTTAAATGTGTCGTCTAATCCATTAACTTATGTAAGGTCACAGTGACGCGTCATGGGCGTTGAGCGTCAACACATTGAGTCAATGGCTATTTACCAGAAGAAGGACAACTTGCTGAGTTTGATAGTTAAGTTATGAGTCTTTCGAAAACCTCAAATATATCGCATGCCGGTTTTGGTACATGGTAATATATCTTTAAATTCGCAGAAAAATGATTTCCGACAGATATTCCCTTTCTTGGCTCCAAAATACACCAAAAATATTCCCGAAGCGACTGAGTTTCGGAAAACAAGATGGTGTATAAGCACCTAATTCTAATTTCATATGGGGGTCACTGACCTAATATGGGTTCATATACCGTCACTATTTATTGACGCTGATTCGCTAACCACAAGAGCTGATATAATACAAGATAATACATTGGTCTATCACTAGTTATAGTCATATTCAAAAATATTGTCATTAAAGACAAGGATATCTTTCGCGACGGGTATTATTGTTGTTGTTAAACCAGTCACATCAGATAAAACCACAACTCAATATTTCGGTGTTGAATGGGTCACCGTGAAACAATCTCCACAACAAATTCACCACGGTGTTGTGTGTTTTGCCTATCGCACATTCATTGTGTGATGTATATAAACAAACTCTCGGGTCGCACTCGTGTGGCTAGTGGATACTAGCGTATGCATGCTATCATCATACTATTTGTATATTCTTGAGGAAAGTCATAATTAGATAACATTTATTTCTGAACTATAACATACAGCCAAGGCCATCCGTGCATTTAACCCTTTACCCGACAAATCGGCCAAAAACGCCCAAATAAAGCTTCAAAAACCTAAAATATCTTCGGTCTGTCTCAATAACACCATACAAATATGGATATCATTGGAACCGGTTCATCGACCACATTGTGATGATTACAGTTATGCCCTGTGCCAATGCATTCTCATATATATGCGAGTCGACCATAGGTCGACTCGCATATATAAGAGAATGCATTGGCCTAAAACAATTCTTTTTTTAACACTTTTTACCATTTTTTCTTATATTCTTTAACAATTTTATATTTTTTTCTTACATTTTTTACCAATTTTTATAATATTTTTCTACATTCTTTGACAATTTGATCATTTTTAATATCTGTTAAGCCAATGCATTCTCTTATATGTGCGAGGCGACCTATGGTCGACTCGCATATATAAGAGAATGCATTGGCACAGGGCCGTTCTGTTGGGTAAACGGTTAACCGCGTACGTCAGTCCATTCCCCTGCATATTCGAGGCTCCCTATATGAGATTCGCATGTATAAGAGAAAGAACTGGCCGAGGATATTGAATGCTGCACCAGCGCAGCCCATTTCATGAACAACAGGGTTATATGGGTCGAGTGACGATCCAAATTTTTATATGGGACAACTTGAATTACTGCAAAGCAGATGATATCGTGCAACGACTGATATGGCGAAATGTTTTCTCGGGCGAATCGCCAACGAATTCCAATCAATAGTGTTATTTGCAACATTGTCATCAGTGAAGCTTTCACATAATAATAATATAACACAATAACAAAAACATAACACAGTGATCAACATGCCATAGTTCAACCTAATAACAACATTACACAGGAAAAAACATTCAATAGGTTTGTATTATAATAATATAATGCGGGGACCAACATCCCACAGTTCAACCTAACAAATGACACAATTATCGTGGGGACCAACATTCCATAGTTCAACCTAACAATAGCATATCATCGCGGGGACCAACATTCCATCATATACTCTTCACACCTCCTAACGTCACATCTACATATCATACAATTTCATTACAGTATAACGAACATATAATCAATCAGCCACTAAATACCCAATCAAATAGCAACGACCAGATACAAGATATTGGTCCCATGATGTCTAAATGAGGTATTCATGAGACAGCATGGTACCAATATCTTGTATACATATTACCATTTTAAGAATATTGGGTATCATCTTTCTATGTGAGCGGAACGACCAAAAAAGCTTATAGCTTACTGTCGTCTCCGTTTCCAACCGATATAAACTGCCTGCAAATCTCCGATAACATACACCAACAATTTTATGTCAACTATACTATTAATTTGTTATGTTTATGTATCTGTATGTATTGTCTTTGTGTTGGAACAAAGTATGTTTAAAAAAAAAAGAAAGAAAAAAACATTCCATAGTTCAACCTAACAATAGCATATCATCGCGGGGACCAGCATTCCATAACAGACACACCCCATGGGCGCTTCAAAGTAGGACCAGTCCGTGTTGTTTCGGACATATCTATTCGCATTCAACGGCGATCAGTTCATGTTAATCACGTTGTTGGGCGTGGCTAACCGACTATTGTGTCCAATGGCGGCCAGTGCACGGATTGTGCGTCGTGATCGGCCAAAACACTCTCGACGGCAAATGTCCAGTTGATTGCATTATGTGGGAGCATTTGTGCTCTAAGTCGGACAGCACGCAAATAGGTCTTTACCAGAATAAGTCTCGTCTTCGACCCGATTGATTCTGGTAAAGAACAATTCTAACCTTTGCACAGAGACCAACATTCCACAGTTAAACCTAACAATAACAAAACGCGGGTAAAAACATTCCATAGTTCATCATAATAATAAAATAACACAGGGGCCAAAATTCTTTGTGCAAACAATAATACCGTTGTTTTTCATCGCGTCGAAATAAATTCGACCGAATAAATGGACGCGACTCCCGCTGACAACTGCCTTTGACAAGCCTGCGTTTGAATGCTGGACCGATACAATGATATTAAAATAATAATCTTAAGAATGTGATATCGATCCAATGTGCACGTATACTTTACCCAAAGGTCACTCGATCGAATTTCGTCCAAGGCTTGGTATCGGTGGTTATGCTAGAACTGTGGTGTGTTGGTCCCTTAGTCGATACGATGAACAGTTTTATACCAATATCTACAAATAGTATTTATTAATCAATGAGAAAAACATTTAGTTAAGTATAACAGTGTTATCATAGTACATCGAACATTTAGCTTATTGTGTGTACACTAAGGCATGAATATAAAAATATATTATTAGAAGTTTAAAAGTTAAGTTTTATCAACGGACCATACCATTTCCTCGAAGGGTGACACGCAGGGAAGTGGCTAGAGGGTCTTCATCGGGGGTGTCCACCTTGGGAAATTCCAACTGCACCCCCTCCCCGTTGAGTCAGAATCAGACCAACACAAGTTTTTGCATAATTCCATTTGCACACCCCCTTGTACATCAGTGCTCAGGCCTAATTTCCTATATATTCATAACACACGGTTCAATATTCCCGGCATGAGAACATTAATATATTTGAACCTGAATATTGCAAAAAAAACAACTAGTGGTCTAATTCCAGACAAATGTACACAGATGCGGAAAAGAGACCAGGACACACCGGGCCGACCATGGTTGTTCGGCCCGGTGTGAGTAAATTTTGAAAACTATACAAGAAAATCGCAAATCCTAGCATCTAGACTTGCCTCAGCTGAAGCTTTCCTAGTGTTGGAAATTTCAAACCCCATACTCCCCTCATGTTGGAAAATTGTATGTAACATTAAATATGTGTTGACTGTAGAACGGCACTTGGTCAATGTATTTGTTTGTAAAACTACACATTGCTATCTGTATTAAATTTTCAACTAATGACCATTTATGTCCACAAGTTTGACTAAATGTAGTAAAATATTGTTTTGCTAAACTAATTAGCAGTTTTGTATTGGCCATGGGGATGGGGTAATGACACATAATGTGCGAAAATTTTGAAATCTGAACAAGTAAAATCGCAAAATCCTAACATCTAGACCAGCCTCAATCCTTCCTACTGTTGGAAATTTCAAACCCTACACCCCCACTTAGGTTGGACAATTTCCCACTGATGACAATTTCAATGACAATGTTGACCAAATGTATGACAATATTGTTTTCTTAAATTAACTAGAAGTTTTTGACTGGCCACGGGGGAGGGACTAGGACACAAGGGTTTCCAAGTGTTGGAAATTTCCAATAAGGATGGAAAATTTCCAACTGATGACTATTTCTGTCAAAATTTTGGTCCAAAAACAATACATTCCCCCAACAAATTGTTTTATAATCAAACTACAAGAACTAATGTTTTGGCAGGTATGAAATTTCCAACTGTTGAGAATTTTGACCAAAGTTGGGGGGACACGCTCCGCCCCAACACCCCCCTGTCGCCACGTCTCTGGTGACACGGCGACGGGAGAATGCATGGAGATGTTGGATGAATTGTTGGGTGATTCACGCCGACTTTGGTCAAAATATATCACCAGTTGCATTGCCATGTCATACACGATACAAATTCACACCATATTCAGGCAATGTGTTTATTTTAGACCAATTTTGCATCCAGCTTAGTTCTCTTCTTGTTTGGTCAAAATTGTGGTCCAAATGGCCATCAGTTGGAAATTATCGGGCGGTATCAGGTTTGACATTTCTAACAGATGAAAAATTTGAGGTACCAGCCTAACAATTCCTACCCATGGCGAGATGGGGTGGAAATTGAATTTCGCAAAACTGGGATTTTCGTCTGGTTCAATTGTCATAGTTGGAAAAGTAAAGTTGGACACCTCTATGTTCACGTTCCTGGGTCCAAATATGTTATCTTTTAATTTGAGGGGAGTGGTGTCATCATCAAAATAACCAAGTGAACGTTGTGTGGTACGAGTGTGGGCGCAATTATGCCTTAGACTGGGCGCATTACGCCTTAGACTGGGCTAGGGTGGTTGTATTTACGCCTTAGATTGGGCGAGGGTGGGATATTTACGCCTTAGACTGGGCGAGGGTTGAAACACTAAACCGTTAGAAAAATAACATACCAGTTGGCAATCATACGCCCGTTACCAGTGTTTTCTGAATCGCAGTAAATGGACACGCCATAGTTATCAATACTGAAATGAAATTACTATGGAAAAATTACAATGAGAGTAGAAGGTCCCGGGTACTGACAACTGCGTAGGAAAGAATATCGGGTGGGTGCGTTCTCCGATAGGCAAAAGACGCAATTTTACAAACTCATGGATTTTTTTCTCAAGACCCTGTGTGCCTTTAATTGACAATTGTAACAGTTTAAAACATATTGCATGTATAACTGCCAAAAACCGTATTTAAGGTACTAGGACCTCATATGGACCTTCGTGGAGATGACATTAAGCAAAACTATGGCATCATGTTGCATATGTGACGGAGAGATGAAAAACTTCCCCCCGATACCCTTCGTAAATAAGCTTCAATAAACGAAAAACTAAAATAAATAAACTTGTCCCCATGGAACTAAGACGGTTACGCCTAGAGCATTGTGAACAAGAACAGAGCGGCGAGCAACAGTCTCAAGCATTAATATGAATCATATTGTGAGATATATCAATTGCTAGAACATAACTGTCACAAGTGTATCAAGCTAATCGGTGAGGTATTTGCATGTATTAATCCAGATGGCAGGTTGCTCACAACACCTAAAATATCCAAGTATGTCGTAGTGACTGCTTGTCATTTAGCATAACATAAGTTGTTCCAGTAGGCCAAAAAAGGGTCTTATAGTATAATGGTACTAATGGGCTGGTTGAGAGACTAATCAGGAAATAGTTGAAATTATTGAATTTCACATATCATGGTATATATATTTCATGTATCTATATTCAAAGTATGTCAGTTCTAGTTAAATAGGAGCTTAACTGGTATGCCATGGATATACTACAGGCTGTTAACAGTGACTCGAAAGTCAAGATAGAGTTCACTGTCATCAGATGCTATCAGCTTAAGAAGGCGATTGAGTTCACCGCCTTGGTTATGGCATGAACGTACGAATGCGCCAGTTAATTTTCAAAACAACCCGTTTCGATGCATTCACGTATCGAGTGTTGATGCTTTTACATATTGAGTGTTGACGCATTCACCCATCGAGTGTAGATGCATTCACCCATCGAATGTTGACGCATTCACATATCGAATATTGATGATTTCACTAATCAAGTGTTGATTTATTCATCTATCGAGTGTTGATGGATTCACCAATCGAGTCTTGAAGCATTCACATTTCGCGTGTTGATGCATTCACATATCGCGTGTTGATACATGCACATATCACGTGTTGATACATTCTCATATAACAGTTTGATGCATTCAAATATCGTTTGGTGATTCATTCACATATCGCGTGTTGATACATTCTCATATAACAGTTTGATGCATTCAAATATCGTTTGTTGATTCATTCACATATCGCGTGTTGATGCACGCACATATCAAGTGTTGATGCACATTCGTATTTGGGCATTCGTATACCGCTTGTTTGTGAATGCACATGTCACGTCATGCATTCACATACCATGTGTTGTGAACGTTTCGTTCGACGTTATGGCGTGCTGTGCGTTTATTCGGATGTTTCATCATCTGATCAGGATTCGTTTTTCTGAGGGTCCGTCACCTAATTAGCCGTGGCGTGGGGCGTAATTACTCGTATGTTCTGGCATTTACGATTCCAAGAAGAGACGACAATACCGGAAACGGACCTGACCTGTGAAGGCTGTTCGAGTAAACATTGTTGTTGCTTCAAATTGACTGAATGTGTGAGGGTGGCACCACTCTCCGAGGGGTTATTACATAATACCAGTTAACAGATGGGGTGTATACTCAATACAAATTAAGACAACATTTGATGAAGGAGATTTATTTCACTCTTACCGACACATCATACCATCTATTTTCATCACTTTTATCAGAAATGTAATCAGTTGAATTGTGTCATGTTGAGTGATAATGTCCTGATATATAAATGTTACTATATCGTCCGGCTCAGTTATGAGAGAATGCCATGCGTTTTGTATGAGGCTTCACGCTTATATGCTATGCCTAACTATACTTTGCCTACCTATATTTTTATATTGTTTTAAATTGAAACAAATAAAAACCCAACCCTGGTTTACTCGTTAAAATTATCGACTGCAGAGCACTGGACCAACAGCCTATGCAACTGAGACTTTGCTGCTGATCACCATATAAATCCATTGCCAAGTATATAACTGCTCACTAAACATGAAACGTGTACAGACAAACGCCGTTCAGTCGAACATTGGTCACTCGATACATAGCAACTGCAGTCAGAACTAACCGTCTAACCTAAGTTTGACTGTATAGAGTTTAATTGTAACTTTCCACGTTTATGTTGGTGATAAATACACAATATACATTTTTGTTTTCACCTCGTAGTGTTACTAATTTTGTACAAGTTACTACGACATAAATAATGTATTTTCAAATTTCTTCAGTTAACCCTTTACCCAACAAACCGGCCAAAACCGGCTAAATAAAGCTTCAACAGCCTAAAATATCTTCGGTCTGTCTCAATAGAACCATACAAATATGGATATCATTGGAACCGGCTCCTTGACCACATTGTGATAGTTACAGTTATGCCCTGTGCCAATGCATTCTCTGATATATGCGAGTCGACCATAGGTCGACTCGCATATATAAGAGAATGCATTGGCCTAAAACAATTCTTTTTTTAACACTTTTTACCATTTTTTCTTACATTCTTTAACAATTTTATAATTGTTAATGTGTTAAGCCAATGCATTCTCTTATATATGCGAGGCGACCTATGGTCGACTCGCATATATAAGAGAATGCATTGGCACAGGACCCTTCTGTTGGGTAAAGGGTTAACTGTTTAGGCTTTTGGGGTCTCGTTATGTTAATCCGGCGCATTTTGCCACATCAAATTCCAACCACACAATACCTTACTCGTTTAATAGAGTGCGAATTTGGAACTATTGCCCAATGTTTTGTTGTGGGGGCACTGCTCTAGCGGCCGGTGAACACTGGTTCTGAATGCGATGGCTTAACCCTTTCGGTGCCAGGGGCCGATCTCATCGGCCCTAATTTAGGGTATGTAAAATCGGCCCTAAAAAGTTTTTATTTTTTTTTATTTTCGATTTTGTTTGTTTTTTTGGGTTGAATTATTTTTGGGTATGCTTAAGCCCAAACTGGTTAAAACTGGTCAAAACTCAAAACTATCACCAAGTATTCATAGTAATAATATTGATTCCCATGATAAATGTAAGACTCCCTGGCACTAAACCTACAAAATAAGTTTGTTAAAGAATATAAGAAAAAAATATTAAAATTGTAAAAAAAATAATAACAAATGATATATGCGATTCGACCTATGGTCGACTCGGATATAAAAGAGAATGCATTGGCACAGGGTATATGGGTTGATACAATAATCGAACCTGGCACTGAAAGGGTTAAAAGGTCAAAAACGCGGGCAAACAATTCCAAATTTCACACTCAATTAACCATGAGTAAGGTCCGGTGAGGTTGGAAATTTGATGTGGAAAAAAAGCGCCGGATTAACACAACGAAACCTTAAAGATACAAGGTTAATTCTAGTCATCTAATATACCATCATGTATTGCAACCGAAGACTAAATCCACATTTTAATTGAATCACGAATACTATTTAAGACGGGGTGTGAAACTGGCTATGAGTGGAGTATAAATCTCGCGTACTGAAAGGGGTGGTGACACACTCATGTCTGCCCAGCACGCTTCTTCGCTCTGATCACTTTACCTACACACGCCTCATCATCATTCGAGTCTCCCAGAGAGATGTTGACATTGTTTTGAATGATTTCCATGGCATTCCTTTTGCATATGGTCCCGATGCATTCAGATACAACCCATTCAGGCTGGCTCGGAAACAACATGAAAACCACCATCCTGCGCCGGTTATGATCGAGCAGATGCCGAAACCACACCCTGGATCGCTGTGGTCGTTGTCCCAAGTGCCGAATGGTTCGTCTTTAGCGAACGCGTACATGCTCTCCCCTGCCGAGCCGCTGTACCCGTCGATCCGCAGAGTATAGAGGGCGCTGGCGTCCTCCACCATGAAGGTTGAGTATCTGGCGATCGCCGTATCACCGTCCGGCGCCTTCAGATGCACATACAACTCAGATGGTCCGGAGGCTGATATCAGGTTAATCCATTGCAACCCGAACCAGAAATTTGCTTCGAGCCCAAATTCTCCAAAGCCAGATTCGTAGTCTGCCCATGTTCTGTTGAATTGTACTGCTCCGTCTTTTCTATTTTGAAATATCGTCCAACCCCCTCCATCTGTTTGCATATCGCAGACAGCCGTTACCATGGTGACGCCGTCCGGTGCTATCTGATATGTGCCGCTCTCCGTGGACCCCATTTCCTGGATGTCTTGACAATCTGTAGAATATAAATGGCATTGTCGTGTTTACAAAACTAAAAATTAATGCTATCTGTAATTTAATTTGGTAAAATAATGGATATTAACACATTTGAAAGGTTAAAGATGGATTATCTCTTTAAATAACAAATTTGAAATAGTTGCGTGGGTATAAAATAATAAATATGAACCGAAGACCCCTGTCCGGAAAGGCTTCTATCAATTAATATTGATTTTATTCGAATATTTTATTGAGTCCATTTATTTGTCTATTTTTAGAACAGACCATTCGGGTGATACCATATAGCGATATAGAGCATTAGGCTGTTTCTATGGCTACGTACCGAACGTCAAATGACCCAGATTTGATTGGTTGTATTGTTTTATTCCATAGTTATAAGCGATAATAAGTATAATTAACGTTTATTTGTGACAAAATTACACAATAAAATTTCTGGTCTCTGTTAGCAGTAACCAATATTGTTCCTAGCTAAACAACCACACATTTTAGACCAGAAAATATTCGAAATAAAATTAATATTAATCGATAGAAGCGTTTTCGGACAGAACTCTTCGATTCATATATCATATTTTATACCCCGGTAATCCACCTTTGAAGAGATAATCCACCTTTAAAGAGATAATCCATCTTGACCGGCAACTGATTATTATATTATACTGACATCATCCGTAGAGAACTGACACTATTAAAACCAAACTTGGTATAAAGGTAAGTGCCAGCATATCGTAAAAAGTAGACCAGTCCGGCTCAAGCCTGAATTCAGTGTGTCTGACACAGCGGGATAGCGTCACCAAAGTCACCATCTGGGGACTTTATTCTGCTTTGGCGATCAAATTGAAGTTCCTCAGTTGAGGTTGGTGACGCTCACCCATTAGTCAGCTCGACGCTCACCCATTAGTCAGCTCGACGCTCACCCATTAGTCAGCTCGACGCTCACCCATTAGTCAGCTCGACGCTCACCCATTAGTCAGCTCGACGCTCACCCATTAGTCAGCTCGACGCTCACCCATTAGTCAGCTCGACGCTCACCCATTAGTCAGCTCGACGCTCACCCATTAGTCAGCTCGACGCTCACCCATTAGTCAGCTCGACGCTCACCCATTAGTCAGCTCGACGCTCACCCATTAGTCAGCTCGACGCTCACCCATTAGTCAGCTCGACGCTCACCCATTAGTCAGCTCGACGCTCACCCATTAGTCAGCTCGACGCTCACCCATTAGTCAGCTCGACGCTCACCCATTAGTCAGCTCGACGCTCACCCATTAGTCAGCTCGACGCTCACCCATTAGTCAGCTCGACGCTCACCCATTAGTCAGCTCGACGCTCACCCATTAGTCAGCTCGACGCTCACCCATTAGTCAGCTCGACGCTCACCCATTAGTCAGCTCGACGCTCACCCATTAGTCAGCTCGACGCTCACCCATTAGTCAGCTCGACGCTCACCCATTAGTCAGCTCGACGCTCACCCATTAGTCAGCTCGACGCTCACCCATTAGTCAGCTCGACGCTCACCCATTAGTCAGCTCGACGCTCACCCATTAGTCAGCTCGACGCTCACCCATTAGTCAGCTCGACGCTCACCCATTAGTCAGCTCGACGCTCACCCATTAGTCAGCTCGACGCTCACCCATTAGTCAGCTCGACGCTCACCCATTAGTCAGCTCGACGCTCACCCATTAGTCAGCTCGACGCTCACCCATTAGTCAGCTCGACGCTCACCCATTAGTCAGCTCGACGCTCACCCATTAGTCAGCTCGACGCTCACCCATTAGTCAGCTCGACGCTCACCCATTAGTCAGCTCGACGCTCACCCATTAGTCAGCTCGACGCTCACCCATTAGTCAGCTCGACGCTCACCCATTAGTCAGCTCGACGCTCACCCATTAGTCAGCTCGACGCTCACCCATTAGTCAGCTCGACGCTCACCCATTAGTCAGCTCGACGCTCACCCATTAGTCAGCTCGACGCTCACCCATTAGTCAGCTCGACGCTCACCCATTAGTCAGCTCGACGCTCACCCATTAGTCAGCTCGACGCTCACCCATTAGTCAGCTCGACGCTCACCCATTAGTCAGCTCGACGCTCACCCATTAGTCAGCTCGACGCTCACCCATTAGTCAGCTCGACGCTCACCCATTAGTCAGCTCGACGCTCACCCATTAGTCAGCTCGACGCTCACCCATTAGTCAGCTCGACGCTCACCCATTAGTCAGCTCGACGCTCACCCATTAGTCAGCTCGACGCTCACCCATTAGTCAGCTCGACGCTCACCCATTAGTCAGCTCGACGCTCACCCATTAGTCAGCTCGACGCTCACCCATTAGTCAGCTCGACGCTCACCCATTAGTCAGCTCGACGCTCACCCATTAGTCAGCTCGACGCTCACCCATTAGTCAGCTCGACGCTCACCCATTAGTCAGCTCGACGCTCACCCATTAGTCAGCTCGACGCTCACCCATTAGTCAGCTCGACGCTCACCCATTAGTCAGCTCGACGCTCACCCATTAGTCAGCTCGACGCTCACCCATTAGTCAGCTCGACGCTCACCCATTAGTCAGCTCGACGCTCACCCATTAGTCAGCTCGACGCTCACCCATTAGTCAGCTCGACGCTCACCCATTAGTCAGCTCGACGCTCACCCATTAGTCAGCTCGACGCTCACCCATTAGTCAGCTCGACGCTCACCCATTAGTCAGCTCGACGCTCACCCATTAGTCAGCTCGACGCTCACCCATTAGTCAGCTCGACGCTCACCCATTAGTCAGCTCGACGCTCACCCATTAGTCAGCTCGACGCTCACCCATTAGTCAGCTCGACGCTCACCCATTAGTCAGCTCGACGCTCACCCATTAGTCAGCTCGACGCTCACCCATTAGTCAGCTCGACGCTCACCCATTAGTCAGCTCGACGCTCACCCATTAGTCAGCTCGACGCTCACCCATTAGTCAGCTCGACGCTCACCCATTAGTCAGCTCGACGCTCACCCATTAGTCAGCTCGACGCTCACCCATTAGTCAGCTCGACGCTCACCCATTAGTCAGCTCGACGCTCACCCATTAGTCAGCTCGATTATGCGATGTATCTTCTGCAAATTAGGGGATAGAGCAACTGATAAAGGTAACTAAAACAAGTTGAGACTATATATATATACTTCCTAGAAAATGAGGACTAAACAGAATGACGTTCACAGAGTGTGAATTTGGTGAAGCTACCCCGCTTGGTCCCCCCACATAGATCACAAAACGTATCAAGGTCAACATATTATTGCAGATGATGCCCTGCGCAATACATCACAAGGACGGTATAATGTACAACGTAACAAAGCAAAGTGCGAAAGTTATCCCTGGAATGCCGCCTTCATCGAATTTGTGTTCTGCTAATTAAATATACTCTCCCGAACCACTGATCGAATATATCATATTGTTTTGAGACAAATAAGCAGGGTTCGGGCTGCCACTTGCCAAATTTGCCAATGGCAAAACTAATTCACGTTTGGCAAAAAATATTTTCCTTTGGCAAAAAGTTTTGGCAAGTCACTTTTAAATTCCTCAAGAAAGTTGAAAAATATTGGTCAACAATACCATTCATTTCAGGAAACTCTTTCAACATAATTATATTAGTGGTGTTTTGTAATATTTAGGAAAAGTTAACACCTCTATTAACATGCAGTTAATCTCATAGCATTTGTGCCGATGGTTCGAGGGGTTACTGGTGTTTAGCGGCGGTGCTGTTTACATATCTAATCCTCCTGTGATGTTCCCTTCTGATGAAGCAACCCTTCTACCATGGTATTGTCTGGTGATTGGCTTAATGTTGTATAAAGCACAATAGAGATGCGAGTGTAACTAACTATTAACTAACTGTTTTTTTTTTATTGATATCAATTTAAAGTTGTTTAAACCGCGATTGTCTAAACATATGACTTAATTATTTGGCAAAAGTTAATTTTGGTCCAGCGCAGACCCTGCAAATAAAGTGTAACCTTGAATCTCACTTTTGCACGGTCGTAATCACCAGCCCGATACCGAAATTCCCATTATGGTCGCGGTTGTACAGACACACCAACTTGCTATGGTGGTAGTCCATAATCGCTTACACGAATCTACCAGCCCGAACATCACATACTGATCCCCGTCGTACATATATGGAGCTACTAACACCCAACATGGGGGCATAATAGCCCCAGCAAGGGTGCACAGTAGCCCCACGAATTGGATGCATAATAACCCCAACAAGGGTGCACGAATAATAATTTCACCCATACAGAGCCCCAGACAAACGTGAGCAGACGACACTCTTCTATATGCTTCTATATATGTGTGGGGCTCCCTGCAGGGTAATGGATGTTTTTTTATTTTATGTCCTAAAAATTGTAAGAAACATTTAGTTAAAAAAAAATGATAAAAAATTGTTAGGCCAATGCATTCTCTTATATATGCGAGGCGACCTATGGTCGACTCGCATATATAAGAGAATGCATTGGCACAGGGTAAAAAAAATCCGACTGGATTTGATATGATAATAACCCCAACATGGTGCATGGCCACTCCAACACCAATCACAGCAGCGACAAACTATAACATAGATTGACATGTATGTGGTATCGCACATCACCTAAAATAAGCACTGCTCTAGCTGTTATTTTGACTTGGTAGATACAAGGCAGTGAATTGTATTGGCATGTGATTGCAGCATGTACGCATCGTTATGTTGATGCCATAGCACAGTAAATAATATTGTCGGTAATTGCAGGTGGTAAACATCAGTACCTTTATACCACGAAGCAACACATGATATTGCCATTTCATTTTGGGAGGTAAGAATCATTATATTGATAGCAGTAAATTATATTGGCATTTTGAGTGTAGGAGGTAAGCATCATTATCATATCACTTACCTGCTGGAGGTACCTGAAAATAAAGAATAAATATATATCAGTCACATGCAACAAACCCTTGAAGCTGACACTCTGTATAGGATTCTAAGAATGTATGTGTACATGGAGGACATTCATTGTTCCACTGAGTGAGTACCCACTCATTGGCTATTGAAACGGGCCGCCGAGCTGAATCCGATATATGGGAAAGTAAAAGGATTTGTCCGCACTGCGTCGTTCAAGTGGAAGACGAAAAACAGTTCCTACTTTACTGCCCTCTGTTCTCGGACGAACGTTCTGAATTATTTGATTATCTACGGGGCATATCGCGCGCGATTAACGTATTACCCGACACTCAATTATATAACACTCTAGTAGGAATATTCGATAATGACATCACACCGCGGGTAATGAGATTAATATTATCCATCATGACCTGGGGTGTGGGATGGGAAAATCTCACCCGAGGGGCCAGATATTTGGGCCGGACACGAGGCCTAGCAATATTTACCTTGACATTGTAAGCCAGTGCATTCTCTTATATATGGGAGACTCACACATATAAGAGAATGGAATTTCCAACTCTAGGAAGGCTTGAGGCTAGTCTAGATGCGATTTTTTGGTTCAGATTTCAAAATTTTCGCACACCTGGCCGAACAATGAAGACCATGGAGAGATAGATAAACTGTGTCCTTAAAGTCATAACCTGTGTCCTTATAGTCATTATTGATATGTCTACGATAACCTGTCCTTATAGTCATTATTGATATGTCTACGATAACCTGTCCTTATAGTCATTATTGATATGTCTACGATAACCTGTGTCCTTATAGTCATTATTGATATGTCTACGATAACCTGTCCTTATAGTCATTATTGATATGTCTACGATAACCTGTCCTTATAGTCATTATTCATATGTCTACGATAACCTGTCCTTATAGTCATTATTGATATGTCTACGATAACCTGTGTCCTTATAGTCATTATTGATATGTCTACGATAACCTGTCCTTATAGTCATTATTGATATGTCTACGATAACCTGTCCTTATAGTCATTATTAATATGTCTACGATAACCTGTCCTTATAGTCATTATTAATATGTCTACGATAACCTGTCCTATAGTCATTATTGATATGTCTACGATAACCTGTCCTATAGTCATTATTAATATGTCTACGATAACCTGTCCTTATAGTCATTATTAATATGTCTACGATAACCTGTCCTCATAGTCATTATTAATATGTCTACGATAACCTGTCCTTATAGTCATTATTGATATGTCTACGATAACC
The DNA here is from genome assembly GCA_032622095.1 of Siphonodentalium dalli. Taxonomy (NCBI): domain Eukaryota; kingdom Metazoa; phylum Mollusca; class Scaphopoda; order Gadilida; family Siphonodentaliidae; genus Siphonodentalium; species Siphonodentalium dalli. The sequence continues at coordinate 6,260,146 of CP136063.1, read as the reverse complement.
GGTCCTATAGTCATTATTAATATGTCTACGATAACCTGTCCTTATAGTCATTATTAATATGTCTACGATAACCTGTCCTATAGTCATTATTGATATGTCTACGATAACCTGTCCTATAGTCATTATTAATATGTCTACGATAACCTGTCCTTATAGTCATTATTAATATGTCTACGATAACCTGTCCTTATAGTCATTATTAATATGTCTACGATAACCTGTCCTTATAGTCATTATTAATATGTCTACGATAACCTGTCTAAATATTTTAATAGCAATGTAAAGCAACCATAAGTCAATTTAAATATCGAAACATTATGATACAACATCAGACACAGCTTCAGGCATGAAATTTTACCAGATGACAGGGCATACTGTCTGTTTAACAAAGCTGCCATGACAGTTTTGCACGACAGTAACTCTAGTGGTGATGCCATCACCCCCCCCCCCCGACTTGGGGTGGGGCTACGGTCCCAGATAAGGCTACTGGGTGCCGGAAAGCTTAATTGGTCAAATGACACCTTTTCCCAATGGGGGGGGGGCTAACACTCCTCAGAATTGTGGGGAGGGGGCTTTAGACCTCCTGACCCCCTAATGATACCTGACATCCATGCAAAATTACCAGATTTATCACTTTCTTTACTATCTACAGGCGAATCCATGCGTTTCTTCTTTAAATCTGTCCTAAATGTGGTCATTATCATTTGAAAATAAGAAAATATGGAATTAACAACTTATCATGGCGAGACGTGAAATTTCGTAAAATTCAAATTTTTCTTATAGTAATCACTGAACTAAATGGTTTCCCATAGGCGACAGTGTTAACGTTTCGGCCAAATTCACTGAATTGAAGCCTGCAGGCAATACCAGTGATGTTTACCCAGCTAGATTGACACCAGTTGATCTCGAAAATGCAAGAAAAATCATAGGTCATGTGTTTACTTTTTAAAATAAATCCCCAAGTGTACGACAGGGCTATCCCACAGCCAAATTTGATCTGGAAAAACCCAGATCTACAACAGCTAGTTAAATACATTTCCCGCTCACAAAAATCCGTTCCCCCATTCATTCACCAGTTTAAATTATTTATATATTATGTACAAATCAAATAAACGCGATGTCATCCTTTAATAACGTGTCGCATGTATCAGGTGAAGGTCATTCTTCAGTTACCTTCACCTTTAGCATTCCACGGTGTACTCGCTCCCCGACTCTAGAACACATTTAGCTCCCTGATTCCTGTAGTGGGTGGGAGAAATATCATCTCACTCATGAAAAACGACTCTGTTTCATTGGTGCCGCAACCTGATGATTTGGCCCCAGAGCGCAGCGGGGGTCAAAAAAGTATCTCCAATATACTGCCGATTTCTAGGTTTCATCTTTGTATGTGTTATACATACTACAGTTATATATGTGTATTTCCTGTTTCTATGTTTAATTGACATGTCATGTTTATGTAATGTACTGTCTATTTGTTATATGTACCCATGTGTTATGTGACAATGTGGTCACGATGGACATATTATCATTAAAGACATTAAAGACAGCAACAATCATGTCAGTGTAATTGCATGTTAGCGAAATTTAAACATCAAAATGTATATAACAATAACATCAAATGAGATAGGCGCGCTGTGGCAGCAGTTGACGTTTAAACAATTTCCGGCTGTGTGATGTTACAGTTCAAACACCCAGTCTTCGCCTGTACTTGGTCGGCGCTATTTTATGTGGTCCATCCGCTTCGCGGATTTCCACCACCAGGGATTGCTAATTCTCCCTGGGTCATAGCAGTTCGAAATATTGACAGGTTAATAATATATCAATAGGTGTTTTGCTACATTAGTCCAGGCACATTAGAATGAAAGTGGAAAAAGTAAGGAAATAGATGGGGGAAAGCTAATTTTTTTATATTATTTGGGCCATCGCGAAAAGTCCCCTAAAATCCGAGTTGAGCTTTCTGAGTTTCATAATTTTGTCGATAACATTTTTTCGATAAATATTGTTCGATACACAATTCTCGAACCAAAGACACCAATTCAAAGGGAAATTTCGAATTAATTTCGCAGAAATGGATATAAAATAAAACACTGAGCCAAAATAATGATGATTTTGAAGGCAAACTGTTGTATTCGGATTTGTCGGGCTTCTCAAAACATGGATGCAAGCTATCTATTTTAAAAACTGCACAGACTCCACTCCGTCACTATAATAGGCAGAATTGGCGACGACTCATAAGTGGTCAAAACGTCTAAAAACATAACCCTACCCCCAAAACTTGTTGTCAACGATCTGGTCGTATTTTGCTCTCCTATTTTGTCTAATCTAGTGATATTAATGACGCAGTTATACCAGTTTATGTTAAATATGAGTACGAGAGCAAATGCAGTGACTAATAATACAATCGCGGTCATGAAAAGGCCGCAACCACCACCAAGCCAAGACGAACGCAACATATTGTATAACCACCTAGTACGTGAAATACGTATTAGCAATATACAAGTCAACTCCAATGATTTACGTCGTTAATAGTTCGGGTTTTCTGTTTACAGTCGGGCCCAAAAATAATAATTGCGGGCATGCAACACACGAAGTAATATTTCGCCACACAGTGTATGGTAGTTTCATTCGGCGTGATGATAAATCATTGGATGTAACGCAGAAACTTAAATGCATATCCTTGCGGTATAAATAGTGGTTACATTTCCGGATTGTTCAGCACTGCCCGTGATAATAAACAATGCATGTATGTTGCAATGTTTATTATATTGCAAAGAAACCGCCATCTCTTCAAAAGACAGCACTCATTCTCGCCAGATCAAATAGACATAATATCGTACATTTTATATAAGACTAATATAATATGCAAATACAAAATAATTCCGCATGTAAAATGCACAAATTAGGCATGTACTATACTGGATCAAATTATGACTGCTTACATCACTAACCCAAAGTGCAAAACTTAGGCGTGATACGATCGACTGCTCTAATAAAATAAGCAGCACAAGTCACCCGAACTAAATTCGACGAACTCTATAAATTCCGTGCTCATCATTAAAGTGGCATATAATATGCCGAATTATAAAATTGGCACATATCGTGCATGCCTAAAGAAATGGTGATACTGGCCTCGACAAATCAGGCCAATCACATTTAAAATAGGCATATATTATGCCCATCTATTTACAACGCTGTTCCCTGATGAAATTCCGCGTTAACACTAGTGGACAAGTGAATCGAAACATATGCTCAATTTAAATTATGACTATCCGAGCGATGTAGGAACATAGAACACGGACCACTAATCTGTTGTTCGATTGTTGGGTATATTTCACAATCAAAAAATTCAAATCAGTAGACAGTTTGTTTAAATCACTTCAGTCGGCAACTTGCAACTGGGATATACTATTATGCAATGAACAATATTAGTTTTCCCTATTTTGTTGTTTGAAAATATCTTACCAAAACCACCCATGAACTTGTGCAAACTATCATGTGATCAGCCGTTAAAGCTGTTATATCAGCGCTGACAATTGACGCAATGTTGCTAGTTATGGTTGCGAGTCCAGCAGGTATGTGTAACATAAGGGAGAAGGGATACACACGGTAATGCGGTTGTAGAAAACGTAGTACTCTTCACGTATATGTGACCTTGGTAAATATACCCAAATACTATTTCCAGGTATAAAGACAGTCTCTGGCCCAGAGTATGTACGCAATTTTGGTCAAGTTTAGATTTTGATGAAGATAGTTTATGGTACTCCTTTGTGTTTTGATAAATTGCGTTCATAGTATACCACAATACATTCGTGTTTTATTATTTGGTCTTAGGCAACTATGACTACTAGTTAAGACACGGAAAATATAATCGACACGTTTCACCCATTACTCTTTGAATATTTCTCATATTGTTCTATAGCAGTGCATTTTTAAAGGTTTGATGCTGTATATATCAAAATAAACGATGACCGGTCAAATTCGTGAAAATGCTATGAGCACATATATTTCGTTTTCTAGGAAAGGTCACAGAATCAATTCGTCGCTATTAAATTTCATTTAACATTTCAGTGTACACATATCTCACACGATTCAAGACAAATAGTGCAGAAAAATACCTGATTCTTCCGTTTCTTTGCGCCCAAAAAGTCGCCTAAAATCCGAGTTGAGCTTTCTGAGTTTTATCATTTTTTCGATAACATTTTTTCGATAAATATTGTTCGATACACAATTCCCGAACCAAAGACACCAATCCAAAGGGAAATTTCGAATTAATTTCGCAGAAATGGATATAAAATAAAACACTGAGCCAAAATAATGATGATTTTGAAGGCAAACTGTTGTATTCGATGTCGGATTTCTCGGGCTTCTCAAAACATGGACGCAAGCTATCTATTTTAAAAACTGCACAGACTCCACTCCGTCACTATAATAGGCAGAATTAGCGACGACTCATAAGTGGTCAAAACGTCTAAAAACATAACCCTACCCCCAAAACTTGTTGTCAACGATCTGGTCGTATTTTGCTCTCCTATTTTGTCTAATCTAGTGATATTAATGACGCAGTTATACCAGTTTATGTTAAATATGAGTACGAGAGCAAATGCAGTGACTAATAATACAATCGCGGTCATGAAAAGGCCGCAACCACCACCAAGCCAAGTCAAGACGAACGCAACATATTGTATAACCACCTAGTACGTGACATACGTATTAGAAATATACAAGTCAACTCCAATGATTTACGTCGTTAATAGTTCGGGTTTTCTGTTTACAGTCGGGCCCAAAAATAATAATTGCGGGCATGCAACACACGAAGTAATATTTCGCCACACAGTGTATGGTAGTTTCATTCGGCGTGATGATAAATCATTGGATGTAACGCAGAAACTTAAATGCATATCCTTGCGGTATAAATAGTGGTTACATTTCCGGATTGTTCAGCACTGCACGTGATAATAAACAATGCATGTATGTTGCAATGTTTATTATATTGCAAAGAAACCGCCATCTCTTCAAAAGACAGCACTCATTCTCGCCAGATCAAATAGACAGAACATCGTACATTTTATATAAGACTAATATAATATGCAAATACAAAATAATTCCGCATATAAAATGCACAAATTAGCCATGTACTATGCTGGATCAAATTATGACTGCTTACATCACTAACCCAAAGTGCAAAACTTGGGCGTGATACGATCGACTGCTCTAATAAAAATAAGCAGCACAAGTCACCCGAACTAAATTCGACGAACTCTATAAATTCCGTGCTCATCATTAAAGTGGCATATAATATGCCGAATTATAAAATTGGCACATATCGTGCATGCCTAAAGAAATGGTGATACTGGCCTCGACAAATCAGGCCAATCACATTTAAAATAGGCATATATTATGCCCATCTATTTATCACGCCGTTCCCTGATGAAATTCCGCGTTAACACTATCACAATATAGTGGACAAGTGAATCGAAACATATGCTCAATTTAAATTATGACTATCCGAGCGATGTAGGAACATAGAACACGGACCACTAATATGTTGTTCGATTGTTGGGTATATACCAGGAAATTCCTTGTTTTGTTTGGAAGCGGTACCAGAAACCGCTAACCCCGCTAACCCCAAGTCTGGAAATAGCTTTCCGGCCAGTCCTGTTCGACTCAGATGAATTTATATGATATACTGAGTCGAAATTTATGTCGACTGCATATGTGCCTAATGGTGTGGTTTGCAGATGGTCACATGGTTTCATAGGGTGAAAGTGAAAGTGATGACAAAGCGAATAAAAGTGAATAGTTAATATAATAAAAGAATTGTAGTATGTACCACATGTCATGTTATTTTGCTCCAAAAAAAAAGCCATTGGTAGTGACGTCATTGCGGCGGCGGCGTTTTGCGGCGGCGGCGGATGAATGGCAACGAGCCATATTTCCGACTAAATCCTGAAAGTTTTTCATTTATGAAATTTTTGAAATGTTTGAAATTTTTGAAGTTTTTGAAATTTTTGAAGTTTTTGAAATTTTTGAAATTTTTGAAATGCGAGTGTCACTTTAACATTATCCCACATTGTGTGCCATGTGCCACTTTAACATTCATCCATAGTGAGTGCCTTGTGCCACTTTAATAATCATCCCCAGTGAGAGCCTAGTGTACCTTTAAATTCACTTTATGAGTACCGAGTGTCGCTTTAACATTCATGACTGAAGCTCGTTCACCAAGGTACCCACGAAATATACATGTAGATAATACTCCATTTATAGGAGTGGGAAGAACTAAATTCTTTCTACACGGTATTTTCAATTAATTCACATCGCGCACAGATGCACTTATATGCCTGCCGGAGAATCGATCAATATCATTATACAATAATTTCTGAGTTTTTTATCCCAATATTCAATAAAAACAGTCGGAATACAGCCCACCACCAGTTCGGATGTGCACTATCATTCCATAACAGTGAGTATAAAAGTTTGTGATCATATGAACTATACCTGAAAATATACGTAAACCATATGGGGGCGGGGGGCGGTAAATACGTGCCAACTATACATAGGAATTACACAAATCTGGGCTTCAATTTGTGAAAAAATAGCAGCCATCTCGGATTTGCTAAAATACTCCGTTAGGGACCTACGGCTAGTGGCAGCTATATCGGCTAGGGTTATATAGCAGCTATATAAGTTAGGGTTAGGGTTAGAGTTAGATAGCGGCCATCTTGGAATCTGGGACCAAAACCTTTGACCTTCCTTGACCTTTCACCTTTATGGCCCTTGACCTTTATGACCTTTGACATATCGGCGGCCATCTTGGAATATGGCCCCCAAGTAGCGGCTATTCATCAATCTTCATCATCATAATAATCATCAGCGTGGTCATCCTCATCGTCATCATCGTGAAAATCATCATCCATCATACTCATCATCGTCAACATCATCATCCAGCATCCTCATCATCGTGAACATCATCATCCATCATCCTTATCATCGTCAACATCATCGTGAACACCACAATCATCGTCTCGCCACACTGTCATCATCATTATCATCACCAGCATGATGGTCGTCATCATCGTCATCAACATCGTCATCACCATCACCATTATCATCATCATCCATCATCCTCATCATCGTCAACATCATCGTGAACACCACCATCATCGTCTCGCCACCACTGTCATCATCATTATCATCACCCGCATGATGGTCGTCATCGTTGTCATCAACATCGTCATCACCATCACCATTATCATCAGCATCACCATCATCATCGTCATTATCACAATCAAAAATTCAAAACTGACACTCAATGTGTCGACCCTAGAAAGCGCTGCCTAACAGGCAGGTCAAGCTGATCTAGGTTGCATATAATATGCAAATTATAAAATAATTAATACGTACATCACTGACTCAAAGTGCAAAACTTGGAAGTGATACGATCAACTGCTCTCGTAAAATTAGCAGCACAATGGAATCACTAAAATTCCGTGCTCAGAAATGATAATTAAAGTGGCATATAATACGCTGAGATATAAAATTATCACACACTGGGTACTACCACAGTAATGGCACTACCGGCCTCAACAAATTAGGCCAATCACATTTAAAATAGGCATATATTATGCCAAGATATTTAACACGTGTTTCCTGACGAGATTCAACGTTATCGCTAGTATACTATAGTGAAAAAGTGAATCGAAACATATGCTCAATTTAAAATATGACCATCCGGGCAATGTAGGAACATGGGACACAGACCACTAATATGTCGGTGATTGTTGAGTATATTTCACAATCAAAAATTCAAAATCATCATCATAATCCATTGCTGCGTCCCACTCTCCCATGGTCGGCATAATGCATGGAGTGCAAGTCTGATGTTACCTATACATGCCAAATATCGGCGATCTGTTCTGTTTTAAGAAAAATGTTATAAGATAAAACATACGATATTGATTTTTGCTGTCGCTGTTTTCCGTCTGTAATATAATATGGACAACAGCGAAAACTGCAAACACTGGGACACCAATTGGGATGGTCGCCAAATTCTTCAATTATTTGACATTACAGTTTGTTTGCATTATTGTTCATGTATGGTTTCTAACCAGCTGGTATGTTGCACGAAGAAAAACTAACATGTCATTCAAACAGTCGATAATGTGAGTTATGTGATCAGGAATGTCTATTTCAAAGCTTGACGCTTCGGGGAAGTTAAAGATGTATTATCTCTTTAAATAACAAATTTTAAATAGTCGTGTGGGTGTAAAACAATACATGTGAACTGACGACACCTAACCGGATAGGCTTCTATCAATTAATATTGATTTGATTTCGAATATTTTATTATGGAATGAGATGATTAATTGGGACACTTTATTTGTCTATTTTAGAACAGACCAATCAGGCGATACAATATAGTGATAGAGAGCATTCTATAGGCTGCTCATATAGCTACGTACCGAACGTCACATCACATAGTGATTTATTGTCTTGTTTTATTCCATAGTTATAAGCGATAATGTGTCTAATTAACGTTTATTTGTGATAAAATTACACAATCAAATTTCTGGTCCATGTTAACAGTAATCACTGTGTTTCGTTAGCTAAACAACCACCCATTTTAAGACCAGAACTATTCGAAATAAACTAAATATTAATCGATAGAAGCATTTCCGGTCACGAGTCTTCGATTCATATCTAGTAATATCTTATACCCTTGTAACTATATAATATATATTTACAAAGCGATAATTTCATATTTAACCGCCGCCAGATAGGACAGTATGTATTGACATTCAAAGCGGACTATTAAACGTATTGTGTTGACTAGCTGTCTGGTAGATGTCGGACCGCTGATATTTTAAACCACAACAATTTCATCATGGGCGAATACGCGGTGTGCTGTTGAGAAAGTAATCAACCAGATGCTATAATCGTACTGTGTATACTGGTATGGCTCCTAATTTTGAGCCAACGGGTTGTCTGTAATTGGCAGACAGCCAGACACGTAATTGGACTTGCCATTTGGCGTACAATAACACATCGGGGGATTTCAGTTTTTTCGGCAATACTTTTAATAATCGGCCGAAAAACTCATGTTTGTTGCAATATAAGTAATTACGGACATTGCGTGTGTCGCGTTTATTGCCATATGCAAACACACCCAGTGATTTGATGTCCTCACTTGTCCTCATATTTATATGTAATTAATATTAAGTGAAACATATCGAAATTTAATGTAAATGGGTATGTGACCTTTACAACTTGGAAGTAGCTCCATACAACAATGTTCCCATCTCAATCGTGCAAGCACTCGGGGGAGTCAACTTTATCTGAAATCATCAGTATTATCATTAGTATCAGACATTAAAACAGTCCTGACAATCAGCAATTGGGATGCAATGCAATATCTCAATCGGGGCTTACGAAAAGACTATAGTTAAGTATTTTCTGCCGATATCAACTAAGGATACAGATAATGTTGTGTAACTGATAACAATGATAATCGTAAAATATTTAAAAACCACTCACATCGACATCATGGGAACATATAAGTGACATTGGCAGGTTCACATTTAACTGATATCTTGTGATTCATATGATGCGCCACGAGCTGTGAAATTGATAACTCAGAGCTACTGATTCTTAGTTAGTCATATTGGGGAGCAAATTGGTGCTCGAGCCGGCACGTTGAGAATTGCTCGCAGCGATAGTAATATAAACAGGTAATCTCGTTTGTGGCTCAGGTACATGTATATATCTCTTCCAGGCAATATGTCCAACAACAAGACAAATATGTCCATGAAACATGCTGTGAGACATGCTTGCATAATCTCCCGAACCGGCGTAAACAAAAACATCTTCGATCAGTACGCACATATGGGTTGTCGTTAACACAAGTTAAACTTACATTTAAATATATATAAGTTTAAAACGAGCGTGCCACTTTAAAACAAAACATAAAAGTAAAGTAATCATATTCGGAAGATCACCGCGGAGGATACCAATATTTGAACTGAATGGAACAAATCTTGAAATTGTCAAACATTATAAATATCTTGGAACATATTTTCACCAAAGGGGAACATTTGCATATAAAAGAAACGAACGCTGTAGATCAGCAAAAAGACAATGTTTGCATTAATATCAAGGGCCCGGAGTTCTCATATAGATTTATGTAGCATACTGGAAGTATATGAGAAGGCAATTGTACAGATACTCACATATGGTTCGGAAATTTGGGGCTTCGAACATTTGACAGTTATCACCAAACTTGAACGTTGGTTTCTGAAATGTATTTGCCGTCTTAAGAAATCGATCCCCAATATATTTTTGTATGGAGAACTTGAAATCTATCCTATTGATTTAAAAATTAAACTAAGATATCTCGGTTACTGGGGTAGACTTATCGCTGGAAAACAAGGCAAACTAGTATATCATATCTACTCCTTGATGTATGATTTGCATGACTCAGGCCAACTTCAATGTGATTGGATTAACAATATAAAAAGTACATTATGTGAACTAGGTATGAGCGACAATTGGCTATATCAATGTGTATATGATAATATCTGGTTTAATGGAGCTTGCAAGCGCAAAGTGTATGACATATATATATATGAGTGGCTATGCCAGTTCGAAATATCAAGTAAGAGTGATTTTTATAAAATAATAAAACGAGAATTTGGTACAGCAAATTATTTATCATCATTGAGTATTCGTAATGTAACACAACTTATGAAATTCAGGACTAGAAATCATAGACTACCTATTGAAATAGGCTCATGGACAAATACAGATGCTGCGCTACGAATTTGTAATAAGTGTGGGAATGCAGTGGGTGATGATTACCACTTTATTTTGATCAGCGAGTCTCTTACTGAAGTACGCAAAAAGTACATTGATGCATATTTTTATACGAAACCAAATAAATTTAAGTTGTACGAATTATTTAACTCTGGACATGGAAATATAAATGATGGTCTTGCACTTGTTACCAAACACGCTACTGAAACGCTGTAACCACCTCGAGAGCTTACACTCGTATGTGTGCATCCGGATGGGAATATGTGATGTCTTATACAACATTCATGATTATAATTGGAATCACATTTAAATAACAAAACAGAAAGATCATACATTTTTGCTTCCATGCTCATTCATTGATATCATCACATATGTTATTACTTGTAATGATCTCTTATGTCAATTGTGATAAGGAGAGATATTATTAATAATAAACTTGAAACTTGAACATATTCCTAACAACTACAATTCACAAACGCCTCAACCAATTCTTAAAGATGGATTATCTCTTTAAATAACAAATTTGAAATAGTTGTCTGGGTATAAACTAATAAATAAGAACTGAAGACCCGAAAGCCCGGAAAGGCTTCTATCAACTAATATTGATTTTATTTCGAATATTTTATTGGTATCGGTTATTTGTCTATTTTAAGAACAGACAAATTGGGGTGATACCATACAGAGATAGAGAGCATTAGACGTACCGAACGTCAACTGTCCCAGATTGATTGTTTGTATTGTTTTATTCCATAGTTCTAAACGATAATGAGTATAATTAACGTTTATATGTGACAAAATTTCACATTAAAATTTCTGGTCTTTGTTAACGGTAACCAATATTGTTCGTTAGCTAAACAGCCACACCTTTTTAGACAATAAAATATTCGAAAAAAAATGAATATTAATCGATAGAAGCATTTGCGGACATGAGTCTTCGATTCATATCTAATATTTTATACCCCGGTAACTATATAATAACTATTTACAAAGAGATAATCCACCTTTAATTTGACTATATAATACATGTTTACAAAGAGATAATCCACCTTTAATATGACTATATAATACATGTTTACAAAGAGATAATCCACCTTTAATATGACTATATAATACATGTTTACAAAGAGATAATCCACATTTAAAGTGACAAAGCCAATCGATCGAGTGAAAACTATATGTTCAATGTGAGATACTCAATTCGGTGATCAACTGGTCCAAACTACCAAATACAGATGCTGACAAAAATCAAGGAGAGCACCGTCAGATGAGTCTCATTTGAGCACACGAGAAAATATACTTTCCATTTCAAAATAAAAGCAATTATGGATATAAAAAACATCTTTTGTACACAATCGACTTAGGTAATGTTAATATATACAAATCAATCGAATATTTGAATACCAGTCGCCATTCTGGTCATATATGAACGTAATAATTTAAAATTAGTTTTGCATTTTAAATTAACTAAATAACATATTGGGAACACCCATTGAGAATACTGATGGTTACTTGTTTAAACCGGCATCACATATGTTGTGTATTCTAAGAAGTCGCTCCGTAATTATCGTTAAATATAATATAATTTATTTTGCTAGCAAAATGAAAAAAATATTTAAACAAAATTTTTTTAGTTCACATATATCAATAGGCCAGTGGTCAGGATTTTACACTCGAATACACAGAGTTGGCAGTGATTTAGCCTCCCGTAAACAATAACATGCGATGAGCTAATAACAATTACACCTACCTCTACTCCAAGAAATGTCGAACCACTGTCTATCAACAGGTCAGCTGTCAGGTTTCTACTCTCGAATGAAGAGAGTTGGCAGTTCGGTGTCCCGAGAGTCGCTGTCGGTCTGAAATTCACAGACTTACATCCATTCGTCCCGACACATATCACTGAACACTGCGATTCTGACTCCGCCACAATTTCTGAGTCAAATGTAGGCGCTCGTTTTCCTGAAAAACACTCAAATCTCCTTGAAACGAATGACGTGCTGACGGCTCGGGCCATAAACACCAGCATGGTGACACTGGACAGCTGAATCAGCATCTTCTTGATAAAAGCTTGCATGCTGCTCACTAATATCACACACAGTATCAGTCCAGCTGTAGGTCGCTCACTAATACCGCACACGGTATCAGTACAGCTGTAGGTAGCTCACTAAGATCACACACGGTGTCAGTCGATGAGCATATCGACCGCTAATATCACACACGGTATCAGTCGATGTGTATATCGCTCACTATTATCACACACGGTATTCTGTCCAGTTCAAGATGCCCTGCAAAAAAATAGTTTTTGTCAGAATGGCCTTCGACGATACAAGTCCGTTGAAGTAAGCGCATGCGAAATAACACAAACGTCTGTAAAACTCATACTAGGAAGGTAAGAATCGTCAAAAACCCATATGTGACCCGCCATATTAAATCCAGTCGGAAGTCGGGATTTGTTTACCCTGTGCTAATGCAATCTCTTATATATGCGAGTCGACCATAGGTCGCCTCGCATATAAATGAGAATGCATTGGCCTAACAATTTTTTACAATTTTAATAATTTTTTCTTGTATTCTTTAACAATGTTATAATTTCACCCATACAGAGCCCCAGACAAACATGAGCAGACGACACTCTTCTATATGCTTCTATATATGTGTGGGGCTCCCTGCAGGGTAATGGATGTTTTTTTATTTTATGTCCTAAAAATTGTAAGAAACATTTATTTAAAAAACATGATAAAAAATTGTTAGGCCAATGCATTCTCTTATATATGCGAGGCGACCTATGGTCGACTCGCATATATAAGAGAATGCATTGGCACAGGGTAAAAAAAATCCCGACTTCCGACTGGATTTGATATGTTGGGTCACATATGTGCATAACGCATCTGACCAAAGTTTGGTGATTGATGCATACACGGAACTCCACCGTCAGTGATACTTGTCCGATTATAGCCAATACCAGCAAGTTCCACCAGGTACATCCAGCTGCTTTCTATCTGTTAAAAATGTCTAGCTTGATACCGCCAATTGTTTGGAGAATTTCTATCTGATGGTCATTTAGACCACTGTTATTTTTACAAAAAGTAAAAATATGCAAGTGATTCAAACTGATTGGTTACCGCACAAATTTATCACTAATTGTTAATTGCGAAATTAAACAATGAGAACAATATGAGCATGTATGTGATGTGTAATATTTACATCAGCCTATCGGTGTAATATGAGCATGTATGTGATGTGTAATATTTACATCAGCCTATTGGTGTAATATGAGCATGTATGTGATGTGTAATATTTACATCAGCCTATCGGTGTAATATGAGCATGTATGTGATGTGTAATATTTACATCAGCCTATCGGTGTCAAACTTCGAACATGTAATTTTGGTATTTGGGTATACTATATACAGAGACAGGTCGGGTCCATATTCTGGGACCGCTGGCCAACTTCGACCATATATAGCTATGGCCCCTTTTTGTTGGTATTCTCTCCCTTGTTCATCTCCCTATGAGGTGTTTGGTGGGTTTAACTTAATTGGCTGGAATTTAGTCTGGAAATTTACTGGACTAATAAACGGGTATAGTTAGGATTTAGAATCCGCCCGACCAATTTTAACATGAGTTATACATGTTGTTGATTCGTTTCCGGCGAATATGCCACATCATGGATAAAGAGCGTCTGCGGTTTTCGTTGGGTTTTATACGAGAATATGATATAGAGCGATTAATCCAAGGTAGTCTAGACTGGTATATTCTATGTTTTTGTTACTCATATCATGACATTTGTAAACTGCCGCAAGGCAGACTGCTCTGGATACCATTAGTGATGTTCCACTACCGGAATCCAAGACAGGGGTGCCTCTACTGTGGAACAGGGATACGAGCATCCCTCTGCTCATATGTTTATGGGTATCACAAAACTGAAATTAAACAATGAGAACAATTTGAGCATGTATGTGATGTGTAATATTTACATCAGCCTATCGGTATGAAACTTCGAACTGTTGAATTATTTTGACCAAAGTTGACGTGATATACACACCAGGCCATTCAACACCCCCATATATCACCAACCCCCACCGTTGTCGTATCCATATTTGGACGAAATTTTGTGTTAATCATTTAGTGTTAAATAATAAGGCTTGCTATACTATGAAACCCCTAAGGTAGTTAACACTTGAATTTACCTTACAATGTATGTGTATAACATGATGTACTTTCATTACCAATCCATTGAAGTACAGTATTATATTATGATTTTAAATAGAAACATTTAAAAAAAAGCATGCAAATTTGTTTTAAAGTTGTTGCCAGATTTTTAATACGATAGCTTATTACGAGGTGTGTCTCAAATAGAACATATCTCATCTACTAACTAAAATATTTTACCCTGTGCCAATGCATTCTCTTATATATGCGAGTCGACCATAGGTCGCCTCTAAGAGAATGCATTGGCCTAACAATTTTTATCATGTTTTTTAAATAAATGTTTCTTACAATTTTTAGGACATAAAATAAAAAACATCCATTACCCTGCAGGGAGCCCCACACATATATAGAGGCATATAGAAGAGTGTCGTCTGCTCATGTTTGTCTGGGGCTCTGTATGGGTGAATTATAAAATTGTTAAAGAATACAAGAAAACATTATTAAAATTGTAAAAAATTGTTAGGCCAATGCATTCTCTTATATATGCGAGGCGACCTATGGTCGACTCGCATATATAAGAGAATGCATTGGCACAGGGTAGAAAAATCTTTATCGCATGTGATTTTTCAACAACAAATAGGGCGAAATTATCTGCCAAAAGCTTGACTACAATTCTCACTGGTTTTATATTTGAACAAATCTCAGCAAGCAACGTTTCTGGTTTCATATTCTTCAATATTCTTGCCAAGGGATATGCGGACATAATTGATTGATTGATTGGGGTTTTATGTCGCTTTAGCCACTAAGGCCATATCACGACATTGCCAGTTTTAATGGTGGAGGAAATCCGCACACTTACGGCTAATCTAACAGTGATTTCAATGGCTGATAAACTCGTCGACCATGTGCGGCAAACCACCGGCCATCGGCAAGTAACTGGCAACTTTCCCAGATAACGATTTCGAGTTACAAAGTCCACGATTGAAACATGTGGATTTGAACCCTTATCGCCAGCGCTGGAAGGCGAAACGGCTTGGAGTTGTACCCCTAACCGATTGAGCCACCGAGGCCCCCGATATGCGGACATAAAGAGGGGTGGAGGGTTGTTCGAGGTTAGACATATTGTGTGATGTAATGTGTTCCTGTATATCTTATATATTGAGTGATGTAATGTGTTCCTGTATATCTTATATATTGTGTGATGTAATGTGTTCCTGTATATCTTATATATTGTGTGATGTAATGTGTTCCTGTATATCTTATATATTGTGTGATGTAATGTGTTCCTGTATATCTTATATATTGTGTGATGTAATTTGTTCCTGTATATCTTATATATTGTGTGATGTAATGTGTTCCTGTATATCTTATATATTGTGTGATGTAATGTGTTCCTGTATATCTTATATATTGTGTGATGTAATGTGTTCCTGTATATCTTATATATTGTGTGATGTAATGTGTTCCTGTATATCTTAGATATTGTGTGATGTAATGTGTTCCTGTATATCTTATATATTGTGTGATGTAATGTGTTCCTGTATATCTTATATATTGTGTGATGTAATGTGTTCCTGTATATCTTATATATTGTGTGATGTAATGTGTTCCTGTATATCTTATATATTGTGTGATGTAATGTGTTCCTGTATATCTTATATATTGTGTGATGTAATGTGTTCCTGTATATCTTATATATTGTGTTATGTAATGTGTTCCTGTATATCTTATATATTGTGTGATGTAATGTGTTCCTGTATATCTTATATATTGTGTGATGTAATGTGTTCCTGTATATCTTATATATTGTGTGATGTAATGTGTTCCTGTATATCTTATATATTGTGTGATGTAATGTGTTCCTGTATATCTTATATATTGTGTGATGTAATGTGTTCATGTATATCTTATATATTGTGTGATGTAATGTGTTCCTGTATATCTTATATATTGTGTGATGTAATGTGTTCCTGTATATCTTATATATTGTGTGATGTAATGTGTTCCTGTACATCTTATATATTGTGTGATGTAATGTGTTCCTGTATATCTTATATATTGTGTGATGTAATGTGTTCCTGTATATCTTATATATTGTGTGATGTAATGTGTTCCTGTACATCTTATATATTGTGTGATGTAATGTGTTCCTGTATATCTTATATATTGTGTGATGTAATGTGTTCCTGTATATCTTATATATTGTGTGATGTAATGTGTTCCTGTATATCTTATATATTGTGTGATGTAATGTGTTCCTGTATATCTTATATATTGTGTGATGTAATGTGTTCCTGTATATCGTGTATATTGTGTGATGTAATGTGTTCCTGTATATCTTATATATTGTGTGATGTAATGTGTTCCTGTATATCTTATATATTGTGTGATGTAATGTGTTCCTGTATATCTTATATATTGTGTGATGTAATGTGTTCCTGTATATCTTATATATTGTGTGATGTAATGTGTTCCTGTATATCTTATATATTGTGTGATGTAATGTGTTCCTGTATATCTTATATATTGTGTGATGTAATGTGTTCCTGTATATCTTATATATTGTGTGATGTAATGTGTTCCTGTATATCTTATATATTGTGTGATGTAATGTGTTCCTGTATATCTTATATATTGTGTGATGTAATGTGTTCCTGTATATCTTATATATTGTGTGATGTAATGTGTTCCTGTATATCTTATATATTGTGTGATGTAATGTGTTCCTGTATATCTTATATATTGTGTGATGTAATGTGTTCCTGTATATCTTATATATTGTGTGATGTAATGTGTTCCTGTATATCTTATATATTGTGTGATGTAATGTGTTCCTGTATATCTTAGATATTGTGTGATGTAATGTGTTCCTGTATATCTTATATATTGTGTGATGTAATGTGTTCCTGTATATCTTATATATTGTGCGATGTAATGTGTTCCTGTATATCTTATATATTGTGCGATGTAATGTGTTCCTGTATATCTTATATATTGTGCGATGTAATGTGTTCCTGTATATCTTATATATTGTGTGATGTAATGTGTTCCTGTATATCTTATATATTGTGTGATGTAATGTGTTCCTGTATATCTTATATATTGTGTGATGTAATGTGTTCCTGTATATCTTATATATTGTGTGATGTAATGTGTTCCTGTATATCTTATATAAGATTAAGTATAACCATCAGAACAAGTTGATATAAACCCGCCAAACTCTGTTTATTGCATTGGTCCATGCTTTTGTCACGTCACACTTAGATTCACCCTTTTGCCAACAGAAGGACCCTGTGCCAATGCATTCTCTTATATATGCGAGTCGACCATAGGTCGCCTCGCATATATAAGAGAATGCATTGGCTTAACACATTAAAAATTATAAAATTGTTAAAGAATGTAAGAAAAAATGGTAAAAAGTGTTAAAAAAAGATTTTTTTTAGGCCAATGCATTCTCTTATATATGCGAGGCGACCTATGGTCGACTCGCATATATAAGAGAATGCATTGGCACAGGGTATAACTGTAACTATCACAATGTGGTCAAGGAGCCGGTTCCAATGATATCCATATTTGTATGGTTCTATTGAGACCGACCGAAGATTATTTAGGCTGTTGAAGCTTTATTTGGCCGGTTTTGGCCGGTTTGTTGGGTAAAGGGTTAATGTAATTCTTTACTGTATGGACTACCGGATTACCAGTGTGATCGCCTGCAAAAGGTGCTAAATGCTGCGGCGCGAGTTGTATCATACACTCCTCGGCATGAACATATAACTCCAGTTCTCAAGCAATTACACTGGCTGCCAGTGGAGTATCGAATCATGTTCAAAATTATTTTACTTGTATTCAAATCTCGTAATAACATGTCACCATTGTATATACAGGATATGATCAAAGACAGAAATGTGTGTTCATATGGATTACGATCTGATAGCAGTATGCTTTTGTACATTCCTTTCAACAAACAGAAAACGTTTGGCGATAGGGCATTTTCATTTGCAGGTCCACATCTATGGAATAGCATTCCACCTCACTTGAAAATATTCACTGATTTAAATAAGTTTAAGACCGGCCTCAAAACATATCTCTTTGATGTAGCATTTAATTCCTAGATATATGTGCATGTACATGTATTATGCTGATTAGGCAATGAGCTCGATGTAATGTAAAGCGCCGTTGAATATGTACTCATAAAATTGAGCGCTATACAAATTAATTATTGTATTGTATTGTATACGCACATTTACTTATAACTGCTTAATTTGATTCATGTGTGTAATTTACTAAATTAATGTGACAAATAATGAAAACATACATGTTAACATGTAGTTTATGTTACAGAAAATAGCAAATTTTGACTTGTTGGCCGCAAATGCATTGACCTGTAATTTAAACTGATCGTTCGTGCCAAATGTGATGCTGATATCACAAACCGAATTACCGTGCTCGTAGTGACCCTTTTAACCCTTTACCCAACAGAAGGGCCCTGTGCCAATGCATTCTCTTATATATGCGAGTCGACCATAGGTCGCCTCGCATATATAAGAGAATGCATTGGCTTAACACATTAAAACTTATAAAATTGTTAAAGAATGTAAGAAAAAATGGTAAAAAGTGTTAAAAAAAGTTTTTTTTTAGGCCAATGCATTCTCTTATATATGCGAGGCGACCTATGGTCGACACGCATATATAAGAGAATGCATTGGCACATGGCATAACTGTAACCATCACAATGTGGTCAATGAGCCGGTTCCAATGATATCCATATGTGTATGGTTTTATTGAGACAGACCCAAGATAATTTAGGCTGTTGCAGCTTTATTTGGCCGGTTTTGGCCGGTTTGTTGGGTAAAGGGTTAAATATATCTAAGTAGGCTATTGGCTTTCTTATTGGGATTTACTAAACCCCTTTTTACAAGCAAAGAACACACATGAGTTTCAAATATCGTTTCATATATGGACAAAGAGTGGCATTCAATTTGAAAATGTGGATCTTTCTATTTGGTTTGTCAGATAACATAATGTTCTGTATTTTACACTAACAATTCATGCCAAATATTCATGCTTGCATCGCAACGTGTACGGTTCGGTCACTGGTTGATACTTGTCCGCCCTGCTTTCTACGAGATAGCGTGTTCAAGTTACTAATATTGAATAGGGATGCCTACGAAAATCACGGGATAAATGTTATAATAAAATAGCGGGTCAGCTTTGGTTGGTTATTGCGCTAGCGTATGGTCATATTATTAAATAGCGATGCCTACGGGAACCACGGGAGAAATGTTATAATAAAATAGCGGGTCAGCTTTGGTTGGTTATTGCGCTAGCGTATGGTCATATTATTAAATAGCGATGCCTACGGGAACCACGGGAGAAATGTTATAATAAAATAGCGGGTCAGCTTTGGTTGGTTATTGCGCTAGCGTATGGTCATATTATTAAATAGCGATGCCTACGCGAACCACGGGAGAAATGTTATAATAAACTAGCGGGTCAGCTTTGGTTCGTTATTACGCTAGCGTATGGTCATATTATTGAATAGAGATGCCTACGGGAGAAATGTTATAACAAAATAGCGGGTCAGCTTTGGTTCGTTATTACGCTAGCGTATGGTCATATTATTGAATAGGGATGCCGACGGGAGAATGTTATAACAAAATAGCGGGTCAGCTTTGGTTCGTTATTACTCTAGCGTATGGTCATATTATTGAATAGGGATGCCGACGGGAGAAATGTTATAATAAAATAGCGGGTCAGCTTTGGTTCGTTATTACGCTAGCGTATGGTCATATTATTGAATATGGATGCCGACGGGAGAATGTTATAATAAAATAGCGGGTCAGCTTTGGTTCGTTATTACGCTAGCGTATGGTCATATTATTGAATAGGGATGCCGACGGGAGAATGTTATAATAAAATAGCGGGTCAGCTTTGGTTCGTTATTACGCTAGCGTATGGTCATATTATTGAATATGGATGCCGACGGGAGAAATGTTATAATAAAATAGCGGGTCAGCTTTGGTTGGTTATTGCGCTAGCGTATGGTCATATTATTGAATAGGGATGCCTCGAAAATCACGGGAGAAATGTTATAATAAAATAACGTTTATCTATACAAATTATCTGTTCTCAATTTGAATTTATTTTTTGAGAACTGGTTTCTGGAACGCAACACTTGACTTAGTACCTTAAACAATAATGTAAAGACTAAATACGGCAGCATTATAATGGAAGAAATGCCAATCGAACAATCGAACACCATATATACACATATTACTTACAATAGAACACCATGTTGTACTTCAAACACATGTATTATCTTATATATATATATATATATATATATAGATATACTTTTATTTCCTCCAATATGTCTGTGCGGGGCACCGTACGGGATTGCTATACAATTGGCGACCTAACCTGAACCTGAACCTGTTCGGTCCTTATTTTGTTCTGGTACCGAACCCCTGGCATTATATTGAAAAATTAATGTATATTTACAATGTTATCATTTGTTTATATTTTTTGTTACATTCTTTAACAATCATTTTTTTCTTTCACACTTTTGTAAATTTTGATCATTTTTGTCTTACATTCTTTAACAATTGTGACAATTTTTTTTCATTATTTCTTACATTCTTACATTCAATAACATTTTTGTTCTAATTTTTAAGTTTGTTCTTACATTTTACAATTATAAAACAAAATATATTTTATTTTAAGCCAATGCATTCTCTTATATATGCGAGGCGACATATTGTCGACTCGCGTATATAAGAGAATGCATTGGCACAAGGTTTTCGCTAAAAATCAGGAGACTCCTGCCATGAAATGTTTAATATCCGGAGGTGCAGATAGTTTATTTTTCTTCTCACTGATTTGTTTTCTGTCTTCACACACCATCATTTAATTGGAAGATAATTAGCTACTCTTTCTAATTTCACTTCAAGTCTTACCTGAACTAGCATAACCCTCTAAGATTTAGTCCTGACATCTGCATACACGAAAGAATCCTAAACAATTGTCACTTGGCCTCTTCCTTAAATCTCAGATGACATACTGAGTACGACACTGGGAAATGTCAAGCCGATTTGAGTTGCGTGTAGTAAGGCTAGGCACCATCTGTCGCATGTTCATACCGTAGGGCTATGTATATATTAAGGCAACAAGTATCGCGAACAAACCACATTTTCTTCGCTTGGCACGCAGAACTAAAATGACCCAGAGCAACTCGCCCTGTCTCAAATAATGTCCCACGAAAAATGAATACCAATTCGCCCTGTCAATATATAAGACTATATGCCGGGTGTTCTGTGGTGCAGTGTATTTGTCGATATATTGACTTTGTTCTTATGGCCATTGTTATTAACTATCCAATGACGATATTTCGCATTTCCAAACAACTATTATGAAAAGGTACAGCTCCAGAGGCATTACCGATATTTAACCCTTTACCAAACAAAACGGCCAAAAACGCCCAAATAAAAGCTTCAACAGCCTAAAATATCTTCGGTCTGTCTCAATAACACCATACAAATATGGATATCATTGGAACCGGTTCATCGACCACATTGTGATGGTTACAGTTATGCCCTGTGCCAATGCATTCTCTTATATATGCGAGTCGACCATAGGTCGCCTCGCATATATAAGAGAATGCATTGGCCTAAAAAAAACAATTTTATAATTTTTTCTTACATTTTTTAACAATTTTTATAATATTTTTCTACATTCTTTGACAATTTTATCATTTTTAATATGTGTTAAGCCAATGCATTCTCTTATATATGCGAGGCGACCTATGGTCGACTCGCATATATAAGAGAATGCATTGGCACAGGGCAGTTCTGTTGGGCAAAGGGTTAATTGAGACTGACCACCGTGTATACCCGATACCGGAAATTGCTCAGGAATGTTAAATGTTTTAACAATAAATCTCGATTTCGGGAGAAGGGGCCCAATTAAATTGTTTTGTTGATAAAATGTATGCATGAACAAAACGGAGAAAACAAAAAGTCATTGCGTCGATTCGAATCTGATGGTATCCCTGTGAGTAAGGAGGACATGTCAGGTAATTATAAACAGTTTCTGGTGGGTTGCTATCTTATCGAACAGTTCGTATCGTTCGAATAAATACAGGTGGCAATCAAATAAATAATGAAAGGCATCTTAGACTTCGTACCCACATATCCACTTAGAGGTATCGGATATAACACGCGTCTACCTATGTAATTTCAGTTCACGAAGTTTGCAGTTTAAGATACTTAGTTTTCTTGGACCATTAGTACTGAATTGGGGAGGTGTTGTGGGTGGGTCAACTACTTTCAAATTCGTCTTATATTCAGGAAGAGTACTAATATTTGTAATAGTCTTTGGCAAATTATTTCAAGATAAAGTATATATAAGTACTTTTAACATATGTATCATTTTCAGCCTCTTGTAGCTGCGTGCGGACTATTCTCGCATTGTACCGCCACATATGTACGCCCGATAACAACCATTGGACGACCATAGTGGCATTAATATGTATATCGGTTATATACATGTATGTATTGTGGTCAGCATGGTGTGTTAGAACCGTTACCCTCAATGTTATCACTGCAAACGCAGTATCTTCGTATTTCCGGAATATATCGTTCCTGGCATAACTAAACCTCCGTGTTTACTTGCATTATGTATCTTTCTGTATCAGTATGTACTTTTCTGCAGATTTGCACCAGTGCGTTATCCCGATAGAACGATCGCCCTTATACGCGCGGAAAGAAGAAAGAGCATGGTGTGGTATTTCGGTATACACTCGCCACTTTAAACGTTCGTACGTTTATGTTTCTCTTCGAGTTGTTGTTAGTTGACACACGAGAACCGTTAGTTGGTCACCGAATGCACGATGTTAACAAAGAGGCACACGCGGCCCCCTCCACTCTCACTTTTATTGTTTTTTTTTGGTTTTATTTTTCGATGGGGATCGTGTGTTCGGGGCGACCAAAACATAGTTATATCAAGCAAAAAAAGAGAAGATTAGAGCCCGAGAGAATATATGGACGAAAACCGAAAAGATCAAATGAGCAATAAATGAGAACAAAATTCGAAACGGCGACCTCAACACAATTGGCAAATATTGCAAAGCTCCCCCGGTGAACACAGACCAACATTGCAAACCCTGTTCCACAGTGCATCTCTTATATATGCGAGTCTCACATGTATTCGTTAGTGCTAGTATCATATTTCTTTCTTTCTCTGCAAATCCCGTTTTAAGAACCCTATATCGACTACTTAAAGCTAACTGATTTTGTATGTTTTGGCAGCCAAACGGTCCGCATGATAACTGAGGTGACTTCCTATTTAGATTATCATGGACACCTCTTCTCTCAGTGTTCTGCTCGAACTCATGCTGTAAAGATACGGCCGACAAGCTGGTTAAATTTCTCAATAGCGGGTGTTTGTGTTTCCGTTGAGCTCCACCGCATTTATGTTACAACCCATGAACTGGAGTTTGGTTTCAGTGGGTTTGGGATCGTTGTTTTGGTAACATTCGTGTTGTTCAAACATCTGCAGATCTCTTACAACATGTTCCGAACGAAGAGGTTTTCAGAATTGGCAGTTAGAATTATGATAATGTAAGTTACGCGCGTCAAACGAAGGGGTTTCCTGATTTGGCTGTTAGCAACTTGATAACCTAAACGGAAAGTCACCTCACACGCGTCAAACGAAGGGGTTTCTTGATAAGCTAATTAGGCAGTCACCTCACATGCGCTGAATTAGCAGTTAGCATCTTGATAATCTAAAGAGGAAGTCAGCCCACGCGCTTGCAATGTACATCTGGACCGTGTGGCATGCAAACCAATGTAATATTAGCTCTAAGTAGTCGATATAGGGTTCCTAAAACGGAATTTAAGGCGAAAGAAAGAAACTCGATACTAGCTCTAACCTATATATGTACAACTTTATGGGGTATTCTATTGTTAAATAGTTGACATTGATCGATAAATTAATAGTAGCGTCTTAATCTGCTCGACATACACAGTTGTAGATAATTAAAACTCAATTTTGATTTTCTTTATACTGGCCTGACTAATGCCGATGGGGTCATTGTCACAAGGCTTCGGTCACATTCGTAGCCAGCTTTTTTAAACGGTCACATTCGTAGCCAGCTTTTTTTCAACGATCACATTCGTAGCCAGCTTTTCTAATTCTCGGATAAAACGAGACCAGTGAAGTAGTTATTCGTATTTCGAGCAGACGAAATATATATATTTCTCAAGATTAAATACAATAATTATGCAGGCTGCAGCCGTGTGAAAATGGGAAACTAATGTATCCTTGCAAACAAAAATATTCCTATAATTTAACGAATGATATCGATGACCCATTGGGCGTATACATCATACGTGTGCCTCATATTGCGTAAGCAATGAGCTAAATAATCTCTTAAAATGCCCCAAATGTAGATCGTTTTATAATCGCAGTCTACTTCTACAACCAGTAATATTAATATGAACAATAAAACAACTTCGCCATGCTAGAAACAGAAGTAACATCGTACCGACACCAATGGTCTTCAGCCGACGGTTTCGCTCATTACATTTGATGACGTAGCGGATATCCCAGTTTCGCTCTCCCATTGTCACATGCTTGTGGAGGTTGAACAATAAACAATCTGTTTAACCATTTGTTGAATGTGAACACACGTTATTTTTCATCTATGTTATAAATTAAATACTGCCAAAATAAAGTCGCTGAGCCAAGGCACACATAAACTGGTGTCAGGTTTATCGGGGACTGAAACAATCAACCAACATGGCAACAACAACAAATAAACTATGTGCCGGCATTCTGACATTCGACTTTGACTCCAGGAAAACGAAATTGGGAAACATGTCATCCGCATTATCCGGTGGTAACCAACCAAACAAAACAAAATTCCGGAAAAAGAATGTAGTTAGTTGAACAGTTCCATCAATACCATATTGCAAAAGAGAAGCTACTCGTGGCAACATTAAATAAAAGAGAACCTGTGCTGAGGCTGAATGACTGATCCCACGGTTGGTTTGGTTCAATGGTTGATTGAATCTTGATTCCACAATTTGATATGGAATAATATTACCGGAAAAATGTGTAATAGTTTGATTTTTCCATGGCATAGTTCAGTCATGAACATACTCATACTCTTCTGATTTGGAAGCAGAAATCTGAAAGCCATCACATATACATTACATGTAGTTCAGTCATAAACGTAGTGCGTATCCTTCTGAAGCATGCAGCAATCTGCGAAAGCGGTCATGTTGACCTACATTACATGTAGCTAAAGGGAAGCTACTCAGAACATGAATATTATGAAATAAAAGAGAACATGACTGTTGTGAGACTGATTCCAGTCATTCCAGAAGTTGATATGGATTACTGGATTTATTCATTCAATGGATTGAACATATCTTATTTTCATAAAATTTCAATTTCATATTAAAAAAATAAAAGCACTCAATCCGAACTCATTCATCGATAAACCCTTCATAATGAACAGATCGGGCAGGTATTGTTTGGTCATCAATGGATAATCTCCCAGAAACAATAACCTATGGAACTGAATACAGCAGCACCCATGATCACAAATTGTAATCCAGGTTGAATATTTGTTGCTGAAACACATACATTATTCTGATTGGCAGAGATCTGCTAACTTTAGTTTTCTATTCACAACCGAGCTGATTTGTTCACATAATCAAATTTTGCAATATCCTACAAAACAGGGTATACATAAATGCTTACTAGTATATGCTAAAAGGAAATTGAAGTATTGAAAATTTTGTTTTCAAATTTTAGTTATAAATTTTTTGGGTTTTGTTGTCCAATAAAACCAACAAATCAGCTGTTAATGTTATTTCATTGTATAATCATCTCCAATTGAAATAAATTTAAAACTGTAAATTTAATTAAATAAATGGCAACTCTGAAAAACGCCATAATTGAAACATCGCAAAAATGTTTTCCTAGCAACAGATCGTCAAACATGTATGGCAGGTACCAGGTAGACCAAGTCTTCACGATCTACAACAGCTGGGGATATCGATTGTGTTGATCCCAACCAATGATTAACTCAACCGATATCCCAAGCTGTTGTGGACTGAGAAGACTACATGTAAAAGTCATGTATATGGTCTATATGACAGGGTGGGGACAGTGGCAACTCTATAAATAAAGTGGGATGAAAATATCACCTGCCCTATGATATATTGGACAATAGTGGCAATTATGTCTGGCACATATCCTGAATTATACTGTTGCTATTTTATTATAGAATAAATGATTATGAATCTGATAAAAACCATACTAAAGTAAATATCACATCTTTGTTTAAAAGGTGTAAAATGAAATGTTTCCATAATTATATATAATTTTATTACATGATCCTACCCTTATTCCATTCAATAAACCCATTCTATAAATTGTGATATTAAACGTTCGTTTAATAACAGGAAATAGTGCCAGGTGACTTTTGACTTCCGGTGTGTCGTCTGTTAACATTCCGTCCGCTACGTCTCAAAATAATATGGCTTCCAATAGTTTTCCAACAAACTATCATGAATGAAGAGTTTGAAAAGTTATGTAATTAAATATACGCCATTAAATGCAACAAAGAGTCTTTATTTACCTGGGACTATTTCTTTACGCGGGCAAACAACGAATAGTTACGTGAAACGTCACCGCATGCCTTAAAGAAGCCGATTTTAGTTTCGCGTCCCATTTGTTGATTTAAGCATGTTTTGTCGATGTTTTGGATCATGTAATAAATAGAATCTACAACTCGTCCCCAGTTTATAGCGAAAATTACAAAACTCGTCCAGTAAATTAGGTCTGGACCTCGCCAAAGGCTCGGTCCAGACCTAATTTACTGGACTCGTTTTGTAAATTCCGCTATAAACTGAGGACTCGTTGTAGATCCTCTATATAATATAATTGATATAGTGAGCGATGGTTAAGAGCTGTCAATGCCATTAAAAAAATGGTATATTTTTGTCATCTAATAAAAACAAAATTCTCATGCAAAATGTTGCGGAACAAGTTTGAACTAGAGTCACTTTCTACATTACAATGTGTGCCACCGCGTAGCTGAATTGGCCATTGTCTAATGGTATCGTGAAAAAGACAGCCATGACCTCTCAAAAGTGCAAAAAGTCACCCAGCATCTGAATGTCTCTTTTGACTGCAACAGTCAAATACAGGTGGAATAGCCATTCAAATTCTGTTGAAATTTCACTTGAAAATCGCAAACAAATAATTATTATAAACATGCGACCAATTCAATATAAAAAAAAATTACGAGACTTTTCGGAGATCCAGGGGTCTTTTAGCGCATTTACATGGTGTATTTTTGGACGGAACCATATCGGTATGACAATGACCAATTCAGCTGTAGTCTATAATTGTAATACAATTGCAATATTTGAATCCACGATGTGTGCTGGAGTGTTTGGCACCGCATGACATTTTTGGGAGTTGACATAATAAAGATATGGTATGTTTTCCAAGTCACCTGACAGCCTAGATCATGCCATGAATCTCAACTAATGCTAACGCCCTCAGAGATCATATTCCACCAGTTTTGACATGGAACCTTATAAAATCAAAAAAATAACACAGGGAATATATTTCTTTGTTATTAACTATTTATTGTCCCCCGAAAAAAAAAAAGGGGGACTATTAAAATAGCCGGTGTCCGTCCGTCCGTCTGGAAATGGTTTCCGGATGATAACTTTAGTTTCGGTTATTAGTTCAAAAGCAAATTTCATAGGTGAGTTTATATGACCAAAATACAGGTCAAGTTCGAATATGGGTTTGCTCCGCCCATTTTGCGAGAGTTATGGCCCTTTTTTTTACTTAGAATCTTGTAATTTTCTGGTTTCCGGATGATAACTTCAGTTTGTGTGATCATATCTTAACCAAATTTGGTATGTGAGTTTATTAGCCCTATATACAGATCAATTTCGAATATGGGTTTGCTCTGCCCATTTTTGTTAGAGTTATGGCCCTGTTTTGACTTAGAATCCTGTCAATTTCTGGGTAACAAATAACACAGCCAGCATTAATGAAGGTAAAATTAACAAATAAATATCTAGTGTTTGCCGTGTAACATTTCAGGGGACACTGATTAATTTTGTTCTGAAATTTAGTATTGGATTTAGGGTCCTTGTTATTTTTTTCAGAAAAGCTGATGCCCCCCCCCCCAATGAAGCCACTTTTTCGGGGGACACTGTACTTCACTGTAGGTGAATGTCACAACTCAAACTTTCAGGATTTAAGTGACTTTTTGAGCGATTTTGCTTTGCGTTCCTGACAATTATGGATTTTTTCCTGGCTAATTGAATGTTTATTGCGATATCGGCTCTCAAAAGTTACAGAAAAGCATGAATTTTCGAGTTGGGACCTTCACATATAGTGAAGTACACTATTAAGGAACAGATGATCATTAAGAAATATATTCCCCGTGTTATATTTCGACTTTATTAAGTTCCTTGTCAAAACTTCAAAAAGTTCCAAGTTTTTGTACTGATAGAATATGTTCTCCAAGGGTGTTAGCCACAGCAGAGATTCATGGCATGATCTACTGACACCATACCAATTTATTTATTTATTAGCCCTCTTATTTTATTTTTATATCCATTGCAAGCCTTGAAATAGTGTGACTGTCATTTACAGAATGAGGTCCCCAGAGGGTGAATTTAGTGATGCTACCCCGCATAGCAGGCTAGCATCACCAAATTCACCCTCTGGGAACCTCATTCTGCTATTATACTCAACAAAATATATGCAACAAGTGAATGAATTTGAGCCATGGATAAGTGCTAAATACACTCATGTGCTCTAAGAACGATGTAAACAACATGGTAATTATAATGAAAAGGAGTTAATTGCTCCAGCCATAAACTCATTTTCATTATAATTACCATGTTGTTTTAATTCGTTCATAAAGTACCTGAAAAAGTCAACTTCAATGTTTAACCATTCCATGACTGAAGCTTTCTGAAATTTTACGAAAACCTTGTACTAATGCATTCTCTTATATATGCGAGTCTCCCATAGGAAGCCTCACATATATAAGAGAAAACATTGGGCCTAACAATATTTACCGTCACCTTGTAAACCAGTGTATTCTCTTATGGGAGACTATCTAAATTGGACCAGGATATCAAATTGGACAATCAAGACCTCGAAACATTGATTTGGGTACACATGATCTACAATATCATGGGAACACAAAGTTATATAAATTGAAGATCATGGGTACTTTAGTCAATGTTACATGTGAACTTGACCAATTTTCAGCAATGTTGCCCCCCCCCCCCCATTATTATTATTCACATCTGTAGAGCGCCCA
Organism: Siphonodentalium dalli; assembly: GCA_032622095.1. Lineage (NCBI taxonomy): Eukaryota > Metazoa > Mollusca > Scaphopoda > Gadilida > Siphonodentaliidae > Siphonodentalium > Siphonodentalium dalli. The sequence continues at coordinate 6,229,815 of CP136063.1, read as the reverse complement.
ATTCACAAAATTGTGTTTTTAGGTGCTTCATAATATGCATGGGTGGTCAATTAAATATAAATACATGTATACTCAATACATGTGAGTCAATATGCAGTTTTAAACAGGTGAGTTTTCAGTAGCTTCCCTATATCTAACAGGTCACACAATAACCTAAGTTCCTTTCAATCTGTGCCCATCTATATGATCAGACCGTTATGTGTTTCAAAAAGAACAAATAGCATATATAAAGCGTATATAGGGTTATTTAGGTCACAAGTTTATTCTAAACATGTATCCTTAGCATCATCAGATATGGATCTCCTAAAAGGATACAGTTCAGAGGAAGAGAGTGAGGGTGAGTCATTTCAATATACATGCAATGTAGGTGATAACACTCTGGAACAATTTCTTACTAACCACACATCCCTGAGAAGTATTAACTTGCAACATCACAGGAGGGATATAAAATCCAGATATGTGATAGTTGAAAGTGCCACCAAATTCACATTCAAATCTGAGAGGCAGGGTAAAGAGATAGTAAATAAGAGGAACAATTATTCTGACCAATTTTTATTAAGTGATGAAGGAAAAGAAAAACAACTGGCTGTTTATAATAATCCAAAGAAAGATGTGTATATTGTAAAATTAGAGCTGTATTGTAATGGTCAGGGAGCCAACTGCCAGAGAAGATGTGGAGGCTTGGGTAAATGTTTACCAGGTATGTTTCAAAATTATATGTTACTAACTTATGACTACTTATGAATACATGTCAAGTGATAGAACTGTCAGTAAGAAATGGTTGTCCTTTTTTTGTCAAGTCATGAGAATAACGATGGAAATGGGTGCTTAATGCTCTTTGAATCTGACAGCTGACTCCAATGAGTGTAAATATAAGTAATGATTTGCGTTCTGTCGAGTATGGATGCATGTTGGCAGACATTTTTTTGTTGCGTTCCACACAAAATGTTAGACCAACTTGCATCCATACTCAATAGAAAGCAAGCATATCAACATCCATTTCAATGTTGCAATAAATGTGACCGACAGTATTTAATTTTTTAACTTACCTTATTATGCCAGTCTCATTACATGGCAATATTGTGTCAAACAATGAACTATCTAATCTATTATTATTAAACATAATCATATAAATTAAGCAAATTCAACAAGTTACATTTACAGAATAAATATTCAGAATAAATAGTGAATCAAACATGATTCGGTCTCAGGATTGTGCTCATCCGGGACTGGTATTCACTTTATATATTCACAGCATGTACTTTTTAGACAAGGAATTTGATGGTGCAAACTTTAAAACAATGAAAGTGTCAATGATACTGTAGCTCAACTGTTTAAAGAAGGTAATTTTTAGCTCAACTTTACTTTGCAAAGTGTGAGCTATTGCCATGGCTTTGTCGTCCGTGTGTGCGTGTGTACGTGACAAATTTCATGATGATCAGACGAACAGTACGACCTGTAGCCCGTGCTAATGGATTGAATTTTTAAATCAAAGATGGCCGCTGGCGGCCATGTTTTTCGTCCGAATGACCCCAAAATGACTCGTTCCCATCTACATTCCAATTTCAACAGCCATGAAAAATTTCATGATGATCAGACTCAAGGTACGACCTGTAGTCCGTGCTAAAGGATTTAGTCATACAAAGAGTAAAATCCAAGATGGCTGTTGGCGGCCATGTTTTTTGGCCGAATGACCCCACAATGACTCGTTCCCATCTACATGCCATTATTAACATTCATGACAAATTTTATGATGATCAGACTAAAGGTACGACCTGTAGCCCGTGCTAAAGGATTTAGTCATACAAAGAGTAAAACCTAAGATGGCTGCCGGCGGCCATATTTTTTGGCCGAATGACCCCAAAATTACTCGTTCCCATCTACATGTCAATATTAACATCCATGACAAATTTCATGACAATAAGACGAACAGTACAGTCTGTAGCCCGTGCTAATGGATTGAATTTTGAAATCCAAGATGGCCGCTGGCGGCCATGTTTTTTTTTCCGAATGACCCCAAAATGACTCGTTCCCATCTACATGTCAATGTCAACATCCATGACAAATTTCATAATAATCGGACCAAAGGTACGAACTGTAGCCCGTGCTAAAGGAAATTGTTGATGAATCACACACGCACACATGGATGACGGATACCAAGCCATGGCAATAGCTCAAACTTTACAAAGTAAAGTTGAGCTAAAAAGTGGTCAATTTGGGATTTTAGGGGCCAGAAATCAAAGTTGGGGCTCTGCCATACTGACAGAACAGTCTAGAATAATAATTTGTGTACCTTTTTAAAAATAAAATCATCTGTCGCCATCCAATTCATTGTTGAAAGTAAACCACCTTCAATATATAGTGATTACAAATCCCTGGATTAGCGCAATCCTGAGACAAACTAATAGGAAAGTGATAAATATACTTCTTCGCATATAAGCTGAAGATATAATGAATTGTTGCTCATTTGTGTAATAATAATTTCCAGAGTGTCAGGCCCCTACTTCGAGGCACAACAGACATAACTGTAGTGTGTCTGTGACTGCAAAGATCTACATTTCAAATCCTGGTCAATGGAAAATCACTGTGAATGGCCAACACACTCCTCGAAATATCAACTTTAATCCACAATCTAAACAGCTTTGTCTGAAGGAAACTACAAAAGCATCGGTACTGACATATGGGAAATTTAACTGCAAACCTTTTGAGTTGGTGCGTCATCAGCTTGGAAAAGACGACAACTTAAATACGACAGAAATACAGATAAAAGACTTCATAAAAAATTCTGAGAAACGTCATTCATTCAGCAGAGGTCAATGGACAGCAGTCGATCAGGTTGTCAAGGGTACACTAAAAGATAAAGGTTGGTAGCTATAAAGGTCAAAATGCAAAAATGTTTTTTTTTTTTTTAGATAGAGTTATGTCCCTGGCTCTGCCCATATTTGACCCAGTGACCCCATTTGATCAAATCTGAACCCCAGTCACCCAAGGGCTCTCTGTACCAAATATAAGCTAAATCGGCCCAATTTTTTTTAGAAGAAGTCATTGTAAGAATTACTATGAGTTATGGCCCTGGTTTCTCAACTAATTGACCGGGTGACCTCATTTGAACAAATCTGAACACCAGTCACCCAAGGACCCTCCATACCAAATATTCGCTAAATCGGCCCAATGGTTCTGAACAAGAAGTCGTTGTAAGAATTACTATGGAGGAATAGTTATGGCCCTGGTTTCGCAACTATTTGACCCAGTGACCTCATTTGAACAAATCTGAATGAGAGTCACCTAGGGAACATCCACACCAAATATGAACCAATTCGGTCTTACAGTTTCAGAGGAGAAGATGTTCAAAGAATTGTTGACGGATGGACGGACGGATGGATGGATGGATGGACGGACGATGGACGAGGAGTGATGACTATAGCTCCACCGGAGACTTCGTCTCAGGTGAGCTAAAAATTGATGGCTCTAATCTAGAGGTCACTCTGAAGATCCATATGAAGTTTGATGACAATCGGATGAGAAATGTTACCTGTAGGGTGTGCTAATGGAAAAAGTTGACAAACGGACACATGGATGAAGGATGCAAACGCGTGGCAAAAGCTAAAAAAATTCAAGTTGATCTAATAATATACATTCTAAATTCTCTATTATTTCTAGGAATGGTGCTACTGTATCACCCCAGTGACAAAAAACCTGAAGCAGAAAGTGCAGACCGTTCATATATTCTTACGGTGTCAAACCAGGCAGCCCTAGAGAGTGCAAGAAAAAACTCACCTGTAATGGGGATAGATGGGAAGCACGGCTTACAGGATGACGGGGCATGTGTCCAAACAGCTATTACTCAACACAGAGGAGGGTTTGGATGTCCAACAGCATTCACAATAATGAGCAGGGAAAATACTGAGACCATAAAGCAGGGACTCCAAGCAATCATTAATAATGTGCCATGTTCTGATGAACAATGTACTCATGCATTCAAATATGTAGATAATGGTGATGGATTTAGCAGACATACACCATGTGCTATCGCCAATCCTTATACACCATTAATAATGATTGACAAGAGTGATGCTAGTGCCAATGCATGCAAAGATTTAGGACTGGTTTATATTCTCTGCTGGTTCCATGTAATCAAAGCCCTCATGCATAGGTTGAAGGAAATGCATATAAACCTTGTATATAGTTACTTAATTGTACTAGGTTTCAAGGCTGTGGCTAGGTCACCAGATTTTAAGAGTGCAGAGGAATGTTGGAAACTCTATATAGAAGTAAAGTATTGTGTATAGATATGGTATATTCTTCTGAATTTTAGGCCAATATAAATAAATTGCAAGATTTTCAAAAAAAAAATAGACAGGGAGTGCAAAATTTGTTTAAATTTTTTATATTTACTGGCAGATACTACTAGTAGTAATTAGAATTCGCCCCTTGTTAAGTGGTCCTGCTAATTTGCTATGACACTCGTGATACCTGCTGAATTGCTATTATGCTGATCGATTAGCCCAAAATGAAGCCTGCGAATAGTGTCTGTCATTTGAGGTCTAAGCAGAAAGAGGTTTCCCAGAGTGTGAATTTGGTGATGCTAGCCCACCATCTTGGTCATTCTTGGATAGTGTCACTAAATTCACTCCTTGGGGGACATCATTCTCCAATGATAGAAATACTATTTGCTAGCTTACCCCAACACTGAAAAAATAATCATAACTACAACCTGAAATATAGCAAGGAATGGGATGGAGCGGTGATCTATCATTTGTTTATATTGGCCTTAGGCAATTATAATTTAAAAAAATCTGTGTTCTCAGGCAATTAGATCTCAATTTTGAGAAGAAGTCTATTTATATCTTTTTCTCAAAATCTAAAAACATCCTCTCTGTTCAAATCCAATAACACTAGCAGAAAATATTGAAAGAAATGTTTGATAAGGATTTTTTAAAGAAAAATTCACTGACGAGTGAGGTGCCTGAGAAAACAGAATTTTATATTCATTTGAAAAATTCAGCACACATACTTACCAATATATATTATATGTGGCAGATATTTGTCACATTGTTGATATAAAGTAAGTGCCTTTTAAGATTAATGTAGTTCCAATTTTAATTCATAGATCATCGTAAAAAGTGGCTTTTCAGATTATGAATTAGAATAATTAAAGATGCCCCTCAATTACTATTTATTTGGATTCGGAGGTAAAAAAAATAGTTTATTTGAGTCGAGGAACCCACCTATCAAATCTCATAGTAATTATATATCAATTTTTTTAATCTATTATTTTTCAACATGAAGAGTTATTAGTGGCCCTAAATGGTGGTCTAAAATGTTGTTGTTGGAATCTAATTATATGGGGACAATCAAATCAGATTGAGTACCTTTAAGCGTTATATATCATGTTTCATTTCAAGATTGATAGATTGTGATTTTATTTCATTTCCGCCAGCAGATCATATTATGACAAAGTCGCTTTGAGAACTGTTTTACATGTACATAGTACTTTCTTATTACAAGGCGGTGAACAAAATGACAAAAATTCCAAAAGCAAAAAGGGATAAAGTAATCAACTACCTTATTGATGAATGGTGGTGTCCACGGTGGCGTAATGCATGGCTGGATGCAACAAGGATGCCACTAGTTCTTGGAGGGCATAAGATGATGACCACCAACAACCTAGATGAAAATTTGAATCTGAAGCTCACTGATGCTGTTGGTGGAAGGACGAAGAAGGTTTCCACCCTACTCTTTGAATTGACAGGTCAAGAATTTTCAGTGTTATAAGATCAAAACTATTGTCTATATATGGAATAAGTATTTGAGAGGCTGTTTAAATGTAACAGATTTGTTTTCTTGGAAACTTGGGAGACTAAATTAAACATTTCATGGGGATAGGAATTAATAAATTATTCAATTTAAAAATAATAACAAAGTTTCAATCTGTATGGCTCGATGTGAGAACTATTTATAATATTTAAATACTTATTTTTTTTTAAACTTCTTATTCATTGTTAAAGCAATATTTTAAATTTTTCCGAATGGACAGATGGATGGACTGACAGACGGAACCAATTCCTATATCCCCTGCAGAATTTTGTTCAGAAGGGGGGGTAATTGCATTACTAATTGTGTAGATGATTAATATATACACTCTGATAAACTAGTTACAATTTGCTAAGGATTTATATACATATTTCTTATAATATTCAGGCAAACATTGGTGCCTGCTTTCCTCTCATGGTACTAAATTCCATGACTGGAACATATAAAGTATAATCTATACAGATGTATTTCATATATTCATCAACCTATTTTAGTTTAGAGAATGGCCTCAACAATATAGAGCATAATTTGAAGTAATTTGATGCCCCAAACTGCCAAAAGTCTGAAAATCATTCATATGTATTTATATTACAAGAATATGGGTGATCCTTAGCAAAATGTTACTGTTATATCATTAATCAAATCTGGTTAAAATACAGGCTACAAAGCAGAGAAGGAAAACCTGGTAACAACAGATTTAGAGACCAAGGCATCCATTCTTGATATCCATGGTGCAAGGACTAAAGTTCTTGAGTAAGCACATCCCGTAAATATTGTCAGCATATTAGTTGAAGTTTCGTTTCTGCACAAACACTTTACTTGGGTGGATAATTCTTGAGCTTCTCAGCTTCTTCAATGATATAATCATGCAAGTCCATGTTTTATGAAGTTATGGTGATTCATACGATTGAATATTACATTATAGATTACGCATTCTGAATCGTTAATATTCCTACATGTGACGTCACGTGAGGGACTACTAGCGACAAAGTATCAAACCTGAAAGGCTGTGAACTGGCTTTTATTTACTGATAATTTATACAGATGCGGATTAATTTATGTATGAACAATCAGTAGATAAAAGCCAATTGAGACAGCCTTTCAGGTTTAACACTGAGTAACACTAGTAGTCCCTCATGTAATGTCACATGAAGGGATATTAATGATTCAGACTGCAAAATCCATGTCATATTCAATCGCATAAATCACCATAACTTCAGTTAAGGGCGGCCTATCACAAAATCTTTTCGGCAATGTGCTCAGTGGATTAGCGGGCATCGGGATAAAAATTACACTGGTAATTAGCCATTTCATCCATTTCAACATGGAGTAGATTCAGTTTCACAGGTCACTGAAAAAGAAATGAATAAGCTTTTAATACTAGCCGACTTCTTGGAATTTTCTATCATTTGGAAGAATTATTTATTCAAAAGCTTCTCAAATATATAAAGGCATATTTGCGAATACACGCTTGCCAGCTATAAACTAGTAACTTCATGAAATTATGTTCCATTGTTGTGATCAATATTTAATCAGTATTATGTATATAATAGTATTATGCAAAACTACAGCTATGAATAACATTTCAGTTCAAGGAAAACCAAACTTCCAAGGGACATGAATCTCCGATTAAATCAAGGTAGACTGAGCTTCATACAAAACAAGGTTAAGCAAGCTAAGAACCAAGCTGGTGAAGTGATGAATGACCTCTACTTAGTTGAAGTTTCAACTGCCAAGAATGTCAGGTACATGTTCTACTTGTCTTTTTATCATTAAAATTATGTCCAGTCACTAAATTTCCATATATGGAGCTTTTGAATTATTCATGACTTCCATGTTTGGAAAGCTAACTAATACCATGGATCTGGACCTGGTGGATCCAATATGTACTTAGGTAAATAACTGTAATTGTCAGGACTATACAATCAGCCATCACAATCTCCAAGACTCCACTATTAATGTAGTAGTCATATTAGTACACATTTGTATAATTGTCATCAGTATAGTTATTTCGTTTAAATTCCAATTTAATGAAAATAAGTATGATACGAAGTTGAATGCTATGTTAGATTGGTTATAACACATTCTAGTCCCAGTTATATATCCAATACATTTAATTAGTGCATGTTCGCATAACTAGAAATATTATTATCGTGCATCGTTCCCAGTATATCCATCAATCGGCAAACAATGTAAGTTATAACATATATGGACTCATTGCAATACACCGAACTCAGTAACCTTATAGTTTGTATTATACAGAGTAAAAACTTTGAGAATACAGAGAATTCATTAACACATAGCCTATTATAGGTGGACTGGACCGCTTTGGACCGGTCCAGGCATGTGTATCGGACTGGAATGGCCTGGACAGGACTGGACCGCATTGGCAGTGGACCGGACCACCCAATGTGGTCCGGTCTGGTCCACATCACTAGTCAATGTTTACTGATGTGCTTTTTCAAATAAATCATTTATTAACATGTAGAAACATGAATAGATCATTTGTGTTGATGGAGAAGTTCAGCTGATGAGTTCTTTTAAAACACTTGAGCTCATTAGCTGGAACATCCATACAGTACAAATGAATCAATGAGAATCGGGTAACCTACGCCTGCACATCAGCAAGTTTTCGACTATGAAATAATTATTTTCTTTGCACCTCAAATATTGATATCAATGTATTAATTTTTACCAGCTTCAAAGATCACAGAGGAGTCCATGTTACTGTGACAAAACAAATGATGAAAGTTTTAGATCCTCTATTGGACCATTCGGTGAATGAAGGAGCAGAATTACGAGAGAATAATGTTCTTGTTAATCTGACAATCAACTCATGCACATGTAGGGACTTCATATGGAGGAGTTCAATGAGTGATACATGTAAACATGTCAAGGCGGCAGTACTCTTGAAGGAAGGAGCCTCACCAACTAATGTGAAACATGAGTTCTGCAATCATATAAGGCAGACCACAAAATCAAAACAAAAAGAAGGGAGGAACCAATTATTTTTGGCTAATGATGATGAGGTAATTACATTTTTTTCTTATTTTAAAAGAGTCATGTCTCACCCCCAATTTTGGTTCTTGTAGTTTGAATTTCAAACAATTTATTGGGGAAATTTATTGTTGCAGAAATTTTCCAACATTGGGGGAAATTTTCTCTCACTAGGCTGTGTTAATTCCAACAAAGGGCCATAACTCTGGTGAAATTTAGGCGGACGGAAAATTGACTTGGGCCAGTAAACTCACATTTCAATTTCATTCCATTCAGTTCAGACATACTAGATTATCATCCGGAAACAATCATTGAGCGCAAATTCCAACAAAAAGGGTCATAACTCTGGTGCATTAATGGACATTTATATTCATGTATGTGCGAATAAAATGATCAGATTTTACCACTTATTTTGACAGGTGGTGTATCAAGCATTCCTTGAATTTGAGAAGGAACATCATGGGAAAACATGGGAGATTTTCCACCAAGCAAAGAAGACTGAAGCAAGTGATGAATACCGGCCAATTGACCTCCTGACTAAGTCAGAAAAAAGTGGCAAACCTAAGGGTCGAAATGCAAAGCCAAGACCAGCTAGACCACTGAACAGGAAGAGGATCATAACTAGTATGACAAATGTATGTATCTTGTATTGGTGTATAAACATTTTGTTTTATTTGATTTCCTGATTGCTAAGGTGAGAGACAAATCCATATAGACAGACAGGAGGATGGACAAAGTATCAGTCATATGTACATATAATTAATTTCTTACTCAATCACTGACTCAATGTGCATTTTAATTTTTAATTTTGATATTTATCACCCAGATGGAATTACAAGGAATGCTCTTTCATACTGATTATATGTAAAAGTATTATTAAAGATGGTCTATCTCGAACTATAATAAATTTTTATACAGTTTCCGGGGTATAAATTGAAAGTGTCATTGATACTGTAGCTCAACTTGGTGCGCTTAATGCTCTTCTAATCTGCCAGTTGACTCGGTTGAGTGTAAATATAAGTAATGGATGTTGATTTTGTTGCATGCCATAGAGTATGGATGCAATTTGGTTCCACACAAAATGTCAGACCAACTTGCATCCATACTCTATGGAACGCAAGCAAATCAGCATCCATTTCTTAAAGGGATGTCGTCTGAAGGGTGTGCCAAAAGATTTAGTATTGCAAGGAGTAAAATTCATGATGGCTGTCGGCCCCATATTTTTCATCGAAAATGTTAAAATTAAATCTCTCATCTCACAACAGGGAACAACAACTGTGAAGAAAAAGGAAAGCAATTCTGTTAGTCAGAAGAATTTCATCAAAAGAAAACGAAACACAGCCCGCAGAACTGCACAGAAGATAGGTGAGGAATTTACAAAATTTCCATTTTTCCATTACCAATTGGATTCTCTCATAAGTATATGTTTGCTTTACGGCCCTGTGAATTGATTATGGTTGTTGTTACCAAGACGACATATTGAATTTATTAGAGAAGTACTCAGTTTATTATTATATTGGGATGATTGCAGTGAAGGATCCAGGGATTTTTTGGGGACACCTGTTTTTGGGCAATGATATGCCGAAGGCATATACCGAAGACTTGAGCGAGGGAGGTTAGGGGGGAGTATCCCCCTGCTGATGGTGGGGGGTCTCGGGGTTCTCCATCTGGAAAGTTTGAAAATCCAATGCATTTAGAGCTAATCTAGGGCTCTCGGAGTCAATTTGATCAAGTTTCTCAAGCGGAACTTTGGAAATTTTAATATATGTATTGATTGAAAATGCTTATAAGTTATTGTTAGATATCTTTTGGTTCAATGGATTATAATTAATGCTTATCCTGCTTGAAATGAGACCATTATCACTCTAAGTCATATAATAGGCTATTTTCTAAAATTCAAGTGAGAGACACATACATAATATACTAGTAGTACAGAAATAATGTCTATTAAGTTAGTAATTACTCTATGTTAATTATTCATTTGGTATAATGAGATCCCAGCTGATGACCGGGTTGATTTGATCAAATTGTCACTGTTCCTGTACTGTATTGTGTAATTTCTATTGAATTTGATGGAAATACTGAAGTTTGAAGGCTGAGTGATAACAAACCTGAACTCAAACTATTTGAAGTTTTCATAGATGAAAGCTAGAGTCGAGGAATTGATTAGATATCGATTTTTGAAGTTTGTTATTTCTGGAGATGTGTAATAATATGTGGCCCAGAAACACATGGACAAACGGAACATGAAGATGGATAACTCTAAAATCAAGTGGTAATACGATCAAATGTTGTAATACTTTAGTGATAATACGGACTGTGATGGTAACATTGGAAGTAAATAACTATGGTTATTCTTTATAAAAGCACAATAGCCTCTCGAAATTGAAGGGGAAATTACTTTAGAAAATGAAATGGATAATATAATTACATCGGGTGAAAATTGAAATATTTCAGATAAACTATGATGTTCAATGTAGTTATGTACCATTTTAGTAAACCTACCACCTCATTTCCGGAGAGTTATGACAGAAACAGCTAAGAAGCATGTGAACAGTCAAAGTTACAAGATTGACCTCATCAGAAGAGCACAACCAAATATTACCAGGGGAGGGTTGATGTTGGAAGTTTCAAGGCAAAGAATAAGTGAAGGTAAAATCAACGGCTACATGAAAATATACACCAATATGTGGGTAACAACACTCTCATATTTCAAATATCTATGACCAAAACTGTAGGAGGAGTTGATTACACCATGAGGGTACCCTCATACAGAAAATTATAAAAAATGTTGAAATTTTCTAAGTCGAAAAGGTTTAATAACATAGTCAAAAAATTATTTTTCCGTCATCTATATACATGTTGCACATCTCCAATATGTGGGTAACAATGCTCTGAAGTTTCAAATATCTATGATCAAAACTGTAGGAGGAGTTGATTACACCATGAGGGTACCCTCATACAGAAAATTATAAAAAATGTTGAAATTTTCTAAGTCGAAAAGGTTTAATAACATTGTCAAAAAAAATTTCCGTCATCTATATACATGTTGCACATCTCCAATATGTGGGCAAGAATATTCTGAAGTTTCAAATCTCTAGGATGAAAACTGTAGGAGGAGTTGATTACACCATGAAGGTACTCAAAAGTGTGACGGACGAACGGACGAATGCACAGGCGGACGGACAAACGGACGGACCCCATTTCTATAGTCCCCCGAAAATTAATTTTTCGGGGGGCAAAAATGCCAGGCAAGCTCTTGTCTTGGCAATGGGTGAGAGGCATTTGATTTGAACATTTTAATAGATCCCAGTACATAGCAATTAAGGATGAACAAATATGGACTTTGCTCCATTATTTGAGCCTATCAATTCAACTTCAATCTGTTAGTTCATTTTTGCATAAAAAAATAGTCACTGTACATATACATCATATGTTATATTAATAGTATTCATTATTTTGACCTTTACAACTTAACTATCTCCACATAAATCTTATTGGGCATTACCGATTTACTCACCATTGTGGATCAGCGAAGCAGTGAAAGCACATAATTATAATTGTTCTTTCCCAATTTCAGAATGTGATGAAAAAGTACAGCCAGTTAGGAAACGACAAAAAAGAGATTTCGGTCCTGATTTTATCTGTTGATTAAATAGGAATTGCATACTGAATAACTTATGAACTGAATATAACGAGCATTCATATTTAATTCGCTTGAAGCCCAATAGTTGTTTGTGCTTTAAATATCATGCGAAAGTACATGTCACTGGCGGATTACGGACAGTACAAGTCTACAAGACCAATACATTTAGTAAAATGTCTACATTTTGTAAAAATTTTAATTTCTATTCATGATGTGGACTTTAAATAGAGGATCTACAACGAGTCCCCAGTTTATAGCACGATTTACAAAACGAGTGCAGTAAATTAGGTCTGGACGAGCCTTCAACGAGTTTTGTAAATTCCGCTATAAACTGGGGATTCGTTGTAGATTCTATTTATTACATGATCCAAAACCTACACAAAACACAAATTAAATCAACAAATTGGACGCGAAACAGAGATCAGCAACTATAAGGCACGCGATGACGTCTCACTGAATTATGCATTGTTTGTCTGTGTAAAGAAATAGTCCCAGATAAATAAAGACTCTTTGGCATATTTAATAGCGTATATTTAATGACATGACTAACGGAATGTAAACATACGACAAACCAGAAGTCAAAGCTCACCTGGCCCTATTTCCTGTTATAAAACAAATGTTTAATATCACAATTTACAGAATGGGTTTATTGAATGAAATAAGAGTAGGATCATGTAATAAATTCAGGTACGATATATTTGGTAAATAAACTGAGTGAAGAGTATATATGAGTACATATGAGGACAAGGTGATGCTTACCATTACTCTCAATGGCCTGGCGTCTGCTCTGAATTTTCCAGACAAACCTCCTCAATTGATTCAAAGATGGCCTCTCGTGTGATTCAAAACTACTCGCCAACTTTTCATAACAGACTTTAGCGGTATCCTGCAGTTTTAATGCTTCTTCAATTCTTTTCTGCATCTGCATATAATTGTAAACTATAATGAAACATCTTCACAGAAACAACTAGAGGTGAGACCGTACCGATGGGATTAAAGCTGTCCCATTAAGGGCAGGTGAAAAAAAAGGGTGGACCGAATTCAAACTCTAACTTGACCTGTATTTCATGTGACTAAACCACATAAAAATAATTTAAATAGTCAGAAAATTAAAACCAACATTACCATCTGGAAACCAAAATAAATGGCAAATTAACTCTGGCAATTGGCGGGCGGAATATCAACATGATCAACTTCTATTGGAATATAATTCGAGCATTCTAGTTGATCAGAAACATTAGATTATTAGATGATCAAATATCAAATTCAAGTTTTTTTCATCCATCAACTCAGAACAATGAGATTAACCTAATGGTGTTTGACCCCATCAGCATTGCCAAGTAGTTTATTTAGCATCTTCCATTAAAGGTACTCAATCCAATCAGACACTCCTAAATTACTATTTCTTTGGTTTTGGTGGCAATAGATACTTGAATCGAGTCGAGGAACCTACCCATCAACGCTCATAGTGATCAGATATCAATTTTTGAAGTTTGTTATTTCTATTGTTTGTGGCACAGAAACACGCCGTCAAAAGGGTTGTCTCGGTAAAAATTCCAGATGAAGATGGACAACTCTAAAATCAAGTGGTTATTACCACTTGATTGTAGAGTTACTCATCTTCATCCGCAATTTGTCCGTTTGACCACGTGTTTCTGGGCCAATTATTAGTACACATCTCAAGAAATGACAAACTTCAAAAATTTATATCTGATCACTCTGAGGGTTGATGGGTAGGTTCCTTGACTCGATCGGATATTTTTTACCCCCGAAGCCAAAGAAATAGTAATTTAGGAGCGTCTGATCAGATTGAGTACCTTTAACTGTCTTTGTTTCTTAATGTACATACAAAACCATTTCAGGCACTTGTCAAAACGCGATACTCACACTCTCTTCATGTAAAATGCTGGGACGTGGCACATCCCACACAACACTGGTTGTGTGTGGCCCCAACATTGTCACATTCCACTTGCCGATGGAATCGGAATACATCTTTAAATGTACCCGGAATCGGCAGAAGTGCCCGTCTGATGTCCTCAGTCTTTTGCCTCTTTTCTCACAATCTGAAATTAATTAAACATGAGTTTGGTTTGCTAACTGTCAGATCTACACCGCAATATCAAATATAACAATATTGGCCCATCTATTTTAAAAACTTTTTGTTATAATTTTTCCAACCCTGTCAGCTGACCCTGTTCCCTTTTAGACTATATCAACATGAATTTTCAGTGATTTGTCTCTGCTAAATTGGAATTTCAATATTAATTCTTTCAACAAAAGATAGTGACGAGTCTGAAGTGAATTGTATGACAGAAACAAGGACTTTTTAAAGATGTTCCATCCAAGTTAACAGACTGAAACAAATTGTCTAATGTTTTGCTTGCCTTTTCTAGGTACTTTGATGTATGTTCCATAATTATTATTTCTATATGTGCTAAGAAACCACATCCTTTATATTTCACTTTAATTCACAAATTCATACAAAAATAATTATGCTCCTACATGTACATGCATTTGAAATACCAGAATATTGTTGCAAATAGTCGCTGAGTTGCTCTTTTAATTGGAACGTTGCTGAAAGTGGATTCATAACATACATCATTTGTACAGTCATATATATTGTTATCAGTCTATGAAAATGTTAATTGATGTACATGTATAACACTTCTCATACATGCAGCCTGCAGTTCAGAAAAACAGGTTCTTGAACAGATACGTGTATGCATAGTAAATTGAGTCAAACGTTTGTTGTATAGTGACTGAAAATATTCTGAAATCATTATAAATTTACTTATTATATATTATTAAAATAATATTGAGATCGAGACTCATTATACTTATCTCAGTTGCTTGCATCCTGAAATGGTTAAGTTGAATTCAAACTGCAAAATAAACAAAACTGAACATAACATGAATAAACAACAAAAACAAATTCATAAACAATTTTGTTGTATGCATGTCTTTATATTATTGAACCAGCAACAAAACACCCAAGTATATGGATGCAGTATATCATTCCAGGAAATTATTTAAAGGTAATCAATCCAATCAGAGGGTCAGATATTACTACATTGTATTTCTTTGACTTTGGGGGTAAAAAATATTTGATTAGAGTCGAGAAACCCACCCATCGAAGCTCAGAGTAATAAGATATCGATTTTTGAAATCGATTGTTAATACATGTAGTAAGCACTTGATTTTAGAGTTATCCGTCTTACACCCGTAATTTGTCCGTTTTGATCATTTGCTTCTGCTAACTTGTGGGACAGATCTCCGAAAATTAATAGATTTAAAAAATCAATATCTAATCACTCTGAGCTTTGATGGGTGGGTTCCTCGACTTGAATCAAATATTTTTTACCCCCAAAGCCAAAGAAATAGTATTAATATAGGACCCTCTGATCGGATTGAGTACCTTTAATGTTGTTTATAAGAGATTATAAATGTTTTTAAATTATAACAAGCTCTATATTACTTAGCTATAAATGTATTGATATTAAACATTCTTCACAAATTTTCTTAGTAAATTATTTTTTCACTGCTACATTTATGAAGATACAAGGGGGGGGTAAAATATTTGCAGGAAGTTATGCCGGGGTGGGTGCCCCTCATGCAAATTTTTTACTGAAGACCTTTTGTGCCCTTATATGACATTTGTAACAGTTTAAAACATATTACTCGTTCCCATCTACATGTCAATATTAACTTCCACGACAAATTTCATGATGATTTGACCTAATCTCTGATTCCGAAGACATACAATCAAGATAAATCTGGCTGATTATAGGCATAAAGTCTGTTTTAGAAGAGCAACGGGAGGGGACTTCGTCCAAAGCAACATCGCCGCCAAACCAATATCCCAAGCTGTTGTGGACCGAGAAGACTTGGTCTAGCAATTTCGAGCTGGGACCACCCCCCTGCCTGTGAAGTCCTATCTTTCGAAAATTCCTGTGTTTATTTGTTCACAGCACAAAGGAACACAAGGACACAATATATTTCTTAATGATTATCTGCTCCTTAATAGTGTACATCACTAGGCCTATATGTGAAGGTCCCAGCAGGGCTAATATTTCAGCGAGAATCCAAATCTATAGATCCTAGATTCTCATAAATATTCTCGCAAATTATCCTGGATTCTCATGAAAAAGTATGTATGGATTCTCGCAAAATCAGATGAAATATATGTCCTGGGACTAGGAGTCCCAACTCAAAATTGTATGCCTTTCTGTGACTTTTGGGAGCCGATATTACAATAAACATACAATTAATTACCCAGGAAAAATTCCATCATTGTAAGAAACGCACGTGAAAGCAATATTGCTCACAAAGTCACTTAAAATGTTAAATCATGAAATTTTCAGTTGGGACCTTCACCAACAGTGAATTACATTATTAAGAAACAGAAAATAGGAAGTCGGTAGCCGAGAGGTAACGTACCACTGGTCTCTCGTGCTAGCAGCGGACTGGGGATCGCAACCTGGTCAGGGTATTCTAACAAAAATCAGAACATCGGTCATATACCAAGTTTGTAAGGCTGAAAAGTCTCATTCGAGATCACTGAATAAAGATCTGAATGCTATAAGTTACTCGGCCATGATAGCACCTGGACGGTCTCATAATTCAATTGTCAGTAAATGACAGCAAGCTTGTAATGGTAATTAATGTGAAGAAGTAAATAACAAAGAAATATATTCGGTATGTTATTTTTTAGACTGTCTTTATAAGGTTCCCTGTCAAAACATCAAAAAGTTCCAAGATTGTTCACTGGTGGAATTATTTTGAATACGATCTCTACGGGCGTAGAGTTTCATGGCATGATCTACCTACATGCAGCCATTGCAATTTGCAGGGAAAACTAAACATTGCTAAAGAAACGAATGTACAAAATGAGCCATGGAATGGTAGTACGATGATGGGGAATGCTCTAGAAGTAGAACAACTAAATTGGTATACTAATCTTTCTTATTTCGTTGGTAATCAGCTTTCAATCATTTGTTGACTATTAAAAGGCGTACTACTTCAAGTTTTCCAACAAAAGTCGAGCGCTGGAATCAAGCAAAATGTTTGTAGGTCAACAGGAAGTTTGAGTTCGGGTCAAGGATATTGTCAACTATGGAAAACTGTTGTACTCATAACTCTGAAAACTTATAACTCATCTTCACTACACGCCCCGTGACCGCCACATAATCTCTGGCAGTTAAGCTGTCCGCAGCAAAATACCGTTTCCTTCACCACCCACTGTCTTCGCTGCTGGTTATAATGGGTGGCACAAAATAGAGCGGGAGACACAGGTATAAAACTGTCCTCCAAACTTTTTAATTTTATTTCATACTCGTCGGACCCTTTTCTTGGTTCGACGCCCACCAGCGACCGTTTCATTTGTCTACCACGAAGGGCTTTGTTTGCCAATCGATACACATCATAAGAATTTAGAGTATGAACTAGCTCCGGACCTTGTGTAACTTCGAACGAAGCCAAAACAATTGGGGTGGAGGCCATTTTGTTTACAAACGGACGAACAGACAGACATTTAATGTATATCATGTGATCAAACAACGAGATTTGAAAAAGCTGGCTACGAAAGTGATCGATGAAAAAAGCTGGCTACATTTGTGACCGTTTAAAAAAGCTGGCTACGAATGTGACCGAAGCCTTGTGACAATGACCCCATCGGCCTGACTAATAGATGCAATTAGTTCATTGTTCCATCAACATTTCGCACCTTATAGCTCACACCATATATATCATACTTCATTGGATGACATTTAATTGCTATTACTGCGCCATTACTGGTACTATTTAGATTCCGTTAATCGATGTAATGTTCCAAAAACGGAACTTTAAATGAAAGGAGTATAAGCTGAATTCGATTGTAACTAATGGGTGGCTTCTTTCATTGTTCAACACGTATTGCGTACCTTAGGGTCAGGGTTAGGATAATATGTTGTGTTATGGTCATGGTTAGTGTTTGGGGTAGTGCTAAGGTCAATCTTAGGGTTAGTGCTAGGGTTAGCGATAGGGTTATGGCTACTATTATGAATATGTTTCATCTGCATTACGCACGATTAGTCAGGGTTGATTCCACCTACATTACGCACTTTATGGCTCGGTCAGGGTTAGGGCTAGGCGTTAGCTTTTGTGGTTAGGATCGATGTCCTAGGGTTTAAACAGTCGGGTTGCGTTTCACCGGTATAACGCACTTGAGGGTAATGGTTAGTGTAATAGTCAGGGCTGTTTTGGGGTCTAGATTTATAGTTTAATGTTTAGGGTTTACGGTTATGATTAGGGTTAGGGTTATGTTCCACTTAAATAAAGCATTTACGTCTCATACTATAGTTAACACACGTCATTGTGTAACATTTAATTGTAAATCGTAACGCTATGTGTAAACTAGTTCTGGTTTATCATTTTCTTTCGAGTACTCGATTTAGAAACGGAATGTTCAGTGATAGAAATACATCTGGTATTAACTCTAACATATTTCTGTTGATGCCATACGCTCATTTATGTGAATTTATGTAGAATGCCAAACACTCATGTATGCGAAATCGGAGGGTGCCCATGGTCAAGGATGTGCAATTAAATGAAAACAGGCACAATCTATTGCCTGATTACGTTATATCAATAAACCTATGTAGTTGGACAATAGTTTGATGTTACGGGGTCAAAGTTATTGCAAAGCCAGCTGGTACAATCAGAGCCAGAATGATGTGCAAATATGTTACGGGGTCAAAGTTATTGCAGCAGTTGTACGTACAACAATAAAAGCATTAAACTTGCAAGTATGTTCAACATGGATCACTGAACATTCACAAATATGGAGGCTTTCGCATTATGACTCCCCTTGCAACGGCTGCCATGTAACGACCGACATTGAAAATATGCATATATTGCTGCTGGTATTATGGTAATTTTAACCGACTAAACTGACCTATGTAGCACATCTGAAGTGAACGCACCCATAACTGTTGCTGTCGTCGTAAGTCTGACTAACATATAGCACAATCTAGTTATTATATTGGTAGCAACGGTTGCTAGGGATATACTCGACATCGAAGTCATGCACATATCACTGATAATATGTGATATGTTATGTTGTTGGTTTGAGCATAAAATTGGTTGAGTTATGTTGTAATGTTGGGTGGCAGTTACTGAAAATATAATGGAGGGATCATTTACATATATTATCAACAAGGGTATGCTTGGTTACTTGTTGAGCTAGGGGAGGTGGGAGGGTATGCAATAATGCGCAACACTGGAACAATTTATAGGGTGGATAGTTTGAAGTCATACCAGTTCAAACAGGCTTGTTTCTTTTGTAGTGATATTACTCTGAAGTCCGTTGTCGCTTTTCTGACAAAAAAAAACTGCCTCGACTTGGAAAAGTGCTTGGTAAACATATTTATAAATGCATATAAGAGTTTGTAGTCGTGTGATCTGTCCAATGGTGGTCATAACAATGACATTGATATATGCTAATCAATTAATGACACCTATTAGCGATATCGAAACAAAATACCAATAGCTACCACATACAATATTTACGTTGCCATGTGTTCCATTGTAAGCCTGGATATATCTGAAATGCAGACATGCCGACGCAAGTTCAAGATGGCCACCATGACCACAAAACCTTTATCGCAAATTATGGCCCATACGGGCCATATCATATTCACACCTGAAGAGAACAACATAAAGTGTAGCCCATAGGAAAACTAAAATGCAACATCCCCGCCTAAATATACATAAGTTGGATCATGTATGTAATAGTAATCAACTGATAATAATACAAAATTACTCAATGCAACTAACTAATGGTCGCGTTATTTGATCGCGGATATGTACCCGTACACACCTGAACATACAGGCATACAAGTATATACCCAAGATGACAGCCAATGTCACGTGACCATCATTGGATAGCGACAGACATGTGTCCCTTCACTTGTGAATTTTGACCAAAAGATGCTGAACAATACTTGAGATACGCCAGCATAATAATATACACCAACGACTATGTATACATGCATATACTGCGTGACACTGGTGTGTTCATATGTGGGGCTGTGTTGCATCAACAGTAGGAATATGTTCAAACTCAAACTCAAGTGATTTTATTTGATGATCAATGCATATATTACAATATGGTAATTGGGGCTTTGTGGAAGCCATGGCTTATGGGTCAGAGCCCTATACTAATACAATAAGTATAACAGAGGCATAAACTACATTTGTGTGCAAGTGCAGGGGGAGAAGAGCAGTTGGGATATAAATGTAGGTTGTGGTGGTGGTAAATAGTGTGCATAATATGTTCGAGATATGTTCATAAACAATAAAACTATATGTTACTTGATTTCATGAAACAATATGAATTCAGTGTGATGAGTGTGTAAGGATAAGGATCTGACTGAATCACCATTGGAGCTCAGTTGATTTAGACTAAGAATATATAAGTTTTTTAAAATACCAATATTGTTTGTGGATGGATTGATCTGATTGGCCGAGGGGTTTGAATGGGTTTACAATGGTCAGTACTACAATTTGGTAATAATATACATCGTTAGAGGTACACGTCGTGGTTAATAATATACAACGTTAGTGGTACACGTCGTGGTTAATGCAATCAATGGTTCATAATACAAATTATTAATACATCAAATAGGTAGTGCAATAAATGGTCATTGTTACAAATTGTTTTTTGTTACCAAATGATTGTGTCACAAACGGTTAACACTACAACTGGTTAATAGTTTGAATAGTTTATATTACACATGGTTGATACTAAAACGGTTAATACAGACAATAGTTTTTGTTAATATAACAACCGGTTAGTGACACACATGGTTAATGCTACAAATGGTAAATACTACACATGCGTATTATTACAAATGGTCAGTACTACAAATGGCTAATAATACAAATGCTGTCGACTTACCAAGATTCAGAGCACAACACGTATTTGCATTTGGATGATTAGCAGTAATGTAATCCGAATGGCCGGAACTTATCACTGCAATACCCAAAATAGCACAATCTGCTGTTGTTGTGTGAAAAGTCCATCAGATTTCTTATCGATGTGATAACTAAAGATGACATTGGTGTGACCCCTGCATATTGTGAGCAACTGGTATGTCTGAAAGGTTGGAATAAATCGGCCAGCTCAGTGCCGTGCCATACAAATTGTCTTTTCATATAATAAATGAGCATCAGTCCATCAGGGGCACAATGGCATCATGCATACACACCGTGGTCGCATCATGCATACACACCGTGGTCGCATCATGCATACACACCGTGGTCGCATCATGCATACACACCGTGGTCGCATCATGCATACACACCGTGGTCGCATCATGCATACACACCGTGGTCGCACCTTGCATACACACCGTGGTCGCACCATGCATACACCCCGTAGTCGAATCACGCCATGCATACACACCGTAGTCGAATCACGCCATGTATGCACACTGTGGGTTCCATCACGCCATGCATACACACCGTGGTCGCATCATGCATACACACCGTGGTCGCATCATGCATACACACCGTGGTCGCATCATGCATACACACCGTGGTCGCATCGTGCATACACACCGTGGTCGCATCACGCATACACACCGTGGTCGCATCATGCATACACACAGTGGTCGCATGCACACTGTGGGTTCCATCACGCCATGTCTGCATGCCGTCCGATCCATTGATTGTATCGGTAGTGGCAGGAAGGTCGTACACTATTTAACGTTGAAGGCGAGTAACACGTCGATACTCTTTAAGACCCCGGCACTACCATCAATATAATTTCAGACAAGCGCCTCCATAGCCATAGTGTTATAATGGTGTTGATTTTGGCAAGCCTGTTATCATTTATTGTCAAGCAGGCGTCAACCTTACACACCTTGTCATCCATCCCACATACAATAATTTCAGGCTAGTAATTTCCAAAGACGACAGCATAATTTGCAGTTGTTTGTTGACAGGAGTTCTAACTGAATGGACGTCGATATATAGAGATCAGAACTTATCATTAGGTTCGATATATATATATATCAGAACTTATCATTAGGTTCGAGAAAGGAGTTTTAACTGAACGGCTGTCGATATTTAACCCTTTAACCAACAGAACGGCCCTGTGCCAATGCATTCTCTTATATATGCGTGTCGACCATAGGTCGCCTCGTATATATAAGAGAATGCATTGGCTTAAGACATTAAAAATTATAAAATTGTTAAAGAATGTAAGAAAAAATGGTAAAAAGTGTTAAAAAAAGATTGTTTTTAGGCCAATGCATTCTCTTATATATGCGAGGCGACCTATGGTCGACTCGCATATATAAGAGAGAATGCATTGGCACAGGGCATATAACTGTAACCATCACAATGTGGTCAATGAGCCGGTTCCAATGATATCCATATTTGTATGGTTTTATTGAGACAGACCCAAGATAATTTAGGCTGTTGAAGCTTTAGTTGGCCGGTTTTGGCCGTTTTGTTGGGTAAAGGGTTAAAGATCATAACATATCATTAGGTTCGATCGATAAGTTAAGAATATATACTTCGTACATATGTGGGTCATACGTTGTCAACGAATCCAAAGGAATAAGGAGGATGGCAGTTAGTGTACGGTATACATAACGTACATAAGTGAATCATATGATGGTAAATCACACAGGGCTGACATACATACATATATACCGACATATCATATTATAGTATGTATACAGGTATAGCTAATATACATGTGGATCACTTGTTGTAAAATCAGACATGGCATATTTAAAGTGATGTGAAACACCCCACTGATCTGTTCCGAACAGAATAACAAATGATCATGCTAAAATAACTTGTGTTCGTATTATTGATATCCAAATAGTCAGAACACAGCATCATTTGTATACATGAATTACACTCAGTCACCATTATCTGCGCAATAACTGTAATGCTTCAAATGGTAAATATTTACATGTGTATATCAAACTAGTCAGAAAAACACCGTCATTGTTTATAAACGAATCGCATACAGTGGTAGTATATATTGACATGTTTGCGAAAACCCTGTGCCAATGCATTATATAATATATGCGAGTCGACCATAGGTCGCCTCGCATATATAAGAGAATACATTGGCCTAGCAAATTTTATAATTGTTTTTATAGTTGTTAAAAAATGTAAGAAAAAATGATTATTTTTTTTAAAGAATGTAAACAAAAACATTATACAAAAATGATACAATTGTTAAAGAATGTAACAACAAATTATAAAATTGATAAAATTCTTAAAGAATGTAAGAACAATGTATTAAAAATTGTTAGGCCAATTGATTCTCTTATATATGCGAGGCTACCTATGGTCGACTCGTATATATAAGAGAATGCATTGGCACAGGGTTTTCGCAAAACATTTTGTTCCCCGAATGGTTAATTCGATGTGATTTGAATGTTCGACAATGTAGGTTCATTGCTACATTATTAGTTGTTGGATACTAATGTAACAGAATGCCGTTAACGACATTACATCTGACCCTTGGTTCGTTTACAAATAATAACAATGTGTTCCTTTAAGACCCTTCTGACCTGTCCAGATAATGTAATTCCTTGTCTATTACACTACCCAACCTGAACACAGACCATAATTACAAACAACAAGCACACATGGTATGACCATCAGTAGCCTAACGAAGTATGTCTCTTCATGGCGGATGGCGATATTACAGTACTAATTATCAGTATTAAATTCATAACAGTCATGTAATTGTCACGTGTCGCTGGTAAATTATGCGATTACATCGTATTACTCCTAAGATTTATGAGAATAGCAAATCCGGTGATTTGGATAAAGCCACTTGCTTAGTTTAGGCAGCTACCCTCTGGAGCTTTCATCAAACCAGGAGTCAGAAATACGTGTGTCTCCACGAAGCCAGTGTCGTTCTGATGTTAAACTGTTCACCTATGTCAGTTGTTCACCTATCTCAATGTCTTCACTAAACTAATGCAAACCATCAGCGAACTTTGTTTGTCAATTGTATACTTCAAAACCGGGACGGATCACAGCCAAGCTCACACTGCGATCGTCCTACTGGAGCCTGCCACAACTAACAACGGAATAGTGTTTGGCTTGGTTTTATTCGATGAAATGATTTATAATATATCTTTCAAATGACGAATCCACAGGAAAACAGTAAGCTATCTGGTAAATTATCCGATACGACCCTATACTAGTATTATAATATGGATAAGGTCAGAATTAATGGGTCCAATTCAAATATCTATATAAATTGTGTGGGAAATCGAGTTTAAAGTGTTAGCACACCAGGCGAGCGCCATATCAGATTTGTAGTCGGTGTAACGAAAATGCATTGTTCACGGACTCATTACTACCAATTGATGTCTCTTTACATTACACGGTATGTGCAAAGTTGATCGGACCTCAAATTCGCCGAGTCGCTATCGGGGAATGCGACAGATAGACCGATAAAGAATGATACAGATACAGACAAGGAGAGAGACGGAACGATACATATATCGATGGAGAGGGAGGGAGAGATGAGATAGGAGAGCAACATATAAACAGATAGATGGAGAAAGACATGTATAGAATGAAAGAGACAGATAGAGATGAGATATTCATATAAACAGATGGAAGCTAGTACATCCATATACCTATTCAAAACTTAAAGTGATGTCAATCACTCCGGTAGGGTGATCAAATAGAGGTGGAGATGATCTTGTTCAAAAGAGAGAGATAGAGAGGAGATATCTATATGAATAGATGACAAGAGGGCAACAAGAGAGGAGATACGCAGAGACAGAGAGAAGGGGAGGCAGATAGACAGGAAGAATGGGAGAGAGACGTATATAGAGGGAGATACATATATATATATATATTAATTTATCACATAATTAACCCACAAAACCAGCTTGATAATTATTGGTAAGACACATGTGTAATATTAGCGCGTGCGATGACGTCACGTCATTATTTAAATTAATTGGGATTGCTGAAGTTTATGATTGTTGTTTTCGATGAATACTTCGCATTGAATCGCGTTAAATTTGATCGTGTGATAGAATGTATCTCAAACTCGTTCCATTTTATACATAATTTATCAACCTCGGTAAACCTCGGCTCAAATCGAATTTAGTGAACTCGGTTGATAAATTCCGTATAAAATAGAAACTCATGTGATATCCTCAAAATATAGAAGGATAGAGAGATAGAGCGAAGGGGAGACAGAGAGTGAAGAGTCAGATTTGTGTGATAGATATAATAAGAGACACATAATTGTGTGGCCGAATAAAGTACTATTCTGTAATAGTCGGGTTTGTATAACTTGACGCCGTTCGTCACTGTGTATTAATTTAAAGATATATTATGTACTTATTCGGGTGCCTGAAACTAGTAAGGTGGTATTCAAGGGCTATGCCAACTGCAGGAATATAGCATTCTAATAACATCGCCGAAAATTTCAATCAAATCGACTTTACCACTCCATAGAAAACATCATCTGAACTGCTCTGCAATTGTAAATATTTACAAATATTATTCGGGACGCAACTGTCTGCGATAAGCTAAAGAAAACGACTTCGCCGTCGAGAGTCAATGTATTTAATTAATATATAAGAATGGCGGTGTTTGATACCAATTTGTATATAATATTTGTAAAAATTACTACTTTGAGCAAGATTATCTCCATCTCTATTTGACCACCCAACTAGCTTTATGCACTTAAATGGGTGTTTTGCAATTTTCGTATGCTACTGGATAAGAGCTCTTTCAATAAGTTGCTTTAGTTTGTATTTTGTCGTAACAATCCACTGGCAAATACAGATCCTAAACAGTTGTTCCAGCATATATTTAATCTTCGTTTTCCAAATATAATTATTACAATATAGATAAGCAAATATAGGTGTTATGATCTTTGAATAACCATAACCATTAAAATGTAGGATACATATACCTTTAGAAATGTATATCGAAATGCCACACGTTTTACTACGTATTTAGCTCCATAACGATGTTGTCAGGCGGCCAAAAACCATCGGGATAGCATAACAACGGTATAAAGACCATTATGGTTCCCAGTGATATTCGGTCACATGAAAGGAGAGAATGCACTCAAGACAACATTCTTTCATTGCAGTGCTACTATGGTGCATAAGGTTCAACATTGCAGTGTACAGTGTGATACTGATGGTACACGTGGACCGTGTTGCCATAATATGAACATGTTATTTGCAGTAAGTATGTCGCTCACAATGAAAAATAAAGAAAAAACATTGTAGTGCTACATCGTAAATGCGAACAATTGATCACTAAACTAAACTCGGAGGACACGTATTCCGCCGGTGGCCCTATTGTTTTGGGAATCGGGTATACGGTGAATGGTTCAATAGGTGCCGCGAACTTGAAGCACTATATGTGAATGTAGCAAGAAACATCGCATATATAGGTTATCGTCAACATGTTAATAATGAACTCAATTAAAATCCATAAAATGCTATTAAACTTGATAGACGGTTAATTAACATCAATACATCCCGGCGTGAGTACATCCACACGTCAAGTCCTCACATTTGAATGGTGAGGAGGGACGTGAATCGATTCTGGTTTGATCGATTCTGGTTTGATCGAAGCCTCGGACCGCACGGAACCGATCACGTACCAGCATGCTTCAGGTAAACCTGATTTAAACGTTGATTTAGAGTAATCCTGATTTCCGAATCTCGTCAAATCGACACGTGACCTCTATAACAGAGACACGTGACATATATAATAGATACGTTTTACAAAGAAAGATGCGATATTGTAATATGTTCGAATAAAGATTGTTCGATTGAAGGCTGCATATATCACCCATATCTCACCTATATATTTAATTAGTGTTCGCAATACATATCAGTCCTGTGTATGATTATTGGAAACAACAGGTACATTCCTGTGACTGTGACTGTGAATGTGTGGTTATTGATGTTACTTTGGCATCTGTTTATTTTTGATGTGACTTTGGCATGTGTTTATTTTGTGACGTTGGCATGCTGGTTTTGCCGTGACTTTGACTTGTGTTTATTACAACGAATTGGGCATCTGTTCTTTGTAGTGACGTTGCGTATGCCACTAGCAAAGTGGCCTGGCATTTGTTTAAAGCAGGTCTTCCTTGAAAACGAAAAAACTATCGAATCATGTTTAGTTTTTATTGATACATAAGAATAACAACATAGGAAGAGACAAAATACATTCACGCATTCATTCACTCAGTTCAAGTTATTTTAACAATTACCGATCGACTTAAAATCAAGACCAAAAAGCGATACAAGGTACTACCTTGATATATTTCCCCCAGAAATGGACTTTCTTTAGCTACAACAATGGTGATAAAGACAATATATTATTGTGTTGTCTTCAGAATAACTTACCCCTTATTAACCGGCTAAAGTGGTTGATGGTTTGTATTATTTAGGCGGGGAACCATCTAGATGGCACCAAATGGGAGAATGTGTATAGCACTTTGAGCGAGAATATTTTCTATTTCCATAAAATGTCCACAACAGAGGGTTTCACATCAATTTGGCCTGAGCAATACCTGGTAACCCTGCCAGTGTTTAATATGTAAACGTGGCATACATACATGTAAATGTCAGGTACTTTGCTTTGTGTGTAGTATACATTCGATATCAACAATGCTATATTGTATATTGATCCTTGACCATACTGATTCTCGAAACAATGTCGCCTTTCCGACAACGCGTGGTCCACTCAAAACTGCGTGTGTACAATCGATGCGATAAACCAGCTCCTTGCACACTGACTGAACACCCACTCTACCTCTTGACGCTCAGTCTCCTCAACGCTCACTCTCGTCAACTGTCTGTGTAATGGGGCTACCCTCTTCCAGAACACTTCTGGTCTCGTTGCATTGCATTCTGAAGATGTCCATTTAGTTATGCGACAATATTATCAATAACTCAGTGGTACTGATGCTATGGTGTTGTTGAAGTAAACTACCTTATTCAGTGAATATATAATATCATCGACGGTCCTAATGTCACAACCAAACGTGAAACAAATTTCATATTATACTTAAATTACTATAAGCATTATTGCTACCATTTGGTCCTGACAGCTACGGTATTATTTGGTTAGTCTTATCAAAGAAACTATGTACCGTTCGTCACATTCCAAGAGCTTGCTTGTACTTATGATCCACGTTGGTGAGGACGATCCATAAAGCCCATGTCTATTTTTAAGTTCGCAACTGATGGACTCATGATAAATAATGAAGGGAGTTGGAAGGCTCCCCCACAGTTTTTCTTCGACACCTTGCTTGGACAAATGCGTGATATTCGTGAAAGTAAGCACCACAACTTCGTTATGCCTAACAAATTATATATTATTGGTTAGATAATTGTTAACAAATGTAAGAAAAAATGATATAAACTTGTTAAAGAATGTAAGAAATAATGATAAAAAATAACAAAAATTGTTAAAGAATGTAAGAAAAGATGATAAAATTGTTAAAAAAATAACAGAACAAATTATAAACATTGGAATAGAATGTAATAAAAAATTATAAAAATAAGAGATTCGAATATTTTTATAATCTTTTCTTACGTTATTTAAAACAAAATTGTCATTTTTTATAATCGTTTTTGTCCTTTTTTAAATAATTTTTACATTTGTCAACAATAATACAAAAACTAATATAATTTCTTAGGCCAATGCATTATCTTTTATATGCGAGGCGACCTATGTTCGACTCGCATATATAACGGAATGCATTGGCACAGTGCTTTCACACGAAAGCACCACCACCACCTCGTCGTGATCTAGTCGCACTACGTGATATATTGAAACATATCATTATGATACTAACAACGCTCTATATCCACCCTATTGACACATGTCCGTCCAGTAAAGGCACAAAATATCACAAAAGGGGATAATTAGTAAACGTTCTCACCTTATAACAATATAACACATTTAAGTCAGTGTGGGGTTTGTGTCTGTACACACCAACATGTGTTGCATGACTTATAGCAAACATGGTAAAATTGACGACAAGTGTCATTATTATTCCGTATCATTAAGCGTGATTCGTATTAAAGTCTTTGTCCACATTGTATGTCATATAAAGTCGTAATGTGGTGTGCCAAGATCAGGAACCTAATGAAGATATGTCTTCTTATATATAAATGACTTCTCTCTTAGAAAGTTTCCAAGTTATTCCGACGTGATCTGTCACGTCGACAAGATGCACATTTGGTATAATTATGTGTATCCCACAGACAATTGGACAACCCCTACCAACATTTATATATGCGTATGGCATATGAAACCTAAGATGGCATTGTTTCAAAACATAAAACATAATAATACCTACACAATTTAACAAACAGTGACCGACGTCCACACGTGTGACTTGTAGATTGCTATGACACAACTCGTGATTATACTGTGCCTTAAACTGACTTTAAACACTAATGTTGTTAATTGATGAAAAATATCGTCAGTGGATTTGCAACCACATCCTGAAACGTTACAAGTTACACGTACATGTGGCCAAACAATCACTAAACCTCGCAATACGAATAATCCTATACGAATGTGAAGCTATCATGCGAGGCAAACACATACAGTGATCTTATTTACTCAACTCAAGTAAATATCCAACCCATCGGCTTGATAAGGTATATATATATAATGCATGCATGGATATATGAATATTCCATGTTTGTCTCATTTTGCGATGAATTGCATTTTTGGGGTGAGGGGTGAAATAGTGTAACCAAACACAACATCTGCGATAGGAGATGAGCAAATCCCACATCATTTGTATGACTCGTCAACGATTTTGTGTCTATTTTTGAAGTAAATTTAGGTTTGTATTTGTTACATCTATCAACGAAATCATGACATTGCCGTACGTTATATATATAAGTATGTAGACTGCTCTATCTTATCACAAAATCATCCCGAATACCAGTTCTTTGAATTCAGTCGTGCCGAATTTCCCTAACACCGTGCTTTTTGCTGAATTCTGGGGTAAGGGGAGCTAATCTAATCTTGCATAAGACAGCACTTGTTATATACAATGACATGTTCAGCCTATGGTCGTATGCGGTATATACCTCCACAGTTTTAGAGACTATATACGAGATACCATGTCAAAACAATATTGATCTATCGCCCATTAAGTGAGGCAAAACAAAACATGAAAAATTGCGCTTTTTCGTCTATTTGTACAACAAATCTAAATAGTAAATATCTAGAAGTATGTAGATTATAATACATGTTAGCACAAACAGATATACTTTTATTTCGCATTTTACAAAAATAGTGATTGTTTGCTGAATTATGTCACTTAATCCTCTCTAAAGCATCGTTAGCATCACTTGTATATTTCACACCGGGTCCTATCTGGCGCGGAGTGTCATAACCTTCAAAATGATGTATCACAAGCCTGTGTTTGGTACCGATGGACTAAAAATTGTTAATCGGTTCCATCCGATCCACTATACACATCAAGTTACGTCATTGAGGGTTGTTTCTTCCTTCCACTTAAGTATAGTAACATTTCCAAATCCAGGACATGCTATAATTGCGTGTGCGCATCGGTGGTGTTAGTGTGTTGCACCTCTGTGACTAGGTTGGTCTAATAGTGAAACACGTTATAATGGGATGTAACCTGTGCTACACTGTAAGGGGAATGTTTGCTGACGTGT
Source organism: Siphonodentalium dalli (assembly GCA_032622095.1). Taxonomy (NCBI): domain Eukaryota; kingdom Metazoa; phylum Mollusca; class Scaphopoda; order Gadilida; family Siphonodentaliidae; genus Siphonodentalium; species Siphonodentalium dalli. The sequence goes on along the minus strand of CP136063.1, from coordinate 6,198,636 downwards.
GCATGGCTACCTAACAGCACACTGCGCATGCCATACGTCACATAGTTGAATGATCAGTTCCGGTTTGACAGTAATCGACATTGTGAGTGCGCAATGATAAAATCGTTAAGATCTGGCATAATGTCAACGTACAATGCTACAACTTATGTTAATTTACGAGTTAATTACTTATTACTAATAATTAAAATACGCCCAGATGCAGCTGACATAAAACAATTACCCCTTCAAATTACGAATGTGGAACTCTAGTTTGTGTAGGAAATATTGGTTAAAAAATTTGGTTTTCATTTTCCTCATGCACTGGAATATATTTAATCATAAAATTTGACACTTGTGTTACATTTACACATACAATTTGATGCTTTCAAATTAACTCGAGTCATACACACACTTTCATTATAATAACTATGTTGATTGAATCATTCACAGAGCAAACAAGTGTATGTTGCACTAATCCATGTATCAAATGCATTAATCTGTTGCATATATTCGGTTGATTATAAATGGAAATGGTCCCATACATGGCCGCATCTGACGCACAGTACAATTGTATTATTACTGTATCTGTATTTCCTCCGAACTTTGCAGATTGTATTCAGAATATAACACAAGTGTGCACAACAGTAACAGTCAGTTGGAACTGTTTTAACATTAGGCGGGTGATAAGTTGTACATGTCCAACAGTTGGGTTTCTTTAGATACCGGATTGAAAATTAGTGCCCAAATTGGGGGGGGGGGCCTACACATTAACGTACGTTTAATTTCAAGTTTGGACTAGATCAATGAGATGGGTACACCTATCTCTCTCTCTCATATATATATATATATATATATATATATATATATATATATATATATATATATATATATATATATATATATATATGTTACAGTAAATCAGTGAAATTAGTAATTACGCGAAATCCCTAGGGATTACATGAAACCACTAAAGATGGTCCGTGGTTACACGAAATTACTGAATGTGTCAGGGATTTCATGAAACCACTAAAAGTGGCTAGGGATTACGCGTAATCACTGAAATTTGTTAATTGATTTTACACATTCTTACTGGTCAGATTTCAGTAAATAAGTGTAATGGATTTTAAGAGTCACATTTGCTACTTTACACAATATAAGTCCAGACAAGTTGTTTCAATGACTAATTAGCTTCTCTGTTGGCATTATTATAATTTAACAGCTAAGTGCTATTATGGAAGTTGTTTAAGTTAATCATTTGAGCGATACTAAAATTAATAGCTGCTCATTACTATACATACTGGGTTGTTTTCTATACATTCATCTTCATTCAGAAATGTCGTCCGATAACAAGGAGGAGAGGTTTAAAAATGAATTGTTTATGCAATATGAGCTGTGCAGTAACTGAGGTGTTATCGATGATTGCGACAGAAGCAGATCTGATTGACGCAGCAAAACCAGCACAAGATATTGGTGGCACGACAGTATCAGCAGAACCCGTGGAACTTTCTGTTCAACCAGTTCATTCAGACGAGGAGCAGTCGGTACCTCTGAACGATCAGATGCAAGCAGACTCGGCTATTACTGAGCAAATAGATTCGATCAGCAACAAACGGTCCAAGGCTTGTGAGGCCCAGCTAAAACAAGCTGAAAGAATGGTGAAACGCAGCAGAGTGGAACTCAAAACAGCGGAAGTTAGTGACAATGTTGCCATTCCAATACCACAGGTCGATCGTGGGAGAGGTGACTCGAGTAACCTTTTAGGAGGTGTTGTCGACAGGAACCTCGACAGATACTTATACACAATCGCTGTCAAATCAGGCATTCTGAGCGAAAAGTATTCTCGCAACCAATTTGATTTGTGCCTGGAGAGACTTTTGACTGCCGATCACATCTGTCAAACAAAGATTCTCCCTCTACGGCCAGGGAACAATCTGCAACAGGTGGTCAAGGAATTAAGAAATGTAAATGTTTCAAGGCTCAATTGAAAGTAATTCACGATGTCACAACAGCCTAACATGTAAAAACAAGTAGATGATGACTTTGTATTGAGCTAAGTGAAAATCATCCGTGCTTCTGTTTTGTCTACAAAAAAGTGAAACTAAATTTGTAACTGGTATATTTCCATTTAATAAATTAAAGTATCGTTTAGCTAATAAATGTTTAAAAAATCGAGAAAAACAGGAACATTGATGATGATTTATCTTAGCATCAAACATCTTATTGTATAAATGTTTGTAATATGACTATAATTCTTATGTATTTCATAACTTGTTTGCAATAAAAGAATTTAAACTTTAACTTGGTTGTCCTTCAGTAATTTCGTGAAATCCCTGGTGCCTAAAATCAGTAATTACGCGAAATCCCTGAATTTTCTAGTAATTTCATGAAATCACTACTCAGATCAGGGATTTCATGAATTTACTAAACGATTCAGGGATTTCGCATAATTACTAATTTCACTGATTTACTGTAACATATATATCTATTATATATTTTGAAAGATCTGTGTATGTGTTTGTTTGTGTGTGTGTGTGTGTGTGTGTGTGTGTGTGTGTGTTTGAAATCGATGGACTCCAAAACGACTAAGCCAATTTCGATGAAATTTGGTATTTGGATGTGTTTTCGGCCGGAGACGAACATAGGCATATTTATTTGTCCGTGCGAGGTCAACTTTTCACGTGCGGAGGTCAAATCTGTTTTTACGCCGTTTTTGCGCTAATATATTTCAGTTCGGTGCTCACAAATCGATTCGATATAGCGCGAATAATAAATTGCCAGTCATATAATTTGCACGGTTAGAATCTGTGGCGTGTCCTCTTTCCAACGATATATAATATGTATGTATCCGTTTTAGTTATCTGCCTCAATTATTAGGTACAAGTGGTCCGATGCTTTTATCGGGATAAAATCAATGCGTAATTTCTATGACGTCGTCAGAGGTCATAAAGTTAGATTACGTTAACTCTCACCCTGCCGATGCATTTGACTGTGTCGCGTTAACTCATCACCGGCCGAGGTATCCGCAAATGACATTGGGCTATATATCTCGGAAACGGGTGTAGCTATCGACTTGAAATTTGGTATGTGAATGTATCTTGCCCCGGATACGAATTTTATCGGGTCGCCGAGCACGTGCGACACCAGCTTCGCGCATGCGCAGACCAGATCTAGGAAACGGGTTGAGATATTGACTTTAAATTTGGTATGTGAATGTATCTTGCCCCGGATACGAATTTTATCGGGTCGCCGAGCACGTGAGACACCAGCTTCGCGCATGCGCAGACCAGATCTAGGAAACGGGTGGAGCAATCGACTTGAAATTTGGTTTTTTAATAGCCCGGACGAAGTCGGGTCACCTTCTAGTCTATTATATATTTTGAAAGATCTGTGTATGTGTTTGTTTGTGTGTGTGTGTGTGTGTGTGTGTGTGTGTGTGTTTGAAATCGATGGACTCCAAAACGACTAAGCCAATTTCGATGAAATTTGGTATTTGGATGTGTTTTCGGCCGGAGACGAACATAGGCATATTTATTTGTCCGTGCGAGGTCAACTTTTCACGTGCGGAGGTCAAATCTGTTTTTACGCCGTTTTTGCGCTAATATATTTCAGTTCGGTGCTCACAAATCGATTCGATATAGCGCGAATAATAAATTGCCAGTCATATAATTTGCACGGTTAGAATCTGTGGCGTGTCCTCTTTCCAACGATATATAATATGTATGTATCCGTTTTAGTTATCTGCCTCAATTATTAGGTACAAGTGGTCCGATGCTTTTATCGGGATAAAATCAATGCGTAATTTCTATGACGTCGTCAGAGGTCATAAAGTTAGATTACGTTAACTCTCACCCTGCCGATGCATTTGACTGTGTCGCGTTAACTCATCACCGGCCGAGGTATCCGCAAATGACATTGGGCTATATATCTCGGAAACGGGTGTAGCTATCGACTTGAAATTTGGTATGTGAATGTATCTTGCCCCGGATACGAATTTTATCGGGTCGCCGAGCACGTGCGACACCAGCTTCGCGCATGCGCAGACCAGATCTAGGAAACGGGTTGAGATATTGACTTTAAATTTGGTATGTGAATGTATCTTGCCCCGGATACGAATTTTATCGGGTCGCCGAGCACGTGAGACACCAGCTTCGCGCATGCGCAGACCAGATCTAGGAAACGGGTGGAGCAATCGACTTGAAATTTGGTTTTTTAATAGCCCGGACGAAGTCGGGTCACCTTCTAGTATATATATATTTATATATATACTAGCAGGTGACCCGACTTCGTCCGGTCTTTGACCTTGAATTGACCATTTTGAAGGTCAAGGTCAGGTCGGGGTAACGATTTGACCCGTCCATAACACTCCCCCGACAAAAGTATCCCTAGGTATCAAATTTCGTCGAAATCCGTTCATTTTTTAATTTAATTTGAGTTAATTCTGCCTTTTTAATCAAGAGAAATGATGGTACCTGTCCCGTGATGGTACCCGTCCCTAAAAGAGGTACGTTTGTGGGTACCCGTTTCAAGGTGAAGATCACCTCGGGCGGAAAAACTTACCCTATGAAAATCTCTCCCGTCCATTGGAACCCCTAAGTACGAAGACAGATATAAGAATCACACAACGCGCTCATGTCTGGATACAGACACATTCACGTCTGGCCCAGACATAAGAATCACACTACACGCATGCGCTCTTTATCAACGACATTGCGGATACGAACGCTCTTTAACTATCAACTTGATTAATTCGACAGTGCCAAGGGCGGTCATTTTGGTGACTGTGATTGGAGAAGGGGTGCTCGGAGCTTCTCCTAAACGGCGGTACACACTGTCCGTGGTTTTTGAACCTTATATTTGAAGTTTGAGCTCAATCGGTCCAGCCGTTTTCCCGGCCATAGCTAACAGACAAACAAACAGAAGTCCCAAAATATCCCAAAAGTCCCAAAACTGGAATGCGTTTATAGCTACCTGTTTAGAAAATCATAATTATTTACAGGAAGCAGATACAATAAATGTAGTAGTGACCAATACAAACATGTGGGTGCAATTGTTGAGGCACAATAACCGCTTATATAGATGTAGGCCAAAATGGCGAGACATCAATCGAATGTGTAAGTCCCAAAACAAAACAAAACAAAAAACAAAACAAAAACAAAATAGGGAAGGAGGGAGGGTTGCAAAATAAGCGACCGTTTTCGGCGACAAATTTATTGGAAAGAAAGTTATCACCGTCATCCCTCCGGCAAAAAATATAGTTCCCACGATTCTGCTCTGCAAAGTATTCCCATTCGCTAACTAAATAGCAATACTGCCAAAATACTTGTACTTATAATTATACTTTCACGGTGTAACCAAGGCAGTATATTGTTTTCTGCTGCGGCTGTTTTCTGTTTAATTGGAAATACTCAGAAACTAATGGGAGGAGGACCGCGAAATCTCTAGCGAATTTGGACCGTATGTACAACTCGATATGCCCTACTGACCAGGGGCATCAAACCTTGTGTCCGCCCTTTCCCCGCGGAGTTATCGCCCATCGACTGACACACCTCTAATTGATTGTACTCAGCTGTCCTCTCCTATCATTCCAGATAACTGAATTTGGTTTTCATATTCGTTTTGTTTATTGTCAGTTCTGCGCCAAAACAAAATATGGACAGGGTCGGTCTAATATCTTTACATTGGGTGGGGGCCAAATTTTACGATTTGTTGTTTTCGTTAAAAAAAACTCGTCTATTTAGGTGTATGGATTAACTGAATAATGCTGATCATATACCACGAAGTAGAAATACCAGAGTTGTGGGCCCTCAAAAGTTGTATTTTTTGTTTAATATGGGCCCATATGCATACCAATAACTAAAGAGTTATTTGTCTCCGAATTAGATGTGGCCCATGGCATATAAATATTATGTACAGTGAGCCCGTGTTGCCATCTCAAACCTAACCCAACATTGCTAATAACAAAGCACCATGAGTTTTAATGTCCAAAATGCAATGCCATGAAATGTGAACGACTTTTATACAAGCTCAAATGTCATTCAATGAAATTGACAGTGCAAACAAAACAAAATGGGATTTTGTGGGATTTGAACCCCGGTCCGTGTGACTCAAAGTCCGATATCGAAACCACACGGCCACCGAAACGACCTGACATAGAAAATCGTCACGACCACATTTGGGGAATCAAATTACCCTCCCAGTGGGAGGCTCCCACCAACTAATAACAAAAGCCCATTGAGTTTTTTATTCCGATATGTAATGCCCGAAATATGAACGAATATTGTGCAGGCTCATGTGTCATGTCATTCAAGTCGTATCTTTCATCGCTACTCAGATAGGCCTACTGATTCAGAAATGTTCGCCTTACCAATGCGTATGGTACAATGTGAAATGGGGACGACTTTTGGGGATACATAGTCCAAAAGTGTCCAAATCGACCTGTTCCAGAAACGTCGTTCATTTTGTTTTCACTTTTTGGACTTAGAAAATTTCCGCTTATATATACACGTTTCTTCTCCATCTCCCCGCGGATGGAACATAGATCCGATTCGAACGCACCCGTCTTGTGGGCCAGGCTCACTCCTATACCTGGGAACCGACAGAACGCCCAATCATTTCCAGAGTGGTATATTTGTATGAGTACAATGTACTCATACCAATATACCACTCTGGAAATGATCGGAGCTGTTATAAACCAAATAACTTGGATTTGAATATAAACCCACCGATTCGTAAATTGTGTTGCCCATGGTGTGTGCTAAATTATCATTTTAACGTGTATAGTGTGCCATGAACTTTCTGCGTGCGTGCATTTCACTTGTATCGTCTTTCGCATCTCCAACACACTGCATCTCGTATACAAACAAACAAAATACAAACATAACATTAATGGGATCAAACAAGCCTCAGTTATGTTATGTATACTTATACTAACGTAAAGACGACGTATATATATATCCAATTATTTCATTTGCGATAACAACGATAAACACATAGAAAAATGCAAACATCATCAGTTTCGTAATAACAATTCGTATATTTTTATAAATAGTAGAACACTGCAAATGGACATTCAATTCTTTCCGTTAGTCTGCCAAATTGGAAACGACTCCCTTTATACTTTCGGAAAATAAAACACCACTGTTAGTGTCGTACGCCGTCATTTAAGTCTTGCCAACAAGCAAACATGAAACAAACGCTCCTTATTCCTACCATACAGAGAATGTACTTACAGAGAACGCTCTTTTCTGTTCGGTTACGTTCATACGCCGTGTGCATTTTTTGTGTTGTTGTTTATCATGACTGTTAATATACCGTGAAATTCATTTTATTCTGCGGATCCAACGTTCATTGATCGAGGTACATGTTATGTGCTTGTTCAAACCACTTATCTGTCCATGTGGAATAAGACTTATGAGAATGGGACGGATATTTTCGGAGTGTTCAGGTACCAATATATATTATAAGTATTACCTGTATTATACCCCCGCAACCAGTTGTGGGTGGGGTGGCGATGGTATACTGGAATCAGCATGTCCGTCCGTCCGTTCATCAATATATGTATAACTAATTGTTCCCGATAGATTTGGGAGGAATATAGTAATCAGCATATTAGATTTTCAATTATACAGATATTCGCCTTTATCTCATTCTGGTGAATATAATGATTTCATAGAGACGTGAGAAATTAATGGACTGTCCCATTATGCAGAAGAATAACACAGGACGCTCTTTAACCAGTCAGAACGACACGCGTGCATTCCCCCTGCATGTAATGTCTGTCATTATGTGACTCTTTTCAATGCATATGCCGTCTGAAAATATGTGTCTTTACGGATTTCATGCAATTGTGTTCGTGCTTTGGCCCATTTACGTCAACAACAGAAACATTTAGCAATTACTTGATTAATTTGTAATCGTTGTTACAATATTTCACTTTTCACAAAACAATTTAATTCATATAACTATATGTATAACAACACGTAATAGGCATTGTTATTTGTGTCAGTGATTGCCAGGCGTCATTGATGTCTACGTGCAGTTGAATTGTTCTAACGGGAAATCATTTCACAGCACGTAGGAACAACCCTCACTGACATTACATTCCCCAATCGGTGCAAATGTTACAAATTCGCGTTTTTTTTAAATGGAACCATCTGCAGCATATCCGAAGTGCTTCGTATGGCATATAATCTACGCACCTGTCCGACTAAGTCACTTCGACCCTATTGTCTTATTTTAATAGTATTTCATGTACATGTAGTATTTTGTATATATTTATTGGATATATAATGGGATATACAGTGGACGTGTACACTCTCCAAGCCACCAATATAAATTCAAGGTTTGGCACAATCCTGCCATATTCTGAGTGTTGAATAGGTCGGTATACTATACACATTTTGAATTTTTCCGCGCTTGCTTTATGGATGTATGGCCCTTAAACATACCTCTCACAGTTGTCAACCGACAATTGTAGAGTATCTCTGGAATCCATTGAGGTAGCGGAACGGGACAACTTATCTTCATTTCAACAAAACCGCTGTTGTCAATACATTGACGGCTGCGTGGTGGAGGGGTGTTCAATGTCGTAAAAAATAAATTATCTTCGATCGCGACCAAACTTTCATGGTATGCATGGTCTATACATGTCACCCCGATAACGATGCCGTGAACATATTGTAAATCGGTATAAAAATTGACCGAGTTGCCGGCCCCTGAATGTTGAACAAATTAATCCCCTCTCTCTCTCTCTCTCTCTCTCTCTCTCTCTCTCTCTCTCTCTCTATCTCTCTCTGCCTCCTGCGATCCCTAACACTATATTCCCACTGTTTCCATCCCCAACTCAAACTTAGTTACTTCTCCTTTAAAAAACATTATTTATATCCTTTCCCGTCTGATCGATACCCCTCCCTCACTTATTGAGGAAGGGGCATGTCGCCAAAGAGGAGAAGACTTCATATAAGCCCTCGGGCTTGTTGTCTGATCCTCATTTCCATACATTTATCTCTTATATGTTATATATTTATGTCACTTGTGTACTATGTGTATTATGTTTGGATTTGGAAATAAAAATATGTTTACACTATAACATACACTGGGGCCCTATAACATACACTGAGGCCCTATAACATACACTGGGGCCCTATAACATACACTGGGGCATATTTGGCTGAGTTGACAATATTTTAGAATTATTAAAATATTAGGCGGACAGGGAGACTGACGACACGTTTTACACCCACATTTCAAGTAGATAATGCAAGTTTTCGGTATGATGTCTCCATTTCCTTTCGTTTGATATTATGGAATTATATATCAAAAGAAAGGAAATGTCATGGAAATAAGATACACTGAAATATATTGTGACGGATTTGAACGATATTGAGAATCTATGATCAATATGATAGATGGTGTGTATTTTTCCAAAATCGGACTTGTGAACCGTGTCACTGTTATAGTATATATTGCATGGTATATGTGCTATTTTTCCCCAGGGGCCTGTGGTGTATGCCATACTTATTTTGTTATAAAATCGGAAATCGGATAATTCCTCCACAATGAATGTGTAGGATGCAACCGTATAAATATCACAAACACTCGACGATCAACCACTGGAATGATCATTAGTGCTTCTCCACGTTATATCTCTTCCTCGAAATCACATTCACTAAACATTAAAAGTCAGGGACAAATTAAGCTTTGTATTATAAGATTTGTTGAGAGATAAATAACTTATTAACGCTTGCTTTCGCTTTGTTAGTTATTTACTAAGAAATCAATCATTGGGCATAGAAACGACTGACGTCCAGAAAGAAACTGGAAAAACTTATGTTGAAAAAACCTGGACTCGATTTCACCAACTGGGTTTATTTTCTAAAGCGGGTATAGTCTGTTTGGTTTATGTTGTAAAGTGGGCAGTCTGTTTGGTTTATTTTATAAAGCGGGTAGTCTGTTTGGTGTATTTTATAAATCGGGTAGTCTGTTTGGTTTATGTTATAAAGCGGGTAGTCTGTTTGGTTTATGTTATAAAGCGGGTAGTCTGTTTGGTTTATGTTGTAAAGCGGGTAGTCTGTATGGTGTATTTTATAAAGCGGGTAGTCTGTTTGGTGTATTTTATAAAGCGGGTAGTCTGTTTGGTATATTTTATAAAGCGGGTAGTCTGTTTGGTGTATTTTATAAAGCGGGTAGTCTGTTTGGTGTATTTTATAAAGCGGGTAGTCTGTTTGGTGTATTTTATAAAGCGGGTAGTCTGTTTGGTTTATTTTATAAACCGGGTAGTCTGTTTGGTGTATTTTATATAGCGGGTAGTCTGTTTGGTGTATTTTATATAGCGGGTAGTCTGTTTGGTGTATTTTATAAAGCGGGTAGTCTGTTTGGTGTATTTTATAAAGCGGGTAGTCTGTTTGGTGTATTTTATAAAGCGGGTAGTCTGTTTGGTTTATTTTATAAACCGGGTAGTCTGTTTGGTGTATTTTATATAGCGGGTAGTCTGTTTGGTGTATTTTATAAAGCAGGTAGTCTGTTTGGTGTATTTTATAAAGCGGGTAGTCTGTTTGGTTTATGTTGTAAAGCGGATAGTCTGTTTGGTTTATGTTATAAAGCGGGTAGCTTGTTCGGTTTGTTTTATAAAGCGGGTAGCTTGTGTTCGTTTATTTTATAAAGCTGATAGTTTGTTAGTTTTTTTTCTATAAACCGGGTAGTTGTTTTGGTAACGGCGGTATACATTCGCTAACTGTTACTATGCACACTGTCGTCTATCATGGGTTATCTTATTCTGTCCATAGAAACCACCTCACAACTAAATCGCGAACACTCACCGACACTCACTGGATAAAATCCGAAAATATGTAGATGTCTGTGACCCGAGAGATCATACACCTGTTTCCATAGAGTTAGCTATAATTTAATTACCCCCACCAGGGAAGTAACCATACCGATTTACCCTACAGATACCGTATTTGACCGGAGTCACGAACACACACGCCGCTCTCCGGTACCTGAATAAAGTCGGCTTCCAAGAGCCCGAGGCGCGGAAAGGTGTCGCTCACATCGCAATTGTCATCACCGACGGAGCGTCCAGGTACCCGATCGCCACCGGACGCCAGGCGCAAATGCTCAAAGATAAAGGCGTTTACGTGTTCGCCATTGGTGAGTATTAATGCATGTATTTGTATATATAGCGTTAATGGGGGGGGGGGGGTAACATTATCATCCGTGAGTATCAATGTGTTTAGACATAACGTTCAGAGATGTAGCTCTACCAAATATAAAGGTGTTTGCGTGTTCGCCATTGGTGTGTATTAATACATATGTCTGTATATATATATATATATATATATATATATATAGCATTAATGTGGGGGGGGGGGTAACATTATCATCCGTGAATATAATGTTTTTAGACATAACGTTCAGAGAGGTAACTCTACCAAATATAAAGGTGTTTACGTGTTCGCCATTGGTTTGGTGAGTATTAATGCATGTAGTTGTATATATATATATATATATATAGCATTAATGGGGGGGTGATAACATTATCATCCGTGAGTATCAATGCTTTAGACATAACGTTTAAAGAGGTAACTCTACCTCTCTATATCATCTACCATAGGGTGGGTAATTATATCATACGTGAGTGTTAATGGTTGTGCATGTGGATACATTGTTAAGGAAGGTAACTCTATAAAATATAAAGGTGTTCACATGTTCGCCATCGGTGAGTATCCTCCACTAACTATATGACGTCATATGGATTTAGTAGTATTAGCGAGTTTTCGCAAACTCACGTTTAGCAGTTACGACATCAAACTACGACAATACGTCTAGCTATTAGCTATTAGCTATTCACGGTTAGCTGTTACGACTAAGCAATAGCTAATAAATTACGACTACCTTACTCGTATTTAAGGTCAATTCACACCGGGCGCTAGCGCGCTATTTTTACGACCGTTTCTGTCGTTGGTGGCGGTTCTAAGCGCGATATTTTTGTATTCACACCGAATATAATGGGGGATGGTAATATTAGCATTGAATCGCTTCGTCGCGCGCGATGGTTGACCTTGACCTCGCTCATATACGCGCATTTGGGCATGTTTTTGGACCTCGACCGATCCGACTCAAATTTGTTATGTAGGCCTACGTTGATCCCGGGAACAATATGGGCGAGTCCAATTTCACGTCCGACCATGTCCTTGATATTGACCTTGACCTCGCTTCTATACGCTCATATATGCATGTTTCTGGACCGATCGGACAATAATTTTCACAGACACTGTATATTCTGCCCAGACGAGGGAGATCACAACGAAATATCTAAATAGCCCGGCCGAAGTCGGGCACATCAGCTGGTATCTAACATTTCATATCGCGGTAACTATATAACACATGTTTACAAAGAGATAGACCATATTTAATGTCTCATTCCAGGTGTTGGTAGTAACCCCAGTAAAGTTGAGTTGAAAGCGATCGCGTCGAAACCGTCAGACAGATTTGTTTTTGAAGTCACAGGTTACAATGCACTGAAAACTATCGAGGATGTGCTTGTTGTGCAAACGTGTAACCTGATCGAAAACATCACAATAGGTAGGTCAGAGAAAACTTAGGCAACAGCAGTTTATGTTTTTGTTGCCATTATATAACATGTACTGGCATATACAATATTATATGTATGGCAAGCTTTGTGCATGAGACGGGAGGCACTCACAAATGGGTAAATGTGCAAAACATGTACAAGTTTGTTAAAACGCAGCACTCGTAGTGGTTAAATGTCCAACCGTGCGTTAACCCTTTCAGTGCCAGGTCCGATGTTTGTATCAACCAATATACCCTGTGCCAAAGCATTCTCTTCATTGTTCATCATTTGTTATTATTTATTACAATTTTTTACAATTTTGATATTTTTTTCTTGTATTCTTCAACAGACTTATTTTGTAGGTTTAATGCCAGGGAATCTTATTTTTTTTCATGGGCATCAAAATTATTACTATGAATACTTGATGATAGTTTTGAGTTATAACATCCCCCTAAGGTTTTATCCAGTTTGTTTTTAAATTCGCTATAGCATGCTTACGCATACCCAAAAAAGGGACGATTTTACAGACCGTAAATTAGGGCCGATTAGATCGGCCCCTGGCACTAAACGTGTTAACCCTTTACCCAACAAACCGGCCAAAAACGGCCAAATAAAGCTGCAACAGCCTAAATTATCTTGGGTCTGTCTCAATAAAACCATACAAATATGGATATCATTGGAACCGGCTCCTTGACCACATTGTGATAGTTACAGTTATGCCCTGTGCCAATGCATTATCTTATATATGCGAGTCGACCATAGGTCGCCTCGCATATATAAGAGAATGCATTGGCCTAAAAAAACTAATTTGTTAACACTTTTTACCATTTTTTCTTACATTCTTTAACAATTTTATAATTTTTAATGTGTTAAGCCAATGCATTCTCTTATGTATGCGAGGCGACCTATGGTCGACTCGCATATATAAGAGAATGCATTGGCACAGGGCCGTTCTGTTGGGTAAAGGGTTAAGGTATGCTAAGACGTCACCACTAAGAATAACTATATGATTTTCGGAATCTTGTACAGTCCATTTACCTTTTACAATGTTTCCGTCGAGTTCTAATCGAACATTGGTACCTTATTTTACCTATTTAACATTGATTTTCGGAATGTTGTACAGTCAATTGACCTTTTACAATGTTTCCGTCGAGTTCTAATCGAACATTGGTACCTTATTTGACCTATTTAACATTGATTTTCGGAATGTTGTACAGTCCATTGACCTTTTACAATGTTTCCGTCGAGTTCTAATCGAACATTGGTACCTTATTTTACCTATTTAACATTGATTTTCGGAATGTTGTACAGTCCATTGACCTTTTACAATGTTTCCGTCGAGTTCTAATCGAACATTGGTACCTTATTTGACCTATTTAACATTGATTTTCGGAATGTTGTACAGTCCATTGACTTTTACAATGTTTCCGTCGAGTTCTAATCGAACATTGGTACCTTATTTGACCTATTTAACATTGATTTTCGGAATGTTGTACACTCCATTGACCTTTTACAATGTTTCCGTCGAGTTCTAATCGAACATTGGTACCTTATTTTACCTATTTAACATTGATTTTCGGAATTTTGTACAGTCAATTGACCTTTTACAATGTTTCCGTCGAGTTCTAATCGAACATTGGTACCTTATTTTACCTATTTAACATTGATTTTCGGAATGTTGTACAGTCCATTGACCTTTTACAATGTTTCCGTCGAGTTCTAATCGAACTTTGGTACCTTATTTTACCTATTTAACATTGATTTTCGGAATGTTGTACAGTCCATTGACCTTTTACAATGTTTCCGTCGAGTTCTAATCGAACAATGGTACCTTATTTTACCTATTTAACATTGATTTTCGGAATGTTGTACAGTCCATTGACCTTTTACAATGTTTCCGTCGAGTTCTAATCGAACATTGATACCTTATTTTACCTATTTGTTCTAATTGGACATTGGTACCTCAGTTGACCAAGCTTAGCTTTCAGTGGTAATTCTAGCTCGTGTTCACATATTGATTATTTTCATATACGACATCTCATTGTTGTATAGTTAGTAATAATGGTAATAATGAGCTTCATGTATACCTGTTGATGACATGTATACCTGTTGATGACATGTATACCTGTTGATGACAGTTGTTTCATGTATACCTGTTGATGACAGTTGTTTCATGTATACCTGTTGATGACAGTTGTTTTACATGCGTGTATGTTGTTGCGCCTGAACATACGTCAACGGTATTGTGGCCATGTAGTAGTATATATTACTGGCCCTATTATATACATCCGTAATATATATATAGCTACATCACAAAACATACATACTTTCGTATTTAACTGTTAAAATTATGACAAGTGTCATTCAAACTGAAAAAAGTGTATTATTGGCGCAAAGAGATATGTCAGTGCATAATGATTTGACAACAACAAGGTTGTTTGAATATAGCCAATTTGACACTGCATAAATGCATGGACAAAGATGGCCTCATAATTTACAATGCAGCAAACGACAGGCTCGGTCGCTGATTGGTCGAAATGATCTGCTAATAATGATTTGATTGAAATATGTGGAAAGGTCAATCAGATTCAATATTGATTGATATGATGCCCAATTGACCTTTTCCCTGATGTCAGTCAAATAGTCATTATATAAGACTCCATGCCCCGATACTTTCTCCCTCGTGTAAATTATATAATTTAGAGCCGGGGAGCAAGGTCCAGGATTTGTTTACAATAGTTTTGAAAAGAAAGTATATTACACGGCAAATGCATATTTAGTAAACCAAATGATTATTAAATTTGTAATTTAAGGATAATATGTCAAACTTCATCACTGCAAAGCATGTACCATCGCAAGCGAGTATGGCACAATTCCTTACTATATATAATGACACGTGTCTCGTATTGCATAATTTAATACTGTTCTGTTGCTCATAAGTTGTTTTGTGTGCACATATCGTCGTGGATGTGTATATACATGTATGTACATACTTATCATTTGTTTTTAATTATGATCTCCAAATGTAATTCAGGAAAACAACTGTTGCAAGTCGCTGACCCGTGTTAAACACTAAACACTAATTTATGCGGCCTGCATGTGTACCTTTTATTTAGCGTCCGATTGCGGCACGGACAATTTGAGCGAGATGCCCGTCCCGATGTTGGTTATAGTATTTCAGCGTCGGATGAGGCACGGACATGTTGGGTGTGATGTTCATCCCGATGTTGGTTATAATATTTCAGAATCGGAATGCGGCACGGACCGGTTGGTTGTGTGTTCATCCAATGTTGGTTATAATATTTCATCATTGACATGCGTCACGGACAGGTTGGGTGTGATGTTCATCCCGACGTTGGTTATACTATTTCAGAATCGGAATGCGGCACGGACAGGTTGTTTGTGTGTTCATCCCAATGTTAGTTGCAATATTTCAGCATCGAAATGTGGGACTGACCAGTTGGATGTGATGTTCATCCTGGATGCTATCGATACTTCCAAGAGCCAGAGAAATATAATTTATAAGCAGATGAGATCGGTGATGAACACGCTCGATTCGAAGTCAGGTCGCGCCAGAGTGGGCCTCCTCACTGGCGAAAGTGTAACTCGTGGGGCCATGATGCTGTCGTCTGCTGACCAGTTTTCTGATACCGTGCAGACACTCATGACCGACAAATCATCACAGTTCGCATCCCTTCTGCGCAAACTTCGCAAAAAATCATTCAGGTAAGTTACGTGACTAATGACTATGCGTTAGCATAGAGTCAAAACGTCTTTTTAAGACAGTGTATTTATGTTTGTTTTGTTTCTTTTTTTGGGGGGGGGGGGGGCTATGATTTAATGTCAGGAAAACAGAGGTCCGACGTCTAGAACCCTGTCCATAAATGCTTCTACCGATTAATATGGAATATATTTCGAATAGTATTTGGTCTAAAAACGTGTGTATGTTTAGCTAACGAACAATAATGATTACTGTTAACAGAGACCATACATTGTATTGTGTAATTTTGTCACAAATAAATGTTAATTAGACTCACTATCGTGTATACTTATGTAATAAAACAATACAGACAATGAATCTGAAACAGTTGGCGTTCGGAGCATAGCTTTAGGAACATCGTAATGATCTCTATCGATATATGGTATCGTCTGAACGGTCTATTCTAAAACAAATAGATCAATAAAGTGTCCCATTTAGTCACCTTATTTTATAATTAAATATTCGAAATAAAATCAATATTAATTGACAGAATCCTTTCCGGGCAGGGATTTCCAACTCAATCGTATTATTGTGTACCCAGGGAACTATTTAAAAACTGTTATTTAAAGATATAATCCGTCTTTAAACCTGGAGCAAGTTGTAATTACATCGGACAGTAAAACTTTACAGTTATCACCAAAAGTTGTGCGTGTGCGTGTGTTTGCCTCCCTTCGGACAGTAATTACAGTTATCACTAAAAGGTGTATGCGTGTGTTTGCATCTCTTCTGATAGTAATTTTAGTTATCACCAAAAGGTGTGTGTGTGTGTGTGTGTGTGTGTGTGTGTGTGTGTGTTTGCCTCCCTTCGGACAGTAATTACAATTATCACCAAAAGCCACATTTAAACAAATTGTGTTTGTTTTTGTATCTGGAAAAACAATGACCAAACTCGACATAACAAAGGGGATTGCTTTGCGTGTGAAAGTCCTAAGAAATTGAAACTGAATATATCATCTGGATATGTATTGTGGTTTCACAAACAACATTTAAATCTCGACTGAACTATATCAGTGTCAGCATCCGTCCATAAAATTGTATCCCAAAACCATTGTGCTAATGCCATTTCTAATTATCGTGAGAGTCCGTTGTGAAACATTAGAATATAAAAGAAGACATCGGTCAATAACAATAATGACGGTTTGTTTCACTTTTCGATGAGACAATTTGTATTATTTGTATTAGGTTGATACTTCGCACGAGTTTGTTTCATAACAGATCAGGACCTAACGTCTATGTGTATAGATACATATCAGGACCTAACGTCTATGTGTATAGATACATATCAAGACCTAACGTCTATGTGTATAGTTACATATCAGGACCTAACGTCTATGTGTATAGATACCTTTGCGATTAGATATCCCATCCATTAGTTCAAATAAATAAATTACATATTTACCTAGATATATTGTCATTACATATTTACCTTGATATATTGCCATTACATATTTACCTTGATGTATTTTCATTACATATTTACCTTGATGTATTTTCATTACATATTTACCTTGATATATTGTCATTACATATTTACCTTGATATATTGGCATTACATATTTACCTATATATATTGTTACATAATTACCTTGATATATTGTCATTACATATTTACCTATATATATTGTCGTTACACATTTACCTAGATATATTGTCGTTACATATTTACCTAGGTATATTGTCATTACATATTTACCTATATATATTGTCATTGCATATTTACCTAGATATATTGTCATTACATATGTACCTAGATATATTGTCATTACATATTTACCTAGATATATTGTCATTACATATTTACCTAGATATATTGTCATTACATATTTACCTAGATATATTGTCATTACATATTTACCTAGATATATTGTCATTACATATTTACCTAGATATATTGTCATTACATATTTACCTAGATATATTGTCATTACATATTTACCTTGATATATTGTCCATTTTCTTGAAAGATTCCCGGCATGCAAACAATTTGCGTATCGATAATTGACGAAAAACAACCAAGAGTTGGGTTTTCTTCCGAACCACCATTTGATAGTTACACGTTGCGATCATTGTATCTTGAATTTTATTAATTTTTTTAGTTTGTATAATTGTTATTGTCGAGATTCGGACACTTGTGTATACAGGTGTCGTATTAATTATAATATGTTGTCGTATTCAGTTGTTATTATACATTATAACAATTCCAATTCCAATATATTTTCGATCGTTTTTTTTTTCATTTTATGGCATATGGGTGAATTCTGAGAAAAAAAGATTGATCTCATATGAAGGTTGATTAACCCTTTACCCAACAGAACGGTCCTGTGCCAATGCATGCTCATATATGCGAGTCGACCATAGGTCGCCTCGCATATATAAGAGAATGCATTTGCTTAACACATTAAAAATTATAAAATTGTTAAAGAATGTAAGAAAAAATGGTAAAAAGTGTTAAAAAAAAGATTTTTTTAGGCCAATGCATTCTCTTATATATGCGAGGCGACCTATGGTCGACTCGCATATATAAGAGAATGCATTGGCACAGGGCATAACTGTAACTATCAATGTGGTCAAGGAGCCGGTTCCAATGATATCCGTATTTGTATGGTTCTATTGAGACATACCGAAGATATTTTAGGCTGTTGAAGCTTTATTTGGCCGTTTTGTTGGGTAAATGGTTAACATCTAAGCCCCATGTTTTCAACCGAAATAATGTTTGTTTTTTTTTGCTTTACTCGTGTGCATGTATTGTATCATTAGAGACCTTTCGCAAAACTCACGTTTACGATTACGGATACGGATAGGGTACCACGTCACCAACATTTGTGTACTTTCTAATCGTTGTCGTATTTTACTATCCGCAATAACGGTTACGATTTCATGGTTTCTAATAAGCTCAAATAACACCTGAAATTTATTTTCTGCAATATATCACTTTACTCCGTTCGAGACACTATATGTATATCATGCAAACCATTCAGTTATATTGAGCTACGACCTCGGTGTTCTGTTTAGATTGCCAATCACTCTACTCGTCGTGAATCTCGAGCTTCCCGCGAAATAAGATCGCTATTCACAACGGATAGTCATCGCTGGCTGCGACACAAAACTTTGCAGTAATATAAAGAAGTGCACTATGAAAACAGTCGCCAAAAATACACGACTGACATGGATTTGGTGGTATTAAAATAATATTTGGCACACCCACCGACATCACCGTGTCGACTTTGTTTCGATTTGATAGGACCAAATCAGAAGTGATGCACTTCAGCGAGCACACCAACCTTATGTCGGATTTCCTAAACCAAAAGAGGTGATAGGCCTGGATAGGATATGATAGGATATTTTATTTCCAATACACATACACAGAAACCTGGTGACAGGGCTGGGTGGGGTGTCTCGCCCCCAACTTTGGTCAAAATTTTCAACAGTTGGAAATTTCATACCTGACACAACAGTAGTTGGAAATTTCTCACCAACAATAGGTTATTTGGACCAATATTTGCATATTTTCCTTCTTTTGATAACAATTTTGGACTAACATGGCCATCAGTTAGAAATGTTCCAACCTTAGGGGTGTCAGGTTGGAAATTTCCAACACTTGGATAGCTTGTGTCCTGGTCCCTCCCCGTGGCCAGTCAAAAACTTCTAGTTAATTTAAGAAAATAATATTGCCCTACATTTGGTCAAAATTGTCACTGGAATTGTCATCAGTTGGACATTTCCAACTCTATGAATGCTTGAGGCTTAGGATTTTGCGATTTTCTTGTTCAGGTTTCAAAATTTTCGCACACCCGGCCGAACCATGGTCCGCCCGGTGTGTCCTCGTCCCTCCCCGTGGCCAATACAAAACTGCTAATGGTTTAAGAAAACAATATTTTACTACATTTGGTTGACTGAATATTTCCAAACTAAGGGAGAGTATGAGGTTTGAAATTTCCAACACTAGGAAAGCTTGAGGTCAGTCTACATGCTATGATTTTGCGATTTTCTTGTTTAGTTTTCAAAATGTTCTCACACCGGGCCGAACAACCATGGTCGGCCCGGTGTGTCCTGGTCTATTGTCCGTAGTCGTGTGCATTTGTCTGGAGTTAGACCACTGGATGTTAGGATTTGTGCAATTTTCATGTTCAAAATATATGAATATTATCATACCGGGTAGATAGAACCATGGTTTATAAATAGGCTATTAGGCCGGTGAACACTTAGGTGCAATGAGGGAATGAAATTATGCGAAAACCTTTGGTCTGATTCAAACGGTGTTTTGGTTTGATTCAAGGGGGGTACAAATGGAATTATGCACAACCTTGTTTGATTCAAGGGGGTGCAAATGGAATTATGCACAACCTTGTCTCTGGTTTGATTTGACTCAAGGGGGTGCAGTTGGAATTATCAAGGTGGACAACCCCAACGGAGACCCTCTAGCCACGTCCCTGCACATACATATTACATAATAATGATGACAATTATGGATAATTATGTCGTATATTGTGGGGGATGGCATAATCTGGCAAGACTGTCTTCCTGTCGAAATCGCATTGAAATGAAATTGTGGACTGGAAGGACCTTGAAGTGGTGGTGGCATCGTGGTTGATGTGAGGTCCAATTTTTGGAACGCCTCTTCCCCCATCAGCATAATGTCTATCAGGTCATCCGTGATAACAACGAACTAAATTTCCACCACATATGACATGGCATTTATACCCGTATTGCCGTAATATATCACGTGAATCCAGGGTCATACGTTGTGACTTGTCGAATTATTGACAATATGAACAGGTCATGATTATCGCATTGTTGCAAATGAGGCGATATGTGAAGTATTAAGGGACTGTATACCAAACACACGCTTTGAGTTGTAAAAGTGGTACAAAATAATGATGGTACGTGTTCGTCAAAACTATTACGCGTAGTCGTTTTGCGAAAGGACTTTTTGGCCATAGAATTACGACTACGATTAGCTATCCGTATTCGTAATCGTAAACGTGAGGATGCGAAAGGTCTCTATTATCATATTATTGTTAACGCTGTGTGTGTAGTCGCGTGTATACGACAGTGTGCTATAGTTTGAGGATGTGGAGACAAATATTTACACTTACCTCTATTTGAAAACATCAGCAAGTAATTTCATTCTTAATCGTTATTCACTTAAAACTGTACTTACGTCGTCGCGCAGCGTCTGGTGGTGCCACATTCCACAGCGCGGCGCGCTTGGTAAATTCCGTAACATTTAGTTTTGTGTTATCAACTTAGTTTTTTTAATTTTCACGGAATTTACCAAATATGTACCTACCAATTAGCAGGGCATTGTTATATATTGCATTGAAACATGCACTGATACGTGCAAACACATGCCACTTCAAATTATGTACCTAACCATTACCTGGTGCATTGTGCATTGAGTCATGAAAACCCATGCAACTTCAAAATATGTAAGTAACCATTACATGTTGCATTATGCATTGAGACATGCAAACATTTTAAAATATAAAATATGTAAGTAACCATTACCTGGTACATTGAGGCATTGAGACGTGCAAACAGTTTCAAATTTAAACTATGTAAGTAGCCATTACCTTGTGTATTGTGCATTGAGACGTGCAAACACTTTCAAATTTAAACTATGTAAGTAACCATTACCTGGTCTATTGTGTATTGAGACATGCATGCAAACGCATACAACTTCAAAATATGTCAGTAGCCATTGCCTGGTGCATTGAGGCATGCATGAGACACGCAAACACAAGCCACTTCAAAATATGTACCTAACCATTACCTAGTGCATTGTGTATTGAGACGTGCAAACGCATACAACTTCAAAATATGTACCTAACCATTACCTGGTGCATTGTGTATTGAGACGTGCAAACACGTGCCACTTCAAAATATGTAAGTAACCATTACCTGGTGCTTGGAGACATGCCTGAGACACTCAAACACATGCCACTTCGAAAGGTGTAAGTAACCATAGCCTGGTGCATTGTGCATTGATACATGCACACTCATGTCACTTTTCGATATGTTATTGTTCCTTCACCTGTATATCAATCCGGTCGCTGTTCGTTTCAGACCCAGGTTCGGCGGCAGAGATGGGTCAACCAAAGTAGCATTCATATATATAGATCAGGATGCTATCCTGAGTAAAGATATGCTAAAAGAGGCGTACCGAGCCAAACGCCAAGGAATAAAGCTATACGTCATATCAGTGGGAGAGAATGTCAATGTCAGCACGATCAAGAGAATCGCTTCAAAACCGTCTTCAACATATGTCTTCAGAAAGCACAATTATCAGGCACTGAGAAGTCTAACAACACAGATACAGAGGGTTCTCTGCCCCGGTAAATATAAGTATCACAAGATCTAACAACACAGATGTAGAAGGTGCTCTGCCCCGGTAAATGTAAGTATCGTCTGCTCCGGTAAATGTAAGTATCGTCTGTCCCGGTAAATGTAAGTATCGTCTGTCCCGTTCAATGTAAGTATCGTCTGTCCCGGTCAATGTAAGTATCGTCTGCTCCGGTAAATGTAAGTATCGTCTGTCCCGGTAAATGTAAGTATCGTCTGTCCCGGTCAATGTAAGTATCGTCTGCTCCGGTAAATGTAAGTATCGTCTGTCCCGGTAAATGTAAGTATCGTCTGTCCCGGTCAATGTAAGTATCGTCTGTCCCGGTCAATGTAAGTATCGTCTGTCCCGGTAAATGTAAGTATCGTCTGTCCCGGTCAATGTAAGTATCGTCTGCTCCGGTAAATGTAAGTATCGTCTGTCCCGGTAAATGTAAGTATCGTCTGTCCCGGTAAATGTAAGTATCGTCTGTCCCGGTCAATGTAAGTATCGTCTGCTCCGGTAAATGTAAGTATCGTCTGCTCCGGTAAATGTAAGTATCGTCTGTCCCGGTCAATGTAAGTATCGTCTGTCCCGGTAAATGTAAGTATCGTCTGCTCCGGTAAATGTAAGTATCGTCTGTCCCGGTAAATGTAAGTATCGTCTGTCCCGGTAAATGTAAGTATCGTCCGCCCCGGTAAATGTAAGTATCGTCTGTCCCGGTCAATGTAAGTATCGTCTGTCCCGGTAAATGTAAGTATCGTCTGTCCCGGTAAATGTAAGTATCGTCTGCTCCGGTAAATGTAAGTATCGTCTGTCCCGGTAAATGTAAGTATCGTCTGTCCCGGTAAATGTAAGTATCGTCTGTCCCGGTAAATGTAAGTATCGTCTGTCCCGGTAAATGTAAGTATCGTCTGTCCCGGTCAATGTAAGTATCGTCTGCTCCGGTAAATGTAAGTATCGTCCGCCCCGGTAAATGTAAGTATCGTCTGTCCCGGTAAATGTAAGTATCGTCTGTCCCGGTAAATGTAAGTATCGTCTGTCCCGGTCAATGTAAGTATCGTCTGTCCCGGTAAATGTAAGTATCGTCTATCCCGGTAAATGTAAGTATCGTCTGTCCCGGTCAATGTAAGTATCGTCTGTCCCGGTAAATGTAAGTATTGTCTGTCCCGGTCAATGTAAGTATCGTCTGTCCCGGTAAATGTAAGTATCGTCTGTCCCGGTAAATGTAAGTATCGTCTGTCCCGGTCAATGTAAGTATCGTCTGCTCCGGTAAATGTAAGTATCGTCTGTCCCGGTCAATGTAAGTATCGTCTGCTCCGGTAAATGTAAGTATCGTCTGTCCCGGTAAATGTAAGTATCGTCTGTCCCGGTAAATGTAAGTAATGTCCGCCCCGGTAAATGTAAGTATCGTCTGTCCCGGTAAATGTAAGTATCGTCTGTCCCGGTCAATGTAAGTATCGTCTGTCCCGGTCAATGTAAGTATCGTCTGTCCCGGTAAATGTAAGTATCGTCTGTCCCGGTAAATGTAAGTATCGTCTGTCCCGGTAAATGTAAGTATCGTCTGTCCCGGTAAATGTAAGTATCGTCTGTCCCGGTAAATGTAAGTATCGTCTGCTCCGGTAAATGTAAGTATCGTCTGTCCCGGTAAATGTAAGTATCGTCTGTCCCGGTAAATGTAAGTATCGTCTGTCCCGGTAAATGTAAGTATCGTCTGCTCCGGTAAATGTAAGTATCGTCTGTCCCGGTCAATGTAAGTATCGTCTGTCCCGGTAAATGTAAGTATCGTCTGTCCCGGTAAATGTAAGTATCGTCTGTCCCGGTCAATGTAAGTATCGTCTGTCCCGGTAAATGTAAGTATCGTCTGCTCCGGTAAATGTAAGTATCGTCTGTCCCGGTCAATGTAAGTATCGTCTGTCCCGGTAAATGTAAGTATCGTCTGTCCCGGTAAATGTAAGTATCGTCTGTCCCGGTCAATGTAAGTATCGTCTGTCCCGGTAAATGTAAGTATCGTCTGTCCCGGTCAATGTAAGTATCGTCTGTCCCGGTAAATGTAAGTATCGTCTGTCCCGGTAAATGTAAGTATCGTCCGCCCCGGTAAATGTAAGTATCGTCTGTCCCGGTAAATGTAAGTATCGTCTGTCCCGGTCAATGTAAGTATCGTCTGTCCCGGTCAATGTAAGTATCGTCTGTCCCGGTAAATGTAAGTATCGTCTGTCCCGGTCAATGTAAGTATCGTCTGTCCCGGTCAATGTAAGTATCGTCTGTCCCGGTCAATGTAAGTATCGTCTGTCCCGGTCAATGTAAGTATCGTCTGTCCCGGTAAATGTAAGTATCGTCTGTCCCGGTCAATGTAAGTATCGTCTGCTCCGGTAAATGTAAGTATCGTCTGTCCCGGTAAATGTAAGTATCGTCTGTCCCGGTAAATGTAAGTATCGTCTGTCCCGGTCAATGTAAGTATCGTCTGCTCCGGTAAATGTAAGTATCGTCTGCTCCGGTAAATGTAAGTATCGTCTGTCCCGGTCAATGTAAGTATCGTCTGTCCCGGTAAATGTAAGTATCGTCTGCTCCGGTAAATGTAAGTATCGTCTGTCCCGGTAAATGTAAGTATCGTCTGTCCCGGTAAATGTAAGTATCGTCCGCCCCGGTAAATGTAAGTATCGTCTGTCCCGGTCAATGTAAGTATCGTCTGTCCCGGTAAATGTAAGTATCGTCTGTCCCGGTAAATGTAAGTATCGTCTGCTCCGGTAAATGTAAGTATCGTCTGTCCCGGTAAATGTAAGTATCGTCTGTCCCGGTAAATGTAAGTATCGTCTGTCCCGGTAAATGTAAGTATCGTCTGTCCCGGTAAATGTAAGTATCGTCTGTCCCGGTAAATGTAAGTATCGTCTGTCCCGGTCAATGTAAGTATCGTCTGTCCCGGTAAATGTAAGTATCGTCTGTCCCGGTAAATGTAAGTATCGTCTGTCCCGGTCAATGTAAGTATCGTCTGTCCCGGTAAATGTAAGTATTGTCTGTCCCGGTCAATGTAAGTATCGTCTGTCCCGGTAAATGTAAGTATCGTCTGTCCCGGTAAATGTAAGTATCGTCTGTCCCGGTCAATGTAAGTATCGTCTGCTCCGGTAAATGTAAGTATCGTCTGTCCCGGTCAATGTAAGTATCGTCTGCTCCGGTAAATGTAAGTATCGTCTGTCCCGGTAAATGTAAGTATCGTCTGTCCCGGTAAATGTAAGTAATGTCCGCCCCGGTAAATGTAAGTATCGTCTGTCCCGGTAAATGTAAGTATCGTCTGTCCCGGTCAATGTAAGTATCGTCTGTCCCGGTCAATGTAAGTATCGTCTGTCCCGGTAAATGTAAGTATCGTCTGTCCCGGTAAATGTAAGTATCGTCTGTCCCGGTAAATGTAAGTATCGTCTGTCCCGGTAAATGTAAGTATCGTCTGTCCCGGTAAATGTAAGTATCGTCTGCTCCGGTAAATGTAAGTATCGTCTGTCCCGGTAAATGTAAGTATCGTCTGTCCCGGTAAATGTAAGTATCGTCTGTCCCGGTAAATGTAAGTATCGTCTGCTCCGGTAAATGTAAGTATCGTCTGTCCCGGTAAATGTAAGTATCGTCTGTCCCGGTAAATGTAAGTATCGTCTGTCCCGGTAAATGTAAGTATCGTCTGTCCCGGTCAATGTAAGTATCGTCTGTCCCGGTAAATGTAAGTATCGTCTGCTCCGGTAAATGTAAGTATCGTCTGTCCCGGTCAATGTAAGTATCGTCTGTCCCGGTAAATGTAAGTATCGTCTGTCCCGGTAAATGTAAGTATCGTCTGTCCCGGTCAATGTAAGTATCGTCTGTCCCGGTAAATGTAAGTATCGTCTGTCCCGGTCAATGTAAGTATCGTCTGTCCCGGTAAATGTAAGTATCGTCTGTCCCGGTAAATGTAAGTATCGTCCGCCCCGGTAAATGTAAGTATCGTCTGTCCCGGTAAATGTAAGTATCGTCTGTCCCGGTCAATGTAAGTATCGTCTGTCCCGGTAAATGTAAGTATCGTCTGTCCCGGTAAATGTAAGTATCGTCTGTCCCGGTCAATGTAAGTATCGTCTGTCCCGGTAAATGTAAGTATCGTCTGTCCCGGTCAATGTAAGTATCGTCTGTCCCGGTAAATGTAAGTATCGTCTGTCCCGGTAAATGTAAGTATCGTCCGCCCCGGTAAATGTAAGTATCGTCTGTCCCGGTAAATGTAAGTATCGTCTGTCCCGGTCAATGTAAGTATCGTCTGTCCCGGTCAATGTAAGTATCGTCTGTCCCGGTAAATGTAAGTATCGTCTGTCCCGGTCAATGTAAGTATCGTCTGTCCCGGTCAATGTAAGTATCGTCTGTCCCGGTCAATGTAAGTATCGTCTGTCCCGGTAAATGTAAGTATCGTCTGTCCCGGTCAATGTAAGTATCGTCTGTCCCGGTCAATGTAAGTATCGTCTGTCCCGGTCAATGTAAGTATCGTCTGTCCCGGTCAATGTAAGTATCGTCTGTCCCGGTAAATGTAAGTATCGTCTGTCCCGGTCAATGTAAGTATCGTCTGCTCCGGTAAATGTAAGTATCGTCTGTCCCGGTAAATGTAAGTATCGTCTGTCCCGGTCAATGTAAGTATCGTCTGTCCCGGTAAATGTAAGTATCGTCTGTCCCGGTAAATGTAAGTATCGTCTGCTCCGGTAAATGTAAGTATCGTCTGTCCCGGTAAATGTAAGTATCGTCTGTCCCGGTAAATGTAAGTATCGTCTGTCCCGGTAAATGTAAGTATCGTCTGTCCCGGTAAATGTAAGTATCGTCTGTCCCGGTAAATGTAAGTATCGTCTGTCCCGGTCAATGTAAGTATCGTCTGTCCCGGTAAATGTAAGTATCGTCTGTCCCGGTAAATGTAAGTATCGTCTGTCCCGGTCAATGTAAGTATCGTCTGTCCCGGTAAATGTAAGTATTGTCTGTCCCGGTCAATGTAAGTATCGTCTGTCCCGGTAAATGTAAGTATCGTCTGTCCCGGTAAATGTAAGTATCGTCTGTCCCGGTCAATGTAAGTATCGTCTGCTCCGGTAAATGTAAGTATCGTCTGTCCCGGTCAATGTAAGTATCGTCTGCTCCGGTAAATGTAAGTATCGTCTGTCCCGGTAAATGTAAGTATCGTCTGTCCCGGTAAATGTAAGTAATGTCCGCCCCGGTAAATGTAAGTATCGTCTGTCCCGGTAAATGTAAGTATCGTCTGTCCCGGTCAATGTAAGTATCGTCTGTCCCGGTCAATGTAAGTATCGTCTGTCCCGGTAAATGTAAGTATCGTCTGTCCCGGTAAATGTAAGTATCGTCTGTCCCGGTAAATGTAAGTATCGTCTGTCCCGGTAAATGTAAGTATCGTCTGTCCCGGTAAATGTAAGTATCGTCTGCTCCGGTAAATGTAAGTATCGTCTGTCCCGGTAAATGTAAGTATCGTCTGTCCCGGTAAATGTAAGTATCGTCTGTCCCGGTAAATGTAAGTATCGTCTGCTCCGGTAAATGTAAGTATCGTCTGTCCCGGTAAATGTAAGTATCGTCTGTCCCGGTAAATGTAAGTATCGTCTGTCCCGGTAAATGTAAGTATCGTCTGTCCCGGTCAATGTAAGTATCGTCTGTCCCGGTAAATGTAAGTATCGTCTGCTCCGGTAAATGTAAGTATCGTCTGTCCCGGTCAATGTAAGTATCGTCTGTCCCGGTAAATGTAAGTATCGTCTGTCCCGGTAAATGTAAGTATCGTCTGTCCCGGTCAATGTAAGTATCGTCTGTCCCGGTAAATGTAAGTATCGTCTGTCCCGGTCAATGTAAGTATCGTCTGTCCCGGTAAATGTAAGTATCGTCTGTCCCGGTAAATGTAAGTATCGTCCGCCCCGGTAAATGTAAGTATCGTCTGTCCCGGTAAATGTAAGTATCGTCTGTCCCGGTCAATGTAAGTATCGTCTGTCCCGGTAAATGTAAGTATCGTCTGTCCCGGTAAATGTAAGTATCGTCTGTCCCGGTCAATGTAAGTATCGTCTGTCCCGGTAAATGTAAGTATCGTCTGTCCCGGTCAATGTAAGTATCGTCTGTCCCGGTAAATGTAAGTATCGTCTGTCCCGGTAAATGTAAGTATCGTCCGCCCCGGTAAATGTAAGTATCGTCTGTCCCGGTAAATGTAAGTATCGTCTGTCCCGGTCAATGTAAGTATCGTCTGTCCCGGTCAATGTAAGTATCGTCTGTCCCGGTAAATGTAAGTATCGTCTGTCCCGGTCAATGTAAGTATCGTCTGTCCCGGTCAATGTAAGTATCGTCTGTCCCGGTCAATGTAAGTATCGTCTGTCCCGGTCAATGTAAGTATCGTCTGTCCCGGTAAATGTAAGTATCGTCTGTCCCGGTCAATGTAAGTATCGTCTGCTCCGGTAAATGTAAGTATCGTCTGTCCCGGTAAATGTAAGTATCGTCTGTCCCGGTAAATGTAAGTATCGTCTGTCCCGGTCAATGTAAGTATCGTCTGCTCCGGTAAATGTAAGTATCGTCTGCTCCGGTAAATGTAAGTATCGTCTGTCCCGGTCAATGTAAGTATCGTCTGTCCCGGTAAATGTAAGTATCGTCTGCTCCGGTAAATGTAAGTATCGTCTGTCCCGGTAAATGTAAGTATCGTCTGTCCCGGTAAATGTAAGTATCGTCCGCCCCGGTAAATGTAAGTATCGTCTGTCCCGGTCAATGTAAGTATCGTCTGTCCCGGTAAATGTAAGTATCGTCTGTCCCGGTAAATGTAAGTATCGTCTGCTCCGGTAAATGTAAGTATCGTCTGTCCCGGTAAATGTAAGTATCGTCTGTCCCGGTAAATGTAAGTATCGTCTGTCCCGGTAAATGTAAGTATCGTCTGTCCCGGTAAATGTAAGTATCGTCTGTCCCGGTAAATGTAAGTATCGTCTGTCCCGGTCAATGTAAGTATCGTCTGTCCCGGTAAATGTAAGTATCGTCTGTCCCGGTAAATGTAAGTATCGTCTGTCCCGGTCAATGTAAGTATCGTCTGTCCCGGTAAATGTAAGTATTGTCTGTCCCGGTCAATGTAAGTATCGTCTGTCCCGGTAAATGTAAGTATCGTCTGTCCCGGTAAATGTAAGTATCGTCTGTCCCGGTCAATGTAAGTATCGTCTGCTCCGGTAAATGTAAGTATCGTCTGTCCCGGTCAATGTAAGTATCGTCTGCTCCGGTAAATGTAAGTATCGTCTGTCCCGGTAAATGTAAGTATCGTCTGTCCCGGTAAATGTAAGTAATGTCCGCCCCGGTAAATGTAAGTATCGTCTGTCCCGGTAAATGTAAGTATCGTCTGTCCCGGTCAATGTAAGTATCGTCTGTCCCGGTCAATGTAAGTATCGTCTGTCCCGGTAAATGTAAGTATCGTCTGTCCCGGTAAATGTAAGTATCGTCTGTCCCGGTAAATGTAAGTATCGTCTGTCCCGGTAAATGTAAGTATCGTCTGTCCCGGTAAATGTAAGTATCGTCTGCTCCGGTAAATGTAAGTATCGTCTGTCCCGGTAAATGTAAGTATCGTCTGTCCCGGTAAATGTAAGTATCGTCTGTCCCGGTAAATGTAAGTATCGTCTGCTCCGGTAAATGTAAGTATCGTCTGTCCCGGTAAATGTAAGTATCGTCTGTCCCGGTAAATGTAAGTATCGTCTGTCCCGGTAAATGTAAGTATCGTCTGTCCCGGTCAATGTAAGTATCGTCTGTCCCGGTAAATGTAAGTATCGTCTGCTCCGGTAAATGTAAGTATCGTCTGTCCCGGTCAATGTAAGTATCGTCTGTCCCGGTAAATGTAAGTATCGTCTGTCCCGGTAAATGTAAGTATCGTCTGTCCCGGTCAATGTAAGTATCGTCTGTCCCGGTAAATGTAAGTATCGTCTGTCCCGGTCAATGTAAGTATCGTCTGTCCCGGTAAATGTAAGTATCGTCTGTCCCGGTAAATGTAAGTATCGTCCGCCCCGGTAAATGTAAGTATCGTCTGTCCCGGTAAATGTAAGTATCGTCTGTCCCGGTCAATGTAAGTATCGTCTGTCCCGGTCAATGTAAGTATCGTCTGTCCCGGTCAATGTAAGTATCGTCTGTCCCGGTCAATGTAAGTATCGTCTGTCCCGGTCAATGTAAGTATCGTCTGTCCCGGTAAATGTAAGTATCGTCTGTCCCGGTAAATGTAAGTATCGTCTGTCCCGGTAAATGTAAGTATCGTCCGCCCCGGTAAATGTAAGTATCGTCTGTCCCGGTAAATGTAAGTATCGTCTGTCCCGGTAAATGTAAGTATCGTCTGTCCCGGTAAATGTAAGTATCGTCTGTCCCGGTAAATGTAAGTATCGTCTGCTCCGGTAAATGTAAGTATCGTCCGCCCCGGTAAATGTAAGTATCGTCTGTCCCGGTAAATGTAAGTATCGTCTGTCCCGGTCAATGTAAGTATCGTCTGTCCCGGTCAATGTAAGTATCGTCTGTCCCGGTCAATGTAAGTATCGTCTGTCCCGGTCAATGTAAGTATCGTCTGTCCCGGTAAATGTAAGTATCGTCTGTCCCGGTAAATGAAAGTATCGTCTGTCCCGGTAAATGTAAGTATCGTCCGCCCCGGTAAATGTAAGTATCGTCTGTCCCGGTAAATGTAAGTATCGTCTGTCCCGGTAAATGTAAGTATCGTCTGTCCCGGTAAATGTAAGTATCGTCTGTCCCGGTAAATGTAAGTATCGTCTGCTCCGGTAAATGTAAGTATCGTCCGCCCCGGTAAATGTAAGTATCGTCTGTCCCGGTAAATGTAAGTATCGTCTGTCCCGGTCAATGTAAGTATCGTCTGTCCCGGTCAATGTAAGTATCGTCTGTCCCGGTCAATGTAAGTATCGTCTGTCCCGGTCAATGTAAGTATCGTCTGTCCCGGTCAATGTAAGTATCGTCTGTCCCGGTAAATGTAAGTATCGTCTGTCCCGGTAAATGTAAGTATCGTCTGTCCCGGTCAATGTAAGTATCGTCTGTCCCGGTAAATGTAAGTATCGTCTGTCCCGGTCAATGTAAGTATCGTCTGCTCCGGTAAATGTAAGTATCGTCTGTCCCGGTAAATGTAAGTATCGTCTGTCCCGGTAAATGTAAGTATCGTCTGCTCCGGTAAATGTAAGTATCGTCTGTCCCGGTCAATGTAAGTATCGTCTGTCCCGGTCAATGTAAGTATCGTCTGTCCCGGTAAATGTAAGTATCGTCTGCTCCGGTAAATGTAAGTATCGTCTGTCCCGGTAAATGTAAGTATCGTCTGTCCCGGTAAATGTAAGTATCGTCTGCTCCGGTAAATGTAAGTATCGTCTGTCCCGGTAAATGTAAGTATCGTCTGTCCCGGTCAATGTAAGTATCGTCTGTCCCGGTAAATGTAAGTATCGTCTGTCCCGGTCAATGTAAGTATCGTCTGTCCCGGTAAATGTAAGTATCGTCTGTCCCGGTCAATGTAAGTATCGTCTGCTCCGGTAAATGTAAGTATCGTCTGTCCCGGTCAATGTAAGTATCGTCTGCTCCGGTCAATGTAAGTATCGTCTGCTCCGGTAAATGTAAGTATCGTCTGCTCCGGTAAATGTAAGTATCGTCTGTCCCGGTAAATGTAAGTATCGTCTGCTCCGGTCAATGTAAGTATCGTCTGCTCCGGTAAATGTAAGTATCGTCTGCTCCGGTAAATGTAAGTATCGTTTGTCCCGGTCAATGTAAGTATCGTCTGTCCCGGTAAATGTAAGTATCGTCTGTCCCGGTCAATGTAAGTATCGTCTGTCCCGGTAAATGTAAGTATCGTCTGTCCCGGTAAATGTAAGTATCGTCTGTCCCGGTAAATGTAAGTATCGTCTGCTCCGGTAAATGTAAGTATCGTCTGTCCCGGTCAATGTAAGTATCGTCTGTCCCGGTCAATGTAAGTATCGTCTGTCCCGGTCAATGTAAGTATCGTCTGTCCCGGTCAATGTAAGTATCGTCTGTCCCGGTAAATGTAAGTATCGTCTGTCCCGGTCAATGTAAGTATCGTCTGCCCCGGTAAATGTAAGTATCGTCTGCTCCGGTAAATGTAAGTATCGTCTGCTCCGGTAAATGTAAGTATCGTCTGCTCCGGTAAATGTAAGTATCGTCTGCTCCGGTAAATGTAAGTATCGTCTGTCCCGGTCAATGTAAGTATCGTCTGTCCCGGTAAATGTAAGTATCGTCTGTCCCGGTAAATGTAAGTATCGTCTGTCCCGGTAAATGTAAGTATCGTCTGCTCCGGTAAATGTAAGTATCGTCTGTCCCGGTAAATGTAAGTATCGTCTGTCCCGGTAAATGTAAGTATCGTCTGTCCCGGTCAATGTAAGTATCGTCTGCTCCGGTAAATGTAAGTATCGTCTGTCCCGGTAAATGTAAGTATCGTCTGTCCCGGTCAATGTAAGTATCGTCTGCTCCGGTAAATGTAAGTATCGTCTGCTCCGGTAAATGTAAGTATCGTCTGTCCCGGTAAATGTAAGTATCGTCTGCCCCGGTAAATGTAAGTATCGTCTGCTCCGGTAAATGTAAGTATCGTCTGTCCCGGTAAATGTAAGTATCGTCTGTCCCGGTCAATGTAAGTATCGTCTGTCCCGGTAAATGTAAGTATCGTCTGCCCCGGTAAATGTAAGTATCGTCTGCTCCGGTAAATGTAAGTATCGTCTGCTCCGGTAAATGTAAGTATCGTCTGCTCCGGTAAATGTAAGTATCGTCTGCTCCGGTAAATGTAAGTATCGTCTGTCCCGGTCAATGTAAGTATCGTCTGTCCCGGTAAATGTAAGTATCGTCTGTCCCGGTCAATGTAAGTATCGTCTGTCCCGGTAAATGTAAGTATCGTCTGCCCCGGTAAATGTAAGTATCGTCTGCTCCGGTAAATGTAAGTATCGTCTGCTCCGGTAAATGTAAGTATCGTCTGCTCCGGTAAATGTAAGTATCGTCTGCTCCGGTAAATGTAAGTATCGTCTGTCCCGGTCAATGTAAGTATCGTCTGTCCCGGTAAATGTAAGTATCGTCTGTCCCGGTAAATGTAAGTATCGTCTGCCCCGGTAAATGTAAGTATCGTCTGCTCCGGTAAATGTAAGTATCGTCTGCTCCGGTAAATGTAAGTATCGTCTGTCCCGGTAAATGTAAGTATCGTCTATCCCGGTCAATGTAAGTATCGTCTGTCCCGGTAAATGTAAGTATCGTCTGCCCCGGTAAATGTAAGTATCGTCTGCTCCGGTAAATGTAAGTATCGTCTGCTCCGGTAAATGTAAGTATCGTCTGCTCCGGTAAATGTAAGTATCGTCTGCTCCGGTAAATGTAAGTATCGTCTGTCCCGGTCAATGTAAGTATCGTCTGTCCCGGTAAATGTAAGTATCGTCTGTCCCGGTAAATGTAAGTATCGTCTGCCCCGGTAAATGTAAGTATCGTCTGCTCCGGTAAATGTAAGTATCGTCTGCTCCGGTAAATGTAAGTATCGTCTGTCCCGGTAAATGTAAGTATCGTCTGCTCCGGTCAATGTAAGTATCGTCTGCTCCGGTAAATGTAAGTATCGTCTGTCCCGGTAAATGTAAGTATCGTCTGTCCCGGTCAATGTAAGTATCGTCTGTCCCGGTAAATGTAAGTATCGTCTGCTCCGGTAAATGTAAGTATCGTCTGTCCCGGTAAATGTAAGTATCGTCTGCTCCGGTAAATGTAAGTATCGTCTGTCCCGGTCAATGTAAGTATCGTCTGTCCCGGTAAATGTAAGTATCGTCTGTCCCGGTCAATGTAAGTATCGTCTGTCCCGGTAAATGTAAGTATCGTCTGCTCCGGTAAATGTAAGTATCGTCTGTCCCGGTAAATGTAAGTATCGTCTGCCCCGGTAAATGTAAGTATCGTCTGTCCCGGTAAATGTAAGTATCGTCTGTCCCGGTCAATGTAAGTATCGTCTGTCCCGGTCAATGTAAGTATCGTCTGTCCCGGTAAATGTAAGTATCGTCTGTCCCGGTAAATGTAAGTATCGTCTGTCCCGGTAAATGTAAGTATCGTCTGTCCCGGTCAATGTAAGTATCGTCTGCTCCGGTCAATGTAAGTATCGTCTGTCCCGGTAAATGTAAGTATCGTCTGCTCCGGTAAATGTAAGTATCGTCTGCTCCGGTAAATGTAAGTATCGTCTGTCCCGGTCAATGTAAGTATCGTCTGTCCCGGTAAATGTAAGTATCGTCTGTCCCGGTCAATGTAAGTATCGTCTGTCCCTGTAAATGTAAGTATCGTCTGTCCCGGTAAATGTAAGTATCGTCTGCTCCGGTAAATGTAAGTATCGTCTGTCCCGGTAAATGTAAGTATCGTCTGTCCCGGTCAATGTAAGTATCGTCTGTCCCGGTCAATGTAAGTATCGTCTGTCCCGGTAAATGTAAGTATCGTCTGTCCCGGTAAATGTAAGTATCGTCTGTCCCGGTCAATGTAAGTATCGTCTGTCCCGGTCAATGTAAGTATCGTCTGTCCCGGTCAATGTAAGTATCGTCTGTCCCGGTAAATGTAAGTATCGTCTGTCCCGGTCAATGTAAGTATCGTCTGTCCCGGTCAATGTAAGTATCGTCTGTCCCGGTAAATGTAAGTATCGTCTGCTCCGGTAAATGTAAGTATCGTCTGTCCCGGTAAATGTAAGTATCGTCTGTCCCGGTCAATGTAAGTATCGTCTGTCCCGGTAAATGTAAGTATCGTCTGTCCCGGTAAATGTAAGTATCGTCTGTCCCGGTCAATGTAAGTATCGTCTGTCCCGGTCAATGTAAGTATCGTCTGTCCCGGTAAATGTAAGTATCGTCTGTCCCGGTAAATGTAAGTATCGTCTGTCCCGGTCAATGTAAGTATCGTCTGCTCCGGTAAATGTAAGTATCGTCTGCTCCGGTAAATGTAAGTATCGTCTGTCCCGGTCAATGTAAGTATCGTCTGCTCCGGTAAATGTAAGTATCGTCTGCTCCGGTAAATGTAAGTATCGTCTGTCCCGGTAAATGTAAGTATCGTCTGCCCCGGTAAATGTAAGTATCGTCTGTCCCGGTCAATGTAAGTATCGTCTGTCCCGGTAAATGTAAGTATCGTCTGTCCCGGTCAATGTAAGTATCGTCTGTCCCGGTCAATGTAAGTATCGTCTGCTCCGGTAAATGTAAGTATCGTCTGTCCCGGTAAATGTAAGTATCGTCTGTCCCGGTCAATGTAAGTATCGTCTGTCCCGGTAAATGTAAGTATCGTCTGTCCCGGTAAATGTAAGTATCGTCTGTCCCGGTCAATGTAAGTATCGTCTGCTCCGGTAAATGTAAGTATCGTCTGCTCCGGTAAATGTAAGTATCGTCTGTCCCGGTCAATGTAAGTATCGTCTGCTCCGGTAAATGTAAGTATCGTCTGCTCCGGTAAATGTAAGTATCGTCTGTCCCGGTAAATGTAAGTATCGTCTGCCCCGGTAAATGTAAGTATCGTCAGTCCCGGTAAATGTAAGTATCGTCCGCCCCGGTAAATGTAAGTATCGTCTGTCCCGGTAAATGTAAGTATCGTCCGCCCCGGTAAATGTAAGTATCGTCTGTCCCGGTAAATGTAAGTATCGTCTGTCCCGGTAAATGTAAGTATCGTCTGTCCCGGTAAATGTAAGTATCGTCCGCCCCGGTCAATGTAAGTATCGTCTGCTCCGGTAAATGTAAGTATCGTCTGTCCCGGTCAATGTAAGTATCGTCTGTCCCGGTAAATGTAAGTATCGTCCGCCCCGGTAAATGTAAGTATCGTCTGCTCCGGTAAATGTAAGTATCGTCTGCTCCGGTAAATGTAAGTATCGTCTGTCCCGGTCAATGTAAGTATCGTCTGTCCCGGTAAATGTAAGTATCGTCTGCTCCGGTAAATGTAAGTATCGTCTGCTCCGGTAAATGTAAGTATCGTCTGCTCCGGTAAATGTAAGTATCGTCTGTCCCGGTCAATGTAAGTATCGTCTGTCCCGGTAAATGTAAGTATCGTCCGCCCCGGTCAATGTAAGTATCGTCTGTCCCGGTAAATGTAAGTATCGTCTGCCCCGGTAAATGTAAGTATCGTCTGCTCCGGTAAATGTAAGTATCGTCTGCTCCGGTAAATGTAAGTATCGTCTGCTCCGGTAAATGTAAGTATCGTCTGCTCCGGTAAATGTAAGTATCGTCTGCCCCGGTAAATGTAAGTATCGTCTGCTCCGGTAAATGTAAGTATCGTCTGCTCCGGTAAATGTAAGTATCGTCTGCTCCGGTAAATGTAAGTATCGTCTGCTCCGGTAAATGTAAGTATCGTCTGTCCCGGTCAATGTAAGTATCGTCTGTCCCGGTAAATGTAAGTATCGTCTGTCCCGGTAAATGTAAGTATCGTCTGTCCCGGTAAATGTAAGTATCGTCTGCTCCGGTAAATGTAAGTATCGTCTGTCCCGATAAATGTAAGTATCGTCTGTCCCGGTAAATGTAAGTATCGTCTGTCCCGGTCAATGTAAGTATCGTCTGCTCCGGTAAATGTAAGTATCGTCTGTCCCGGTAAATGTAAGTATCGTCTGTCCCGGTCAATGTAAGTATCGTCTGCTCCGGTAAATGTAAGTATCGTCTGCTCCGGTAAATGTAAGTATCGTCTGTCCCGGTAAATGTAAGTATCGTCTGCCCCGGTAAATGTAAGTATCGTCTGCTCCGGTAAATGTAAGTATCGTCTGTCCCGGTAAATGTAAGTATCGTCTGTCCCGGTCAATGTAAGTATCGTCTGTCCCGGTAAATGTAAGTATCGTCTGCCCCGGTAAATGTAAGTATCGTCTGCTCCGGTAAATGTAAGTATCGTCTGCTCCGGTAAATGTAAGTATCGTCTGCTCCGGTAAATGTAAGTATCGTCTGCTCCGGTAAATGTAAGTATCGTCTGTCCCGGTCAATGTAAGTATCGTCTGTCCCGGTAAATGTAAGTATCGTCTGTCCCGGTCAATGTAAGTATCGTCTGTCCCGGTAAATGTAAGTATCGTCTGCCCCGGTAAATGTAAGTATCGTCTGCTCCGGTAAATGTAAGTATCGTCTGCTCCGGTAAATGTAAGTATCGTCTGCTCCGGTAAATGTAAGTATCGTCTGCTCCGGTAAATGTAAGTATCGTCTGTCCCGGTCAATGTAAGTATCGTCTGTCCCGGTAAATGTAAGTATCGTCTGTCCCGGTAAATGTAAGTATCGTCTGCCCCGGTAAATGTAAGTATCGTCTGCTCCGGTAAATGTAAGTATCGTCTGCTCCGGTAAATGTAAGTATCGTCTGTCCCGGTAAATGTAAGTATCGTCTGTCCCGGTCAATGTAAGTATCGTCTGTCCCGGTAAATGTAAGTATCGTCTGCCCCGGTAAATGTAAGTATCGTCTGCTCCGGTAAATGTAAGTATCGTCTGCTCCGGTAAATGTAAGTATCGTCTGCTCCAGTAAATGTAAGTATCGTCTGCTCCGGTAAATGTAAGTATCGTCTGTCCCGGTCAATGTAAGTATCGTCTGTCCCGGTAAATGTAAGTATCGTCTGTCCCGGTAAATGTAAGTATCGTCTGCCCCGGTAAATGTAAGTATCGTCTGCTCCGGTAAATGTAAGTATCGTCTGCTCCGGTAAATGTAAGTATCGTCTGCTCCGGTAAATGTAAGTATCGTCTGTCCCGGTCAATGTAAGTATCGTCTGTCCCGGTAAATGTAAGTATCGTCCGCCCCGGTCAATGTAAGTATCGTCTGTCCCGGTAAATGTAAGTATCGTCTGCCCCGGTAAATGTAAGTATCGTCTGCTCCGGTAAATGTAAGTATCGTCTGCTCCGGTAAATGTAAGTATCGTCTGCTCCGGTAAATGTAAGTATCGTCTGCTCCGGTAAATGTAAGTATCGTCTGCCCCGGTAAATGTAAGTATCGTCTGCTCCGGTAAATGTAAGTATCGTCTGCTCCGGTAAATGTAAGTATCGTCTGCTCCGGTAAATGTAAGTATCGTCTGCTCCGGTAAATGTAAGTATCGTCTGTCCCGGTCAATGTAAGTATCGTCTGTCCCGGTAAATGTAAGTATCGTCTGTCCCGGTAAATGTAAGTATCGTCTGTCCCGGTAAATGTAAGTATCGTCTGCTCCGGTAAATGTAAGTATCGTCTGTCCCGGTAAATGTAAGTATCGTCTGTCCCGGTAAATGTAAGTATCGTCTGTCCCGGTCAATGTAAGTATCGTCTGCTCCGGTAAATGTAAGTATCGTCTGTCCCGGTAAATGTAAGTATCGTCTGTCCCGGTCAATGTAAGTATCGTCTGCTCCGGTAAATGTAAGTATCGTCTGCTCCGGTAAATGTAAGTATCGTCTGTCCCGGTAAATGTAAGTATCGTCTGCCCCGGTAAATGTAAGTATCGTCTGCTCCGGTAAATGTAAGTATCGTCTGTCCCGGTAAATGTAAGTATCGTCTGTCCCGGTCAATGTAAGTATCGTCTGTCCCGGTAAATGTAAGTATCGTCTGCCCCGGTAAATGTAAGTATCGTCTGCTCCGGTAAATGTAAGTATCGTCTGCTCCGGTAAATGTAAGTATCGTCTGCTCCGGTAAATGTAAGTATCGTCTGCTCCGGTAAATGTAAGTATCGTCTGTCCCGGTCAATGTAAGTATCGTCTGTCCCGGTAAATGTAAGTATCGTCTGTCCCGGTCAATGTAAGTATCGTCTGTCCCGGTAAATGTAAGTATCGTCTGCCCCGGTAAATGTAAGTATCGTCTGCTCCGGTAAATGTAAGTATCGTCTGCTCCGGTAAATGTAAGTATCGTCTGCTCCGGTAAATGTAAGTATCGTCTGCTCCGGTAAATGTAAGTATCGTCTGTCCCGGTCAATGTAAGTATCGTCTGTCCCGGTAAATGTAAGTATCGTCTGTCCCGGTAAATGTAAGTATCGTCTGCCCCGGTAAATGTAAGTATCGTCTGCTCCGGTAAATGTAAGTATCGTCTGCTCCGGTAAATGTAAGTATCGTCTGTCCCGGTAAATGTAAGTATCGTCTGTCCCGGTCAATGTAAGTATCGTCTGTCCCGGTAAATGTAAGTATCGTCTGCCCCGGTAAATGTAAGTATCGTCTGCTCCGGTAAATGTAAGTATCGTCTGCTCCGGTAAATGTAAGTATCGTCTGCTCCGGTAAATGTAAGTATCGTCTGCTCCGGTAAATGTAAGTATCGTCTGTCCCGGTCAATGTAAGTATCGTCTGTCCCGGTAAATGTAAGTATCGTCTGTCCCGGTAAATGTAAGTATCGTCTGCCCCGGTAAATGTAAGTATCGTCTGCTCCGGTAAATGTAAGTATCGTCTGCTCCGGTAAATGTAAGTATCGTCTGTCCCGGTAAATGTAAGTATCGTCTGCTCCGGTCAATGTAAGTATCGTCTGCTCCGGTAAATGTAAGTATCGTCTGTCCCGGTAAATGTAAGTATCGTCTGTCCCGGTCAATGTAAGTATCGTCTGTCCCGGTAAATGTAAGTATCGTCTGCTCCGGTAAATGTAAGTATCGTCTGTCCCGGTAAATGTAAGTATCGTCTGCTCCGGTAAATGTAAGTATCGTCTGTCCCGGTCAATGTAAGTATCGTCTGTCCCGGTAAATGTAAGTATCGTCTGTCCCGGTCAATGTAAGTATCGTCTGTCCCGGTAAATGTAAGTATCGTCTGTCCCGGTAAATGTAAGTATCGTCTGTCCCGGTCAATGTAAGTATCGTCTGTCCCGGTAAATGTAAGTATCGTCTGCTCCGGTAAATGTAAGTATCGTCTGTCCCGGTAAATGTAAGTATCGTCTGCCCCGGTAAATGTAAGTATCGTCTGTCCCGGTAAATGTAAGTATCGTCTGTCCCGGTCAATGTAAGTATCGTCTGTCCCGGTCAATGTAAGTATCGTCTGTCCCGGTAAATGTAAGTATCGTCTGTCCCGGTAAATGTAAGTATCGTCTGTCCCGGTAAATGTAAGTATCGTCTGTCCCGGTCAATGTAAGTATCGTCTGCTCCGGTCAATGTAAGTATCGTCTGTCCCGGTAAATGTAAGTATCGTCTGCTCCGGTCAATGTAAGTATCGTATGCTCCGGTAAATGTAAGTATCGTCTGTCCCGGTCAATGTAAGTATCGTCTGTCCCGGTAAATGTAAGTATCGTCTGTCCCGGTCAATGTAAGTATCGTCTGTCCCTGTAAATGTAAGTATCGTCTGTCCCGGTAAATGTAAGTATCGTCTGCTCCGGTAAATGTAAGTATCGTCTGTCCCGGTAAATGTAAGTATCGTCTGTCCCGGTCAATGTAAGTATCGTCTGTCCCGGTCAATGTAAGTATCGTCTGTCCCGGTAAATGTAAGTATCGTCTGTCCCGGTAAATGTAAGTATCGTCTGTCCCGGTCAATGTAAGTATCGTCTGTCCCGGTCAATGTAAGTATCGTCTGTCCCGGTCAATGTAAGTATCGTCTGTCCCGGTAAATGTAAGTATCGTCTGTCCCGGTCAATGTAAGTATCGTCTGTCCCGGTCAATGTAAGTATCGTCTGTCCCGGTAAATGTAAGTATCGTCTGCTCCGGTAAATGTAAGTATCGTCTGTCCCGGTAAATGTAAGTATCGTCTGTCCCGGTCAATGTAAGTATCGTCTGTCCCGGTAAATGTAAGTATCGTCTGTCCCGGTAAATGTAAGTATCGTCTGTCCCGGTCAATGTAAGTATCGTCTGTCCCGGTCAATGTAAGTATCGTCTGTCCCGGTAAATGTAAGTATCGTCTGTCCCGGTAAATGTAAGTATCGTCTGTCCCGGTCAATGTAAGTATCGTCTGCTCCGGTAAATGTAAGTATCGTCTGCTCCGGTAAATGTAAGTATCGTCTGTCCCGGTCAATGTAAGTATCGTCTGCTCCGGTAAATGTAAGTATCGTCTGCTCCGGTAAATGTAAGTATCGTCTGTCCCGGTAAATGTAAGTATCGTCTGCCCCGGTAAATGTAAGTATCGTCTGTCCCGGTCAATGTAAGTATCGTCTGTCCCGGTAAATGTAAGTATCGTCTGTCCCGGTCAATGTAAGTATCGTCTGTCCCGGTCAATGTAAGTATCGTCTGCTCCGGTAAATGTAAGTATCGTCTGTCCCGGTAAATGTAAGTATCGTCTGTCCCGGTCAATGTAAGTATCGTCTGTCCCGGTAAATGTAAGTATCGTCTGTCCCGGTAAATGTAAGTATCGTCTGTCCCGGTCAATGTAAGTATCGTCTGCTCCGGTAAATGTAAGTATCGTCTGCTCCGGTAAATGTAAGTATCGTCTGTCCCGGTCAATGTAAGTATCGTCTGCTCCGGTAAATGTAAGTATCGTCTGCTCCGGTAAATGTAAGTATCGTCTGTCCCGGTAAATGTAAGTATCGTCTGCCCCGGTAAATGTAAGTATCGTCTGTCCCGGTAAATGTAAGTATCGTCCGCCCCGGTAAATGTAAGTATCGTCTGTCCCGGTAAATGTAAGTATCGTCCGCCCCGGTAAATGTAAGTATCGTCTGTCCCGGTAAATGTAAGTATCGTCTGTCCCGGTAAATGTAAGTATCGTCTGTCCCGGTAAATGTAAGTATCGTCCGCCCCGGTCAATGTAAGTATCGTCTGCTCCGGTAAATGTAAGTATCGTCTGTCCCGGTCAATGTAAGTATCGTCTGTCCCGGTAAATGTAAGTATCGTCCGCCCCGGTAAATGTAAGTATCGTCTGTCCCGGTAAATGTAAGTATCGTCTGCTCCGGTAAATGTAAGTATCGTCTGTCCCGGTCAATGTAAGTATCGTCCGCCCCGGTAAATGTAAGTATCGTCTGTCCCGGTAAATGTAAGTATCGTCTGCTCCGGTAAATGTAAGTATCGTCTGTCCCGGTCAATGTAAGTATCGTCTGTCCCGGTAAATGTAAGTATCGTCTGTCCCGGTAAATGTAAGTATCGTCTGTCCCGGTAAATGTAAGTATCGTCTGTCCCGGTAAATGTAAGTATCGTCTGCTCCGGTAAATGTAAGTATCGTCTGTCCCGGTCAATGTAAGTATCGTCTGTCCCGGTCAATGTAAGTATCGTCTGCTCCGGTAAATGTAAGTATCGTCTGTCCCGGTAAATGTAAGTATCGTCTGTCCCGGTAAATGTAAGTATCGTCTGTCCCGGTAAATGTAAGTATCGTCTGTCCCGGTAAATGTAAGTATCGTCCGCCCCGGTAAATGTAAGTATCGTCCGCCCCGGTAAATGTAAGTATCGTCTGCTCCGGTAAATGTAAGTATCGTCTGTCCCGGTAAATGTAAGTATCGTCTGTCCCGGTAAATGTAAGTATCGTCCGCCCCGGTAAATGTAAGTATCGTCTGTCCCGGTAAATGTAAGTATCGTCCGCCCCGGTAAATGTAAGTATCGTCTGTCCCGGTAAATGTAAGTATCGTCTGTCCCGGTAAATGTAAGTATCGTCTGCCCCGGTAAATGTAAGTATCGTCTGTCCCGGTAAATGTAAGTATCGTCTGTCCCGGTAAATGTAAGTATCGTCTGTCCCGGTAAATGTAAGTATCGTCTGTCCCGGTAAATGTAAGTATCGTCTGTCCCGGTCAATGTAAGTATCGTCTGTCCCGGTAAATGTAAGTATCGTCTGTCCCGGTCAATGTAAGTATCGTCTGCTCCGGTAAATGTAAGTATCGTCTGCTCCGGTAAATGTAAGTATCGTCCGCCCCGGTAAATGTAAGTATCGTCTGTCCCGGTAAATGTAAGTATCGTCTGTCCCGGTAAATGTAAGTATCGTCTGCCCCGGTAAATGTAAGTATCGTCTGTCCCGGTAAATGTAAGTATCGTCTGTCCCGGTCAATGTAAGTATCGTCTGTCCCGGTAAATGTAAGTATCGTCTGTCCCGGTAAATGTAAGTATCGTCTGTCCCGGTAAATGTAAGTATCGTCTGTCCCGGTAAATGTAAGTATCGTCTGTCCCGGTCAATGTAAGTATCGTCTGTCCCGGTCAATGTAAGTATCGTCTGTCCCGGTAAATGTAAGTATCGTCTGCTCCGGTAAAT
Source organism: Siphonodentalium dalli (assembly GCA_032622095.1). Classification (NCBI taxonomy): domain Eukaryota; kingdom Metazoa; phylum Mollusca; class Scaphopoda; order Gadilida; family Siphonodentaliidae; genus Siphonodentalium; species Siphonodentalium dalli. Next base: position 6,155,029 of record CP136063.1, on the reverse strand, counting down.
GTAAGTATCGTCTGCTCCGGTAAATGTAAGTATCGTCTGTCCCGGTAAATGTAAGTATCGTCTGTCCCGGTCAATGTAAGTATCGTCTGTCCCGGTAAATGTAAGTATCGTCCGCCCCGGTAAATGTAAGTATCGTCTGTCCCGGTAAATGTAAGTATCGTCCGCCCCGGTAAATGTAAGTATCGTCTGTCCCGGTAAATGTAAGTATCGTCTGTCCCGGTAAATGTAAGTATCGTCCGCCCCGGTAAATGTAAGTATCGTCTGTCCCGGTCAATGTAAGTATCGTCTGCTCCGGTAAATGTAAGTATCGTCTGTCCCGGTAAATGTAAGTATCGTCTGTCCCGGTAAATGTAAGTATCGTCTGTCCCGGTCAATGTAAGTATCGTCTGCTCCGGTAAATGTAAGTATCGTCTGTCCCGGTAAATGTAAGTATCGTCTGCTCCGGTAAATGTAAGTATCGTCTGTCCCGGTAAATGTAAGTATCGTCTGTCCCGGTAAATGTAAGTATCGTCTGTCCCGGTAAATGTAAGTATCGTCTGCCCCGGTAAATGTAAGTATCGTCTGCTCCGGTAAATGTAAGTATCGTCTGTCCCGGTAAATGTAAGTATCGTCTGTCCCGGTAAATGTAAGTATCGTCCGCCCCGGTAAATGTAAGTATCGTCTGTCCCGGTAAATGTAAGTATCGTCTGTCCCGGTAAATGTAAGTATCGTCTGCTCCGGTAAATGTAAGTATCGTCTGCCCCGGTAAATGTAAGTATCGTCTGTCCCGGTAAATGTAAGTATCGTCTGCTCCGGTAAATGTAAGTATCGTCCGCCCCGGTAAATGTAAGTATCGTCTGTCCCGGTAAATGTAAGTATCGTCTGTCCCGGTAAATGTAAGTATCGTCTGCTCCGGTAAATGTAAGTATCGTCTGTCCCGGTAAATGTAAGTATCGTCTGTCCCGGTAAATGTAAGTATCGTCTGTCCCGGTAAATGTAAGTATCGTCTGCTCCGGTAAATGTAAGTATCGTCTGCCCCGGTAAATGTAAGTATCGTCTGTCCCGGTCAATGTAAGTATCGTCTGTCCCGGTAAATGTAAGTATCGTCTGTCCCGGTAAATGTAAGTATCGTCTGTCCCGGTAAATGTAAGTATCGTCTGTCCCGGTAAATGTAAGTATCGTCTGTCCCGGTAAATGTAAGTATCGTCTGCTCCGGTAAATGTAAGTATCGTCTGTCCCGGTAAATGTAAGTATCGTCTGTCCCGGTAAATGTAAGTATCGTCTGTCCCGGTCAATGTAAGTATCGTCTGTCCCGGTAAATGTAAGTATCGTCTGTCCCGGTAAATGTAAGTATCGTCTGCTCCGGTAAATGTAAGTATCGTCTGTCCCGGTAAATGTAAGTATCGTCTGCTCCGGTAAATGTAAGTATCGTCTGTCCCGGTCAATGTAAGTATCGTCTGTCCCGGTAAATGTAAGTATCGTCTGTCCCGGTAAATGTAAGTATCGTCTGTCCCGGTCAATGTAAGTATCGTCTGCTCCGGTAAATGTAAGTATCGTCTGTCCCGGTAAATGTAAGTATCGTCTGTCCCGGTCAATGTAAGTATCGTCTGCTCCGGTAAATGTAAGTATCGTCTGTCCCGGTCAATGTAAGTATCGTCTGCTCCGGTAAATGTAAGTATCGTCTGTCCCGGTAAATGTAAGTATCGTCTGCTCCGGTAAATGTAAGTATCGTCTGTCCCGGTAAATGTAAGTATCGTCTGTCCCGGTAAATGTAAGTATCGTCTGTCCCGGTCAATGTAAGTATCGTCTGTCCCGGTAAATGTAAGTATCGTCTGTCCCGGTAAATGTAAGTATCGTCTGCTCCGGTAAATGTAAGTATCGTCTGTCCCGGTAAATGTAAGTATCGTCTGCTCCGGTAAATGTAAGTATCGTCTGTCCCGGTCAATGTAAGTATCGTCTGTCCCGGTAAATGTAAGTATCGTCTGTCCCGGTAAATGTAAGTATCGTCTGTCCCGGTCAATGTAAGTATCGTCTGCTCCGGTAAATGTAAGTATCGTCTGTCCCGGTAAATGTAAGTATCGTCTGTCCCGGTCAATGTAAGTATCGTCTGCTCCGGTAAATGTAAGTATCGTCTGTCCCGGTCAATGTAAGTATCGTCTGCTCCGGTAAATGTAAGTATCGTCTGTCCCGGTAAATGTAAGTATCGTCTGTCCCGGTAAATGTAAGTATCGTCTGTCCCGGTAAATGTAAGTATCGTCTGTCCCGGTAAATGTAAGTATCGTCTGCTCCGGTAAATGTAAGTATCGTCTGTCCCGGTCAATGTAAGTATCGTCTGTCCCGGTCAATGTAAGTATCGTCTGCTCCGGTAAATGTAAGTATCGTCTGTCCCGGTAAATGTAAGTATCGTCTGCTCCGGTAAATGTAAGTATCGTCTGCTCCGGTAAATGTAAGTATCGTCTGTCCCGGTCAATGTAAGTATCGTCTGTCCCGGTCAATGTAAGTATCCAGCCAAATAGATCCGGTCGGTCGAATATTCACTCCCTTCGAAGCACTCTTAACATTTATTTTCGCTTTACGAATTTCGGTGGAATTTGCCAAAATCTTCCAACCACACGTTAACAACGCTATACACTACCAGAAATAAACCATCCGCTCTAGAACTTAGAAAATCCAATTCTCAAAAATATGTTATCCCCATATTAGATTGTTTGAGTATTTCCCCCATTCGGTCGAATTTGCCAAGAATAGTGTGAACCCACCAGGACGCGAGCTCTCCGTTGAGCAGGTTTATTTTACAGTAGAGCGGTAAAACTATGGAGGCGTGCGTTCTCCTGCATTAACATCGCTCCTGCATTAGCCCGTTTCGATTTTGCGTTAAAAATACATGTGTAGGTCAACGTATTTAAGCTATGTGTCGTGTGCCACCAGTAAACCGTTCGCTCTAAAACTTGTCAAAATTGTTTTGTTTCAATATTTGATTTTTGCCAGATGTTCCCTTTACAATTTTTGGGTGAAAATTAAAACCATAATTTAAATTTTCGATTATGACTGAGGCATTAGTGTATACACTGGGTATTGACACTGGGGGTAACATTTCTAGACGAAAATCTTTTTTATATATAATTCCAGTCATTACAACGAAGATGCATTAGACGATCCATCAAATTAATAAACACAATCGTTCATTCCGGCTGTTGTGTATATTTGTACCAATCATCTGTAGCAATCAATGTGTTCGTCCACCCGTCGTACCGTCCGTGTACCCTCCGACAGTGGACCCAACTGTGTCCGTTCTTGTATTACTACATTTCCTTCTTGTTATTTTGAATCGACGACAGCATCACCAACATCTACAACAACCAGGTCGACAACAACCACTACCCCAGCGCTAACAACTACAACAACCAGATCAACGACTACTACACCAACGCCAACAACTACAACAACGACAACCACTACGTCAACAACGACAACAACCAGATCGACTGCTACCCCAGCGCCAACAACTACAACAACGACAACAGCGTCTACAACAACCAGATCGACGACTACTACCCCAGCGCCAACAACTACAACAACGACAACAGCGTCTACAACAACCAGATCGACGACTACTACCCCAGCGCCAACAACTACAACAACGACAACAGCGTCTACAACAACCAGATCGACGACTACTACCCCAGCGCCAACAACTACAACAACGACAACAGCGTCTACAACAACCAGATCGACGACTACTACCCCAGCGCCAACAACTACAACAACGACAACAGCGTCTACAACAACCAGATCGACGACTACTACCCCAGCGCCAACAACTACAACAACGACAACAGCGTCTACAACAACCATATCGACGACTACTTTTCGATGAGACAATTTGTATTATTTGTATTAGGTTGATACTTCGCACGAGTTTGTTTCATAACAGATCAGGACCTAACGTCTATGTGTATAGATACATATCAGGACCTAACGTCTATGTGTATAGATACATATCAAGACCTAACGTCTATGTGTATAGTTACATATCAGGACCTAACGTCTATGTGTATAGATACCTTTGCGATTAGATATCCCATCCATTAGTTCAAATAAATAAATTACATATTTACCTAGATATATTGTCATTACATATTTACCTTGATATATTGCCATTACATATTTACCTTGATGTATTTTCATTACATATTTACCTTGATGTATTTTCATTACATATTTACCTTGATATATTGTCATTACATATTTACCTTGATATATTGGCATTACATATTTACCTATATATATTGTTACATAATTACCTTGATATATTGTCATTACATATTTACCTATATATATTGTCGTTACACATTTACCTAGATATATTGTCGTTACATATTTACCTAGGTATATTGTCATTACATATTTACCTATATATATTGTCATTGCATATTTACCTAGATATATTGTCATTACATATGTACCTAGATATATTGTCATTACATATTTACCTAGATATATTGTCATTACATATTTACCTAGATATATTGTCATTACATATTTACCTAGATATATTGTCATTACATATTTACCTAGATATATTGTCATTACATATTTACCTAGATATATTGTCATTACATATTTACCTAGATATATTGTCATTACATATTTACCTAGATATATTGTCATTACATATTTACCTTGATATATTGTCCATTTTCTTGAAAGATTCCCGGCATGCAAACAATTTGCGTATCGATAATTGACGAAAAACAACCAAGAGTTGGGTTTTCTTCCGAACCACCATTTGATAGTTACACGTTGCGATCATTGTATCTTGAATTTTATTAATTTTTTTAGTTTGTATAATTGTTATTGTCGAGATTCGGACACTTGTGTATACAGGTGTCGTATTAATTATAATATGTTGTCGTATTCAGTTGTTATTATACATTATAACAATTCCAATTCCAATATATTTTCGATCGTTTTTTTTTTCATTTTATGGCATATGGGTGAATTCTGAGAAAAAAAGATTGATCTCATATGAAGGTTGATTAACCCTTTACCCAACAGAACGGTCCTGTGCCAATGCATGCTCATATATGCGAGTCGACCATAGGTCGCCTCGCATATATAAGAGAATGCATTTGCTTAACACATTAAAAATTATAAAATTGTTAAAGAATGTAAGAAAAAATGGTAAAAAGTGTTAAAAAAAAGATTTTTTTAGGCCAATGCATTCTCTTATATATGCGAGGCGACCTATGGTCGACTCGCATATATAAGAGAATGCATTGGCACAGGGCATAACTGTAACTATCAATGTGGTCAAGGAGCCGGTTCCAATGATATCCGTATTTGTATGGTTCTATTGAGACATACCGAAGATATTTTAGGCTGTTGAAGCTTTATTTGGCCGTTTTGTTGGGTAAATGGTTAACATCTAAGCCCCATGTTTTCAACCGAAATAATGTTTGTTTTTTTTTGCTTTACTCGTGTGCATGTATTGTATCATTAGAGACCTTTCGCAAAACTCACGTTTACGATTACGGATACGGATAGGGTACCACGTCACCAACATTTGTGTACTTTCTAATCGTTGTCGTATTTTACTATCCGCAATAACGGTTACGATTTCATGGTTTCTAATAAGCTCAAATAACACCTGAAATTTATTTTCTGCAATATATCACTTTACTCCGTTCGAGACACTATATGTATATCATGCAAACCATTCAGTTATATTGAGCTACGACCTCGGTGTTCTGTTTAGATTGCCAATCACTCTACTCGTCGTGAATCTCGAGCTTCCCGCGAAATAAGATCGCTATTCACAACGGATAGTCATCGCTGGCTGCGACACAAAACTTTGCAGTAATATAAAGAAGTGCACTATGAAAACAGTCGCCAAAAATACACGACTGACATGGATTTGGTGGTATTAAAATAATATTTGGCACACCCACCGACATCACCGTGTCGACTTTGTTTCGATTTGATAGGACCAAATCAGAAGTGATGCACTTCAGCGAGCACACCAACCTTATGTCGGATTTCCTAAACCAAAAGAGGTGATAGGCCTGGATAGGATATGATAGGATATTTTATTTCCAATACACATACACAGAAACCTGGTGACAGGGCTGGGTGGGGTGTCTCGCCCCCAACTTTGGTCAAAATTTTCAACAGTTGGAAATTTCATACCTGACACAACAGTAGTTGGAAAGTTCTCACCAACAATAGGTTATTTGGACCAATATTTGCATATTTTCCTTCTTTTGATAACAATTTTGGACTAACATGGCCATCAGTTAGAAATTTTCCAACCTTAGGGGTGTCAGGTTGGAAATTTCCAACACTTGGATAGCTTGTGTCCTGGTCCCTCCCCGTGGCCAGTCAAAAACTTCTAGTTAATTTAAGAAAATAATATTGCCCTACATTTGGTCAAAATTGTCACTGGAATTGTCATCAGTTGGACATTTCCAACTCTATGAATGCTTGAGGCTTAGGATTTTGCGATTTTCTTGTTCAGGTTTCAAAATTTTCGCACACCCGGCCGAACCATGGTCCGCCCGGTGTGTCCTCGTCCCTCCCCGTGGCCAATACAAAACTGCTAATGGTTTAAGAAAACAATATTTTACTACATTTGGTTGACTGAATATTTCCAAACTAAGGGAGAGTATGAGGTTTGAAATTTCCAACACTAGGAAAGCTTGAGGTCAGTCTACATGCTATGATTTTGCGATTTTCTTGTTTAGTTTTCAAAATGTTCTCACACCGGGCCGAACAACCATGGTCGGCCCGGTGTGTCCTGGTCTATTGTCCGTAGTCGTGTGCATTTGTCTGGAGTTAGACCACTGGATGTTAGGATTTGTGCAATTTTCATGTTCAAAATATATGAATATTATCATACCGGGTAGATAGAACCATGGTTTATAAATAGGCTATTAGGCCGGTGAACACTTAGGTGCAATGAGGGAATGAAATTATGCGAAAACCTTTGGTCTGATTCAAACGGTGTTTTGGTTTGATTCAAGGGGGGTACAAATGGAATTATGCACAACCTTGTTTGATTCAAGGGGGTGCAAATGGAATTATGCACAACCTTGTCTCTGGTTTGATTTGACTCAAGGGGGTGCAGTTGGAATTATCAAGGTGGACAACCCCAACGGAGACCCTCTAGCCACGTCCCTGCACATACATATTACATAATAATGATGACAATTATGGATAATTATGTCGTATATTGTGGGGGATGGCATAATCTGGCAAGACTGTCTTCCTGTCGAAATCGCATTGAAATGAAATTGTGGACTGGAAGGACCTTGAAGTGGTGGTGGCATCGTGGTTGATGTGAGGTCCAATTTTTGGAACGCCTCTTCCCCCATCAGCATAATGTCTATCAGGTCATCCGTGATAACAACGAACTAAATTTCCACCACATATGACATGGCATTTATACCCGTATTGCCGTAATATATCACGAGAATCCAGGGTCATACGTTGTGACTTGTCGAATTATTGACAATATGAACAGGTCATGATTATCGCATTGTTGCAAATGAGGCGATATGTGAAGTATTAAGGGACTGTATACCAAACACACGCTTTGAGTTGTAAAAGTGGTACAAAATAATGATGGTACGTGTTCGTCAAAACTATTACGCGTAGTCGTTTTGCGAAAGGACTTTTTGGCCATAGACTTACGACTACGATTAGCTATCCGTATTCGTAATCGTAAACGTGAGGATGCGAAAGGTCTCTATTATCATATTATTGTTAACGCTGTGTGTGTAGTCGCGTGTATACGACAGTGTGCTATAGTTTGAGGATGTGGAGACAAATATTTACACTTACCTCTATTTGAAAACATCAGCAAGTAATTTCATTCTTAATCGTTATTCACTTAAAACTGTACTTACGTCGTCGCGCAGCGTCTGGTGGTGCCACATTCCACAGCGCGGCGCGCTTGGTAAATTCCGTAACATTTAGTTTTGTGTTATCAACTTAGTTTTTTTAATTTTCACGGAATTTACCAAATATGTACCTACCAATTAGCAGGGCATTGTTATATATTGCATTGAAACATGCACTGATACGTGCAAACACATGCCACTTCAAATTATGTACCTAACCATTACCTGGTGCATTGTGCATTGAGTCATGAAAACCCATGCAACTTCAAAATATGTAAGTAACCATTACATGTTGCATTATGCATTGAGACATGCAAACATTTTAAAATATAAAATATGTAAGTAACCATTACCTGGTACATTGAGGCATTGAGACGTGCAAACAGTTTCAAATTTAAACTATGTAAGTAGCCATTACCTTGTGTATTGTGCATTGAGACGTGCAAACACTTTCAAATTTAAACTATGTAAGTAACCATTACCTGGTCTATTGTGTATTGAGACATGCATGCAAACGCATACAACTTCAAAATATGTCAGTAGCCATTGCCTGGTGCATTGAGGCATGCATGAGACACGCAAACACAAGCCACTTCAAAATATGTACCTAACCATTACCTAGTGCATTGTGTATTGAGACGTGCAAACGCATACAACTTCAAAATATGTACCTAACCATTACCTGGTGCATTGTGTATTGAGACGTGCAAACACGTGCCACTTCAAAATATGTAAGTAACCATTACCTGGTGCTTGGAGACATGCCTGAGACACTCAAACACATGCCACTTCGAAAGGTGTAAGTAACCATAGCCTGGTGCATTGTGCATTGATACATGCACACTCATGTCACTTTTCGATATGTTATTGTTCCTTCACCTGTATATCAATCCGGTCGCTGTTCGTTTCAGACCCAGGTTCGGCGGCAGAGATGGGTCAACCAAAGTAGCATTCATATATATAGATCAGGATGCTATCCTGAGTAAAGATATGCTAAAAGAGGCGTACCGAGCCAAACGCCAAGGAATAAAGCTATACGTCATATCAGTGGGAGAGAATGTCAATGTCAGCACGATCAAGAGAATCGCTTCAAAACCGTCTTCAACATATGTCTTCAGAAAGCACAATTATCAGGCACTGAGAAGTCTAACAACACAGATACAGAGGGTTCTCTGCCCCGGTAAATGTAAGTATCACACGATCTAACAACACAGATGTAGAAGGTGCTCTGCCCCGGTAAATGTAAGTATCGTCTGCTCCGGTAAATGTAAGTATCGTCTGTCCCGGTAAATGTAAGTATCGTCTGTCCCGGTCAATGTAAGTATCGTCTGTCCCGGTCAATGTAAGTATCGTCTGCTCCGGTAAATGTAAGTATCGTCTGTCCCGGTAAATGTAAGTATCGTCTGTCCCGGTCAATGTAAGTATCGTCTGCTCCGGTAAATGTAAGTATCGTCTGTCCCGGTAAATGTAAGTATCGTCTGTCCCGGTCAATGTAAGTATCGTCTGTCCCGGTCAATGTAAGTATCGTCTGTCCCGGTAAATGTAAGTATCGTCTGTCCCGGTCAATGTAAGTATCGTCTGCTCCGGTAAATGTAAGTATCGTCTGTCCCGGTAAATGTAAGTATCGTCTGTCCCGGTAAATGTAAGTATCGTCTGTCCCGGTCAATGTAAGTATCGTCTGCTCCGGTAAATGTAAGTATCGTCTGCTCCGGTAAATGTAAGTATCGTCTGTCCCGGTCAATGTAAGTATCGTCTGTCCCGGTAAATGTAAGTATCGTCTGCTCCGGTAAATGTAAGTATCGTCTGTCCCGGTAAATGTAAGTATCGTCTGTCCCGGTAAATGTAAGTATCGTCTGTCCCGGTAAATGTAAGTATCGTCTGTCCCGGTAAATGTAAGTATCGTCCGCCCCGGTAAATGTAAGTATCGTCTGTCCCGGTAAATGTAAGTATCGTCCGCCCCGGTAAATGTAAGTATCGTCTGTCCCGGTCAATGTAAGTATCGTCTGTCCCGGTAAATGTAAGTATCGTCTGTCCCGGTAAATGTAAGTATCGTCTGCTCCGGTAAATGTAAGTATCGTCTGTCCCGGTAAATGTAAGTATCGTCTGTCCCGGTCAATGTAAGTATCGTCTGTCCCGGTAAATGTAAGTATCGTCTGTCCCGGTAAATGTAAGTATCGTCTGTCCCGGTAAATGTAAGTATCGTCTGTCCCGGTCAATGTAAGTATCGTCTGTCCCGGTAAATGTAAGTATCGTCTGTCCCGGTAAATGTAAGTATCGTCTGTCCCGGTCAATGTAAGTATCGTCTGTCCCGGTAAATGTAAGTATTGTCTGTCCCGGTCAATGTAAGTATCGTCTGTCCCGGTAAATGTAAGTATCGTCTGTCCCGGTAAATGTAAGTATCGTCTGTCCCGGTCAATGTAAGTATCGTCTGCTCCGGTAAATGTAAGTATCGTCTGTCCCGGTCAATGTAAGTATCGTCTGCTCCGGTAAATGTAAGTATCGTCTGTCCCGGTAAATGTAAGTATCGTCTGTCCCGGTAAATGTAAGTAATGTCCGCCCCGGTAAATGTAAGTATCGTCTGTCCCGGTAAATGTAAGTATCGTCTGTCCCGGTCAATGTAAGTATCGTCTGTCCCGGTCAATGTAAGTATCGTCTGTCCCGGTAAATGTAAGTATCGTCTGTCCCGGTAAATGTAAGTATCGTCTGTCCCGGTAAATGTAAGTATCGTCTGTCCCGGTAAATGTAAGTATCGTCTGTCCCGGTAAATGTAAGTATCGTCTGCTCCGGTAAATGTAAGTATCGTCTGTCCCGGTAAATGTAAGTATCGTCTGTCCCGGTAAATGTAAGTATCGTCTGTCCCGGTAAATGTAAGTATCGTCTGCTCCGGTAAATGTAAGTATCGTCTGTCCCGGTCAATGTAAGTATCGTCTGTCCCGGTAAATGTAAGTATCGTCTGTCCCGGTAAATGTAAGTATCGTCTGTCCCGGTCAATGTAAGTATCGTCTGTCCCGGTAAATGTAAGTATCGTCTGCTCCGGTAAATGTAAGTATCGTCTGTCCCGGTCAATGTAAGTATCGTCTGTCCCGGTAAATGTAAGTATCGTCTGTCCCGGTAAATGTAAGTATCGTCTGTCCCGGTCAATGTAAGTATCGTCTGTCCCGGTAAATGTAAGTATCGTCTGTCCCGGTAAATGTAAGTATCGTCTGCTCCGGTAAATGTAAGTATCGTCTGTCCCGGTCAATGTAAGTATCGTCTGTCCCGGTCAATGTAAGTATCGTCTGTCCCGGTAAATGTAAGTATCGTCTGCTCCGGTAAATGTAAGTATCGTCTGTCCCGGTAAATGTAAGTATCGTCTGTCCCGGTAAATGTAAGTATCGTCTGTCCCGGTAAATGTAAGTATCGTCTGCTCCGGTCAATGTAAGTATCGTCTGTCCCGGTAAATGTAAGTATCGTCTGTCCCGGTCAATGTAAGTATCGTCTGTCCCGGTAAATGTAAGTATCGTCTGTCCCGGTCAATGTAAGTATCGTCTGCTCCGGTAAATGTAAGTATCGTCTGTCCCGGTCAATGTAAGTATCGTCTGCTCCGGTCAATGTAAGTATCGTCTGCTCCGGTAAATGTAAGTATCGTCTGCTCCGGTAAATGTAAGTATCGTCTGCTCCGGTAAATGTAAGTATCGTCTGTCCCGGTAAATGTAAGTATCGTCTGCTCCGGTCAATGTAAGTATCGTCTGCTCCGGTAAATGTAAGTATCGTCTGCTCCGGTAAATGTAAGTATCGTCTGTCCCGGTCAATGTAAGTATCGTCTGTCCCGGTAAATGTAAGTATCGTCTGTCCCGGTCAATGTAAGTATCGTCTGTCCCGGTAAATGTAAGTATCGTCTGTCCCGGTAAATGTAAGTATCGTCTGTCCCGGTAAATGTAAGTATCGTCTGCTCCGGTAAATGTAAGTATCGTCTGTCCCGGTCAATGTAAGTATCGTCTGTCCCGGTCAATGTAAGTATCGTCTGTCCCGGTCAATGTAAGTATCGTCTGTCCCGGTCAATGTAAGTATCGTATGTCCCGGTAAATGTAAGTATCGTCTGTCCCGGTCAATGTAAGTATCGTCTGCCCCGGTAAATGTAAGTATCGTCTGCTCCGGTAAATGTAAGTATCGTCTGCTCCGGTAAATGTAAGTATCGTCTGCTCCGGTAAATGTAAGTATCGTCTGCTCCGGTAAATGTAAGTATCGTCTGTCCCGGTCAATGTAAGTATCGTCTGTCCCGGTAAATGTAAGTATCGTCTGTCCCGGTAAATGTAAGTATCGTCTGTCCCGGTAAATGTAAGTATCGTCTGCCCCGGTAAATGTAAGTATCGTCTGCTCCGGTAAATGTAAGTATCGTCTGTCCCGGTAAATGTAAGTATCGTCTGTCCCGGTCAATGTAAGTATCGTCTGTCCCGGTAAATGTAAGTATCGTCTGCCCCGGTAAATGTAAGTATCGTCTGCTCCGGTAAATGTAAGTATCGTCTGCTCCGGTAAATGTAAGTATCGTCTGCTCCGGTAAATGTAAGTATCGTCTGCTCCGGTAAATGTAAGTATCGTCTGTCCCGGTAAATGTAAGTATCGTCTGTCCCGGTAAATGTAAGTATCGTCTGTCCCGGTAAATGTAAGTATCGTCTGCTCCGGTCAATGTAAGTATCGTCTGTCCCGGTAAATGTAAGTATCGTCTGTCCCGGTCAATGTAAGTATCGTCTGTCCCGGTAAATGTAAGTATCGTCTGTCCCGGTCAATGTAAGTATCGTCTGCTCCGGTAAATGTAAGTATCGTCTGTCCCGGTCAATGTAAGTATCGTCTGCTCCGGTCAATGTAAGTATCGTCTGCTCCGGTAAATGTAAGTATCGTCTGCTCCGGTAAATGTAAGTATCGTCTGCTCCGGTAAATGTAAGTATCGTCTGTCCCGGTAAATGTAAGTATCGTCTGCTCCGGTCAATGTAAGTATCGTCTGCTCCGGTAAATGTAAGTATCGTCTGCTCCGGTAAATGTAAGTATCGTCTGTCCCGGTCAATGTAAGTATCGTCTGTCCCGGTAAATGTAAGTATCGTCTGTCCCGGTCAATGTAAGTATCGTCTGTCCCGGTAAATGTAAGTATCGTCTGTCCCGGTAAATGTAAGTATCGTCTGTCCCGGTAAATGTAAGTATCGTCTGCTCCGGTAAATGTAAGTATCGTCTGTCCCGGTCAATGTAAGTATCGTCTGTCCCGGTCAATGTAAGTATCGTCTGTCCCGGTCAATGTAAGTATCGTCTGTCCCGGTCAATGTAAGTATCGTATGTCCCGGTAAATGTAAGTATCGTCTGTCCCGGTCAATGTAAGTATCGTCTGCCCCGGTAAATGTAAGTATCGTCTGCTCCGGTAAATGTAAGTATCGTCTGCTCCGGTAAATGTAAGTATCGTCTGCTCCGGTAAATGTAAGTATCGTCTGCTCCGGTAAATGTAAGTATCGTCTGTCCCGGTCAATGTAAGTATCGTCTGTCCCGGTAAATGTAAGTATCGTCTGTCCCGGTAAATGTAAGTATCGTCTGTCCCGGTAAATGTAAGTATCGTCTGCCCCGGTAAATGTAAGTATCGTCTGCTCCGGTAAATGTAAGTATCGTCTGTCCCGGTAAATGTAAGTATCGTCTGTCCCGGTCAATGTAAGTATCGTCTGTCCCGGTAAATGTAAGTATCGTCTGCCCCGGTAAATGTAAGTATCGTCTGCTCCGGTAAATGTAAGTATCGTCTGCTCCGGTAAATGTAAGTATCGTCTGCTCCGGTAAATGTAAGTATCGTCTGCTCCGGTAAATGTAAGTATCGTCTGTCCCGGTCAATGTAAGTATCGTCTGTCCCGGTAAATGTAAGTATCGTCTGTCCCGGTCAATGTAAGTATCGTCTGTCCCGGTAAATGTAAGTATCGTCTGCCCCTGTAAATGTAAGTATCGTCTGCTCCGGTAAATGTAAGTATCGTCTGCTCCGGTAAATGTAAGTATCGTCTGCTCCGGTAAATGTAAGTATCGTCTGCTCCGGTAAATGTAAGTATCGTCTGTCCCGGTCAATGTAAGTATCGTCTGTCCCGGTAAATGTAAGTATCGTCTGTCCCGGTAAATGTAAGTATCGTCTGCCCCGGTAAATGTAAGTATCGTCTGCTCCGGTAAATGTAAGTATCGTCTGCTCCGGTAAATGTAAGTATCGTCTGTCCCGGTAAATGTAAGTATCGTCTGTCCCGGTCAATGTAAGTATCGTCTGTCCCGGTAAATGTAAGTATCGTCTGCCCCGGTAAATGTAAGTATCGTCTGCTCCGGTAAATGTAAGTATCGTCTGCTCCGGTAAATGTAAGTATCGTCTGCTCCGGTAAATGTAAGTATCGTCTGTCCCGGTCAATGTAAGTATCGTCTGTCCCGGTAAATGTAAGTATCGTCTGTCCCGGTAAATGTAAGTATCGTCTGCCCCGGTAAATGTAAGTATCGTCTGCTCCGGTAAATGTAAGTATCGTCTGCTCCGGTAAATGTAAGTATCGTCTGTCCCGGTAAATGTAAGTATCGTCTGCTCCGGTCAATGTAAGTATCGTCTGCTCCGGTAAATGTAAGTATCGTCTGTCCCGGTAAATGTAAGTATCGTCTGTCCCGGTCAATGTAAGTATCGTCTGTCCCGGTAAATGTAAGTATCGTCTGCTCCGGTAAATGTAAGTATCGTCTGTCCCGGTAAATGTAAGTATCGTCTGCTCCGGTAAATGTAAGTATCGTCTGTCCCGGTCAATGTAAGTATCGTCTGTCCCGGTAAATGTAAGTATCGTCTGTCCCGGTCAATGTAAGTATCGTCTGTCCCGGTCAATGTAAGTATCGTCTGTCCCGGTAAATGTAAGTATCGTCTGTCCCGGTAAATGTAAGTATCGTCTGTCCCGGTCAATGTAAGTATCGTCTGTCCCGGTAAATGTAAGTATCGTCTGCTCCGGTAAATGTAAGTATCGTCTGTCCCGGTAAATGTAAGTATCGTCTGTCCCGGTCAATGTAAGTATCGTCTGTCCCGGTCAATGTAAGTATCGTCTGTCCCGGTAAATGTAAGTATCGTCTGTCCCGGTAAATGTAAGTATCGTCTGTCCCGGTAAATGTAAGTATCGTCTGTCCCGGTCAATGTAAGTATCGTCTGCTCCGGTCAATGTAAGTATCGTCTGTCCCGGTAAATGTAAGTATCGTCTGCTCCGGTAAATGTAAGTATCGTCTGCTCCGGTAAATGTAAGTATCGTCTGTCCCGGTCAATGTAAGTATCGTCTGTCCCGGTAAATGTAAGTATCGTCCGCCCCGGTAAATGTAAGTATCGTCTGTCCCGGTAAATGTAAGTATCGTCTGTCCCGGTAAATGTAAGTATCGTCTGCTCCGGTAAATGTAAGTATCGTCTGTCCCGGTAAATGTAAGTATCGTCTGTCCCGGTCAATGTAAGTATCGTCTGTCCCGGTCAATGTAAGTATCGTCTGTCCCGATAAATGTAAGTATCGTCTGTCCCGGTAAATGTAAGTATCGTCTGTCCCGGTAAATGTAAGTATCGTCTGCCCCGGTAAATGTAAGTATCGTCTGCTCCGGTAAATGTAAGTATCGTCTGTCCCGGTAAATGTAAGTATCGTCTGTCCCGGTCAATGTAAGTATCGTCTGTCCCGGTAAATGTAAGTATCGTCTTCCCCGGTAAATGTAAGTATCGTCTGCTCCGGTAAATGTAAGTATCGTCTGCTCCGGTAAATGTAAGTATCGTCTGCTCCGGTAAATGTAAGTATCGTCTGCTCCGGTAAATGTAAGTATCGTCTGTCCCGGTCAATGTAAGTATCGTCTGTCCCGGTAAATGTAAGTATCGTCTGTCCCGGTCAATGTAAGTATCGTCTGTCCCGGTAAATGTAAGTATCGTCTGCCCCTGTAAATGTAAGTATCGTCTGCTCCGGTAAATGTAAGTATCGTCTGCTCCGGTAAATGTAAGTATCGTCTGCTCCGGTAAATGTAAGTATCGTCTGCTCCGGTAAATGTAAGTATCGTCTGTCCCGGTCAATGTAAGTATCGTCTGTCCCGGTAAATGTAAGTATCGTCTGTCCCGGTAAATGTAAGTATCGTCTGCCCCGGTAAATGTAAGTATCGTCTGCTCCGGTAAATGTAAGTATCGTCTGCTCCGGTAAATGTAAGTATCGTCTGTCCCGGTAAATGTAAGTATCGTCTGTCCCGGTCAATGTAAGTATCGTCTGTCCCGGTAAATGTAAGTATCGTCTGCCCCGGTAAATGTAAGTATCGTCTGCTCCGGTAAATGTAAGTATCGTCTGCTCCGGTAAATGTAAGTATCGTCTGCTCCGGTAAATGTAAGTATCGTCTGTCCCGGTCAATGTAAGTATCGTCTGTCCCGGTAAATGTAAGTATCGTCTGTCCCGGTAAATGTAAGTATCGTCTGCCCCGGTAAATGTAAGTATCGTCTGCTCCGGTAAATGTAAGTATCGTCTGCTCCGGTAAATGTAAGTATCGTCTGTCCCGGTAAATGTAAGTATCGTCTGCTCCGGTCAATGTAAGTATCGTCTGCTCCGGTAAATGTAAGTATCGTCTGTCCCGGTAAATGTAAGTATCGTCTGTCCCGGTCAATGTAAGTATCGTCTGTCCCGGTAAATGTAAGTATCGTCTGCTCCGGTAAATGTAAGTATCGTCTGTCCCGGTAAATGTAAGTATCGTCTGCTCCGGTAAATGTAAGTATCGTCTGTCCCGGTCAATGTAAGTATCGTCTGTCCCGGTAAATGTAAGTATTGTCTGTCCCGGTCAATGTAAGTATCGTCTGTCCCGGTCAATGTAAGTATCGTCTGTCCCGGTAAATGTAAGTATCGTCTGTCCCGGTAAATGTAAGTATCGTCTGTCCCGGTCAATGTAAGTATCGTCTGTCCCGGTAAATGTAAGTATCGTCTGCTCCGGTAAATGTAAGTATCGTCTGTCCCGGTAAATGTAAGTATCGTCTGTCCCGGTCAATGTAAGTATCGTCTGTCCCGGTCAATGTAAGTATCGTCTGTCCCGGTAAATGTAAGTATCGTCTGTCCCGGTAAATGTAAGTATCGTCTGTCCCGGTAAATGTAAGTATCGTCTGTCCCGGTCAATGTAAGTATCGTCTGCTCCGGTCAATGTAAGTATCGTCTGTCCCGGTAAATGTAAGTATCGTCTGCTCCGGTAAATGTAAGTATCGTCTGCTCCGGTAAATGTAAGTATCGTCTGTCCCGGTCAATGTAAGTATCGTCTGTCCCGGTAAATGTAAGTATCGTCCGCCCCGGTAAATGTAAGTATCGTCTGTCCCGGTAAATGTAAGTATCGTCTGTCCCGGTAAATGTAAGTATCGTCTGCTCCGGTAAATGTAAGTATCGTCTGTCCCGGTAAATGTAAGTATCGTCTGTCCCGGTCAATGTAAGTATCGTCTGTCCCGGTCAATGTAAGTATCGTCTGTCCCGATAAATGTAAGTATCGTCTGTCCCGGTAAATGTAAGTATCGTCTGTCCCGGTCAATGTAAGTATCGTCTGTCCCGGTCAATGTAAGTATCGTCTGTCCCGGTCAATGTAAGTATCGTCTGTCCCGGTAAATGTAAGTATCGTCTGTCCCGGTCAATGTAAGTATCGTCTGTCCCGGTCAATGTAAGTATCGTCTGTCCCGGTAAATGTAAGTATCGTCTGCTCCGGTAAATGTAAGTATCGTCTGTCCCGGTAAATGTAAGTATCGTCTGTCCCGGTCAATGTAAGTATCGTCTGTCCCGGTAAATGTAAGTATCGTCTGTCCCGGTAAATGTAAGTATCGTCTGTCCCGGTCAATGTAAGTATCGTCTGTCCCGGTCAATGTAAGTATCGTCTGTCCCGGTAAATGTAAGTATCGTCTGTCCCGGTAAATGTAAGTATCGTCTGTCCCGGTCAATGTAAGTATCGTCTGCTCCGGTAAATGTAAGTATCGTCTGCTCCGGTAAATGTAAGTATCGTCTGTCCCGGTCAATGTAAGTATCGTCTGCTCCGGTAAATGTAAGTATCGTCTGCTCCGGTAAATGTAAGTATCGTCTGTCCCGGTAAATGTAAGTATCGTCTGCCCCGGTAAATGTAAGTATCGTCTGTCCCGGTCAATGTAAGTATCGTCTGTCCCGGTAAATGTAAGTATCGTCTGTCCCGGTCAATGTAAGTATCGTCTGTCCCGGTCAATGTAAGTATCGTCTGCTCCGGTAAATGTAAGTATCGTCTGTCCCGGTAAATGTAAGTATCGTCTGTCCCGGTCAATGTAAGTATCGTCTGTCCCGGTAAATGTAAGTATCGTCTGTCCCGGTAAATGTAAGTATCGTCTGTCCCGGTCAATGTAAGTATCGTCTGCTCCGGTAAATGTAAGTATCGTCTGCTCCGGTAAATGTAAGTATCGTCTGTCCCGGTCAATGTAAGTATCGTCTGCTCCGGTAAATGTAAGTATCGTCTGCTCCGGTAAATGTAAGTATCGTCTGTCCCGGTAAATGTAAGTATCGTCTGCCCCGGTAAATGTAAGTATCGTCTGTCCCGGTAAATGTAAGTATCGTCCGCCCCGGTAAATGTAAGTATCGTCTGTCCCGGTAAATGTAAGTATCGTCCGCCCCGGTAAATGTAAGTATCGTCTGTCCCGGTAAATGTAAGTATCGTCTGTCCCGGTAAATGTAAGTATCGTCTGTCCCGGTAAATGTAAGTATCGTCCGCCCCGGTCAATGTAAGTATCGTCTGCTCCGGTAAATGTAAGTATCGTCTGTCCCGGTCAATGTAAGTATCGTCTGTCCCGGTCAATGTAAGTATCGTCCGCCCCGGTAAATGTAAGTATCGTCTGTCCCGGTAAATGTAAGTATCGTCTGTCCCGGTAAATGTAAGTATCGTCTGCTCCGGTAAATGTAAGTATCGTCTGTCCCGGTCAATGTAAGTATCGTCTGTCCCGGTAAATGTAAGTATCGTCTGTCCCGGTAAATGTAAGTATCGTCTGTCCCGGTCAATGTAAGTATCGTCTGCTCCGGTAAATGTAAGTATCGTCTGTCCCGGTAAATGTAAGTATTGTCTGTCCCGGTAAATGTAAGTATCGTCTGTCCCGGTCAATGTAAGTATCGTCTGTCCCGGTAAATGTAAGTATCGTCTGTCCCGGTAAATGTAAGTATCGTCTGCTCCGGTAAATGTAAGTATCGTCTGTCCCGGTCAATGTAAGTATCGTCTGTCCCGGTCAATGTAAGTATCGTCTGCTCCGGTAAATGTAAGTATCGTCTGTCCCGGTAAATGTAAGTATCGTCTGTCCCGGTAAATGTAAGTATCGTCTGTCCCGGTAAATGTAAGTATCGTCTGTCCCGGTAAATGTAAGTATCGTCCGCCCCGGTAAATGTAAGTATCGTCCGCCCCGGTAAATGTAAGTATCGTCTGCTCCGGTAAATGTAAGTATCGTCTGTCCCGGTAAATGTAAGTATCGTCTGCCCCGGTAAATGTAAGTATCGTCCGCCCCGGTAAATGTAAGTATCGTCTGTCCCGGTAAATGTAAGTATCGTCTGTCCCGGTAAATGTAAGTATCGTCTGCCCCGGTAAATGTAAGTATCGTCTGTCCCGGTAAATGTAAGTATCGTCTGTCCCGGTAAATGTAAGTATCGTCTGTCCCGGTAAATGTAAGTATCGTCTGTCCCGGTAAATGTAAGTATCGTCTGTCCCGGTAAATGTAAGTATCGTCTGCTCCGGTAAATGTAAGTATCGTCTGTCCCGGTAAATGTAAGTATCGTCTGTCCCGGTCAATGTAAGTATCGTCTGTCCCGGTCAATGTAAGTATCGTCTGTCCCGGTCAATGTAAGTATCGTCTGTCCCGGTCAATGTAAGTATCGTCTGTCCCGGTCAATGTAAGTATCGTCTGCTCCGGTAAATGTAAGTATCGTCTGCTCCGGTAAATGTAAGTATCGTCCGCCCCGGTAAATGTAAGTATCGTCTGTCCCGGTAAATGTAAGTATCGTCTGTCCCGGTAAATGTAAGTATCGTCTGTCCCGGTCAATGTAAGTATCGTCTGTCCCGGTAAATGTAAGTATCGTCTGCCCCGGTAAATGTAAGTATCGTCTGTCCCGGTAAATGTAAGTATCGTCTGTCCCGGTAAATGTAAGTATCGTCTGTCCCGGTAAATGTAAGTATCGTCTGTCCCGGTAAATGTAAGTATCGTCTGTCCCGGTAAATGTAAGTATCGTCTGTCCCGGTAAATGTAAGTATCGTCTGTCCCGGTCAATGTAAGTATCGTCTGTCCCGGTCAATGTAAGTATCGTCTGTCCCGGTAAATGTAAGTATCGTCTGCTCCGGTAAATGTAAGTATCGTCTGCTCCGGTAAATGTAAGTATCGTCTGTCCCGGTAAATGTAAGTATCGTCTGTCCCGGTCAATGTAAGTATCGTCTGTCCCGGTAAATGTAAGTATCGTCCGCCCCGGTAAATGTAAGTATCGTCTGTCCCGGTAAATGTAAGTATCGTCCGCCCCGGTAAATGTAAGTATCGTCTGTCCCGGTAAATGTAAGTATCGTCTGTCCCGGTAAATGTAAGTATCGTCCGCCCCGGTAAATATAAGTATCGTCTGTCCCGGTCAATGTAAGTATCGTCTGCTCCGGTAAATGTAAGTATCGTCTGTCCCGGTAAATGTAAGTATCGTCTGTCCCG
This sequence comes from Siphonodentalium dalli, assembly GCA_032622095.1. Lineage (NCBI taxonomy): Eukaryota > Metazoa > Mollusca > Scaphopoda > Gadilida > Siphonodentaliidae > Siphonodentalium > Siphonodentalium dalli. The sequence continues at coordinate 6,134,488 of CP136063.1, read as the reverse complement.
GTAAATGTAAGTATCGTCTGTCCCGGTCAATGTAAGTATCGTCTGCTCCGGTAAATGTAAGTATCGTCTGTCCCGGTAAATGTAAGTATCGTCTGCTCCGGTAAATGTAAGTATCGTCTGTCCCGGTAAATGTAAGTATCGTCTGTCCCGGTAAATGTAAGTATCGTCTGTCCCGGTAAATGTAAGTATCGTCTGCCCCGGTAAATGTAAGTATCGTCTGCTCCGGTAAATGTAAGTATCGTCTGTCCCGGTAAATGTAAGTATCGTCCGCCCCGGTAAATGTAAGTATCGTCTGTCCCGGTAAATGTAAGTATCGTCTGTCCCGGTAAATGTAAGTATCGTCTGCTCCGGTAAATGTAAGTATCGTCTGCCCCGGTAAATGTAAGTATCGTCTGTCCCGGTAAATGTAAGTATCGTCTGCTCCGGTAAATGTAAGTATCGTCCGCCCCGGTAAATGTAAGTATCGTCTGTCCCGGTAAATGTAAGTATCGTCTGTCCCGGTAAATGTAAGTATCGTCTGCTCCGGTAAATGTAAGTATCGTCTGTCCCGGTAAATGTAAGTATCGTCTGCTCCGGTAAATGTAAGTATCGTCTGTCCCGGTAAATGTAAGTATCGTCTGTCCCGGTAAATGTAAGTATCGTCTGCTCCGGTAAATGTAAGTATCGTCTGCCCCGGTAAATGTAAGTATCGTCTGTCCCGGTCAATGTAAGTATCGTCTGTCCCGGTAAATGTAAGTATCGTCTGTCCCGGTAAATGTAAGTATCGTCTGTCCCGGTAAATGTAAGTATCGTCTGTCCCGGTAAATGTAAGTATCGTCTGTCCCGGTAAATGTAAGTATCGTCTGCTCCGGTAAATGTAAGTATCGTCTGTCCCGGTAAATGTAAGTATCGTCTGTCCCGGTAAATGTAAGTATCGTCTGTCCCGGTCAATGTAAGTATCGTCTGTCCCGGTAAATGTAAGTATCGTCTGTCCCGGTAAATGTAAGTATCGTCTGCTCCGGTAAATGTAAGTATCGTCTGTCCCGGTAAATGTAAGTATCGTCTGCTCCGGTAAATGTAAGTATCGTCTGTCCCGGTCAATGTAAGTATCGTCTGTCCCGGTAAATGTAAGTATCGTCTGTCCCGGTAAATGTAAGTATCGTCTGTCCCGGTCAATGTAAGTATCGTCTGCTCCGGTAAATGTAAGTATCGTCTGTCCCGGTAAATGTAAGTATCGTCTGTCCCGGTCAATGTAAGTATCGTCTGCTCCGGTAAATGTAAGTATCGTCTGTCCCGGTCAATGTAAGTATCGTCTGCTCCGGTAAATGTAAGTATCGTCTGTCCCGGTAAATGTAAGTATCGTCTGCTCCGGTAAATGTAAGTATCGTCTGTCCCGGTAAATGTAAGTATCGTCTGTCCCGGTAAATGTAAGTATCGTCTGTCCCGGTCAATGTAAGTATCGTCTGTCCCGGTAAATGTAAGTATCGTCTGTCCCGGTAAATGTAAGTATCGTCTGCTCCGGTAAATGTAAGTATCGTCTGTCCCGGTAAATGTAAGTATCGTCTGCTCCGGTAAATGTAAGTATCGTCTGTCCCGGTCAATGTAAGTATCGTCTGTCCCGGTAAATGTAAGTATCGTCTGTCCCGGTAAATGTAAGTATCGTCTGTCCCGGTCAATGTAAGTATCGTCTGCTCCGGTAAATGTAAGTATCGTCTGTCCCGGTAAATGTAAGTATCGTCTGTCCCGGTCAATGTAAGTATCGTCTGCTCCGGTAAATGTAAGTATCGTCTGTCCCGGTCAATGTAAGTATCGTCTGCTCCGGTAAATGTAAGTATCGTCTGTCCCGGTAAATGTAAGTATCGTCTGTCCCGGTAAATGTAAGTATCGTCTGTCCCGGTAAATGTAAGTATCGTCTGCTCCGGTAAATGTAAGTATCGTCTGTCCCGGTCAATGTAAGTATCGTCTGTCCCGGTCAATGTAAGTATCGTCTGCTCCGGTAAATGTAAGTATCGTCTGTCCCGGTAAATGTAAGTATCGTCTGCTCCGGTAAATGTAAGTATCGTCCGTCCCGGTAAATGTAAGTATCGTCTGTCCCGGTAAATGTAAGTATCGTCTGTCCCGGTAAATGTAAGTATCGTCCGCCCCGGTAAATGTAAGTATCGTCCGCCCCGGTAAATGTAAGTATCGTCTGCTCCGGTAAATGTAAGTATCGTCTGTCCCGGTAAATGTAAGTATCGTCTGCCCCGGTAAATGTAAGTATCGTCCGCCCCGGTAAATGTAAGTATCGTCTGTCCCGGTAAATGTAAGTATCGTCTGTCCCGGTAAATGTAAGTATCGTCTGCCCCGGTAAATGTAAGTATCGTCTGTCCCGGTAAATGTAAGTATCGTCTGTCCCGGTAAATGTAAGTATCGTCTGTCCCGGTAAATGTAAGTATCGTCTGTCCCGGTAAATGTAAGTATCGTCTGTCCCGGTAAATGTAAGTATCGTCTGCTCCGGTAAATGTAAGTATCGTCTGTCCCGGTAAATGTAAGTATCGTCTGTCCCGGTCAATGTAAGTATCGTCTGTCCCGGTCAATGTAAGTATCGTCTGTCCCGGTCAATGTAAGTATCGTCTGTCCCGGTCAATGTAAGTATCGTCTGTCCCGGTCAATGTAAGTATCGTCTGCTCCGGTAAATGTAAGTATCGTCTGCTCCGGTAAATGTAAGTATCGTCCGCCCCGGTAAATGTAAGTATCGTCTGTCCCGGTAAATGTAAGTATCGTCTGTCCCGGTAAATGTAAGTATCGTCTGTCCCGGTCAATGTAAGTATCGTCTGTCCCGGTAAATGTAAGTATCGTCTGCCCCGGTAAATGTAAGTATCGTCTGTCCCGGTAAATGTAAGTATCGTCTGTCCCGGTAAATGTAAGTATCGTCTGTCCCGGTAAATGTAAGTATCGTCTGTCCCGGTAAATGTAAGTATCGTCTGTCCCGGTAAATGTAAGTATCGTCTGTCCCGGTAAATGTAAGTATCGTCTGTCCCGGTCAATGTAAGTATCGTCTGTCCCGGTCAATGTAAGTATCGTCTGTCCCGGTAAATGTAAGTATCGTCTGCTCCGGTAAATGTAAGTATCGTCTGCTCCGGTAAATGTAAGTATCGTCTGTCCCGGTAAATGTAAGTATCGTCTGTCCCGGTCAATGTAAGTATCGTCTGTCCCGGTAAATGTAAGTATCGTCCGCCCCGGTAAATGTAAGTATCGTCTGTCCCGGTAAATGTAAGTATCGTCCGCCCCGGTAAATGTAAGTATCGTCTGTCCCGGTAAATGTAAGTATCGTCTGTCCCGGTAAATGTAAGTATCGTCCGCCCCGGTAAATATAAGTATCGTCTGTCCCGGTCAATGTAAGTATCGTCTGCTCCGGTAAATGTAAGTATCGTCTGTCCCGGTAAATGTAAGTATCGTCTGTCCCGGTCAATGTAAGTATCGTCTGCTCCGGTAAATGTAAGTATCGTCTGTCCCGGTAAATGTAAGTATCGTCTGTCCCGGTCAATGTAAGTATCGTCTGCTCCGGTAAATGTAAGTATCGTCTGTCCCGGTCAATGTAAGTATCGTCTGCTCCGGTAAATGTAAGTATCGTCTGTCCCGGTAAATGTAAGTATCGTCTGCTCCGGTAAATGTAAGTATCGTCTGTCCCGGTAAATGTAAGTATCGTCTGTCCAGGTAAATGTAAGTATCGTCTGTCCCGGTCAATGTAAGTATCGTCTGTCCCGGTAAATGTAAGTATCGTCTGTCCCGGTAAATGTAAGTATCGTCTGCTCCGGTAAATGTAAGTATCGTCTGTCCCGGTAAATGTAAGTATCGTCTGCTCCGGTAAATGTAAGTATCGTCTGTCCCGGTCAATGTAAGTATCGTCTGTCCCGGTAAATGTAAGTATCGTCTGTCCCGGTAAATGTAAGTATCGTCTGTCCCGGTCAATGTAAGTATCGTCTGCTCCGGTAAATGTAAGTATCGTCTGTCCCGGTAAATGTAAGTATCGTCTGTCCCGGTCAATGTAAGTATCGTCTGCTCCGGTAAATGTAAGTATCGTCTGTCCCGGTCAATGTAAGTATCGTCTGCTCCGGTAAATGTAAGTATCGTCTGTCCCGGTAAATGTAAGTATCGTCTGTCCCGGTAAATGTAAGTATCGTCTGTCCCGGTAAATGTAAGTATCGTCTGCTCCGGTAAATGTAAGTATCGTCTGTCCCGGTCAATGTAAGTATCGTCTGTCCCGGTCAATGTAAGTATCGTCTGCTCCGGTAAATGTAAGTATCGTCTGTCCCGGTAAATGTAAGTATCGTCTGCTCCGGTAAATGTAAGTATCGTCTGTCCCGGTAAATGTAAGTATCGTCTGTCCCGGTAAATGTAAGTATCGTCTGTCCCGGTAAATGTAAGTATCGTCCGCCCCGGTAAATGTAAGTATCGTCCGCCCCGGTAAATGTAAGTATCGTCTGCTCCGGTAAATGTAAGTATCGTCTGTCCCGGTAAATGTAAGTATCGTCTGCCCCGGTAAATGTAAGTATCGTCCGCCCCGGTAAATGTAAGTATCGTCTGTCCCGGTAAATGTAAGTATCGTCTGTCCCGGTAAATGTAAGTATCGTCTGCCCCGGTAAATGTAAGTATCGTCTGTCCCGGTAAATGTAAGTATCGTCTGTCCCGGTAAATGTAAGTATCGTCTGTCCCGGTAAATGTAAGTATCGTCTGTCCCGGTAAATGTAAGTATCGTCTGTCCCGGTAAATGTAAGTATCGTCTGCTCCGGTAAATGTAAGTATCGTCTGTCCCGGTAAATGTAAGTATCGTCTGTCCCGGTCAATGTAAGTATCGTCTGTCCCGGTCAATGTAAGTATCGTCTGTCCCGGTCAATGTAAGTATCGTCTGTCCCGGTCAATGTAAGTATCGTCTGTCCCGGTCAATGTAAGTATCGTCTGCTCCGGTAAATGTAAGTATCGTCTGCTCCGGTAAATGTAAGTATCGTCCGCCCCGGTAAATGTAAGTATCGTCTGTCCCGGTAAATGTAAGTATCGTCTGTCCCGGTAAATGTAAGTATCGTCTGTCCCGGTCAATGTAAGTATCGTCTGTCCCGGTAAATGTAAGTATCGTCTGCCCCGGTAAATGTAAGTATCGTCTGTCCCGGTAAATGTAAGTATCGTCTGTCCCGGTAAATGTAAGTATCGTCTGTCCCGGTAAATGTAAGTATCGTCTGTCCCGGTAAATGTAAGTATCGTCTGTCCCGGTAAATGTAAGTATCGTCTGTCCCGGTAAATGTAAGTATCGTCTGTCCCGGTCAATGTAAGTATCGTCTGTCCCGGTCAATGTAAGTATCGTCTGTCCCGGTAAATGTAAGTATCGTCTGCTCCGGTAAATGTAAGTATCGTCTGCTCCGGTAAATGTAAGTATCGTCTGTCCCGGTAAATGTAAGTATCGTCTGTCCCGGTCAATGTAAGTATCGTCTGTCCCGGTAAATGTAAGTATCGTCCGCCCCGGTAAATGTAAGTATCGTCTGTCCCGGTAAATGTAAGTATCGTCCGCCCCGGTAAATGTAAGTATCGTCTGTCCCGGTAAATGTAAGTATCGTCTGTCCCGGTAAATGTAAGTATCGTCCGCCCCGGTAAATATAAGTATCGTCTGTCCCGGTCAATGTAAGTATCGTCTGCTCCGGTAAATGTAAGTATCGTCTGTCCCGGTAAATGTAAGTATCGTCTGTCCCGGTAAATGTAAGTATCGTCTGTCCCGGTCAATGTAAGTATCGTCTGCTCCGGTAAATGTAAGTATCGTCTGTCCCGGTAAATGTAAGTATCGTCTGCTCCGGTAAATGTAAGTATCGTCTGTCCCGGTAAATGTAAGTATCGTCTGTCCCGGTAAATGTAAGTATCGTCTGTCCCGGTAAATGTAAGTATCGTCTGCCCCGGTAAATGTAAGTATCGTCTGCTCCGGTAAATGTAAGTATCGTCTGTCCCGGTAAATGTAAGTATCGTCCGCCCCGGTAAATGTAAGTATCGTCTGTCCCGGTAAATGTAAGTATCGTCTGTCCCGGTAAATGTAAGTATCGTCTGCTCCGGTAAATGTAAGTATCGTCTGCCCCGGTAAATGTAAGTATCGTCTGTCCCGGTAAATGTAAGTATCGTCTGCTCCGGTAAATGTAAGTATCGTCCGCCCCGGTAAATGTAAGTATCGTCTGTCCCGGTAAATGTAAGTATCGTCTGTCCCGGTAAATGTAAGTATCGTCTGCTCCGGTAAATGTAAGTATCGTCTGTCCCGGTAAATGTAAGTATCGTCTGCTCCGGTAAATGTAAGTATCGTCTGTCCCGGTAAATGTAAGTATCGTCTGTCCCGGTAAATGTAAGTATCGTCTGCTCCGGTAAATGTAAGTATCGTCTGCCCCGGTAAATGTAAGTATCGTCTGTCCCGGTCAATGTAAGTATCGTCTGTCCCGGTAAATGTAAGTATCGTCTGTCCCGGTAAATGTAAGTATCGTCTGTCCCGGTAAATGTAAGTATCGTCTGTCCCGGTAAATGTAAGTATCGTCTGTCCCGGTAAATGTAAGTATCGTCTGCTCCGGTAAATGTAAGTATCGTCTGTCCCGGTAAATGTAAGTATCGTCTGTCCCGGTAAATGTAAGTATCGTCTGTCCCGGTCAATGTAAGTATCGTCTGTCCCGGTAAATGTAAGTATCGTCTGTCCCGGTAAATGTAAGTATCGTCTGCTCCGGTAAATGTAAGTATCGTCTGTCCCGGTAAATGTAAGTATCGTCTGCTCCGGTAAATGTAAGTATCGTCTGTCCCGGTCAATGTAAGTATCGTCTGTCCCGGTAAATGTAAGTATCGTCTGTCCCGGTAAATGTAAGTATCGTCTGTCCCGGTCAATGTAAGTATCGTCTGCTCCGGTAAATGTAAGTATCGTCTGTCCCGGTAAATGTAAGTATCGTCTGTCCCGGTCAATGTAAGTATCGTCTGCTCCGGTAAATGTAAGTATCGTCTGTCCCGGTCAATGTAAGTATCGTCTGCTCCGGTAAATGTAAGTATCGTCTGTCCCGGTAAATGTAAGTATCGTCTGCTCCGGTAAATGTAAGTATCGTCTGTCCCGGTAAATGTAAGTATCGTCTGTCCCGGTAAATGTAAGTATCGTCTGTCCCGGTCAATGTAAGTATCGTCTGTCCCGGTAAATGTAAGTATCGTCTGTCCCGGTAAATGTAAGTATCGTCTGCTCCGGTAAATGTAAGTATCGTCTGTCCCGGTAAATGTAAGTATCGTCTGCTCCGGTAAATGTAAGTATCGTCTGTCCCGGTCAATGTAAGTATCGTCTGTCCCGGTAAATGTAAGTATCGTCTGTCCCGGTAAATGTAAGTATCGTCTGTCCCGGTCAATGTAAGTATCGTCTGCTCCGGTAAATGTAAGTATCGTCTGTCCCGGTAAATGTAAGTATCGTCTGTCCCGGTCAATGTAAGTATCGTCTGCTCCGGTAAATGTAAGTATCGTCTGTCCCGGTCAATGTAAGTATCGTCTGCTCCGGTAAATGTAAGTATCGTCTGTCCCGGTAAATGTAAGTATCGTCTGTCCCGGTAAATGTAAGTATCGTCTGTCCCGGTAAATGTAAGTATCGTCTGCTCCGGTAAATGTAAGTATCGTCTGTCCCGGTCAATGTAAGTATCGTCTGTCCCGGTCAATGTAAGTATCGTCTGCTCCGGTAAATGTAAGTATCGTCTGTCCCGGTAAATGTAAGTATCGTCTGCTCCGGTAAATGTAAGTATCGTCTGCTCCGGTAAATGTAAGTATCGTCTGTCCCGGTCAATGTAAGTATCGTCTGTCCCGGTCAATGTAAGTATCCAGCCAAATAGATCCGGTCGGTCGAATATTCACTCCCTTCGAAGCACTCTTAACATTTATTTTCGCTTTACGAATTTCGGTGGAATTTGCCAAAATCTTCCAACCACACGTTAACAACGCTATACACTACCAGAAATAAACCATCCGCTCTAGAACTTAGAAAATCCAATTCTCAAAAATATGTTATCCCCATATTAGATTGTTTGAGTATTTCCCCCATTCGGTCGAATTTGCCAAGAATAGTGTGAACCCACCAGGACGCGAGCTCTCCGTTGAGCAGGTTTATTTTACAGTAGAGCGGTAAAACTATGGAGGCGTGCGTTCTCCTGCATTAACATCGCTCCTGCATTAGCCCGTTTCGATTTTGCGTTAAAAATACATGTGTAGGTCAACGTATTTAAGCTATGTGTCGTGTGCCACCAGTAAACCGTTCGCTCTAAAACTTGTCAAAATTGTTTTGTTTCAATATTTGATTTTTGCCAGATGTTCCCTTTACAATTTTTGGGTGAAAATTAAAACCATAATTTAAATTTTCGATTATGACTGAGGCATTAGTGTATACACTGGGTATTGACACTGGGGGTAACATTTCTAGACGAAAATCTTTTTTATATATAATTCCAGTCATTACAACGAAGATGCATTAGACGATCCATCAAATTAATAAACACAATCGTTCATTCCGGCTGTTGTGTATATTTGTACCAATCATCTGTAGCAATCAATGTGTTCGTCCACCCGTCGTACCGTCCGTGTACCCTCCGACAGTGGACCCAACTGTGTCCGTTCTTGTATTACTACATTTCCTTCTTGTTATTTTGAATCGACGACAGCATCACCAACATCTACAACAACCAGGTCGACAACAACCACTACCCCAGCGCTAACAACTACAACAACCAGATCAACGACTACTACACCAACGCCAACAACTACAACAACGACAACCACTACGTCAACAACGACAACAACCAGATCGACTGCTACCCCAGCGCCAACAACTACAACAACGACAACAGCGTCTACAACAACCAGATCGACGACTACTACCCCAGCGCCAACAACTACAACAACGACAACAGCGTCTACAACAACCAGATCGACGACTACTACCCCAGCGCCAACAACTACAACAACGACAACAGCGTCTACAACAACCAGATCGACGACTACTACCCCAGCGCCAACAACTACAACAACGACAACAGCGTCTACAACAACCAGATCGACGACTACTACCCCAGCGCCAACAACTACAACAACGACAACAGCGTCTACAACAACCAGATCGACGACTACTACCCCAGCGCCAACAACTACAACAACGACAACAGCGTCTACAACAACCAGATCGACGACTACTACCCCAGCGCCAACAACTACAACAACGACAACCACAACGTCAATAACGACAACAACAAGATCCACGACTACTACACCAACGCCAACAACTACAACAACGACAAAAGCGTCTACAACAACCAGATCGACGACTACTACCCCAGCGCCAACAACTACAACAACGACAACAGCGTCTACAACAACCAGATCGACGACTACTACCCCAGCGCCAACAACTACAACAACGACAACCACAACGTCAATAACGACAACAACAAGATCCACGACTACTACACCAACGCCAACAACTACAACAACGACAACAGCGTCTACAACAACCAGATCGACGACTACTACCCCAGCGCCAACAACTACAACAACGACAACAGCGTCTACAACAACCAGATCGACGACTACTACCCCAGCGCCAACAACTACAACAACGACCACCACAACGTCAATAACGACAACAACAAGATCCACGACTACTACACCAACGCCAACAACTACAACAACGACAACAGCGTCTGCAACAACCAGATCGACGACTGCTACCCCAGCGCCAACAACTACAACAACGACAACAGCGTCTGCAACAACCAGATCGACGACTACTACCCCAGCGCCAACAACTACAACAACAAGATCCACGACTACTACACCAACGCCAACAACTACAACAACGAAAACAGCGTCAACAACTACAACAACCAGATCGACTGCTACCCCAGCACCAACAACTACAACAACGACAACCACAACGTCAACAACGACAACAACAACAACCACAACGTCAGCGTCAACAACTACAACAGAAGCTGCCACGACCACGGGACACACAACGACTAGTAAAAGTGAGTTGCCTCCATACATGTGTGTAATACCGACCACCAAGTGTATGACAGTATATTCCGCTCACAATTTACACGACACTTTTTAGAGTTTTAGAGTACTTCGGAATGTATTTCGTAAGTAAAATGGATACGGACATCCCATAATTAATTATTGCATCGGTTTTATCGCATATTGTGTCCTATATGTATCTACCCGCTCCCGTACACTGCGTAAAACCCTCATATTAAGTAATGACTGTATATGGATATATATTTGTGAAGTATCCAGATGCTGGGAAGAGAATAAGGAAGTTAAATCAATTTCTGATATATAACTATGTAAACCCCAAATGATACCATAAAGTAAATGTTCATTTGGTGTTGATATATATAATTGTAAATTATTGTGTGACACCCACCATATATTGAATACTGTCTGCTCATAATGTGAATTTCAATGTAAAACCCTCATATTAAGTAATGGCTGTATATGAAAACATATTTGTGAAGTATTCAGATGCTGGAAAGAGAAATAAGGAAGTTAAACCAATTTCTGATAAATAACTATGTAAATCCCACAATGATCCCAAAAAGTAAATAAAATAAAATAAAAAGTAAAAGTTCATTTGGTGTTGAATGCTGATATTATAACTGTAAATTATTGTGTGACAACCATGTGTTGAATAATGTCTGCCCATGATGTGAATGTCTTTGTAAATCCCAAATTCAAAAGATACCATAAAGTAAATGTTCATTTGGTATCGAATGCTGACATATATGATTGTAAATTACAATGTGACACCCATATATTGAATAATGCCTGCCTATGGTGTGACTTTCAATGTAAAACCCTCATAATAAGTAATGACTATTTGTAAAAAAAATCCATTTATTACCCACCCAAAAAGAAAATAAACCCAACCTTACTGTATTATTTCACATATGTAAAATATGATCATGTTCAATCCAAGCAGCATAAACTTCACAACATTGTCCAGTACATTAAGGTTGTAAAACAAACAAATATGATCGACCCTCCCAAAATCAACAAACTTAAAATGTTTGAATAATATGCTGGATTGTGAGCGCACCCTTAGGATCAGGGGTTTCGGTGATGTTGGAAATATTGGTTTATTTTGAGACTCACATTGTCACCAGTCATGTTGATTAGTGAGATGGGTTGCATTACTACCGGCACGGGTCAGTGCACTGCTATAGTCTTCTTATACACAATGCCATATTAGAATAATCCAAGAATAATCATATGTTTATACACTTCATTCGACTTCAACATCTATCAGAACACACCGAGAGTATGTCGAACACAATAACGCTTGAAAGCAATACCTAGCAGTGGGTCAAATCTATCACCACCTGATGAATAGAACATGTCAGTTCCCATCAAACTGCCACATTTATCCCGTGAAACACGATGGATATAATTAGTAGGTCAGACACAAGTTATTGTGACCCTAATCATACCAATCTTACACATCGTGACTTTGTAATATTCCGATTCCATGTCATCTTTGGCCAATTTGCATACGCAGAACTACGCGCACATGTTCCAGTTATGAAATCATGCCGTGTATGTTTTTTTTCATCGTTTGTATCCCCCAACATTAACCCAACATGTATATCAGTCACCAGAATAGTTCAACATGTTTGCCAATATTATTGGGTCTTCGTTAACAGTACTGTATGTCGTGCCTTATATTAGCCGTTGCTGTATATATATATATATATATATATATATATATATATATATATATAATGTATACCTCCTATCAACTGCTTTGTTTACATATACTCATGCTGTGAATATTTATGCTTTTTGAATTAATATATATGTATGACAAAGATGTGCGAGAAGGGACGACAAAGAAACAACACTTCTGTGTGATTGAACTAATTGGAAAATTAAAAACCAGGGGCAAGCGAGATAACTCTAAAGTTAACATAAGCACTATTGATGGCTACCGATAGAATAAATCTTGGTGAGCTCCAGGGTGACAATTACAATTTCGCATCTATTTATAAGGGAGATGACTGCGATGAAAGCACCATTTGTGACATAATTAATCATTCTTCAGAATATTACGCTCCATCAAAAATAAAAGAAAAAATACCCTCTAATGGGAAGACGAAGACCTTTCTGGGTCTAAAAAAAACTGTCGAAGTTTGAAGGCAAACTGGAACTCGTTTGTAGATCTTCTCTGCAACATTCAACCACAGTCATGCGGAAACATATTCGATGTTATCGCACGCTCCGAAGTCTTTAAAATTAGAGATACTCACTCATTAGAAGGGTACCACCTCTTTGAATATAAATCTATACCAGATGATGACGATGGACACGGAGGCATCGGACTCTTTATAAAAAGCAATCTAAAATATAAACTTCGTCCTGATCTGTCGATATTTATTCCCCATGTAATCGAAACTTTGTTTGTAGAAATACACCCAGGAAAGGATAATTCGTATCTCGTTGGATCCATATACAGACCAAATAGTGCTCCATTAGCTGACATCTCGGAATTTTCGGACCAACTTGATAATATTATCATAAAAATAAACGAATCTAATTGTAAAGCATATCTTATAGGCGACTACAACATTGACTTATTACACACCTATAATCATAATAAAACCAGTGAATTCGTTAGCAAAATGTTCGAACGAGGATTTATATCATTGATAACCAAACCAACGAGGGTAACTGAGTTCTCAGCTATCAAACTGTAAATTCACCAGCGGAATAATACTAACAGACGTTTCCGATCACTTTGGTACGTTTCATATTGAGACCAATACTACATGCGAAACATTGTCAGAAAATAACTCAACGCTAATACCAACTCGGATAATTTCAGAAAACAACTTCAGAAAGTTTAAAAGTATACTAAACAGCTACTCTTTTGAAGAAGTATTCAGATGCCGAGATGTTAATCTCGCATATAACTCTTCCCTAATATTTATTCACTTGCTCAAGAGAAGGCATTTCCCTTAATAACCAAGAAACTGCCAAATAAATATATTAAACGCGAACCTTGGATGACAACGGGTCTACTAAAATCGTCAATAAAAAAACAAAAATATATATCAATAAATTAAAAATTGCAACCAACCAAAACATTTACAAATATAAGAATTACTGTCGAATATTAAAGTTAAAGGGTCGAAACATGATATGACATGCGCTTAGCGTGGCATATAGTCAGCAAACTGCAACTGAAGACGGTCTTATCAAAACATTCTGGCATCTTTTTAACTCATTGGGAGAATTTTTCAAAAACCTAGAAATTATACATTTGGCATTAAATGAATCTTATTTCGATGGGGTACGTTCTAAAACTATTTTCAAAATTCTAATAAACCGCTCCAGGGTCCAGCTTCCACCTCAAAATTCATGTCATCAGAACGAGGAGCAAATTGTCTGCGGGAAATTGGGACCTTGGTCATCATCACATTTAGCCTCGAATCTTCTTTAATATGCATACAGCAGACAACCTCCCCTTTCTTTTGACATCCATGCATTTGTGAACCACCTTCATTTTGTGGGGAAATTATATACAGATAGGTTGAAAGCCGTTAATTCTTTCACTATATTTATGTTGACAAACGGAAAGGCCGCAAGGTCCGTCAGCCAATGCTCCATTCTGACTTGTTATTGTCATTCTGGAAGGCTAGGTGTGTTTTTTCGTGCATATATATGTATATATATAATATTATTATCTCTACCCATATAATAATTGTTGTGAGATATAATGCTCACTTACATTTATCTTAAGTATATAATCTAACCCTTTATATTATATGTATATATGTATGTAAACTAAGAAGAAAATGTAAAAATCAACATTACGACCATTCACTAAAAGAAAACCAATCTAACACGAGACGAACATGAGACGAACATGGTCAATATTGAAAGACGCATTAAAGATTTCTCATGACACACTTAAAATTCCAACTGAATTCCTAGTAAATGAAACCACGAAAATAACCGACCCAATATCGATAGCATGTACTTTCAACAACTACTTTTCAGACATAGGTCGAACAATTAATAACTCAATTTCACATCGACCAGGTTTGGACTTTACAACTTATTTATCGAATAACAACAAATCGAATTTCTTCATGTTTCCTACAAATTCAGATGAAGTGCTCAAGTTGAGTTCAAATTTATCCAGCAAGTCATTACGGACTTCAATGTTTCTGTAAAGTTAATGAAACGAACAATTAATGAAACCGTCGACCCGCTAACCCATATTTTCAATCTTTCCTTCACACAAGGTGTTGTACCAGAGCAAATGGAAATTTAAAAAATCGTGCCAATCTATAAAAACGGTGATCTCGATCGAATTGAGAACTACAGACCCATCAGTATTTTACCAGCATTCTCCAAAATGCTGGAAAAACTAATGTATCAGCGGCTATCATCTTTTTTGACCAAGCATGTATACACGAAAACCAATATGGTTTTTCGTAAAAACCACTCTACTGTCCACCCCCTGATCCACGGCACTCCACACAATACACATATAAATTCACTTATATTATAATGTATTAGTGTATAATGTATTGTGAAATAAAATATTATCCTATATTATCCTATCCTATCCTTCTAGAAGAAGTTGCGAATAGCAACGACAAAAAAACCCGTGACTCAACATTGGCTGTCTTCATAGACCTAGCAAAGGCATTTGACACAATTAATCATGATATTTTACACGCGTACATAATTAGCTTAGCCCCAACATTAAACACATATTCGAATGTCAGACTGCCCTACAGTATAAGAAGATTTACCACTGACAAACCCTTCCACGCTCATCCTTGTTGTAAATACTCATTATTCAGCAATGAACGCCATCTCAATTATACATGTAATGTTATATTACAGGGGTGGCAGGAAGACGGCCTGCACTGGCCATGCCACCCGTGCACATGTAATTATGTATACATATAACTATATACCACTGTATTGTATAAATGTGCCAATAAACATTCAAACAAACATTCAAACATTCTCGTATTAAGGCATGTATATACTCCAACCCACCCCATTACCCCATCGACCCCACCCCATGTTGGTGTATGTCAATGTGTAGTGCGCGGCTAACGGTGTAATATATCATCATACAAGTAGTTTCATACGGAACTTATTTAAAAAACCCAAATACGCCCATATTGGCGTTAATTGAATGTGAATTAAGCTCTATGTGAACGTGAATGGTGCAACAGTCGACGCAGAAACAAGACCACAACGAGCGTACACCCGTCATCGAATGGCGCGGGCCGCAAGAACACCACAAGACCACAACGAGCGTACACCCGTCATCAAATGGCGCGGGCCGCAAGAAAACTACAATACCACAACGAGCGTACACCCGTCATCGAATGGCGCGGGCCGCAAGAAAACCACAATACCACAACGAGCGTACACCCGTCATCGAATGGCGCGGGCCGCAAGAAAAACCACAATACCACAACGAGCGTACACACGTCATCGAATGGTGCGGGTCGCAAGAAAACCACAAGACCACAATAGCGTACACCCGTCATCGAATGGTGCGGGCCGCAAGAAAACCACAATACCACAACGAGCGTACACCCGTCATCGAATGGCGCGGGCCGCAAGAAAACCACAATACCACAAGAGCGTGAATCTGATAAGACTTCACGTTTAATATGAGTATATATATAGATAAGGCAGGGGTGGTAACATTTTTCGCAGGAGGGTATGTCGTCAATGTGTGCATCTTGAATTTCTGGTACACACCACATCCAATGCTGCACAGGAGTAATTGTTCACCCCGAATTTTGTATTTCGTGTACATAGCCGGTATTCGTGATTCAGTTCCTCTGTTAGCTGGTATGCATGCTTCACGATGGTAGTGGGTGAATGCTCTAAAATGGGCGACACACTAATTATTCTGTTTTAACCTAACTTCCACTTTATATCCTGTATATACATGGTTCATTATGGCTTGCTAACTCTCTAGAAGTTTACTCATAACATAAGCACCCTAATCATCAGGCAGCGCCGATTAGTTTATGATATATGTAGTCACAGTTATGTACATGATGATAACCAATAATTAGGACCAGAATGCGGCACGGATAGGTTGGGTGTGTATGCATGCCGATGTGGGCTGTAATATTTCAGCGTCAGAATGCGGCACGGATAGGTTGGGTGTGTATTCATGCCGATGTGGGCTGTAATATTTCAGCGTCAGAATGCGGCACCGACAGGTTGGGCGTGTGTTCATCCCGCTGTTGGTTGTAATATTTCAGAATCGGAATGTAGGACGGACCAGTTGGATGTGATGTTCATCATGGATGGTATCGATACTTCCAAGAGCCAGAGAAATATAATTTATAAACAGATCAGATCGGTGGTGGATACCCTCGATTCGAAGTCAGGTCGCGCCAGAGTGCTGTCGTTTGGTGACAAGATTTCTGAAACAGTGCGGACCCTCGTGGCCGGTCACACACCATCAAATTACGCATCCCTTCTGCGCAAACTTCGTCAAGAGTCGTTCAAGTAAGTTACGTTACTATACAGTCAACACGTATATAAGTCAGTTTTTGTGGCGAGCGTTCATTATGCAGTCGACATTCCATTCCCACTAAGCTCGGCTACGGGTGCGACTTGAGTGCCTTTTCGTAACCAAGTCTGCAAATAGCGTATCTGTCATTTGCAGAATAAGGTCCCCAGAGGGTGAATTTAGTGACGCTTTCCCGCATAGCCAGAGCAGAATGAGGTCCCCAAATGGTGCATTTAGTTATGCTAGTCCGCTATGCGGGGTAGCGTCATTAAATTTACCCTCAGGTGACCTCATTCTGCAAATGACTCAATCACAATGTTGTTTAACCATGTGACTCATTGTTATATCACGATGTGACATATTTCTTGTTTACATACGTTTGAAATAGCTTGTTTCATTGACATTGGTTTGATATTGAAACGTCTTACAATGTATCTTAAAAATGCAACAAACTAACTATGGCAAAAAGTAACATCAATTACAAGTTGTCTAACCTATTATGCGTACGTACGCGCCTCTGCTGGGTACCAAGCTATACATTACCACATGATGTTTACACAATGAGTTTGCATAATACGTACCAACCATTACATGGAACATTGTATATGGCACTGCGACACTGTTATTATTCATTCACCTCAAAATAAATCCGGTCGCTATTCGTTCACCTCTATATAAATCCGGTCGATATTCGTTCACCTCTATATAAATCCGGTCGCTATTCGATCACCTCTATATAAATCCGGTCGCTATTCGTTCACCTATATATAAATCCGGTCGTCATTCGTTCACCTACATGTATATATAAATCCGGTCGCTATTCGTTCACCTCTATATAAATCCGGTCGCTATTCGTTCACCTCTATATATAAATCCGGTCGCTATTCGTTCACCTATATATAAATCCGGTCGCTATTCGTTCACCTCTATATAAATCCGGTCGCTATTCGTTCACCTCTATATAAATCCGGTCGCTATTCGTTCACCTCTATATAAATCCGGTCGCTATTCGATCACCTATATATAAATCCGGTCGCTATTCGATCACCTCTATATAAATCCGGTCCCTATTCGTTCACCTCTATATAAATCCGGTCGCTATTCGTTCACCTCTATATAAATCCGGTCGCTATTCGATCACCTCTATATAAATCCGGTCGCTATTCGTTCACCTATATATAAATCCGGTCCCTATTCGTTCACCTCTATATAAATCCGGTCGCTATTCGTTCACCTCTATATAAATCCGGTCGCTATTCGATCACCTATATATAAATCCGGTCGCTATTCGATCACCTCTATATAAATCCGGTCGCTATTCGTTCACCTATATATAAATCCGGTCGTCATTCGTTCACCTACATGTATATATAAATCCGGTCGCTATTCGTTCACCTCTATATATAAATCCGGTCGCTATTCGTTCACCTATATATAAATCCGGTCGCTATTCGTTCACCTATATATAAATCCGGTCGCTATTCGTTCACCTCTATATAAATCCGGTCGCTATTCGTTCACCTCTATATAAATCCGGTCGCTATTCGTTTCAGAAATGATGCAACTAAAGTAGCATTCCTATATATAGACCAGGACGCTGTCCTGAGTGAAGAGGTGATAAAGGAGGCGCATCGAGCCAAAAGCCAAGGAATAAAGCTATACGTCATATCAGTGGGAGAGAATGCTAACTTCACCACCATCAATGAAATCGCTTCAAAACCGTCATCAAAATATGTCTTCAGAAAGCACAGTTATCGGGCTCTGAGAAGTCTAACAACACAGATAAAGAGGATTGTATGTCCGGCCAAATGTAAGTTCTTACAGATGTAGGTCGGGTTGGCGCAATTAGCATCCAATTGAAAGCAATGATGTGTCGTTAGTTTAGGTACGATCACGTGTAAATAACTCCGAGTTTAAGCTGGATCATTACGCCACCTAGTGTGGTGTTTCTAGCATTTGGTTTTTTTATATCGCATGGAGTACAGGGCGAATGTATTCTTGGAGACTGTTTGTACCTTACTCAATCGTACCGATATAATCACGTAGATGCCGAAATTGTAAAGTTAACGCCAGCGGTGTATAATACGTTTATGAAAATATGATAAATCCTATCGATAGAGTCAGGACAGGCTCAAATTGTAAACTTAAAGTCACCGGTGTAATAATATGTTGTTGAAAATATAAATAATCTGATAGCCTGAAAATATTGTATAACCTATTGGGAGCCCATAATAAATGGGAATAACCTATTGGGAGCCCCTGCATGTAGTGAACTGAATTGTGGGTATTTTATGGAGATTGTTTGTACCTTACTGAATCGTACCGATATAATCACGTAGATGCCGAAGTTGTAAAGTTAACGCCACTGGTGTATAATATGTTTATGATAAATCGTATCGATAGAGTGAGGACAGGCTCAAATTGTAAACTTAAAGTCGAAAATATAAATAATCTGATAGCCTGAAAATATTGTATAACCTGTTGGGAGCCCCTGGTGTAGTGAACTGAATTATGGGTAATTTTAATTGGAGTGCGCATGTCTGTTTTTTTTGTAGTAACGGCCATCTTTTATTTTCTGTAATTATGGTAAGAGTTTATGGTTTAATTTATTTATTATTTAAGTTTGTTTCAATTTTTGAATGGTTTTATGTTAACCCGACAATTTGTATTTTGTAAAGAATAAAATTGTTTGAAGAAAAATGGCGAATTTCCAAATTTCCGGCTTCGGATGCTGTTCTGAGTGTCAGCTCGATAGTGAGACTGAGACTGTGACGGTGTGAGTGACTGAGAGTCTCAAGTTAGTTTATTTACAGTTGTGTTCCGAGTATTTTTTGTAGTCAAATATTAATGAAATACGCTTTGTTTATATATACTAATTTGCTTATTTATAGAAACGTGTAATATTAATTTGAAAGTTATTTCGATAGACTATTTGTTTTTAGTTGAAGATAAAACAAATTTGGAAAACAAATATTATAACCCATTGTGAGCCTCGTGAAGTGTATTGTGGGTATTTTAATATAATTGCGCATGCGCAGTCTATATGCGTTCTTTTGGGGAAATTCGCTATTTTGGTTAAGTGAAACAATGGTATGAGTTCAATGTTTGTTTGTATATAAGAAAGTATATTGAATTTTGGAGGCCGACAATTGTATCTATTTGAAGATTAAAAGTTGCTTGTGTGTATTTAGCTGTGCATGGTTCGTTAATTAGGCCAGCCTATTGTCATATTAGAACGTCTCCAATAACATACAACCTCTATGCAGTTAACATTGTGAATTTGGCAACAGTCCAAGCAGGCCCTCTAATGGAGCACTGTGAATTTGGCAACAGTCCAAGACACGTGGGGTATAATAACTGAACACCTGTGGCCAACTTGATCTCCAGAATGTTTTTAAGTGGAAGGGACAGTGTAGTGGGGTGGGGGTGGAAGTTAGATTTTGAGTGTGTATGATTCACAACTTTTGTAAAAAAAAGTTAATGCACATGTAGTTGGAAATTTCATACATTATTACACTACAACATAAAGGTTAAAATACATGGTTACCATTGCCTGGTATCCCAACTAGTAATTATTGTCCCCATTATGATGGGGACGGGGATCGAATGATGGAGGTATTTTGAGGGGGTGGGAGTCACAACTGTTATAAAGAATTTTAACAGTTGGAAATTTCATACATGATTACACTAACTTTTTGTCCCCATTTATTTTACTGCTGTCTTGTTTGTTACTCTATTCCTGATATGGAAATAATAAAGAGCATTTATTACGCCACCTGTGGTGTATCTAGCTGCTGAGATTTTGATATTGCGTGGTGGACAGGGCGAATGCATTGTGGGGCTTTTATTTATAGAGTTGGAAATTCCGTTTATTTAAAAGTCGGAACTACGCGACCAGTAGGCCAAGTCCAGTAAAACGGTTCGTTATAGGTGCTGGTTGTTATTGTTATTTTAACGGAATTCTGAGTTGGTCATTCGCGAAACCAATATATTTTATATTCTATAATTAAAACCGTGGGTATATAATATATGATCCTCTTTATGGATATTGTAGGAAGGTAAATTTAGCTAAAGCGGTGGGATATCTTGCAAGACAACACATTTCGGTTTGCGCTATAACTGCTCAATGTTTTAAGGTGTTACACAACGTCTGATAAAAAGAGTTCTAGTGGGAATATTCACACTATTTTTTCAGAGAACATGCATAGAGTAAACATAGTCCTATCGGACTATCGTAAAGTAGTTCCGTTTAATTCGGGATTAATTAACCCTCAGACTGCCGAAACTGCCGACAATAAATTCGCTTGTTCGTGTCCGCCGAAAATCAAACTTGCCTGTTTAGAGGTCCCATTTTCGTGGCTAAGTGTGATAGAATCACAATTTTTCAGTCAAGTTCATGGATAAATTACATTACACTTAATCGGCTTATGTCCGCGGCCATAAACCTGCGTTTTGATAACAATTTATTTGAGACAAACTGTTGCGCGGGTATCAGTCGGCGCTTATCGGTTGAAGTTATTATGATCGTGCAGCCTGCGCGTGCAACAAGTGTTCAAATACAACAGAAGAAAAAAATACTATGTCAAATAAATAACGTCATCAATGGACAGACAAGTTTCATTTCCGCGGGACACGAAAAAGCGAATTTAATGTCGTCAGTTTCGGCAGTCTGAGGGGTTTAATTAATCTCCTTTACGATATCCCGATAGGACTATATTTACACTATGTTCTCTGAAAAAAAAATGGTGTGAATATTCCCGATAGAACTATTTTTATCAGACGTTTTGTAACACATTAAAACATTGAGCAGTTAGCGCAATTTTCTGGAATTTCGGACTATTTCGTCTATAAAAATACGATGAGCAACTGAAAATGTTTTTCAACATTCTGGAAGGGGTAGATGTCCAGGTATATATGTTTAAAATTTCACGCATAAACTATGACAGATAACAAAGTTATAATTAGTTTTATAGGCCCACCATAAATCCCCTATAATAAACGCATGCCTCCGTAAGCACATGGCTTTGCTGTGGATGCTTTCGTTCCCAGCATGCATCATTCTCGCTATCTGTAAAATGTCTATGAACAATGGCTGTGCCACGCACTCTTAGCTTTGATCCGCATTTAGAAGCATTCTGGTGTGGCGAATGAGAAACCTGCAGTAATTTATAAGCCGTAGTTCATTGTAATAATTTGAAGAATTACTTATCTTAACGGAATTCTGAGGCGGTCCATTCATGTAACCAATATATTTTATATTATGATTTATATTTATGGCTAATAATACGATCTTGGTGGCGTTACCATTTCTGACTATGGTTTTCTTGTTGTATAATGGCTTGTGAATAATGAGCTAAACATGTAACGATGTATTAGCTTAGTTACTGTTCAAGTGAACTAGGGTGGGGTGGGGTGAGTTGGTGGTAACGCGATTGCCTTGAAAACAAGTATTCTCGAAACATTTTCTCGCATTTCAGGACAAAACGATGCCTCAGAAGTGACACATTTTGTTGTCATGATTGGGTGGACAATTTACTGGCAACACACACATTAATGTATACAATGTACATCATATCACTATAGCCAACTAACAACTGGTCAGCCGTTATACATTGTACATCATACAACAATAAGCCAACTAACGATTGGTCAGCCGTTATACATTGTACATCATACAACAATAAGCCAACTAACGATTGGTCAGCCATTCCTGTCCATATGTATATGTTATTTGTTCTGTGTTTATTGTAGTTGGATCGACCGGGCCAGTGACTCTGTATTGATGTGATGGTGGTCACGTGACTTGGTGGTAGAGACATAATTTCAACACATGACTTTCTCCCGACGGGCGTACACAGTTTCATCATCCAGCCAGTGACTCTATATTGGCGAAGTGGTGTGGTTGTCGAGAGCACATGTTCAGCACTTGACTTGACAAACTGTGTCTCAGCGGACACACCTGTGGACGACATTACTATGCAGACAGACAACCCTCTCGGTTATGCTGCCCCTGAAGCTCATTGAGTGTTACACCATTCATTGTATATAATAATTGTATTTGTGTGAATGAGTTCTGAATTAAAAAGCATAGTCATATAAAGTCATAGTCATAACTTGATACCAGTTATTAACATGCATGTTAGCCACTATATGTGACCCGCCATATCAAATCCAGTCGTATGTCGGGATTTTTTTTACCGTGTGCCAATGCATTCTCTTATATATGCGAGTCGACCATAGGTCGCCTCGCATATATAAGAGAATGCATTGGCCTAACAATTTTTTATCATTTTTTTTAAATAAATGTTTCTTACAATTTATAGGACATGAAATAAAACAACATCCATTACCCTGCAGGGAGCCCCACACCTATATAGAAGCATATAGAAGAGTGTCGTCTGCTCATGTTTGTCAGGGGCTCTGTATGGGTGAAATTATAAAATTGTTAAAGAATACAAGAAAACATTATTAAAATTGTAAAAAATTGTTAGGCCAATGCATTCTCTTATATATGCGAGGCGACCTATGGTCGACTCGCATATATAAGAGAATGCATTGGCACAGGGTAAAAAAATCCCGACTTACGACTGGATTTGATATGGCGGGTCACATATTATACCACGAACCTCTACTCTCGTTAACGCCCGTAGAGATGGCATTCCACCATGTAGATGTTCTGATCCGTTCTCACATGGAACTTTATTACATTGAACAAACTAGACAGGTAATATATTTTTTTGTTAATACTTGTTCCTCAATAATCTACTTCACATTATGGGCTGTACTAGCTCGAGATTGCTTGCTTTATGTGACTTGTGAGCCGATATCCAAGTAATAATAAGGCAACAATTGAGACACATGTTCCCAGGGTTCGCGCTGCCACTTGCCAAATATGCCAATGACAAAAATACTTCACATTTGGCAAAAATATTTTCATTTGGCAAAAGTTTTGGCAAGTTACTGTTTAATTCCTCAAGAAATTTGAAAAATATTGGTCAATCATTACCATTCACTTCAGGAAACTCTTACAACATAATTATATTGGTGGTGTTTTATAAGGTTTAGGGAAAGTTAATACATGTATTAAGCTGCGGTTAATCGCATATCATTAGTACTGATGGTTGGAGGGATTACTAATCCTCCATCGATGCGCCCTTCTGATGAAGCAACCCTTCTATCGTTGTACTGTTCGGTGATTGGCTTATTGTTGTATGATAAACCACAATAGAGATGCGAGTATAATTAATTATTAACTAACTGCTTTTCTATCGATAACAAAAGTCGTTCAACCCGCGAGTGTCGAAACATAATAATTAATGTTGCAAACAATGATACTAACATACATGTATATAGCATTTGGCAAATGCTACTATAATTTGGCAAACAATATTTTCAATTTGGCAAATTATTTGGCACAAGTACATTTTGTTCCAGCGCGGACCTTGCCGATATCGCAGTAAATATTGAATTAATTACCAAGGAGAAATTCCATAACTGTAAGCGACGCAAAGCAAAATCACTTACAGACTCGAGCAATTTCGATTTGGGACCTTCACCTACAGTGAAGTGCATTATTAAGGAACAATATGGTTATAATTAAGAAACATATTAGCCGCTTATTGTTATAACATTATAAGGTTCCATGTTAAAACTTCAAAAAGTTCCCAGGTTTTGTAATGTTGGAATATGATCACCATGGGTGTTAGCCAGAGTAGGGATTAATGGCATGATTCGATGAATCTGTAGCCCATGGACTAATTGTGCACCAAGTCGATGGATTAATTGAGCAGTACACGTCGCAGTGTGCCAATGCATTCTCTTATATATGCGAGTCGACCATAGGTCGCCTCGCATAATATTATATAAGAGAATGCATTGGCCTAACATCATTTGTCATTATTTTTTACAATTTTTTATAATATTTTCTTATATTCTTTAACAATTTTATAATTTTACCCATGCAGAGCCCGAGACAAACATGAGCAGATGCCACTCTGTGCACATGCTTCTATATATGTGTGGGGCTCCTACAGTCATGTGATATTCGACACTAAATTGATATCGTCATGACGCACTGACACAACTTGTGCACACACGCGGAGTATCGTGGACAGACGTTGTGTCCAATAGTCCCAGTCCATTTCCGGGTTCACAGTAGATGATTAAAACTAATTATATATGAACAGTGTGTACCAAATGACGCCTTATTCAATTCATAGAAAGTGGCAAACATATCGGGTCAGGACTCAAACATATCGGGTCAGGACTTTTCATCAGCCTGCAACAATAAAGTCAAATGTCTACTCCTGATTTTAACGAATAATCTATGGAGTTAGTTAGAGTTAGAGATGGAGTTAGCATACGTTTCTGGATCTGTGTCGGGTATTCACGGGGAAGTTGGGTGATCAGTGGAGCATGATTACACACGAGAAGCGTCTGCATATATGTTGAATAGATTGAACACGGACTGCTAAGTTATCGTAGATTTAGCGACCATTCTACGTTTGGCTTCGAACGTGTGTGCCCTTCCACCAAAACACATACCCATGGCGTAGGAAATGTGTACATGCATTATAATTTGAAAGCGAAAAATTTGCTTATTATGATTTATATATTAACAACTGAGAATTTAATAGTAACGAAGTTTTAATCTAGAATGAAGTATGGATGCAAGTTTGTCTGATGTGTTATGTCATACTCAATCGCACCCAATCGATTGAAACGCGCATTGCTTACATCAGCTCTCAACATAATTATTACAAGAGCATACATAAGCATAACTAAGAAACTACCAAATGCACGAACTATATACAATTGCTGAGATGAGTCCTTGTGTGAATATATGCCAGTATAATACCCAGAAAATTGTTTCCATGTCGTAATGACTTTATCAGTATAGAGTTATCTATCCTGCAGTGTCACACGATGTGGTAGCTTGACGCAGAGTGACTTCGAGATCGGTAGCAGCTAGTCACAGCCGGATTTGGGACATCGAAGTTACCATGCCCAGGATATGTGACGTCACGTTTCCACCAAATCCTGGTTGCGATTTCCCGTACTGTCAATCATATCCAAAATGGCTGACTGAATAAATTAAACAGGAGGAAAACGATTGAATGAATTAAAAAAGTGAATGTGTAGTTGATACATGTAGATTTTTTATCTTTGGGTTCATTTGATTGTTTTACTAAAACAAGTATCTATCTAATTTTATGAAACTATTTTTGGAAGGGTGGAGTTTATAGTTAATTCGATGTTTTTGTTATATGCATTGGCCATCGATATGTACGTCGATATGCCTAGGCCTCTATAAACATCATGTTTATTGAGGCTCTTAAAGTATAAAATATACAGCACGGGGTCTAATCAACAGATCACCCAATATAGTTTATGAGACCAGACGTCCAGACCCTCAAATTCGATGATTAAATTACAGGAAATTCATGTTGTTTGTATGGGATACTGAAAGTGACATTCGTTGCGGCTGCAGTCGCGGTCATAGTCGTTCGAGACTCCTCGGATATGGACATGCGCAGACTAGTAGTATATGCACGACAGTTAGCAATTTAGTTAGGGTTAACCGTGCCGCGTCTTTTAAAAAAAAAGTTATTGTGTGACACGGCACCGTTAACCCCTTACAAATTGCTAACTTGCACCTACTATAAATAGAATTAGAACTATAGTACGAGTGTAAATATGACAGTTAGCAATTTGTTTAGGGTTAACCGTGCCGCGTCATTAGTTATTGTGTGACACCGTTAACCCCTTACAAATTGCTAACTTGCACCTAATAGAATTAGAACTATAGTACGAGTGTAAATATGACCTCATTGACCTGATGTTGAGAGTATTTAAAAAAGCGCGCCCCCACCCCCTCCCCTATCTTTGGATTCCTGGTTAGATGGTTTGTTCTCTTGAATGCTATCAGCAATCAGTGTTGCAACCACAGTTCTGTTAACTGTAATAATCGGTTTTATGGGTTGTTTTCCGATTAACACTGAAGCCAAATGAACAGTTATGGTGCAGGCTGGAGATCTGTCATCAGTAATGGTCAAGTCTGATAAACCCTGAACCGGTTCGTTCCAATCAGCCGGTAGAACCACTCGATTGAGCCCGACTTCATATTGGTCATGCGGTAGATCCATTATTTGTGGCAACTGGACAGTGTACTCGCTCAGAGTGTTACCAGTAAAGGTATCCATACTGGCATTGGATGGTAATGTCAAGGTGAATTGTTTGCTGTGGCTGCCATTTCTTGATTTTCGGTGATGGCAACAAATATCCAATACAGCTAGATAATAAGGTTATCCACAGTGGACTGTTGGCACCGTTCAAGCTCAAATTAACAATCGATACGATGCTTATAATGTAGATCAGGAGGACTTGTGAAGCGAATATAATTTCTCCTGATGGTGCGCGTTTTCCAAATCCAATGTTCCAGTCAGGCATTCCATCAATCACTGCTTTCTTCGCTTTATCGCCTCCACGTTTTGTTTCGATATCCATGAATTGAAATTGGGAGGATACCCTAACCACTTGACGAGTACTTTGTCACCTTTCCCACAACTTCCCACAATTTATTAGGTTCGACAGTTACAGGGATTAATTCTTCATTGTAAAATGTACCTTTAATTTCTTCGTAATTATAATCTTTCAACTTGTACACATTTGGAGTTCTATTTGGCACCATACTTTTACCGTAAAGATTTCGTAAGTGTAATTGGGTTCATAACCTTTGGCAAATTTCCCTTTAAACTTGTTGATTCTCACAGTTTGACCAGGTTTGAATTTTATTTTTTTCGGTAAATTTCTCTGCAATTTTTGGGCAACCAAAACTTCGTCGGCAATCTCAACCACATCCTTAGGTGCTTTTCCGATAGATCGATGAACTCTAGAGTTGTAACCATTGACAATGTCAGACAAAACGTCTATGTAACGCCTCGTTTTGAATTTGAAGAAATATTTTTCCAATTTCTGTTTTAGAGTGCGTTGAAACCGTTCTACAATAGCGGCCTTAGTTATTCTATTTTCAGTCGAATAGAGATGGATATTATTACTTTTCAGTAAATATTTGAATTCGCGGTTGTAAAATTCCGTTCCGAGATCAACTTGTAAGAGTTTACATTTTCGTTCAGTTAAAAGTTTTTTAAATGCTTCTACCAAACTATAGCCGTGTTTAGTTTTAAGAGGAATTACCCATGCGTATCTAGAAAACACATCGATTACACATAACAGATAACGAAAACCGCTATTGTCCTTGCTGTATTTGGAATAGTCAGTCAAATCATCTTGCCAAATATGATCCTTTCCGGGAGAAATAGTCCGAGATCTTTGAAACTTTTTACGAGCTGGTGCATGAATCGTGTAAACATCTTGCGCCGATAACCAATCAGAAACATATTTCTTGCTGATGAGATGTTTCTTAGCAGCTTTAACTAAATCCTGTTTGCTTCCGAAAGCGATAGGGCTTTTAGGATCGATATACAAATCCTCAAGAATCATATCCCCATCTCTCCCAGTCTGTGACTTCCTCTCTACCATATTTCTCTCCTTTTTCACTATGTGACCGTTTGTGACCACTTATCGGAACATGTTTCTCTTTCAACTCTCTCGCACGATGAACATTTCCTATGTACGAAACTGGAACATCAGATTTTATCAATGACTGTTTCAGTTCTTCCCAATTTGGAAGTTCTTTTTTCGATTTTTGTCCAACTCGTTTTGGAACGAGATCGTCCAAAACGGTTGACAGTTCTCCAACAGGTTTCTCGGATATCGACAACTGTCCAGAAGAATCCCAACGAACTTCGGGGTTTTACTTTTTCAGATGATCCAACAGTTTCTGAGCTTTCTGTCTCGAATAAAGCGGTAGTGTCGATATAGCATTCTGTTCCGTCTGATTTATATCTCCGACTTTCGGTTCTTGTTTGTTCACAATTTCAACTGGAATAGGTTTTCGTGACTCTAAATCACTGTGTCTTTTAGCCGTTTCAAAACTCTCTTGAAGTTCGTCCAATTTTCTGTGTTTCACAGATGGAGGTATATTGTTATTTTCACTGACGTCAACAATATTGTTCTTTATTTCTGACATCTTTTCGCGTTCTATAGATGTATTATCCTTTGAATTTTTTTTAGAAGATTTTCTCAATCACGTCTCCAATCACTGGTGCCATAGCTCCCAATAAACCGAATAAAAGTGGATTCCCGCCTTTCTGAATGACACGTTTCCTGGTACCTAATTTTAACTTCTTGTCAGCAATTTTTCGAATATCTGTTTTGAATTTCCCCAACTGTTTCTTCTTCACTGGAGATATCTTGATATTTCCACGTAGTAACTGGTAACAACACTCTCCTAATGCATTTATACTGTTTTTGTTTAAGAACTTCTCGGAACCATTCTTCCACTCAGAATACATCTTTCGGATATTGTTTCGAAGCTTCTTGCTCGGTTTTCTGTTTTTTTTCTTCGCCATGTTCACACGATTGAAAACTCTCTCATCCAATTTTCGTCAGGATTCTCGGTCCTGTTCTGTTCAAGAAGTTCATCTGGTAATAATTCCGAAAAATTGTCCAATATATAGTTTGGATCTGACGATTCTGGAGATTTGGATGGTGCAGGAAAAATATCCGGAACAGACGTTCTACTAGGTTTCGGATTAATCCGAACTTTTCTCTTCTTCGTGGGAACTCTGTCAGCAATAGTGTCTCTGTGTAATTTCGAGTTGATTCTGTCTTTCCATTTGAGCACCATTTTCACTAATATTCCTGCTACTGTTCCAGTTCCGCCTCTCGATAACAAAAAATTCAGCTTTTCTTTATTGCTAGCACGTGGATCAGCCAATTTCCTTAATTTCTCTTTGTTCCGTTTGACCCAATATCGCTGTTGCTGCATCATCGGTATTCGCAGTTTCAGAATCATCCCAGATATGAATCCGAAATATTTCAAGAGTTGTTCGTTCTCTTTCCCTAGAAGTATCTTCTGTCGTTTCGGATCTTTTTCCAAAGAAAGTGTTTCAGTCAAAAGTTTGTTATCTCTCATTTTGGGTAGTACACAATGGGTGACGTAGAAAGAACTTCGGACATCAGTCTCATCGAATCTGGTGTTTGGGACGAAACATCCACCATTAAATATCCGTATGGACGAGAAATTGCATCAGCGTATGCTTCTTCTACACTTTTCATCATCCCGAGTTGGCGTCCGAGTGTACTAACTTGATCCCTGTTTCTTGGTGATTTGAACAGAATAAAATATTGAGTGTTGAGTGAAATAGTTCTGATATCCTTGAGAAACAGATTCTGTACAACGAAAATGACGCTAGTATTCTCGTGATGAGCTCTCCGTGTGAACCATTCCGTTATTGATTTCAAGTCACCATCCATACTGTCATCAAATATCAACAAGTTCGGTTGAGACGTATCAAAACTGTTGTCAATTTTTTTCTGGAACCTGACACCTTTCATTCGTAGCAGCTTTCTCGGCACATCATCGTGAGGACAAACATATACAATCTCTTTCGGTGATGGCGTGATAACATCATTTTTCCGAATAACCAATTCTTCGATAAAAGTGGATTTTCCACTCATGGATGGTCCTCCAATTAACATGGTGAACGGATGTTTGAACGAGGGTTTAAAGTCTGTAATTTTCTCCATCTTTCTCAAAAATAATCTTGTAACTGAGAAAAGTCTAATCCTGCAGAGATCAGAGAAGAATATAGAACATCGAAGGTCGGCGGTTGGTCTTTTATTGAATCCCGGTACCCGAATGGCACAGTGCTAAAATCACTGTTCACGATCCTTTTGTCCATGGTCAGTTGTAATTTTTTCTGACACTTGCCAGAGTAGATTTGAAAATCTCTGCTTCTCTGAAAGACCATTCCCTGGTCGACAGTTATGCTCGGAATGGATTGCCCGTGCGACGTGACCTTGAAATCGGGTCAATTCAAGATCAAATCGCCAATTTTGATGGGATTTCGACGAAATTTGATACATAGGGTTACTTTTGGCCACTGGGTGTTTTGGACGAGTCAAATCGTGACCCCGACCTGATATATTTTGAAGACCTCTGTTTGTCTGTCTGTCTGTATGTTTGTCTGTCATTGATACAAATCTACGATTCTCGACCGATCGGGACGAAACTTGGTACGTGTGTGTAGTTTGACCAGGCGGTCATCGTTGTCGTATTGGCGAGCCCGTGCGGCGCCCGCTTCGCGCAGACGAGATCTCGGAAACGGATGGAGCTATCGACTTGAAATATGCTATGTGAATGTATCTTGCCCCGGATACGAATTTTATCGGGTCGCCGAGCCCGTGCGACGCCAGCTTCGCGCATGCGCAGACGAGATCTAGGAAACGGGTGGAGCTATCGACTTGAAATTTGGTATGTGAATGTATCTTGCCCCGGATACGAATTTTATCGGGTCGCCGAGCCCGTGCGACGCCAGCTTCGCGCATGCGCAGACCAGATCTCGGAAACGGGTGGAGCTATCGACTTGAAATTTGGTATGTGAATGTATCTTGCCCCGGATACGAATTTTATCGGGGCGCCGAGCCCGTGCGACGCCAGCTTCGCGCATGCGCAGACCAGATCTCGGAAACGGGTGGAGCTATCGACTTGAAATTTGGTTTTTTAATAGCCCGGACATCGTCGGGCTGGGTAGAGCTATCGACTTGAAATTTGGTTTTTGAATAGCCCGGACAACGTCGGGCTCATCGGCTAGTCTATTATATATTTTGGAAGATCTGTTTGTGTGTGTGTCTGTGTGTTCGCGATGAACTCGAAAACGGCCGAGCCAATTTCGATGAAACCTTGTATTGGGGATATTTTCGGCCGGCGGGTGGCATGGGCCTATTAATTTGTCCGTGCGACGTGACCTTGAAATCGGGTCATTTCAAGGTCAAATGCCCGAATATCACGGGATTTCGATGAAACTTGGTATGTGGGGGTACTTTCTTATGGCGAGTCTCATAAGCATATTCATTTCAGAAATCATGAGAATTCTTGACAACTATAACCTCACACCCTATCTAACATCATTTCTAGAAGAAGGACACTTCCCATCCAAGGAGACATGGAAATCCCTCATAGTAACAAAATTCAAACAATCAAACGAGCAGTCATGGCAGACAAGATTACGAAATGAACATTCCCTAGTCCCATTCGCAAATAATCATAGTTCACTGTCAATTTCACCTCTTTGGCTAGCATGTAGAAGCTATCCTCAACATATGCTTGAATTTCTAGAAATAGCCAAAATCCTGGCCCGGGCCTTGTCCCCAGTACACGGGAAGTGTCAGATATGTCATAAACTTTTTGAAAACGAAATCGAGCATGCAATTCTCTTGTGTCCCGCCTTAGCCGAAACAAGAATTGAAATATGGTTCAACGTCATAGAGGATTTCGGTATACCATGTTTCTTATATATTGACAACTTGAACCCCATAGATCAGTTGATGATATTTCTTGCATGTATCCCGCCATCCATTCGCGACTTCGTAAATGATATTAAAGTGATATGAAACACTCCGGTATGGTGATTAAATATAAATGGAGAATAATCTTGTTCAAAGTAGTCATTTGTACAAATATTATATCTAAATTGACAACACACACCGTCATTCTTTTATATTAATTAAATGCAGTGACTGCCGATGGTGAAATCGTTTTCGTTAGTTTATCGCCGATAGAAGCGTCCCGATTCGAGTAGTAAATATTTACAATTTAGCGTAGTTGAGACAATGTTTTCAATGGAGTGGTACGGTCGATTTGCTTGAGATTTTCGGTATGTTGGTAGAATACTACATTCCTCCAGCTGACACAGCACCTGAACACTAACTTATCAGTTTCACGCACCCTAACAAGTCCTTAATATGTCTTTAAGCAATTCGCCTTGTTTCTTGCTCGCAATGCATTCAAGCTGTGGCACATATATTCGGATCTGTTGCGGCTAGAATCTGTGGACTAAATGGATCACATATAAACAGCTCACGAACCGCTCTGATCGGAGACAGAAAACAAGATATACATGAATAATTTGTATTTAGTCGGAGTGGCATCTAACTAAACGTGATAATAACTCAACAACTCTATAACGCAAATAAAGCTATATCGCAGACAACTCCGTCTTTCTCCATCAGACAGATACTTTATCCAGGTGAAGTGTTCCGCGAAATTATAAATACACGAGGCCAACAGTTGCAATGCACTTATCTCAATGAATTTGTATTGCGCATATTTTGTGTATAAAACCATGTGATAAATTGATGTTTATTTTTGTCACCAATATGTTGAAACTCTAAACTTGTGTATGATGTATAATGTTAAACTCTCCGTTGCGGAGGAAATAAAGGTATATATATATATATTCATTTGCCCGTGCGACGTGACATTGACCTTGAAATCGGGTAACTTCAAGGTCAAATCGCCAATTTTGATGGGATTTCGACGAAATTTGATACGTGTGGTTACTTTTGCCCACTGATTGTTTTAGACGGGTCCAATCGTGACCCCGACCAGACCTTGACCTTCAAAATGATCAATTCAAGGTCAAATCGGGTAAAACCGGATGCATTTCGACGGGCACGTTTGTCGGGTACTTTTGTCTGGGCAGTGTTTTTGGACTGGTCAAATCGTGACCCCACTTGACCTTCAAAATGGACAATTCAAGGTCAAATCCCGGTCACCTTCTAGTCTATTATATATTTTTGGAAGATCTGTTTGTGTGTGTGTGTCTGTGTGTTCGCGATGAACTCGAAAATGGCCAATCCGATTTCGATGAAACTTGGTATGTGGGGGTATTTTCGGCCGGGGGGTGGCATGGGCCTATTAATTTGTCCGTGTAACGTGACCTTGAAATCGGGTCATTCCAAGGTCAAACGCCCGAATATCACGGGATTTCGATGAAACTTGGTATGTGGGGGTACTTTCGTATGGGGAGTCTCATAAGCATATTCCTTTGCCCGTGCGACGTGACCTTGAAATCGGGTCAATTCACGATCAAATCGACAATTTTGATGGGATTTCGACGAAATTTTATACATAGGGTTACTTTTGGCCACTGGGTGTTTTGGACGAGTCAAATCGTGACCCCGACCTGATCTTGACCTTCAAAATGATCAATTCAAGGTCAAATCGGGTAAAACCGGATGGATTTCGACGGGTACTTTTGTTCGGGCAGTGTTTTGGACGGGTCAAATCGTGACCCCACTTGACGTTCAAAATAGACAATTCAAGGTCAAAGCCCGGATGAAGTCGGGTCACCTTCTAGTCTCATATATATTTTGAAGACCTCTGTTTGTCTGTATGTATGTTTGTTAGCTATGGTCGGGAAAACTGCCAGACGGATTTCGACGAAATTTGATACCTAGGGGTAATTTTGTCCGGAGAGTGTTTTGGACGGGTCAAATCGTGACCCCGACCTGACCTTGACCTTCAAAATGGTCAAATCGGGTAAAACGGACGGATTTCGACGAAATTTGATACCCATGGGTACTTTTGTCCGTGTCAAATCATGACCCCGACCTGACCTTGACCTTCAAAATGGTCAATTCAAGGTCATATCGGACGGATTTCGACAAAATTTGATATCTAGGGATACTTTAGTCCGGGGAGTGTTTTGGACGGGTCAAATTGTTACCCCAACCTGACCTTGACCTTCAAAATGGTCAATTCAATGTCAAATCGCGCCTTTCGACGGATTTCGATGTTAGAGAGCAGAGGGGAAACAGCCCGGACAAAGTCGGGCGCACCAGCTAGTGTTCTATAATTATCTTTCAAACATCTTGAATTAATTCTGATTTCTTTTGAAAGACAGGGAATAATTATTTAATCACTGAGAATAAAACAAAACAAAATTCAATATTCAAAAATTTTAGATTTATGTCTCAAGTGAGTACTGTGCCAGGAAGACCGATCAGTCTATTATAGATTTATCGGTGGTCACCCAGACGTGTGTGTGTATTGGCTTTATTTGTGCAATAAATTATTTGCACTTAAGCGCAAATACTTATTCATTTATATTTGTATTTGCGCTTAAGCGCAAATAAGTTATTTGCACTTAAGTGCAAATAAAGCATTACTTACACAGAGATTGACAGCTTTGGAAAGCATGAAAATTTATTCAATTGTATAGCAGAGATGTATGATATGATATTATTAATATATTTATTCATAAATTTAATTATGCAGCTTTATCAGGAAATATGTGAAGGCCTAATTTGTGGAAAAATGTTACTTCTCTCAATCTGAGGTGGTTGATACTTTGTATCAATCGAAAAGATACCATTGTTCTATTAGGAACAATCAATTATCTATTACAGACTGCTAAATATCACAAACTTGATATGTGTCACAATCTGCACAATATCTTTCCAACATTTGTGCTGATAAGGAAGCATCAACGATAAATGTTCTAGTATTTTTTTACGACCATCTAAGAACTTAGATAAGCGTGTGTGAAATATAACTTTTCTGTTCTAAAACTAGTAAACGGATTTAAATTAATTTATACTATCCTCTTTCTCTGGGATTTATTCCATTAAAAAACTAATTTCCATTCTTGATTCAAGTCTTGATTCAGCTTCATTTGAAAATAATATCTTAAAATTGTTGTAATGAAGGATTCAACTCATCTTACTAGTATCGAGACTCTCAATGATGGTTATAAATCCTCTCCAAATTGAGAATACACTGGTCCAATTCAGACTTTAATGAGTCTCTTTCATTTGCTGATGAAACAGTCTTGTTTCCTCCATCATAAATAACAAAAACTAGCTGTTCTCAATTCCTGACAATCCTACTCATTGTGGTCAGAATTTGATCAATTTGAGCCGGATCTATATTTATTTAGAATTTGAAATTGTATATCCAGAAAGAAGAAATTTAGAGTGCATCTCTTACATCAGTGAGCACTGTGCCAGGAAAACCGATCAGTCTAATCAAGATTGACCTGTGTATGTAAGGCTATTATTTGCGCTTAAGCACAAATAATCTACAAATAACCTTATTTGCGCTTAAAGGGGTACTGTACGCCATTTTCAATAAATTTCCGGTGATAACAACGATCTATTATCGATACTATATAGGAACATAAGTAATTTGAGTCGAATATGTATTCTGTAAACGCTCAGGTTAATAGGCTATCTTAAAATTTCATAATTTAAAAGTTAATAATTTGATATAAATTGAATTAATGACTGGAGCCATAAAATGGCGTCAATTAAATTACGAATTTCCGTAATCAAAAAAGTAATTGAGGGATACTGGATTTTTAAACCGATCTCACACACGATCGCTTAAAATATTATGATGATATGGGGAGAACACTCAAGCCACTCACTGATACAATAACTGAAATGATTATATGGGACTAGTATGCATATAATATAACTTGTATTTGATTCACTTGGTTGAAAACTACAAAAATTACTCGACAACGACAATTTGTATTTTTGCATTCCGGTAAATTTGCCATCCGTAACACTACTTCGTACTCAACAGACATTCAAATAATGGAAAAATTGTTACCTTATTCTCCGACTCGGAGACTATAGAAACCAACAACAACATGTTGGGTACAGTATCCCTTTAACCCTTTAATCGTCCACGTCGCATTAATGCGACAGCGGTCTATTGCGGTATTATATTGACTCTATCACACTAGCAAGTGGTCTGTAACAGAATCTAAATGACTTGTACTGGTCTGTAACGGAATCTAAATGACGTCTGTGAAATGGAAATTATGTAAACTTCCGGTTTGTTGACATATCCAGATATGGACTAGATACTGGCTCTATGACGCTCCGACACTCTGCTCTGTTCGCAGTCATGACGGCGTGCATAGTGTAACGACGTAGCCTCATAGAGCCAGCGTCTAGTCCAATCCAGATATTCCATCGAGGCTGACGGAACGCCATTTCCCTGGATATGCATCACCAGGTCGAAGACCAGATGGTGTGGTTTGTTCTGATAGGTCAGTGTCAGGTGGCCGAAAACAAACGTCATTAACGTGTATGAAGTGTAATGTTGCTCTCTGCCCTGTGATGTGTTTTGAACGTTACCACACTACGAAGGACTACAAACTATGCCATTTGAATGTATAATATATTATGATTGAATAAAAATATAAAACAACACACTCAATTACTGGAGGGGAACTTCTTGATTCAAATTGTAGACTTTGTAGTACTGTACTTACATGATACAAATGTTTCTAATATGATTACGTCAGTACGTATGGACAACCCAAAAACACGTACGTACATCTATAAAATGAAAAATGTATGTTTCTTGGAGTGCCTGTATTTCTGGCCAACTTGGGATATATACGATCACGCCAGTACGTATGGACCGTACGTAGGACGGCGACATGTCACTCTGTGTCCAAAGGTTCGCTAATCCCAAGGTTCATTATACCGAAGTTTCGCCATTCCCAAGGTTCTCTATATTCCTCGATATTCAGAAGGTTTTTATAACTTTTATTTTGAAGTTTCATTCTATATTCTAAAGTTTTGAGAGGTTTCTTTATCATAAGACTCTTTTTATGGAGGAAATAACTTAAAGGTACTCAATCCGATAAGACGCTGCTGCTAAATTACTCCTTCCTTGGTTTCGGTGGGGGAAAAAATATTTGATTAGTGTCGAGGAACCCACCCATCAAAGCTCAGAGTAATTAGATATCGATCTTTGCAGTTTGCTATTTTTATTGTTTCTGGGCCTGATCGTGCCAGAAGGACGAGGTCAAATGGGCGGTCTTCCAGATAAAGATGGATAACTGTAAAATCGTGGTAATAATAACTACTTGGTATTAGAGTTGTCCATCTTTTCTGGTTAAATACGCCCAGAATAGCAAACCTTCAGAATAGCGAACCTTCAATGTCTGAATAAGAACCTTTGGAATAGCGAATATGGAACCTTCGAAATAATGAACGCGATCCTGTATGAAGAGCCCATGACACGTCCATCAATAAATGTATACATGTTTCATGGGACTGTTTATATATACATATATAAGACTGGAGTAAAGTTGAGACCAACATGTCTTTGTTAATTTTGGTGCCCAGATTTCAACGAAATTTGGTGTGGTGACTCAGTGTGCCCTGGCAGAGTGTATAATGGCGTTAGTTTTTCTAAATTTTGATTTAAACAAATTTAAATGAATAAAAAAAATATGAACATACATGTATGTGAATATTCAGGTACAAATAAACCTATTTGCACGAGAATATGTTGCAGCACCAGATATAGAGGAATGTGGGCCACAGTTAGACATGGGTCAGAGTGAGATATTGCCTCTAACATTTCTATAATTTCCAGACCAATATCCATGGCGCCAGTCAAGCGATATTAGCCATATAGCACATTTTACTATATTTCTTCAAAATGCAATCATCAGGTGAAGGTTGAATCTGGCCAAGCGACCAATTTTCAAGGCAAAATTATTTTAATTTAATTTTTGCAATTTTAAAGGTACTCAATCCAAATTAACCCTCGCAGATTATTATTTCCTTGACTTCGGAGGTGAAAAATATTTGATTCAAGTCGAGGAACCCACAACATCAAAGCTCATAGTGATCAGATACCGATTTTTAAAATCTATCATTTAAATTTTTTAGTGGCCCAGCAAACGGCAGACGAGAATTCTTTTTCTGACCAAATTGCAGATGAAGATGGATAATTCTAAAATCAACTGTTTTTTTGTGTGTGTGTCAGATGTTTGACAAATCAGCAATATTCGTTGAGCAAAAAGTTGATAAATTACAAGTTTTTGTCAATTTTATGCTATAATTGACTGCAGTTTTTTTTTAGCAATTAATCGATTCTGTCAACTGAAGCGGCATTTCAAAAATCTTGTTGTTGTTGGAATCTGATGATATGGGGACTATTGATTCGGATTGAGGACCTTTAAGGGAAAAATATCTTTATTGGATAAATTTACATATAATACTGAATACATTTTTATGAAAACGGGTTACGTGGATGGGGCACAATGACTCAATGAGACATAATTTATGGCCTGTGGTAGGATCCAACTTCAGTAGATGATAGGCACTTCAAAAATGAATGAGATAATTTGCCAAATGACTATTGTTTTGGGGCTGGAGTGGATAAATATTTTAGATCAAACAAACTGTTGTCATTGTGCAATAGTGATATGTTTGGTGCATTTCCTATATGGTTACTACTTAGGGGTGAAACTGATGTCATTGTGCAATAGTGATATGTTTGGTGCATTTCCTATATGGTTACTACTTAGGGGTGACCCCTTCTGTGAAGTAGATGATAAGAAACAAGTATTAAGGGTGGTCCCAGCTCGAGATTGCATGCTTGTTCGTGACTTTTGTGAGCTTTTATCGTACTCTCAGATGTCTAATCATTGTGATGGTCAACAATAGTGATAGCGGAGACCTAGACTGAAATTAACAATATTGATGGAAATTTAATTCTATTTAATTCTATTTCAATTTAATTCTAGATATGTCTCTTTGCCAAAAAACTTAATGATCGTTGAGAATTTTATCTAAAATTACTAATCATGCGACACATGCTGACACTATTGGTTAATAGGCATCTGATAGTATATAAACATTTTAATAATTGCCCGGGAGGAATGGCATTATTCTTGACAGGCATAGATACATAGATGTTCATGGCATGGTCTGAGAAAATGCTACTAGATTAAACATTTATATTATTGCATCATTACTACATTAGTCATGTACATGTATAACTAGAAGGTCGTGACAGTTCAACTAAGTTGGCCTGGAATTATTATGTTTAGCATACATATTATTCCAATCCCAATGTGTCAAGTCGACAATAGCAAGTACGCAGGGCTATATTTAATAATTTTTCCACAAATAGCCACTAGTTAATATATATATATGCTAGCCATGCTGATCAAGCTCCCGCTTTATGCTTAAGGTTTAAATCGAGAACACAGTGTTAAAATCATGAATTATTTAATATGTGAGAATGCTAAAACTAATCACCGTGCAATATAATTATTAAATTTAACTTGATGTGTCCATCACAGGGAACAGAATTCATACACACAGATGGAAAGTTGGCCCGGAAGCATATCCTCTCACCAGTCACTGCATGAACTATGCAGTGTGCCGAGACCAAGTGGGATTGGGAGATGTTCTTCTTTTCCTTCACTCAACAAGAAGATAAATGACTCACTTTGTTAGTCACCAATTCACTGGGCTTCACATGTTTGTTACATCTGTGTGTCGAGTCTGTCGACTGTAGATGGCTAGCATTGTATTTTGACCTGAGTCACATTCACAGTGAGTGGGTGAGGCTGAAGTCGTTGATAACTAAATTTAGTAATCTGTAATCACTAAATTGACTAATACAATCCTAATATTATTAGATTAGTAAGCCACATGAACGCTTTCACCGATTACTGCGTCCACAAGTTCCAGCTACGCGCTACGTTCAACGGTTCATGACTGAACTAGACTGTGTATAGTAAATCAGTCAGCTCTAAAATGTCCATTTTCTGATTCCCTTGACCCAAGTTGAGGTTTGACATGACAGTGTTAGATATTAACAATTAAATTTACTATTTAGAGAAGTAGTTAGTAGATTTAACGATTTGCCGCTTGCAGTTGAAACTCTAAGTCTAACCACTAAACCAGTCCAGGTGAAAACAGACTTAAAATTGAACAATAACAGAACAAGTCAAATCGCCGTGGTGAGCAGTCTGCACAGACCAGTCCACATTCCATTCCAGTGACCTGCATTTTCATATTTTTTTCAGTCACAGATTCGTCATTGAGTTTCTTTCCGACTGACTGATTTTCACTTTGAACACAGTTCACTTCAACTTCAAAACAACTTAACAAGTTGTTGTTGTTGTTGACATGTTGTTGTTATTCTTCTTCTTCTTTTGACTGCTTTGACTCTAAAGTCATTCCAGTAATTGGCTCGTAGTGCTATCTTCGCTTGTGCTTTCTCGTTTGTTCTCAACGCTTACGTGCTGTGATACCGTTGTACATTTAAAATACGAGCGATAACAATAACAAGAAAACTAAGATGCATGCATCAGGTCAGCCATGAACTATTTAGCATAGAATAATTCAGTTCGGTTGCAGTTTCACAACGTTACAACTGACATACGATTACACCTTGAATGTGGAACTATGTTAGAGTGAATATTAATGTTCTAAATCCCATGTTTCACCTTTAGTGGTAATGGGGTCGTACTTTATTAACACGCAAGTAGTGTAATTAAGTACGGGTAATTAGAAGTAACAAATCGTTTAGTTTCTATCGTATTGGCTAAAAGGGGTGAGCAGATTGCTGATGATGAATGCTCTCGTTAGCTGCCAATATAATGTGCATATTTGCCCCGTTACGTTTATGCACTGTAGCATTGGCGGGCCAGAGTGTGTTGACATGTTAAGTGTTTGGTTCATTAATAACAGATCAGCAGGGATTTGTCGTGATAAGGTATACGTGGAAATATGCTACCTAAACGGTTAAATTAACGGTTGATCTATTACACCACCGTGTATACTCGGTTTAAATAGGTATATTATATAGGGACGTGTGCTCAATTTTGATGCGGACCGATGATCAAAAAATATCAGAGGTAAATGTCGGCGGGCGGGAGGGCCATTTTTTCA
Organism: Siphonodentalium dalli; assembly: GCA_032622095.1. Taxonomy (NCBI): domain Eukaryota; kingdom Metazoa; phylum Mollusca; class Scaphopoda; order Gadilida; family Siphonodentaliidae; genus Siphonodentalium; species Siphonodentalium dalli. Next base: position 6,093,309 of record CP136063.1, on the reverse strand, counting down.
ATAATTTTAAAAGAAATTGAACAGTTGCAGCAGCAGCAAAAAAAGGGTGTACAATTGGCAAATGATGAGGGGCGGCGTGACGTGTAACTAGGATTGAAATTAGATATGCAATTTGGAGATTATTGGATGAGGGATGTTATATTAATTATATTAAAGGGACGAGGGGGCTTAGTTGTCGAAAATATTCATATTTGTTCCAAACACCGTAAACAGAAAAATATTAAAACGCATACATTTTGGTTCAAATATACGATCACTATCGCGTAAACATCATGCTCACATAAAGACCTACTAAATTTTACCTAAACAAGAGTCTGATTGTGTTATAGAAGGCAGCACAATGCTACTGGCTAATCACACACAAATGGTATAAACGCTCTTTATTATTTCCAAATAAGGAATTGAGCAACAAAGAACGCTCTTTATGTTTACCATCATAATATAAAGAAACACCAAGAAAGTAACTTTTTATGCTTTGTTTACATAACAATCGTCAAATTTACGACAATAACATACTGTTTATGAGATATTTCTCATTTGTATATTAACAAAGTATGTCTATATTTGAATATTATTTTCGTTTGTAGCGGTTTTTGACAGGTGGAAATATGTTCACAGGATACCCACCAAGGCCTTCCGTACCTTTAAGGTATACTGCAACTTTGTTTCTTGTCAATAGCAGAATACATAATGCTATTAAGAAGTGACACAAAACACAGAACATTTTTTTTAATTATAAGTATTGAGCAGTGAGAAATATTTGAGTCGAGGAAACCAGTAACGAAAGGCGATATTAACATGATTTCTGTCAGCGAATAATTGTTTACGTTCCAATGAATATTAAAATGTACTGAAAACAAACTGCTAATGGGTGCCAGACTTTCATAAACACAAATTATGTATTAATGGTGTAACGACATATTTCGTTCTTAATTGTCTAAAAAAATAGGGGATCGGAATGTTTGGATCTCTAGTTTAACGACATTTTTCGGTCTTTAATAGTTTAATGACATTTTTCGGTCTTTATAATATCTCAAGATATAGGGGGTATTTGGATCTCTAGTTTAACGACATTTTTCGGTCTTTATAGTTTAACGACATTCTCGGTCTTTAATATTTCAAGATATAGGGGCCCTTAGTGGGTATTTGGATCTCTAGTTTAACGACATTTTTCGGTCTTTGATAGCAAAATGGAAGATGTACATCTTTGGAAATATGTGGTGGCCCTAAAAAGGAAAGTTGTTTGGTGATCTTGAAATGCAGTTTTTCTGAACAGTCTTCCTTGATTAAAGTGATGTGAAACACTCCGGCAGACAACGGGCAGAGTGATCAAATAGAAATTAAGAATAATCTTTCTCAAAGTAGTTATTTGTTACGAATATTAATCCAAATGGATGATACACAACGTCATTCTTATATATTAGTTAAATGCAATGACTCTCGATGGCGAAATCATTTTTGTTTAATTATAGCCGATAGTTGCGCCCCGAATCGAGATGTAAATATTTACAATTTGGAGTAGTTCAGACGATGTTCTCTATGAAGTGGGGTGGTAGATTTTTTTGGAAATTTTCAGTGATGTTAGTAGAATGATAACATTCCCAGGTTGGCAAAGTGCCTGAGCACTAATTTATCAATTTCTCGCACCCGAAAAAGTCCATAACAAGTCCATAATATGTCTTTAAGCATATATATAAATCTCCGAAAACCAAAATTCTAAAGCATTAAACGATTTCTTGAAATACAGTTTTTTCTGAACAGTCTTCCTTGATTAAAGTGATGTGAAACACTCCGGCAGACACCGGGCAGAGTGATCAAATAGAAATTAAGAATAATCTTTCTCAAAGTAGTTATTCGTTACGAATATTAATCCAAATGGATGATACACAACGTCATTCTTATATATTAGTTAAATGCAATGACTCTCGATGGCGAAATCATTTTTGTTTAATTATAGCCGATAGTTGCGCCCCGAATCGAGATGTAAATATTTACAATTTGGAGTAGTTCAGACGATGTTCTCTATGAAGTGGTGTGGCAGATTTTTTTGGAAATTTTCAGTGATGTTAGTAGAATGATAACATTCCCCAGGTTGGCAAAGTGCCTGAGCACTAATTTATCAATTTCTCGCACCCGAAAAAGTCCATAACAAGTCCATAATATGTCTTTAAGCATATATATAAATCTCCGAAAACAAAAATTCTAAAGCATTAAACGATTTGCTATATTTCCAGGGCATATATTTCATCTGATTTTGCGAGAATCCATATATACTTTTTCACGAGAATCCAGGGTAATTTGCGAGAATATTTACAAGAATCTAGATTTGGATTCTCGCCGAAATATAAGCCCTGATTTCACTCTGAAGTGTGCCTAAATGGCATAAATTGTACCGTGGTTCCCATGTTCGTCAAAGTGGCATAAATTTATTTCAGGATAATACTAATTTTAGGCATTCATTTATATCACTGATATCAGGACAATAAATAGCCATTTCCATTGCATGGAACAAAGAGCGTTATTGTTTATCGGTGTTGTTTTTGGAAGTGGTGGTAGTTAAATTTTATACATTTCTACCCCCAATAAGTATTTCCGAACAAATGAATTATTAACAAGCGTGACATGACATCATTGACGAAGATAATTAACACCGATCTACAAGCAATTAAAGTCTTAAAATGAGCTAAAATTTAACATTTTCTTTAAAAAATTTACATTTTTATCTCTCGCGACATAATTGTCACCAATAAAAACAAATTTGATTCATCGTGGAAGTTAGTCGGTGACTATAAATAATGTCACCATTCAACTGAATGTTGTTGAGCATATTTCAACCAATTTTGGAAGTTTAAATGAATATTTTCTTCACACGCAAAGTAAAATTGACAAATTTCAGGATTTTAGCCTGCTTCGTTGGGACCAAAATTTGTTGTGCACACTCAAGAAACGTCTACCGACACTCGCTAGGCCAAATTATGCCATGACCATGCTATAAACTAGCTTGAAATTGGCAAAACAATGAATTATTTTGGTTGAAAAAATTTACATGGGAATCTCCAGTCAATAGGCATAGAGAACGATTATTTTTCGATAAAAACGAAAATAATGCGAAATGAAATTCGGCACTCGTCAGAATGGTGCAGAATAACATACGAGTCTTGTTATATGCGAAAATTTGACCTCATTCGATAAATTAGTCTCGTAATTAAGGAATGTGGAATTCCGTCGCACTGTAGTGTTACTGTAGGCCTACATGGCCGTAGTTGGTGGACCCAACTATTCAAACAGAGCTAGACGCTCTCGAATAGTTGGGCCTCCGTAGCTTTATTCACGACCTCCAAGTGCTTTTCCATTATTATGAATTTTTTTCCCACTTATAACATGAAAATACAAACATTGTATATAAATTATGTTGAAGACTAATCTGTTCTGAGTGAGTATCAACAAGCTACCCGACGAAAAAAATAAAAATGTGACATTTGTAGTTGTTTTAAAAATACATGGTAGACTGCTTGCCGAAAAACTATTTCGGGAAAAAATTAGACACTACCCCGCCTCATTTCAATCACCAAATTCACATATAACTAGATGGTTTTATCTGCTACCATTATGTTGTAAGGTCAAGTGATAATGGCAGATTACGAAGTCATTGTGTACAATACCTGACTCTCGAAATATAATCCGAACTTTGAGATAAATCCGAGACCGTTAATTTGTCAACATTTAAAACTTGATTTGTATTAAATTGACGGAACGGAAAAGGCGGAACGAACTTACAACTACATAACCGGAAAGGAGATCAGATAATTACGGGAACGATCGACCGAGTGAAAGCAACAGCAACAAATATTTTTGAATTTTAAGTTTTAATAAACAATGGAGTTTGATTTCAAAGAAACAATGACCAAGGGCGTGGCGATATGTGCGGGGACACAATATAATTTGAAAACAGGGGCTCCGGAAGCATCCAATGGCAGGGGGCAGAGCCTACAAAAAGGGCACTTTTCCGAAAAAAGGGCAATTTCTCCGCAAACTCGGGAAATTAGCCATAAATTCATTGTGGCAAAAATCCCTATTTTAATGGTATTTGTCAGTTTTTATGGCCGTTGTGTGATAAAATTAATATTCCTTGTGAAATTGGTGGTATTTGGACCAAAAAAAGTCACATTTTGCTATAAAAATACGAGATTAAACACACAAATACATTTTCTGTCTCCAGAAAAAGGGCAAGTCTGCCCCCGCTCGTCCCCATTGGTCAAGGGCAGGGGGTCAGCTGCCCCCCTCTGCCCACCTCTTCCGGCGCCCCTGAATATAAAGTGTAAACGGGGTGTTATGTTTGGACCGTTGTTTCTCAATGGATATTAATGAAATTTGGTATATATGTCCGGACTGAGGCATGGAATACACTAACGTTTGAATTCTTTTTAAATTCACAAATTTGTCGATTTTCTTCAACTTTTTCGTTCTGGAACACACATTAATATTCAAATAACGTTAGTGGTCTCGGTATCAAACGCCCAAGTTCCGACCACGTCGCCATCGCTATGCCTATATAAGATTTACGTGCCAATAACGTTGACAAAGCATTGGCGACAATATGGAGTCGAAACCGAGACAACTATCTGAATATTATAGTCTTAGAGTGTCAATTAGTTAAAGCCGATTATCTACGCCGATAAGTCACCGTATGGCTACCTTATATTACAATTTGACGACAGTTGGTAAGTTAGGCTGAAATGGTCATTGTCACCCCCTTTCGTTCAGTTGGGTACCGTACCCAGCTTTTTTAATTTTCAGTTGGGTACCCAGCTTTTGTAAAATTTACATTTGGGTACCCAGCTTTATGAAATCTCACACAGAGCTTGATTTAATTAGTGATTTCCCTCAGTTGATTGCGAAACGAACCTGGCAAATGTGTGAATTCTTGTTTACATATGAATAATGATGTCTATTCGTCACGATGCTTGAAAATAATGGCATAGAAGAATTGCATTTATAGGACATAGGTACTGCAGATTGACTGCTCATAAAGCTGGGTACCCAACTGCAAATTAAAAACAAGCTGGGTACCCAACTGAAAGTTTTTAAAAGCTGGGTACCCAACTGAACGAAAGGGGTTGACAATGACCATTTCAGCGTAAGTTAGGGTGTCAATTTGGAAAATTCTCACTCAATTAGGATGTAAAAATTTTGGTCTTCACGAAAGAGGTTGGAATAATAATTTGGACACTTAATAAGTCACTTTAGCCACGCCCTTGAACAAAATTTATTTGATGATATTATGATGTCATGGCGATGATGATTTTAATAATAATAATATGTTGATGTCGGATGGTGATTATGAAATGGTTACATGCATATATACATATATAATCAATAAGTTTATTTATCATGAACCTATACACACATATAGGTATAGAGATATAAACACAATGGCAGCCGATGTGTCATGTGTACGCCATATAAATATGTTTGGCGTATTGGGTAGATGCTCAGCTTTTGGAAATTGAGGCTTTTCTTCGTGCTGGCAATGATATTAATGGCCCACTTTAACGTGTGTTAGGACATTCTAATGCGGTTTCCGCATATTTGAAATAGTCAATCGACGCGGGGATAGACTCTCTGGGTCAAAATAAGTAGTGATGAGCCGATAATCGGAAACGACAATCGGAATCGGCCGATTGTGGCCCATCGGATGACTCGGGTTTGAACATCGGGATTTGCGATTGTCTAAATAATAAATAGGTGCTTGTTTTTCTTCAATAAACTGTTTTAAATATGACGATGTTTTGTTGAATAAATGACCAGTAAACATGGGGAAAGTGATACCAAACACAAACTTGATATACAGACATGTCCTCTTCAATACCCCGATCGTACCTGGGTCTATGTTTGAACAATATATTAGTGGAGAAGCACGTGACACTTTGTGTTATACAGTGAGGCTGCAAGCATGACGCCGTGATTGCGCATAATCATTAATTATTGGCATACCGGAACAGTCGTTTCAGTTGATTGATTTCGTTAGCATTATGATGTACACAACGTACATATCATGGGACTCATGTACGCCCAATGGCCCATAGGTAACTATATTGTTCGTCGACATGTAGACATTTTGACTTATGTCAGACTATCAAAAATCAAGATGTATGCATACGAAGTACAACAGAGCTATCTATATAGTACACATATACAGCGTAACAGGTATAAACTATACTATAGAAACCGAAAGTGCATGTCACGTGACTTTAAATAGTCAAAGACAATGCCATTCCATCCAGTCAGCGGCTGTCAGCCTCGTGTGGCGTCACGTATAGGTCACCACCAATGATTATTATGATGACCAGTTGACCACGCTGAAATCGAATCGTGTCTGTGAAATTGACATGAACATGGTGTAACTTTCAACTAGTTCAGTCGGCTCATTTCCTTTGATGTGATGTCTTTGAATTGGGATCAAAGAAAAATGCCGTTTGGTGAATTGTTATCAAAACGAACCGTGGACATGTCGTCATGCACGTGGCTACATCAAACTTTCAAACAATTTGTTGTGGAATAGCCTAAATACATGGGTAAGTTGCCTGTATTCGATCACAAGTCCGCACATGCCCGCCTATATACTTACCCAAACATATACTTATGTATACTGTGTACTGGCATATTACTTCATTTGTTGCTTGCTTCTAATTCTAAGTATTATATAACACATATAACATATTCTGCTATAAGTATTGAAATAATCGGAATCGGCCGATTGTGATCTCAAATAATCGGCAATCGGCGCAAGGCTCTATTTGACAATCGGCTCATCACTAAAAATAAGCTCACAGGAAATGAGAGCACACTGTCAGTTAAGAGTATACTGAATTATTGAGGTTATTATGAGATTAATATCCAAACAAGGTCGCACCTTCCAACATGACCCATGATGAAATTTTAATTAAATACCCCCACCAAAGCTCAAAACGTGCAGGTCTGAACATGCATATTTTAAAACAAAAATAGAAAGTATATGCATGGGTAACCTTTAAAAACATTTGAATATACATATATATATCGTTGTCTCCAAACTCATCGTGTTATCCATTGTTGTTATATGTGCTTTTAAAGTTTAAAAATATTTGAATCGAAAATAAACTCAAAACAAACAAGAACATTTTATAGCCGGAATCCAATTATGTTCGTTCCGTTTCCGATTCCTTATTCACTGTTTTGACGGATTTTTACAAATACAAAATGGCTGAAAGTTCGAGGCGGTAGAAATATGCTCTCGCTTTATGCGAAGAATGACACGACTAACATCTGAAACATGCATTGACACCACACTAGAAATGTACTAGAAGCTCTGATCTACAAGTATGTGGGAGTTTTGGTTGTTAAATAATATTTTTTAGTGTGTGTTATCGCTTGTGAAAAGTCGAGTAAATGTCCATACCAATGATTGGTGACGGAGTACTGCTTTCAGTGATATACAGTCCTGACTTTTATAGAGCTATGCTCTGATAATAAAAGTCAGGTTTACGGACTAACATGGCCGACGCAATTTTGAAATGTAAACACGCATCAAATTTACCTTTTGTGAGAATAACAAAATCGCAACCTTGATCAAAGTAATACAATACACAACAACACATAGAATAAAACTGATATAAGTGAGAATAAGACGCGTATTCAGACGTGGAATTTGACAACATTTCTTCGCTATAAATATATCTGACCCAGATAACCATTAACCGAGATGCAGCTGTTTTGCGCACGTCACTTTCCATATTTGGAATTTCCATATATGGGATTTGTGTTAACCTCAATACCGATCAAGTTATCTTAGCATAAACATAAACTATATTGTAATTTATGCAACTACGACCCTGGTAACCATGATAACTAATAAAATATACCGGCCAATTCATTTTAAGATCGTTATTTCACTTTGCTTTATGCATAAATACACTCTTAAACGCACATAAACGACCCATTGGCGTTAAATTAAATATACTCGGTATTTATTAATATTAGTTTTTTATTGCTCAGTATAGAGTTAGACCCTTGACACCTGTCAATATATTTGGGCTGAATTCATATGATGCCGTATTATTCCTCGAAATAAACAACAAAGCCGTCGTTACTTAGAAATGTCGTTTGGGCTAACATTTACACAAATCCTCCGTGTGTTCTCCTCAATTGACTCGCAGGTTCTCAGTCGACACACAGGTTATCCCAGAAACCGGTGTGAAATAAACAGCCAAGGTTTGGCTGAAACAAGCAATTCCATTTCAAATTTCGCAAACAAGAGAGCGCCACCATTTTGTAACGAAATTACGTCATCATTTCCAACGTTGCTATGGCCTGCCAGGGGACGTAATATTCTAACTGTAACGGTATGGAATCTGGCGAGGTTTGCCGAATGCTATGCGCCCGCGTCAGCTAAATCCACATTAAGCATTTAATTTTGAATAAGGTTGATTTTGTTTTTCAAATTTAATAGTGTTGCCGACATCATGGGCGAGCGCGACAAGAAGTGAAAAAAAATTCTCTCTCAAATTTTCAAATAATCAACGTCAAAATATCCATTTTCCATCATGGATCGCGAGAACTTTAGACATGATTATGTTTAAGATCAATGTGTGTTTAGTGTCTACAGTTATGAGGAAACATTAGTTGGTAAATTAGCTGGAGGCCGGGTTCCTCTTACCACCTTACCTAATTTCGATGCATCAACAACAAACAGCGTCCGTAACGACAAACAACAGCTGTCCACCATCGGAGTTCAAGATACGCAAATACATCGCGTCTAGAATGATCTTCCCTAGAAGCAAATACAACATAAAACCCATCATTGTAGCTGACAGCAAAGGAAAGCATCTAAAATCAAGATCACTCCACAGGTTTGACATCAACAACCTGGAATGGTATAACAAAGGGAGGAAGAAGTTCAGAGGAGGGTACAATCTGGTTAAAAAATCACATAGGAAACCTCACCTCTGTGAATAAACCTGTGTGGTTCTACCTATGGCATGGAACATGTGACCTCACCCAACGGAACGGAAAATTTATTTCTCTACGATCTGAAAATGATGACGCCGTAGAAAAGGCTGTTAGTGAGTATAAGAAAGCAGTACAAATAATCACCAACCAAGGCTGCAAAGTTACCCTACTTGAAACACCAGTGTATTCAATCGAATCCTACAACCGCTACCAGAAACATCATAATCCATCTGTATTCCGTGAACAAGATGCCATCCTGGAGAAACAAGTTTATAGACTGAATGGACACATCAGACAAATAAACAAACTACTCGGAGTGCACTCACCATCTTTCACCCCAGACCTCAGTGAAAGAAACAAGACAGTCAATGACTGTGGGGTCGCTCACCAGACTGCAAAGACTGATAAGACTGGGACTCTGGAGACCAAAACAGTGAGCACTTTTCATAATCACTTTAAAAGAAGTAGATTTAAACAGGATATGTGGCTAGAGAGACTTCAAGTATGTAGCTTGGTAAAAAAACACCTTGAAATTGCCAACTGTACACTACTGATCACCCCCCTCTTCCAGCTCAACAAGTCCCCTCCCGACCGGGATCCAGACTCCCAAGTCTTAGGTTGGAATTTCACAACCGACACCTCAAACTTTCTCAATTGTTGGAAATTTCCAATCTCACAAGCGCCTTTTTCTAAAACCATTTAAACATGTTTGAAGCCCAATTATCCATGGACCCAAAACACAATACATGTATGTCAGACCAATCAGTCAGGTGGTTCCAAGGTAGATGTTTTAATGAATTTGGTATTTCTATGATTTTATTGGACACAAAAGTGTTAACTCCCCATAGACTGCCATTTCTTGACAGGTTGAGCTCATTTTAACAAATCTGTATCTCAGTCACTAAATGATCTTCCTGATTCCTCCATAATATATGTAAGCTAAATTGTCCAAAATCCCTTGAGAAGACATTTTAAGAATTACTATAGAGACATATAGTTATGTCCCTGGTCCCACCCTTTTAACCTGGTGACCCCATCTGAATAAATTTGAATCCCAGACACCAAAGAACCCTTCATACATATCATAAATATCAGTCAAATAGACCTGATGGTCCTTGTGAAGGAAGCATATTAAGAGGGAAACTGTCCTTCGCTTGGCCCCTATTTGACCAGGTGACCCCATTAAAAAAATCTGAATTGCAGTCAAGGAAGAACATTCCATTCTATATAAGCCAACTAGTTCTTGCAAACATATTTTAAGAATTACTATGTAGTGAAATAGTTAAGTCTCTTGCTCTGCCCTTATTTGACTTTGTGATCCCATTTTCACAAATCTGATAAGGATAAAAATTAAGTTCCCCAGTTGAAGTTGGTGATATTCACCCATTGGGCACCTCATTTATGAATTTTATCTTCTGCAAATTAGGGGATATAGAAACTTCCTAGAAGGGAAATTTAACTAACAACAATGTAAATTTGATACTATAGATACTTCCCAGAAGATGAGGCCTAAGCAGAATGAGGTCGTCAGAGGGTGAATTTGGTGATGCTAGCCTGCTGTGCCGGATAGCATCACAAAAAGCGTGTCTGTTCCTACATTGTGTATGCCTGGCCTCAAGAACACAATGTATTATACAACAAGCCTTGAAATAGTGTGATAGTGTGTCTGTCATTTGCAGAGTGAGGTCCCCAGAGGGTGAATTTAGTGACGCTAAATTCACCCTCTGGGGACCTCATTCTGATAAAGTCCTCAACTGCTATGGAAGACCTAGAATAAAATTGAATTTCCCCAGTTGAAGTTGGTGATGTTCACCCATTGGGACCCTCAATTATGAATTTTATCTTCTGCAAATTAGGGGATATAGAAACTTCCTAGAAGGGAAATTTAACTAACAACAATGTAAATTTGATACTATAGATACTTCCCAGAAGATGAGGCCTAAGCAGAATGAGGTCCCCAAATGGTGAATTTGGTGATGCTAGCCTTGAATCAAGCTTTGAAATAGTCTGTCTGTTATTTGCAGAATGAGGTACCCAGAGGGTGAATTTAGTGAGGCTATCCTGCACAGCGGGCTAGTATCACTAAATTCACCCTCTGGGGACCTCATTCTGATAAGGCCCTCAACTGCTATGGAAGACCTAGAATAAGATTGAAGTTCCCCAGTTGAAATTGTTGATGTTCACCCATTGGGCACCTCAATCATGAATTTTATCTTCTGCAAATTAAGGGATACAGAAACTTCCTAGAAGGGAAATTTAACTAACAACGATGTAAATTTGATACTATAGATACTTCCCAGAAGATGAGGCCTAAGCAGAATGAGATCTTGAGACTCTAGATACTTCCCAGAAGATGAGGCCTAAGCGGAATAAGGTTCTCAGAGGGTGTATTTGGTTATGCTAGCCTGCTGTGTAGGATAGCGTCACTAAATTCACCCTCTGGGAACCTCATTCTGGCTCTGCCAGGCACTCTTTGAGAAAATGATCTGATTTTAATGACCACTGAGTGATAATATAAACAACAAGGGTGCTTCATTGATAACACCATTAATCTCATTTAAATTATGGATGACATGAATACACTCCCTGGGGACTCTGTCTAAGGCTGCAGAATCTTTATCTCTCTATCTGCCTTGTCATGTCTATCAGTTCATAGGAGAGTTGCCTTGTAATGGGAATTTAAATAAATATACTTTATTTACCTGTGAGTTAGGATATGAGATAGGGTGGAATGCTGTTGGTTGGGGGTGGGGTTCTGGGTCATGTGGGGGGGGGGGGGGTGATATATATTTTTTGTATGTTAAATTGATCAAGGAGTTCCTGAATTTTTTATTATTTTTTGGGGAATTATGGCCCTGGCTCCACCACTATTTGACCCAGTGACCCCATTTGAACAAATCTGAACCCCAGTCATTCAATGACCCCACATACCAAATATAAACTAAATCGGCTTAATGGTTATTGACAAGAAGTCGTTATAAGAATTACCAAGGATGAATATAGTTATGGCCCTGGTTTCGCAACTGTTTGACACAGTGACCTCATTTGAATAAATATTAATGACAGTCACCTAGGGAACATCCACCCCAAATATGATCAAAATGCAAAAATGTAATTTTTTGGTTTTTAGAGTTATGTCCCTGGCTCTGCCCCTAATTGACCCAGTGACCCAGTTTGAACAAATCTGATTCCCAGTCACCCAAGGTCCATCAGTACCAAATATAAGCTAATTCGGCCCAACATTTTTGTAGAAGAAGTCATTGTAAGAATTACTATGAGTTATGGCCCTGGTTTCTCAACTAATTGACCGGGTGACCTCATTTGAACAAATCTGAACACCAGTCACCAAAGGACCCTCCATACCAAATATTAGCTAAATCGGCACAATGGTTATGGACAAGAAGTTGTTGTAAGAATTACTGTGGAGGAATAGAATTATGGCCCTGGTTTCGCAACTATTTGACCCAGTGACCTCATTTGAACAAATCTGAATGAGAGTCACATAGGGAACATCCACACCAAATATGAACCAATTTGGTATGATGGTTTCAGAGGAGAAGATGTTTTTAAAAAAAGTTGACGGACAGACGGACGGACGGACGGACGACGGACGAGGAGTGATGACTATAGCTCCACCGGAGACTTTGTCTCAGGTGAGCTAAAAAGGTGCGGAGAGGAGGGAAACTCCAACTGAAGAAGACCTTTAACTTCACCCTCTACAAGGACGGTATTCACCCAGACATCATCTTGGGGAAATATTGGCTCAGGAAAGTATCAGAAAGAATTGAGGCAGACTGTTGGTAAAGGTAAGTGATTTAGTGCTATCTCCTGTTTCCCACCTACCGAGCGAGGGTTATCCAGGCTCAACTGGTGAGAAACATTTAGACACTATATACTCACTTACCCCCATCATGTCCCCAATATTCTTATCACTGATCTTCCTATTACCAGCAATAAATGAGTCCACGCAACCAAAGAGCTGGGAAACTCAACAAATTCTGGCCTGCATGATAAAAGGACCCCGAAATGTAGCAAACAGGTTGACCATTGCATACAACAGCGGTGCAGATAAAAACATGGCCAACACAACATCATTTCTACTGATCCTACTACTAGCTGGCGACATAGAATGCAACCCTGGTCCGAGAACAAAGCTGCAAGACATTTATCCATGTGCATTCTGTGAACATCCAGTGACATGGGATACACCAGGTGTGAGCTGTGACGACTGCCAAATTTGGCATCACAAGTCCTGCCTTGGAGTCTCAACTCGGGAATACGAACGACTGAGTGGATCAAATGTTTCGTGGCGCTGTTACAAATGTGACCACTCAAATGTATCATCCTTCACATTTCATATGTATGAACTAGAAACATCAAACTACTACCAACCACTGACATCAACTATACTCACAGACTCAGTCACATCCAGTATAGGGAACTTCAGCCCACTAAGAACCAGCAGCCCCTATGCTGTGCGAAACAACATCACACAGCACAGTCAAAAGGAGACAGACACCAACAGCAATGTCTTTTCCCTACCAGAAAAGAAAAATCTACGGCTTTTGACTGTAAATTGTCGCAGCATCAATGACAAAAAACAGGAATTCAAAGCAGCACTGGAATACATCAATGATCAAACCTGACATAGTCTGTGGTACAGAGTCCTGGCTGCATGGGATAAAACCCGGCGAAACACCAGCCGACAATGCCATCCTGACCAGTGAAGTATTTCCAACAAACTATGAGGTGTACCGAAATGACAGACAAACAACGGGAGGAGGCGTGTTCCTCATGGTGAGAAACGACATCACCTCATCGGAGCAGACATCTCTAGTAACCGACTGCGAAATAATCTGGGCCAAAATAAAGCTACAAGGCCACAAGGACCTCCTTGTAGGAGCCTTTTATATGGCCCACAGAAATGAGAAGGACGCTGACCAACTGAATGAGTCACTGAAAACCATCACTGACAAATACCACAAGGATATGATCTTAGCGGGAGGCTTTAACTGCCCAGATATCGACTGGGGCAACTCTCACACCCAACAAGGTTGCTAAGACCATGACATCCAACACAAAGTCATGACCATTACATCGACCAACGAACTAACCCAAATACACCGGGAACCAACAAGAGAAAAGAATACCTTAGACCTCGTATTCGTCTCCAACCCATCACTGGTGAAGTCATCGCACAGTATTCCTGGTATATCAGACCACGACATGGTAGTCACTGACATTGACACGAGACCACACTACAACAAGATACCATCCAGAAAGTGCTATATATACAGCAAAGCATCGTGGGGAGACATGAAACTAGATGCATCATTAATATCAGCAAATGTAGCACATATGAAAGCACAGAAAGGAAACATTGATGAAATATGGACAACATTCAAGAACGAACTGAAAACATCAATGGACAAACACATCCCTTCCAAATACATACAGCCAAGAAACAAACCGCCATGGCTAACCGGGAAAGAAAAAAGATTGTTGAGGAAAAAAGCTCGTTTATATAAAAAAGCCAGAAAAACCAACTGCTGGACAAAATATAAACAGTGCCAAAGAGAATGCAAACACGCTATGAGGAAAGCAGAGTGGGATTACACAAACACCACCATCGCCGAACAGCTTGGAAAAAAGAACAGCAAGCCGTTCTGGAAATACATCAAGGCGAAAAAGCAGGACTCCATCGGGGTGGCACCACTATTAGCAAATGGAACTTTGACAGACGACAGTAAAGGAAAAGCAGAAATCCTCCTAAACCAATTCAAGTCAGTTTTCACAAAGGATAAATCAGGACCATCAACCAAAACCAGGATACACATACCATCAGACATACAACCACTGACTATCACCAGAGAGGGGGTCACCAAACTACTCAAAGAGCTAAATCCATCCAAAGCAGCTGGCCCAGACGACATACCAAACCGAATACTTAAGGAGTGTGCAGAAGAACTCGGTCCAGGCCTGGCAAGCATATTCCAATACTCAATAGACACCGGACAGCTACCAGATGACTGGAAGAAAGCAAACATCTCAAGCATCTTCAAGAAAGGCGACAAACACACCGCAGGAAACTACCGGCCAGTTTCACTCACCTATGTTGCTTGTAAGCTGCTGGAACATTGTATCTGCAAACACATGCTGAAACACCTCGAGAAGAACAATGTCCTCACAAAACTCAACCATGGCTTCAGATCAGGCTACTCATGTGAATCACAGCTTCTTACAACAATAGATGACCTGACAAAATCATATAATAAGAAAAAACAAGTCGACATGATCATCCTAGACTTCTCCAAAGCATTCGACACTGTACCCCACAAGAAGCTCCTTTACAAACTACACCAGTATGGGATCCGTGGCCAACTCCACACATGGCTAGAGAGCTTCCTAACAGAAAGAAAAATGAGAGTAGTACTGGAGGGACAAACGTCAGAAGAAGTTGACGTGGACTCCGGTGTACCACAGGGAACAGTTCTAGGTCCTCTGTTATTCCTATGTCACACAAACGACCTTCCAGACAGTGTCAAATCTACAGTCCGACTTTTTGCCGATGACTGCCTACTCTACCGGCAAATAAACAGCATCAATGACCAACACCAACTGCAACAAGATCTGCACAGTCTTGAAGGATGGGCCAAACACTGGGGAATGTCCTTCAATGCAAAGAAGTGCTACGTGATGAGTATGCAAAAGAAACATGACAAGATGTATGAACTAGATGGACAAAACCTAAAACAAGTGGCACACAACAGATACCTCGGACTAGAAATATCAAACGACTTAAAATGGACAACTCACATTAACAACACATCAAAGAAAGCAAACTCAACACTGGGCTTTCTACGCCGCAACCTAAAGTTCATGCCAGGAAAACTAAAACAGATAGCGTACTTATCCCTAGTCCGGTCCATCATGGACTACGGCGCAACCATCTGGGATCCATACCAACAAAAAGAAATCGACCTCCTAGAAAAAATACAGAGGAAGGCAGGGAGATTCATTAAAAATGACTATCGAAGCTACCATCCTGGATCAATGACAACCATACTCAAGGAACTAAAGCTACCACCACTATACGAGAGGAGGAAAATCCAGCGACTGTCATACTTTTATAAGGTGGTAATGAACCTGGTACCAGCTATGCCATCCGACGACTTCCTCACAAAAAAGAGAGAATCCAGGAAAATAACATCAAAAACATTCAGTGACCACCAAGTAACAAACCTGGTCACGAAGTACGAAACCAAAAACACGAAGTGCTTCCAAGTGCCACGATCACACTGTGCACAATACGAGAACTCCTTCTTTGTTCGCACCACAATCGACTGGAACCACCTGGAGGAAAATATTGTGTCGTCCGAATCACCAGAGACCTTCCTTGCTGCTATAGTGCCAGCAAAAGAGGAAGAGACACAAAAACCGCGCAACTAACACCTGCCCAGTCACCGTCCTACATTACCACTATTGGGATCTTGGACGTAACAATACAGATACAGACAGATACAGAGGGAGGCTGATCGAAGAAGTAAAATAAATTCGTTTTATTAATTTGACAATTCTATTCCAACATGGCGGCCACCATAGGGCCCCATAGGTCTGAATCGCCCGGATGTAAAAACAATTTTTTCATGTTGATATGGTATAGAAATTACTGACGTCACAACTATACTTGCGTCGCTTATGTTACTGTAAAACAACCCTTTTGGGTTGTGATAACGTACTCTGATAAGTTATCGCCAAATTCGTGCTTCAAACAGTTTAAACATGTCGGCTTCTTCTTTTTTATTTTTATGAAAATGAATAATAAATGGTGTGATAAATATGTATAATATGTATATAACGACAAATAGAGTAAAATTAGACATTTCCCCTTGAAACTTAGGATTGGAAAGCCAGGTACAAAAATTGGTGAAATATGAGTACGAACGTCAAAGTGTTCCCTGTGTATCGTGATAATTGCCAACCATGCGAAGCGAAGCCTCCATTGGCGATTATTTTACGCTGGATTTTTATCATCGAAACAAATCAATTTCTTCCATCTAAAAGATAATTACGTGCTTAACCCTGCCGTTTTCGGAATATATAGGTATTCCACGCAGAAACACCGAGTCTCCGCTTAAATTTTTGAAAAATAACAGTTTTATCGACATAAATAGATTTGAATGGGACAAATTGACGGTATCCAGCTAACTGGGACCTTGGCTAACTGGGACCTCAAGTCAGGCTAACTGGGACCTTGGCTAACTGGGACCTTCTGGCTAACTGGGACCTTGGCTAAATGGGACCTTCAGATATATTATTAATCATTTCATTAAAATCATTTTTTATTAAGTCATGAGAAAGTTAAAAACAAATGAAATGTTAACATTTTAGATAAATGATGATCACTAAACGATGGCGCTATCACATTACAATTTATAATCGATTCAGGCCGGGACGAAAACATGTGATCAATTAAAGTAGAAGTAGTGTTAGTTACTCTTGTTGGTGAAGTTACCATTTGTTTTAATTCATGTCCCAATGCAATTGCTTTTATTTTAGGATGTATGTACTGCAAACAATCTGCATTGAGGTCCCCCGCGATGATACAGTGAATAGACAAGTCGCTCCTTGCAATGCTAATTGAATCATGAATCAAGTCCCAATATGGGGCTTTTACTTTAGGATGTCTATACATAGCTCCAAAAAGTAAGACTTTATTCGCATATCTAATTTCAGCCCAGATTACTTCTATATAGCCTACGATATCACAATCTGACCTGAGTTTGTAAATTAATGTATCTTTAAAATATAGAACAACCCCGCCACCATCTTCTAATCTGTCTTTTCTTAGTGGTGGATAATGGAACCCTGGTAACAATATTTCTGACGAATCAATCTTTGGGCTCAACCATGTTTCTGTTAAAGCAATTACATCATATTTTCCGAGTTCAGCGCTAACTATATTTATTTTATGACGCAAACTACGAACGTTCAAAATTGTGACAGATTGTAAGCCCATTACTGAATGGCCCCCGGATTCCAATGTGTATCACCTCCAAGTATAATCATATAATAAATCATTATTAAATAACCTAAATAACCAAAATTACATATCAAACAAGTCAGTGCAATTGTTCTGACATCTATACATCTACAATGATTAGATCACATGATCAATTGGACCAACTGATTAAAACAACAATCGCTTTCAAAACAAACTCACACCTTCACTGTGAATGCCATGAGTAACAATCACTTTATTGCATCTTAACTGTGATTGCCCATAATAACCATCACTTTATTGACTTTATTAACAATAAATATTCATAGAAATATATAAGATACAAATACGATACAAATAAGAAATTAAAATATTGACCTTCAGTTTTATAGATTGACAATATATATATATATTTTTTTTTTTTTATTAAGTCAGGTTGAAACAAATCTAAAACATTTTTGAAGCAATAACATAAATAAAACAAACAATATTCTATTATCAATGTTCTATTCTACTAATATATGTAATAAATATAACCAAGGTCCCAGTTAGCCAAAGGTCCCAGTTAGCCAAGGTCCCAGTTGGTCATGGTCCCAGTTAGCCAAGGTCCCAGTTAGCCCAAAGGTCCCAGTTAGCCAAGGTCCCAGTTAGCTGACATTCAAATTGACAATTCCATGTTAAAATTTATCATCGAAAAAAATTCAATTTCTTCCATCTAAAACATAATTACGCGATGGACTCTGTCATTTTAGGAACATATATGTATCCCACGCACATGCACCAAGTCTCAGCCTAAAGGTTTGAAAAAAGACAGTTTTATCGACATAAATCGATGTTAATGGTAAATTCCATGTTAAATTTTATCATTGAAAAAAATTCATTTCTTCCATCTAAAACATAAGTACGTACTGTACTCTGTCATTTTAGGAATATGTAGGTGTCCCACCCACACACTCCAAGTCTCAGCTTAAAATTTTGAAAAATGACAGTTTTATCGATATAAATCGATTTTAATGGCAAATGCGGTGTTAAATAAATTTTAGGGCCCTGCGAATGTTTTCGGAGCTGTTCTATATTGGTCACTAGAGTCCATATTTGACCGGTTACACCTGATAATTATCCGACAGTACAGTCGCGTTACTTTATAGGTCAACATTGGTCATTATCACCCGACAAATTTATTTTGGTCTATCGTATCAACCCCTATTTTCTCCCGCGTAGCCTGACTAACTGTCAACATTGGTCTTTATCGCTCCACTAATTTGTATCGTTTCATCGGTATGAATTCCATATCCAATTATCAACATATAACCAACCCAACCTCTAATCCCGGTCCAATTTATTTATTTCTTTCATCGGTATAGTCACGTTACGTAATATTTTATCATGTAATACTTGCACTTATATGTCTATGGTATTACTATAGTATACCGTATACATATATCAATTGCTATTCCTTTCTATATAATCCTGGTGCCATCTATAGAGATAGATAATTTCAGACCCCCCCCCCCCCCCCCAATTTTATATCATTGCTGCTTTAGGAGGTATGTAATTTGGTGAGATAATCACATAAGAGCTTCACGCGGATTGGTTAACGACTTGCACCAAGGAGCTCTTAGTTATTCATGACGCTCATAAATGACAGACTGACACAATAGAGCTTTACGCGGATTGGTCGACAGTTGGCACGCCAGAGCCCCAGAGCGGGAATTGACACAATGGAGTCTGTCACTGCAAACTACGCCCATACGTGAACGCTCAGATGCCATAGGCGACACGCGCCGTTTGAAATTACTGTCCGAAAAGGGGTCTTATAATAAATGGAACTAGACATAATGTGAGCGCTGAATGGTCATGTTGTCACTAATGAGATTTGCACGGTGTGGTGACATAATTACACATATAATGGGTAACGCGGATTAGCAACAATGTATCACATTTTCGCTTAAAAACTAAGCTCTATTGTGTAATGTGTTTCCCAATGCGCGCAACGTTCATTTGTGTCAGAGCGACCCCATCGTGTTGACGTGCGCGCGTAAGTGAAAGCATATCACATTTCCCTTCATGTCCAGAGGCGGTCGTAATTAAAGATAGTCGCGCTCATTTAGTAAAATCCCTATAGCAATTTGAGCGTGTATAAACAATAAGGCTCAATGGTGTCTTATTCTCACCCTGGAGCGGCATCATGTAGAACAAAGCTCCTTTGTGGAAGCTGTTTACCACTCCGCGTGAAGCTCATTGGTGATAATCGTGCCAAATTACATATATGGCGTTAGAGTCCAGTCGCGATGCAACATCGCTCCACTAATTTATGTCAGTTCATCGGTACAAACCACTTTTTCTCCGAGTTCATACAACCAACCCAACATCTTATAGAAGTCCATAAATTACTATTCTGGCACTATATAGAGATGACTAAGATTCTGACACCACCCTATTTTAAAGCCTTGTTGCAACAGTAGAGTTGATCTCTGAGTTCAGATGCATAATGTGTCAACATTGGTCGTTATTGCTCTACAAATTTATATCGGTTCAACCCTTAGTTCCCTGTATCGCCCACCCCTCCCTCAATTTATTTTTTCAGTTGTATTATAGTCTCGTTACATACACATTTTATCTTTTGTAACTTTTGCTTCAACGCGTTGAGTTCCGCTGCAGACAATATAAAACTGACGACATTTTGAAATGTAAGCAGGCTTCAAACTCATCTTATCCAAGAAAAACTCTGGTTACATAAGAAATTTGTGTATAAGGTGTATGCGCATTTGTCGCGTTAAAAACAAAAGGTCCCAAGTCAAGGTCCAAATCCCCAACACACTCATGTGAGGTTTAACTCCATCCTCATACAGTAATGTCCAAAGTAATTGACCACTTAACCACAGCATAATTATTGGTAATTTGTCAGGATTTTAAATGCTGAAAAAATACCCATAATTCTGCTGTGGTTAAGTGGTCAATTACTTTGGGCATTACTGTAACCAATATAAGGATTTGAGGTGTAATGATAACTCAATCCTCATACAGTAATGTACAAAGTAATTGACCACTTAACCACAGCATGATAATGGGTAATTTGTCAGGATTTTAAATGCTGAAAAAATACCCATAATTCTGCTGTGGTTAAGTGGTCAATTACTTTGGGCATTACTGTAACCAATATAAGGATTTGAGGTGTAATGATAACTCAATCCTCGTACAGTAATGTCCAAAGTAATTGACCACTTAACCACAGCATAATTATTGGTAATTTTTCAGGATTTTAAATCCTGAAAAATTACCAATAATTCTGATGTGGTTAAGTGGTCAATTACTTTGGGCATTACTGTAACCAATATAAGGATGTGAGGTTTAATGAGAACTCCATCCACATAACTAATAAATATGTGTGAAAATTAAACCAAAAAAAATAAATTCCATGATGGCGTCCAATATGGACTGCCTAATTCTGCTCCAAAACATGTATATTGAATATATGGTTGTTTATTGGGGAAAACCGATTATTTCAATAATATTTTCATTAACTGGGATCCAAAACCCGACTTACGGGAGCGCGCTTCATGCGCGACTGTATCTTAAGCATATGTGCATATTTAATGAGCCAACAATTGGAATCCCAATAGAGAAGATTGGCACGTCGCCCTTGCGCATAGACATCATTGATGATCTCTATGGGAATCAAAATTGACATTTAATAGACAATTTCGATTAACCGCAATAACTTAAGGAATCTCTAATTGCGCTTAAGCCCAATGAGAATGCAATAAGACATTCCTTATTATGCTTAACCGCAATTACTCCCCTTTCCACTTAAACACAATTAATATATCTCTCATTAGATCACCCTTCTGCAAATAGTAGAATAATCCTATATTTGTTCCACCCATTGTGCCATGGAGAATGGAGATTGACTACACCATCTGTATTATAAGGAGTTTATGTACTATATATAATATATTATTCTTTAATAAGAGATTCATTATTAGGCTTTATCAGCGAAATTTGAATATTCTTCATTGCGCTTAAGCGCAATTAAATATTCCCTTATTGCGCTTAAGCACAATAGAGATTCCCTTATTGAGCTTATAAGCGCAATAAGGAATATCCCTTATTGTGCTTAAGCACAATTAGCTCTTCTTGCTCTTAATTAAACAAACAAGACAGTCAAAGACTGTGGGGTCGCTCACTAGACTGCAAAGACTGATGAGACTGGGACTCTGGAGACCACAATAGTCAGAACTTTTCATAAGCACTTTGAAAAAAGTAGATCTAAACACGATATGTGGCTAGAGAGGCTTCAGTAGTGTACAGTGGGTAATTTCAAGGTGAATATCCACCATGAAATTGCCCACTGTTCACCACTGATCACCCCCCTCCTCCAGCTCAACAAGTCCCCTCCCAACCGGGCTCCAGACTCCCAAGTCTTGGGTTGGAATTTCACAACCGACATCTCAAACTTTCTCAATTTTTGGAAATTTCCAATCTCACAAGCACCTTTTTATAAAACCATTTAGACATGTTTGAAGCCCATTTATCCATTGACCCCAAACACCATACATGTATGTCAGATTAATCAGTTAGGTAGTTCCAAGGAAGATGTTTTAATGAATTTGGTATTTCAATGATTTTTTAAACACAAAATTGTTAACTCCCCATAGCCCCCCGTCATTTCTTAACAGGTTGACCTGATGTTAACAAATCTGAATATCAGTCACTAAAGGATCATCCATACTATATGTAAGCTAAATAGTCCAACCTCTCTTGAGAAGACAATTTAAGAATGACTATAGAGACATACAGTTATGTCCCTGGTCCCACCCTATTTAACCTGATGACCACATCTGAATAAATTTCAATACCAGACACCAAAGAACCCTTCATACTAAATATCAGCAAAATAGACCTGTTAACATTTGTGGCGATTTCGGTCGAACAGTTTAACCCGAAGTAGGAAAATGTGGACTGTTACTGGTTGAAAAATCAAATCTACAGCCTCATTGCCTCCACCCAGGCAGCTTAGAAATCAATAGGAATCTATATATTATTATACCAGTATCAAACAGCATACATACAGGTAGGGTGGGTGGTTGAGAGTTAAATCTCTTATCTCTGCCCTTATTTGAACAAATGTGAATCCCCATCTATGAGATCTATTCATCTAGAAATTTCAAACGGTAGATTTTAAGAGTTGAAGAAAACTGATTTTCCTCAAAAGTTTCCTAAAAATGACCTCACGTGTACAAATCTGAACCCCACTCACCAAAGAACCCTCCATACCAAAAGCTAAATAGGCCTGATGGTTTCTGAAGAATTACTATGGAGGGAAAGAGTTATGGCCCTGGCTTCTCACCTATATGACCTGATGAACTCATTTGAACAAATCTGAATGTGAGTCAAAATATATAAACCATTTCGGTCTTTAATATGTATGTGGAGAAGAACAAAATTTATAGACAAATTCAATCCAATATACCCCCCCCCCCAAGTTTTCTTTGCAAATCAGGGTATAATGAGTACAACTGGATAGGTGGTGGTTAAGAATATAATAGTGGAACAGCCAAGCCTGAATATAGTGTCTGACTTTTGCAGAATGAGGTCACTAAAGGGTGAATTTAGTGCTGCAATCCTGTAAGGTGGGCTAGCATCACCAAATTAACCCTCTGTGGACCTCATTATGCTTAGGCCTCAACTGCCATGGGAGACATAGGAACAGATTGAAGTTGTCCAGTTAATTGGTGATGTGCACCCATTGGGCACTTCAATTATCAATTTTATCTTCTGACAGCAAATTAGGGAATATAGAAACTGAACAGAAGGGAAAAAGTAGTAGAAATGTCAATTTAAGACCTGTATACTTCCCTGAAGATGAGGCCTAAGCAGAATGAGGTCCCTGGAGAGTGTATTTGGTGATGCTAGCCTACTGTGCAGAGTAGCATCACTAAATTCACCCTCTGGGGACCTCATTCTGCAAATGTCAGACATACAGCATTTTGTTTTGATATGATATGTTAATGATACACACAAGAGCATGACTGTTTACACCTAGCTGTCAGCCAGCTAGATAACATCTGAATTGATGACTGTTATTAACTCTTTCTGTCTGGGGCTAATACCATACTTTATGGATGTTACAAGGTGTCAGTTTTTCTAATTAATTTTTTCTTGACTGCAGTGGGTGCAGGGCTACGCAGATGGGGGGGGGGTGGTGGTAGTGGGGACAGGGGTGTCGAGGGGTGAGGATGGAAAGGGGTGGAATGGGGTGTTTTGTGTCTAAAAAAATACAAAAAATCAGGGGTTAAAATGAAAAAAAATATTTGTATTGGTTCATTTTGAATTGTGATTTGTTTTTTGAATTGAGCAAGGATTTAAATTTAACAATATTTAAAAAAACATTTTTTTTTTTAAAGTTATGTTCCTGACACGGCCCCTATTTGACACACTGACCCCATTTGAACAAATCTGAACCCCAGTCACACAAGGACCCACCAAACAAAATATTAGCTAAATCGGCCTGATGATTCTGGAGAAGAAGTCATTCTAATAATTACTAGGGAGAATAGAGTTATGACCATGATTCTGCCCCTATTTGACCCAGTGACCCCATTTGAACAAATCTGACCCCCAGTCACTCAAGGACCTTCCATACCAAATATAAGCTAAATAGGCCTGATTGTTCTTGAAAAGAAGTTGTTTTAAGAATTACTATGGCGGGATAGAGTTATGGCCCTAGCTTCGCAACTATTTGACTCAGTGACCTTATTTTAACAAATCTGAGTCTGAGTCAAGCAGGGAACATCCACACCAAATATGAACTCATTTGGCCTTATGATACTGGAGAAGAAGATGATTGTTGACGGACGGACGGACGGTCAGACGGACGGACGGACGGTCAGACGGCCGACGGACGAGGAGTGATGACTATAGCTCCACCGGAGACTTCGTCTCAGGTGAGCTAAAAACAGTTATAATTGTATTGTAACTATTGGTTTGTCCTTTAAAGGTACTCAATCCGAAAAGAGGGTCCCCATCTCAACAGATTCCAACAAAAACAATCCGATCAGAGGGTCCTATATTACTATTTCTTTGGCTTTGGGGGTAACAAATATTTGATTCGAGTCGAGGAAACCATCAAACAAAGCTCAGAGTTATTAGATATTGATTTTTGAAATTTGTTAATTCCTCGAGATGAGTACTAATAACTGCCGTCAATTTGGTAACCTGCTCGAGATTTTACGCCAAAACGCTATTCAAACAGACAAGGATGGATAACTCTATAATCAGGGTACGCAATTTTGAATGTCTTCTGGGCCAGAAAGAATTCCCGATAATGAAAAATAATAGATTTCTAAAATCGATATCTAACAAATCTGAGCTTTGATGGGTGACTTCCTCGACTCGAATCAAATATTTTTGACCCCCGAAGCCATTGAAATAGTAATTGAGATGAGTTTTATCGGATTGAGTACCTTTAATATTTCCATACATCATGCCCACATATATTATAAAAGAATAGTACTATTATTATGCTCGTAGTAGTTAATACCACCTTACCGTCAATATTCTAGCATGGTTAATTTCTTGTTTCATGTTGATAGGGTATAGAAATTACTGACGTCACAACTATACTTGCGTCGCTTATGTTACTGTAAAACAACCCTTTGGGTTGTGATTATACTGGTACCAGTATGATGCATACCATGTAATATGTCTATATATACTCCTACATGCCTAATAATTGTGACATCACAAATATTAATTTCAGCCTATAATTCCATCATCTCTATTATTACGTCATCACAATTATTAGGCATGTAAGATAATATATATGCATGCTGCTACCTTGTAACATACTGTAAAACATGTATCCTACAATAAACCTAGATACATGTAGATACATGCTGCCTGACAGCATGCATCTACATCATGTCTAGGTTTATTGTAGGATATTTTAGTATGTTACTAGTGCAATCTACAATGTATAATATATGTATGTTACAGGTACTAGGTATATGTATTGGGATTTATATCAGTAATCACAAAGCAAATCCTCCATTCACATAACAAAATGTACTAGTTAGTACATGTATAAATGGGAAGACTGATATTATCATCTTACTGCATGGATCTTCGACACACACCATATGCCCATATTTCCATAGCATCAGTAGTGATAAAATATATACTACATTTATGTATTTTCACAAAAAATATGAAAATTCTAGTATTTTCCAATGACATTTTGGTGCATAGCAACGGTTACTAAGTAGTGATACCTACATTGCCACATGCATATACCAATAACAATACTAATATATAGTAATAATAATAATAATGTATGTATCCAATACGATAGGGGGTCATCAAAATATGATTTGGTCTTCAATTGTGTTATATTAGGCACTTCCAAGTCATATTCAGTCCAAAAATAGGCCGAAATTTAGTATTTTCAATGCCAGATATGTGCCTAGCAACGGGCTCATGGTTGCTAAGGAAAGACACCCCCACATAACTGACCCACCATCTGAAAATGACTATTGACCTATATGTAACATATATTTCATAATTGTGTCACCATCCATACATTTGACAACAAACACATGCACTACAATATCAGCCATAATTTACATTAATTTATGTAATATATCTAAATTAAATGGACGGTTAAAGGGTTAAGCGCAATTACTTATTTCATACCTAGTATTTGCTTGGCAAAAAAAGTATTTGCGCTTACACGTAAATAAAGCCTTACATACACAGAGATTGACAGCTTTGAAAGCATGAAATTTATTCAATTGTATAGCAGACCTGAAGACTAAGTTGAGTCACATTTGGCATTATGGTCCCTTTGTGACTGGGATACAGATTTGTTCAAAGGGGGCCACCAGGTCAAATATGGCGTAACCAGCAACATAACTATATCCATTCTTAAAAGGTCTTCTCCAGGACTGAATGGAGTCATATTTGGTGTGGGGCTTCGAGGAAATGACAATATTTATGTTTAGATAGATATGTGTTTGACAAGTTTAATAAATAAATAAATCCTATTTACATAACATACAGTTCAGTTACATTCATACTCATACTAAATAATAACAAGAGGCCACAATGGTTCCGTAGTTGTGATGCCCATATGGGTTTGACATATTCATACTAAGTCAAAACAAGAGGCAACTGTGGTTCAATATTTGATTCCCATAGAAGTAACATACATTCATAAATATACTAAATAATAACAAGAGGGCACAGATGTGATGCCCATACCAGTTAGATACATTTAAACTCATATAAATCACAACAAGGCTGATATGATATTCATTAAGGTAAGATGCATTCATTCCCATACAATGCACAACAAGAGTCCGCTGTGGTTCAACAGATGTGATGCCCAAACAAGTTAGATACATTAATACTCATACCAGATCACAAAGAGGCTGATATGATATTGATAAAGGTGAAATTCATTCATTTCCATACAACGCACAAGAGGCCGTCGTGGTTCTGCAGATGCGATTGCATCCAAATTAGATAAATTTATCCACATAGCAAATCACAACAAGGCTGGTATGATATTTATAAAGATAAGATGCAATGTTCTGGGGTTATTAAGCTCAGACAAATGTAAACTCACATTCATGACATCAGTCCACATGGACAGGACACATGGATAGACAGATTCCCCCCAGGATACATGCATAAACAGATTTTCCCCTTGACAGATGGATACCCCACAGGACACATGTGTAGACATATCCCCCCAGTATACTTGGATACACCACAGGAGCTTGGAATTTGGTAAAAACCCCTCTTTTATTGCCGGAACCACCACCCGGGACCATAGGTCACGGAAGGAACGAAACAAGAAATCGTTGTCACCCATTTTGAACTCAACTGTATTCCTACAAAAAATATATTTTCACTAAAAACTTTTGGTACCTCTTACACCTTAGATGCCAATCTACAACATTCCATAGGTATATTTTTCCAGTTCTTCGAAAACCTCACTTTATTTCGGTAATGTATTGTAAATTCACCAACGAAGACAAATCTGCGACTTCTTCATCACCCGTTCTAGAATCGGAATGACAAACGACACAAAACCATTTTTCCGGAATAACAAAGTCGGAACGAAATAAAATCGAAACCTAAATTTAAAGCCCGCGAAATTCAAAAATATTTGAAAGTGCGTGCGGTTTTCGAACTTAGGCGCCAGAAAACTTAAATCAGTTTATGTTTGCGTAATACTATGCTCATTTTTGATAATCTAATCCTGATGTTTTGTGCATTTTCCTGAAAATTTCTGTATTTTTCTGTGTCTGCTGTTATCATCTCATGAAAATGACGACTACCCAAGAAGATATTCTTCATTTGACTGAATGGTAATTTGTACAAATATTTCATATATAATTTATTTCTATTTATGGCACAACCACGTGGTATTGTTTTTTTCTTCTTGTTTTATGTTCGTTATGTACCGGTAGGCCTATATACATGTATGTACTCCTTGACTTTGTAATGCTACTGGTTGCAATGATTGGTCATAAGGGGACCAAAACTCTCTCTCTCTCTCCTCCCCCAATAGGAGCTTGTGTCGCGCTCCGTTGTATAGGCCTAAAATATCCATCATATAATAGTAATAGTAATCAACCCACTGATTACTGGTCCAATATCACGAAGTAGAAGAAAAATATATATAGACTCACAGGGAGGCCTGGTATATATGCCTATGCATGAAGCGATTCCTTTGTGCGTTTTGGTGCAGATTCGTTGCCAGAATATCTGAATTATTTCCACATAAAATGCTGTTTTTTACTAGTTCTGACGAACAAATATATGTCTTAGTTGATGAGAGAAGACATTTTTCTTGAGTTAGGTAATGATATTGGCCATGCATATATAGAACGAGTGTTTAGTTTCGCGAAATTCAAAATTGTCAATGTAGGGTACAAAAACTCGCCATTAATATGCCAAATACAGTAACAAAATGTAATAAGATTCTTTAATGTAAGAGCACAAAATTAACCTGCGTATTCTTTACGGTATACGTTTTATGTGTGCGTTTGCAAGTTGTGATGCAAACTGGTTTACCGAATAACTAGTTTATAAATTTGTGTTAGTGATAAACTCGCTAACATAAATTTTATGTAATAAGCAACTATAAATATTGTCAACTGTACCGGTACCAGGATCTATAAATAGTATACGTCACTCGTGACTCGTGTGTCGTAACGAATCACCACCAAAACTCTCAAAGAATAGCTTTATGCATATGATTATATAGCCTGTGCTCATGAATTGGAAATTCAATTTTTAAATTCAAGGCAGCTAGCCACCATCGGCATTGTTTTTCTCAAAATCAAAAATACCAAAAAAATATTAAAAACATTACTTAATGTAACTTTCGCTGATGGGGTCATTGTCACAAGGCTCCGCGATCCGATCACATTCGTAGCCAGGTTTTTTAATCGATCACAAATGTAGCCAGCTTTTCTATGGCGATCACATTTGTAGCCAGCTTTTCATATTCAGGCGAGCCCCAATGAATAGTGCTGGGCGATATGACGATATATCGGGTATTGCCGGTTTTAATTTGATATCGTCTGAAATAAAAAATATCGTAATACCGTCCCAAGTTATAATATTCTCGATGTAGGTTGAAACCCATCATATGGTCCCAACAAATAGGGAAGTTAGAGCAAGTATAAATGTATAATAGTCCCAAACTTCCCGGAAAT
The DNA here is from genome assembly GCA_032622095.1 of Siphonodentalium dalli. Classification (NCBI taxonomy): domain Eukaryota; kingdom Metazoa; phylum Mollusca; class Scaphopoda; order Gadilida; family Siphonodentaliidae; genus Siphonodentalium; species Siphonodentalium dalli. The sequence goes on along the minus strand of CP136063.1, from coordinate 6,063,588 downwards.
ACGCAGTCGAAAAAGTTAAAAAACATCGGAGCACGTGCTTGTCAAGTTGGATATGCTTCGTCGGAAACATCAAAGCGCTAGCATTAGTTGGCGACGTTGTGAGATGATTGGTATGTCGCGCGCATGCGACTGGCACAATGACCTCCTTTCAAGTTGGTGCAGCTTGCTCTATCAACCGTAACCGGTTGCTTGGAACCGTAACCGGTTGCTTGGAGGCGGATTACGATGTCAGATTTTTATTGACCAAACTAGCTGATCGTGTCAATGTGTGCAAATTGCGAGTAAAATTATTTTGTGGACATGTGCCGTACGGATCATGGCATCACTATCACTTCAACGAACGTCAAATTCACAAACAAATTGAACATGTCTATATTTATTTTCCTCGGCTAAAAAAATGCTGACGCAAATTCATTTCGCGTCGGCTTTTGCCTCGGCACTGCCCATTGTCGATGCTAATTCCCAGGGCTGCCGTATATGTACATTGAAGTCTCACGGTGCTACCAACTACCAATTACCACTAATAAATAGTCTCACAAATGACCAATTAATCATGAATAAATAAAATGGAAATTTGAAACCGAATGTGGTTCTTAATGTGTGGTATTGAGCGCTATGGTCGAAGGGATATAACTCTAAAAAATTATGCGAAAATGCACGTGGGCCTTGTTATATGATTATATCCCTTTATTTCAAAGTTATTGTTTTCTCTGTCGGCAAACTGTCAGCGGCCATGTTTTTATGCAAATGAGCCCAAAATGATTAGTTCCCATCTAGACGCCAATGTTATCATCCATCAAAAAGTTCATGATGATCAGTGCATCGGTACGGTCATGTAATAAACATGTAATCAGCAGCTATGTTCGAAATTATAAACGGTACTTTCATGCTATCTGTCTCCGGATCATAGTTTTAAAGTTTCCGCATATTTCGGTACCAGTTCCGCTACTCAGATTCTAGAACGGGTGATGAAGAAGTCGCAGATTTGTCTTCGTTGGTGAATTTACAATACATTACCGAAATAAAGTGAGGTTTTCGAAGAACTGGAAAAATATACCTATGGAATGTTGTAGATTGGCATCTAAGGTGTAAGAGGTACCAAAAGTTTTTAGTGAAAATATATTTTTTGTAGGAATACAGTTGAGTTCAAAATGGGTGGCAACGATTTCTTGTTTCGTTCCTTCCGTGACCTACATGTATGGTCCCGGCTGGTGGTTCCGCCAATAAAAGAGGGGTTTTTACAAAATTCCAAGCTCCTGTGGATAGACGGATTCCCCCAGGATGATTTGATAGGCGGATTCCTCCAATGATACATGGATAGACAGATTCCCCCAGGACACATGGACAGACAGATCCCCTGTCACATGGATAGACAGATTCCACCAGGACACATGGACAGACAGATTTCCCCCAGGATATATGGATAGACAGATCGCCCCCAGGATAGATAGATTCCCCAGGACACATGTATAAACCGTTTCCCCCAGGACACATGGACAGGCAGATTCGGACAGGCAGATTCCCCCAGGACACATGGACAGGCAGATTCCCCCAGGACACATGGACAGCGGATCACCCCCAGGACACATGGACAGGCAGATTCCCCCAGGATACATGGACAGACAGATTACCCCCACCATGACACATAGACAGACAGATTCCAGCCAGGATACATGGATAAACGGATTACCACCAGAAAACATGAATAGACGGATTCCCCCGCTGCTGTTGTGGGAATTTACTGACATCCGGACACACGAACATCTGGACTGCTTTGGTTATATAATTACATCCACTTTATCTTCTATAACATTTTTCCATTGGTTTCCAAAATGCTAATGTGTTTTACCCTTTCATGATGGGAGTTGTGCTGGTGAAACATTAAAAATCCTGTGCTAGTGCATTCCTATAGGGAGACTTGCATATATAAGAGAATACACTGGCTTACAAGGTCAAGATAACTATTGTTGGGACACTGCTTCCTCTTATATATGCGAGGCTCCCTATGGGAGACTCGCGTATATAAGAGAATGCATTGGCACAGGGTTTTCGCATAATTTCAGGAAGCTCCAGTCATGGAAGGGTTAAACAGGATAATTACATTAGGGCAGAAGTGAAGGTAAGAATTTCATCACAACATCATGCAACATCGTGGCAATGGCACGATAAAGTTCACAATATATAAATGATATTTCCAAATCAAAATGAATTTACAGGTTGATATTTTTCATTCGATGTCGTTATATGTAATAACTTTGGTTACTTAACATAATTACAAAGTATCGTGCTGAATTGCAAACTGTTTATAAAATGGAATTTGTATGTTTGTGGTTCAACATAATCCCTATAAACTGTGACAATACATTAGGAAACAAAGATTATCCCTTATATAAAAGTTTTTCATTCAAATACGTGTTACATGTTAAGCAAGCTACAAAACATTTGGTCTCATTTTTGGTATATCTAAGATGTTGTCCTCTTCTTGACTTGTATTGAACGAATACTCCACCTCAACTAGATTGCAATCACTAAATTCAAACAGATGGAAAGACTGTCAACCCGGAAAGTACATTTGACCACAGATAATAGATTTAATTATAAGATTCTCCATCCACTGACATCCAGACAGATGGACAGACTGTCAGGTGGATAGTGCCTTTCCCCACAGATAATAGATTTAGATTAAATAATTTAGTTTATAAGATTCTCCATTCACTGACATCCAGACAGACTGTCAGACGGAAAGTGAATTCCCCCACAGATAATAGATTGAGTTATAAGATTCTCCATTCACTGACATCCAGTAATAGTTGCCATAGCAAATAGCAACCTGTATAGCAAATGTTGGCTCTTAAACTATTCAGGTCATGTGACTTGGTAACGCAAAGGACGGCTCAGTTATAATTTCTCTATTTAAAGTGATATGAAACACTACAGTAGGGTGATCAAATAGAAATGGAGAATATCTTGCTCAAAGTTGTTATTTTTACAATTATCATATCCAAATTGACAACACACCATCATTCTTGTATATTAATTAACTGCAGTGATTCTTGGTGGCAAAATCGTTTTCGTTAGTTCATCACCAATAGTTGCGTCCCGAATCGAGATGTAAATATTTACAATTGAGCATAGTTCGGACGATGTTTTCTATGGAGTGTAATTTCGATTTGCTTGAAATTTCCGGCGATGTTAGTAGAATGCTACATTCCTGCAGTTGCATAGCTCCTGAATACTAACTGATCAGTTTCACGCACCCGAACAAGTCCATAATATGTCTTTAACACTTTCATGACTGGAGCTACCAGAAATTTGCGAAACTCTGTGCCTGTGCATTCTCTTATATATGCGAGTCTCCCATAGGGATCCGGCCTCACGTATCTAGAATTGAACCTGAATATGTCTGTAAATTTTCAAAACATTTCTCCAATGAATGTCGAATGGATTCAAATGTGAAATTCACGATGGCCGCTAGTGGCTGTATTTGTAATGAAATTTGGAAAAATTCTCCCCCCCCCCCGAAAATCAATATGAATTTTTGTGACGATTGGTTGAGGAATGTGTCCTGTGCCGAAGGATTTAGTAAAGAAAAGAGTAAAATCCAAGATCATGTTTTTCAACAAACTGTGGACAAATCTGGACAGGAGATCCATCTGAAGTTTGGTGACGATCGGATCAGGGAAAGTTTTTTTAGGGGATTTAGTCATGCAAAGAGTAAATCCAAGATGACTGCCAGCGGCCATGTTTTTCATCGAAAATTGTCAAATTCGATAGCTACCACCCAGAGGTGATTCTAAACATGAATGTAAATTTTAAAAACAATTCTCCAAATAAATGCCGGCTGCAGCGTGTGTCGATGGGTACACATTTGAAATCCACAATGGCTGCTAGCGGCCATGTTTTTTTTTTATGAATTTCGACAAATAAAAACGAGAGGTCGATCACGATCGGCAGATATTTAACACATACCTTAGCAATAGCGATTAGCTATAACTGATAATTTGTTAACGATATGGTCACAGGAATCCTATGGTCGACTCGCATATATAAGCGAATTCATTGGCACAGGGCCGTTCTGTTGGGTAAAGGGTTAAGTTAACTCATTGGAAGCAAAATTGATAAACCCCTATCTCTGCCACTTTTGACCTGCCAAATATTCAAAATTCATTCACTTCCAAAGAGAAATTTGTTGACAAGCCAGACTGCTTAGAACAACATACATGCATGGGATTCCATCTCATATTTAAATTGTACTTTAATTACCCCCCCCCCCCCTCCCATTCTCCCCAGTTGTTATCTATTTATCAAACATGTCAGGCAGATATGATCAGATCTGACCTGTGTAACAAGGAATGCTTCAATTGTTAGGTACATGTAAGATTAAGTGTTTCATAACAGGGGTGTACGGTTTTCAAAAATATATGTAGTTTATACAATACAAAAGTGTTAACTTATATAATGTTATACAGACAGCGTATGATGAGGATGCTGGCCCCTATGACCCCTAAATCGAAACAGATTACCATAGTTCATATAATAGAAAGAAAGTAGCCCTCAGTCAATGGTTTTACACATTAAAATGTTTTACAAGTAGCTTGGACACTAAAATCCATAGCTTCAATGTTAATCTTCTACATGTAAGTGCTCTGTGGCCCCTAAAATTCAATGAACCATGACAATATGAATAAATGGGAAAAGAAGATTCCTGGAAATATTAATAACATCTATCATCTTGATTTTCAAAACAAGGTATCACTTACAATAATCATGTAGATTTATCTGCCTGTATCCATTGCATAGATAAATCATATTGGCTATCAGCCATTATTTTAATTTCACATAGAAGCATGTGCCTGAACTTGCGCTGAACGGTTAATATATTTTAATTCAATTTAAGTCAATTGATCAGTCAATTATAACATATATATATGTTCATATATTTATTATTGACTCAGAGCAGTTCAAGTGGAATATGGTAATAACAATCAATAGTAGAAACAAATGTCGGATCCCATACGAAATAACACAATAAGCAATATGACTTGAATCGTTCTCCTTCCTTCCTTTTGGTTACTAATGAAATCTGGTTTATATACCAGTACATAATAAGGTAATGAGAAAATAGAGGACGTATTTAACAAAAGAAATGAGCTTGACAGAAGTAGCTTAGGGGCATAGTATTATGCGGCTGGTCAATAGCAGAACAATACACAGGGAGTTAAGAAAGCAGGTGCTAATTAAGATATGAATAATAAATGACCTGGTCAGCAAGAGAATGAGATTTAGAAAGAGATTTATTAGTCCCAAGTCATGACAGGTTTGAGTTTCAGAAATATGTTGTACTAGTAGTTAACAAGATTAATACAATAATATTAGCCTGTCATGACTTGTTACTGAATCAAGTGAAATGGATAGAGAAAGCTTTGGAAATAGAGAAGATATCGGAAAATAGTAGATACAATTTTGAAAATAGATTTATACACAAAATCAGCCCGGTGACACAATACCAAAATCAATAGAAGTGAATAGTGTTCAAAGAAAACCGTAGATAAGATATATGAGGAAGAGTCATTGTAAATTATACCACATATGAAAGGGTCAATTATTTTCTAAGCAGATCAATGGGATATAGAAGACACTTTATATATAGGTTAGACACCCCTTATCACACTCTGTAATGAAATTTCAATATGAGAAACCAGTTTCATGCTGCCATTAATTTGACAGATTCTAGCAGTGTTGTTTATCATTCACTTCATCTAACTAAAGGCCAGACTCTGTACAATATGTCATCACTCAATTAACAAGATTTCACTTGGAATGCAACATGTATAAAATTCTATTCTCATATACTCTGGATATTGGATGTACATAATGGTAATTTATTGATATCATTATATTGCATGCAACAGTAAGTGCGCAAATTCAAAACTGGGCGAAAAATAGTACTGCGCGAATTTAAATTCGAGTAAGGTATATATCGAGAGATGTTCTTTGTAAGAAATGTTTAACTAATAAGTAATATAAATAACACTTACAATAAATATAAACACATATTAATAGTGATGGCATGTTGGAATAAATTAACATCACACGTTGTCCTAAATCTGGTGTGTATGTTTGTATTTGATTGTTTATGGGTGACTTTGGGTGTACTCGATTGTTGGCATAGAAGCCGAACATTGTCGATTACACTACTGCTTTCAGTTTAAACGTAAAAAAATCGATGTTAGTCCTAATAAACCCGAATATTCTATGCATAATTTAAGATTATTATACATTATTATGACCATAAGATTAAAAAAATCGGATAAAATAAGACAACAATTCCCGTCGCCAGGTCTGGGCGTAAAGCCTGTTATAGAATGGGTATTAAGGCGTTCTTGGACATCAATTAACATCTCGCTGTCACAATATCTTAGCTGGTTTACATATGAGCACACTTGGACTATAACATTATATCCCCAGATAGTGCTGGGTGGTATTTAAGCATAAAAATACTGAGGTAATCCTAAAACCATACCGCGGTATACCGTATTACTGATTATTTCAACTAATCCCTTAAAACCCCCATTGAGTAGTAATCTTTTGGTACAAAACTCAACTGTTTTTGGAGGAAATCGAATAGCTACATAGCTTACAATAAATAAGGAAACCCACACGTCCAACGCTCCATTTCATACAATTATGGATTAACAAACAGTGGCAATTTGTCTGCATGCATCATGCATGGATTGATGACATGGTACGCTGATCTCAAATACAGGTAATAATTGCGAGTTATGGAAGCATCATTCAGCTATACATCCAAGAGCTTTGAAATAATCCCCACTGACTCGCACAGAGCACGTGCTGTTATTAAAGTTGGGTATTGGAATGTTCCGCTGGGGGGTGAATAAGTTTACTGCTTTTATTAAATGCTGCGAAACAAAATGTATTACTTTCAAAGTATTTAACTCTTTCGTTGCCGAGCTAATTTTACACCTAAATTGCCGGAGAATTTATGAGAAAACTGATTTTATTGTGGAAAAGTATGATACAATAATAGTCTTCTTCTTATGAAATAATGTTTCAAATATGGGAACGGGACTACCCGCCCCCGAGACAACCCGCCCCTATGCTATTTTGGGGGCGGGTTGTCCCGATAAATGAGGGCGGGTTGTCCAGAAATAGTTAATAGTGATTATGTTCTTTTATGTTCTTTGATGATATATTATTAAAGATTTTGATCAACAAAACATGTGTTTATTCATTAATTATGTCAATGCGTGGACTGGGATAAAGAATGACACAATGTTTTGACAACTGAACGGCACTTAAGGTAGGCCTAATTAAGTGAAGACTAATTAAAATGGGTGCTTTCAAAACAAACATTTGATGCAAATGGTTCATTATCACGGTGTGTTATCACAACACTTATAGTGGTCGGGATTCATCTCACTGATGTTAACTGGAGGTGAGTATACACAAACAACCTTTGAACGATGCCGACGGAACTGGACGCAGGCCGTGAATAGACACACATCAACCGTCGGCCTTAAGACGGCATATGGCCAGAAGGTTCCATTGCACAACTTCATCCGTCAGTTGCTGGCTCTTCCCTTCCTCCCGGCTCCACAAATAAGAGAAACGTTCCAGGAGTACTATGACAGAACGTCTGAAGGTTCAAAGATCAGGGAGGTCCTAGACTACTAGTACATGCAGCGCCAGTGGATCACGAGCTCATCATTCCCCCCATAGAGTTGGAGCATATACTCATATGACATCCGCACCAACAACGACATCGAAGCATGGCATAGACGAATGAATACAATGGGGACCGGCTTAGATTTCTATACCATGGTCCCACTTCTGCAGAAGGAGGCACCAGCCCCAAATTAATCATTGTTCGTTTGTTAAACTTATTAAATTTTGTTTTTAATCTTCGCTCATTCCGTTTTTAAATTTCGTTCATTAATTTCGTTCGTAATAAATAAACATATTATCGTTGATGCATTTTTGTGTTCACAAGTTATATTATATTACATGTGTATGTATTGTTGTCCATGTTGTTAAATCGAATAAAAATCTATAAAAAAAACAACCCAGTTTCGTTAAACAAACATCTCATAATCCCATCACACCTCCTAATTAGCCACTGATTACCGCTAATTGATTTTTGGGGGCGGGTTGTCCGGGGCGGGTTGTCTCAGAGTGAAAGGGGCGGGTTGTCTCGGGGGCGGGTAGTCACGGACCCTTCAAATATCAAGGACATGTATGTAGGTGATTAGCCAAAGAATTGCAGGTGAATATTTTGCCGAAGAATATTCACGACAATTAAGGGGCATAACTCCTTGTCACCCAAGGGAAATAACTCCAAATAAGGATTTTTTTGCAATAATCCTATTGAAAAATGACCCAGAACCTGCTATATTCAATATTGGTTCTCTGAGACACTAGTATTCCAACGATGATGATCTGATAAATCTTTCTCATTTAAAAACTTGTAAGAATAAATTAGGGTCTAGTTCTGGTATAGCTGGACCATATGTGAGGAGCTACACAATGCAGGACCCGATTTTAGAATTTAGTTGCACAGTTTATTACGAAAATAGCTAGGTTTTTTAATTGAGGAAAATGGCAATTTTGATTGTCAAAAAACAAAACAAAAATTGTGATATATAATTAAATCTCTAACTACAAGCTTATCATCATTGTGCTATAAATAAAATAACAAAAATGACACATATGCATGTGGTCTAAACTGTCACGGAGGCACGCTGGGGCCTGTGGGAGTTTATAATCACGCCGTTTGTTTTTAGTGAATTGCGTTTTTACCTTGAAAAATAGGTGATTCATTCAGCAAAAACGGCAATTTTGACTATTAAAAATACTAATAAAACAATCTAAAGTACACATAATCTTTATTGTAATGTCAGGTTGTCATACTATCATGTTTAAATTAGTTAATGCATTGGTAAAATGCAGATCTTTCATATAAATGAGGGTGACGACCCCCCTTTTCGTACGCCGGATGCGGGGTCTGTTATGGCGTATTCCGGATGCCAGACCACCGTACGCCGGATGACGTCGGGCACATATATCGGATGCCGGATGCTTCCATTGATAATTTTTCTAGACGTTAAACAGCCATTCTGAACTCCTCGACCTGTGACCTCTGCGGGCCAAGGATGACGGAATCTGACGAGGTTTGCCGAATGGTTAAACAGCAAAAACACAACGAAATTACGTCCGCTAACTTCAGACTTCAGAGTGATGGTAAATGGAGGAAAATTGTATCGACCCCCTTGTCCTTAAAGGTACTCAATCCGATAAAACTCCTCTCAATTACTATTTCAATGGCTTCGGGGGTCAACAATATTTGATTCGAGTCGATGAAGTCACCCATCAAAGCTCAGATTTGTTAGATATCGATTTTAGAAATCTATTATTTTTCATTATCGGGAATACTTTCTGGCCCAGAACTCAGTCAAAATTGCGTTATTATTACCACTTGATTTTAGAGTTATCCATCCTTGTCTGTTTGAATAGATTTTGGTGTACACATCCCGAGCAGATTACGGCAGTTGAAGGCAATTATTAGTAATCATCTCGAGCAAATAACAAATTTCAAAAATCAATATCTAATAACTCTGAGCTTTGTTTGATGGGTTCCTCGACTCGAATCAAATATTTTTACCCCCAAAGCCAAAGAAATAGTAATATAGGACCCTTTGATCGGATTGTTGTTGTTGGAATCTGTTGAGATGGGGACCCTCTGTTCGGATTGAGTACCTTTAAATGGGGGTGATATCCACTATTAAAACATAACTTCGCAAAGCGGAATATCCCCTCAATGAGATAGTGACCACAGCTTGGTCTCACCCGATAACTTTAATAGAAATTCCGACTCATTTCCGCTTTTATCATAAATAGTAGACACATTCTGACGTTAGGTGGTTCGTTTGAACCATAATTATCAGTCGTAGATGGCGGATAATGTGTGTATCAATAGAAAAATATATGTTTAATTAACCATAAAATTGTCCAACCTGCAGAGCGGTTCGCAAAAATACTAGCTAAGTCCAAGTGATATGCTTCACATTTTGACCGTTTCTGCTTGAAAATATCCCAATTATAATTCGGACAGACCGGCACATGGATCATCTTTAGGGTGTGGGTGCATGCGCAAGAGTGAAAGCATGTATGTTTGTTTGTGTTTCATATATGTTCTGATGTCATTAATAGTATAGGCTATGATGTGTTAAATCAGTGTAACTCACGAGTTAGCAGGGACGTGGCTGGAGGTCCCTGTTAGGGGTGTTCACCTATAGTTTCTAAATGCACCCCTTCCAGTAATTTCTATTTGCACCCCATGTTAGGTTCGAGTTTCCATCGAGTTTACAACGGGTTCTTCCAACATTCGCAAATATAGATATAGCGCGAGTATTTCAGCATCATACAATTAATAGCTACGTGGGGTTCATGATCGAGATTCCAACGTTTCAGCCCATAAACCACCTGCATGATAGATCGACATCTCGATGTTATGCATGAAACGGTCATTAAATCGCAATGTGTCATGTACTCGATTTGTTCTTTGTTGTGTACGCATATATTACCTGCACCAACGAAACGTCATTTTCCCCTCCCTTAATTTCCATATGATAGAAACACTCGTCAAGCATGCACGGATAAGCATAATACCCTGTATATCCAGGTATATCATGGACATTACGCAATTCGAAGTATTTCCATGTGAGATGAATTATTTAGCCCTTTCTTTATACTAAATGGAATAATGATATTCAATTATAAAAAAAACTGGTGTAAGGGTGTATTATATTAATTCTGAGGGATTTTCATGTAATATGAGCAGAAGAAAGATACAAATATACACTATGACATTTTCATATAATGGGGAGGTTTAGATTGATAAACATTCTAACGTGGCCCTTCCAACATAACTGGCTATTAACCGAGAGCCTGCTGGGTTTTTACACAATCGCGTACGAAAGGTTTGATGCCTCAAATGTGTTACACCCCAGGAATGTTCAAATAAATCAGATTTTCTAGGTTCCGTATTCCTCCAGAGACCCCACGCCCCCCCCCCCCCCATAATGACTATATTTGCACTTATGAGTACGAAGCTGATTTTTATAATATTAATAGTGATCCAGGAATCACTGATCAACAATACACAATTTCTGAAAAGCAAATCACTTCTATTTGCACAAAGCTATACTATAATTTATATATGCATCAGATGAGTGTAAAAAGCAACATAAATATTATCCAAATATATCCAATGAGTGTCCAATCCCACTTACCAAGGGTCCCAAACCACCCAAAGAGTGTAAATCCACGCAACGAGTGTCTCAATCCAACATCTTAGTTAATATGCTATACCAAACAAAAAGTTCATAGATTGGTGTCACAAATCAGCCAACTAGAGTCTCGAAACGCCCAATATGTATCCCAAATCAACCCCACTAGTGTCCCAAATCATCCAAATGGTGTCCAACCCCGCTCAAATGAGTATTCCAAAACATCCCAAACAACTCAACGAGCGTCTCAAACCATCAATTGAGAACCCCAAACCATCCACTGTGTGTCCCACGCCATTTAATGACTGTTCATAACCATCCAAATGGGTGTCCCATGTATCACGACGATTACCTCAAACCATCAGAATCAGAAGTGTCTAAAACAACTGGTGTTGCAAAATGTCCCACAACCCAACCTATGAGTGTCCCAACTAGTGTACAAAACCATCATCGAATATCTCAAACCAACCAGCGAGTGTCTCGTGGTTTCGTAAACCAATTGGATGGGATGGAACACACTTGATGGTCTTAAATACTCTATTGAGGCTTTTGTACGCTATTTTGGATGTATTGAGATGACAATTAGCAAATGGTTTGTGTTCCAGTTGGATCACCCCCGTGTACGTGATATCGCCAAAATTGTTTTCAAAGAAAAACCCGCATATTTAGATAATTTAAATAATTTCGGCCAAATTTATGGACTGAAATGGTCACCCACTGTGTAGGAACTGTTACATCGGAAGTCGTTCTATCGCCGATTTGTGATGGTTCTTGACTGATTTGTGACGGTTCCTGATGATCCAAATTATACATTTTCGTGAGTTTTTGACAGTTAAAACGCAATTTTTGAGCCATCTAGGTGATAATTCGATTCGTTTTTCCATTCCCCTCATAATCTATGGTCCCAAATAACGTAGTCATAATGAAAATCCTATTGTGCGAGTAATAACAACGACGAAAACTGCGAATTGTGATATCTCGATCGGTTCTCTCCCGATCGAGTCGGTTCTCTCCCAATTTAATCGGTTCTGTCCGGGAAATACGATGACTATTATTTGGAAGGATACGTGAAAATAACCAAGTGAAAACAACGAAATATCAATTATGTTGAATTTACACCACTTATGATCAATTTTGGTGAGTTACACTGCCTTCTTATACATGTAATTATGTATCAACGGTAGTAACAGAATCGTTCACTTTATTGTGACGCAAAGCATTCAATTTGACATGAATGGTCAAAGTGAACTGCGAAGACTGATTTTTCCCCCCAACAAACCAATCATAATGGTCGACTGATTCAAAATGGCCGCCACTTTTTTTCAATATGGACGCCACTTTTTTTTTCAAAATGGCCGCCACTGTTTTTTTCAAAAAGTTGCATTTTTCAGCTTTTATTAAACTTATACGAACCACGTGACTTCCATTCCTTATTCGAACATGGCAGCCGCCCACGCAGAGCGGTTCATGTAGGTGACCCATTCCATTTCTCGGTTCCTTTATATATTAAGGTCAAACAAAGGGTGCTGTAATTTAACCCCCCCCCCAAGACGCATTAAACAGTCACCACAAACCCCATCAAAATTGACTGCGGTCAACTGAATTTGGATCGGGGGAGTGTTTATGGTGTCTTGTGGACACATGTTTTAATTTCATTTTGTCCACAGTTGTCATTTCACATTGATGCAATATGAACGATAAAGTGAGTCCTTGTCGATTTAGCCAGGCCGTGTACCGGTATATAGTTTGTAATTAAGTTCGTTTTAACTCTATCTTGGGCTTACTTGTGCAATTTGGGTCATTTATATAAATGCTTCGTATACAAATTAGCAGCTAAGCATATACGAGCGTATTAACATTTCACTCGATGATATTTTGGATTCGAGCGAAATGAAAACTATACTTAATAAAATTAAATAAATACACATAAAACATGGTCTATTCCCAATATGTTGGTGCACAACTCCATGACAAAACATCACAAATTAATTTAAAACGTTTATGTGCTTATTGCTTGGTTGTTTTATTTGTTCAGTCGTTCCTTGTTTACGTATTATATAGTTATTAAATAACATTTGATATTTTAATTTGATTTATTTCATTAGTTATTCCTATGGGATCAAAATGGTTGGAAACTAAACATTGTAATCAGATGTAATCCAAAGTAATCAGTTACATTTTACTAAAGTAATGTAATCGTAATCAATTACATTTGAAAAATATTTAATCAATAATCGTAATCATGTAAATCAAAAGTAATTGTAATCGTAATCAATTACATTGGAATGTAATCGCCCCAACCCTGGCTAGAATTGAACACACATCCCACCTAAAACTTTCAACAACAGACCTTCATTTATCAAATAAAGTCACTTGGTGGTTTGCGCTCCAAAATAGGCGTGAAAAAATCGTATTTTTTAAACATACATGTATATAACGTAAGCTCAAAGCAGTATCTCACATGTGATCCGTGTATTTGTGGAATGCTCGGCAGCTTCAATAGACTTCGTGCCTGACAAGCCAGGAGTTGTTTATTCATTAGGAAATGCGTGTTGGTTGTTTCTTGGGAAGGGGTATATATACACGATTGCGTGGACTAGTCGATTGTGATCACTTGCTTTCATATTAAAGAGCACGGCTGATGTGTGCGTCAATGTACAATTATGTAACTGACTTCACAACGTTCATATATATCACGTCGAGACCCCATCCATACCACGCAGACGTCAGATTACGCAGTCACTGCATGCTTGATTGTTAATTGCATGCATATTTAACAGTATTAAACTTGTACATTTGACATGATATGGAATAAAATTGATTGTCTTAATGTCAAATGAGTATTTTATGTTTAATGTATAGCTTGTGAGCACTTAAGGTATAAGCGACAGAATACGTTACCACCGTGAACGAGACGCATGCTAATAGTAAAATCTTGATTTGAATAGACAGCCATCGCAGATAATATACTTCCAAATACATTAGTTTATAATATCATATAATCATATATCATTTTGAACATGCATGTCCGCCACAATACATGTTTGCTTAATTTCCAAGGATTGAGAAGAGAATGAATTATAGAGCACTAGTTTTGTGATCTTGAACGAGTTTCAGATCATTTTAATACTTTGCAAATCCGAATGCAATCTCGATGTGTTATACATAATGACGTTAGCCTAGTCGGCAGTGGTAACGTATGTAACGTATTCTGTCGCATGGGAAATTGGAGGCCCATATTTCCATCTGTTGTATGTCAAGTGATAATTTGTTAAAACGTCCGCCAATACAGATTTCAATTATATGGATACTCTACTTCAAGAAACTAACCGAATTGGCTCTTATGGTTAACTTCGATTTTTCGGTGAAACATCATGTCCATTGGGCCCACTTAGCTGAGAATGTGCTTACTATATTGCACATGTATAATGCTATACGTTTGTTAAAGGTACTCAATCCGAATAAACGCTCGCAAATTACTATTTCCTTTGCTTCGGGGGGGGGGGGGGGGGGGGGGGGGGGGGTAAAACATATTTGATTCGAGTCGAGGAACCCATCCATCACCGCTCAGAGTGATCAAATATCGATGTTTGAAATCTATTATTTTAGGTGGCCCAATAGACAGTCAACGAGAAGAATTTCATTGACCAAATTGCGGGGTAAAATCAAGTGGCTTTTTGTGTTAGATATTTGACAAACCGGCAAAATTTCGTTGAACAAAATGTTGATAAATAACAGGTTTTGCAGGGTTTTGTGGAATTTTATACTATAGTTGATTGTGCTTTTCGTTATATTTGGGCAATTATTAGATTATGATAAATGAAGCGGCATTTCAAAACATGTTGTCGTTTTTGTTGGAATGTGATGATATGGAGACCCTCTGATTGAGTACCTTTAATTTGAAATATTAAATATTAAAAAGATGTTAGTTTTCTATTTGCGTGTCCCTGGTGTTCAATACTACCGTGTACGACCATGAACGGTCACCCAAGATTGGCTATATAGGTGGTTTCCGCACGTATGCCACTTCAACTTCTCCTCATTCAGTATATTATACCACTCCTGTCATTTGGAACGTGGTCTATGCCTTTCACCCCCACCCAATACGCCATATCATGTCATTAACTCGCGGCCATATTAGATCCACCATGCATGCAGGTCCGGTTCCATGGTATCAGATATTCTTCCATGCAGACCCGGTTGTTTTATTGCTACAGATCAAAGTTCTGGAGTAGCATTTCCATATATGGAGCTTTTGAATATTCATGACTTCCATTTATGTCAAATATGGAAATGCTACTCCAAAACTTTGAACTGTAGCACTAAAATCACGGAACCGGACCTGGTGGATCCAATATGGTCGCGAGTAAGTTAGACAGGGCGTATATATATATGTATGATATGAGATCATACATTTAGTAAAAAGTTTAATCTTTCCGTAAAGCTGCTAAATCAAATCATTACTAGTCAATACGGAGACTAATTCCAATACCTCATGCCAACGTTCACTTCGTTCCCGAGTCTGTTTTCAATAAATTTAATCAAATAGTATTCCGGATGCCGCCTCTCTGTTATGGCGTATTCCGGATGCCGGGGTCCATTTTAAGCCGGATGCCGGATGCCAGGGGGAGGGGGGTCGTCACCCTCATAAATAATTGTCTAAAATATTTTTCTGAAATTGTCGGCCATTTTGGATTTCCGACTGCGGATCTTACATTTTTTTTACAAACTTATTTCATTATTTTAATTTCAAACGTCTTAAAAAGGATTAAAAATCAGATATATACTGCAGAATTTAATTAGAAACAATTAAAACAATAATTTTATGAAACTTTAAAAACTTATTTATTATTGTCATACAGTTGTGATCAAAATAATTACGGTTACAATTATGGCCGATAATGGCCCTGGCAATTTACCGACCGGATATTTGGGCCGATAATATCGGCCCCTGGCAATCAAAGAGTTAAATTAATATAGAACTATTATTCACTTCCGGTTGAATTATTATAAATCATACATATTAATCCACGTTTATGAACGTGAGGCCAAAATAACATGAATGTGTGTTTCTGGTAACAGGTCTAATAAAATATTGGGGCGGGCAAGCAATGTTTTATTTTTATTATTTTTTCATTTTATTTTTCAAAAGTTAACCAACAACCGAACACAATGAGCGGTTATGAAGTCAGACATCAGAAATAGAGAAAATAATATATTCAATAATATCCGAAAGCAATACTTACAAATAAATCATCTCCGATGAAATTCAGTTACATGATAGTGGACCCAACTGTTTCTACAGTAATGCCCTAAGTAATGTACTCCTTAACCACAGCAGAATTATGGGTCACTTTTCAGGATTTAGTCGAGAGCTTTCTGATGAATGGTAACAAGCCATATTTCCGACTAAATCCTGAAAAGTTACCCATAATTCTGCTGTGGTTAAGGGGTCGATTACTTAGGGCATTACTGTATTTCTTCACTGTGCACAAACATTTATCTATCACAGCTTTCAACCAGCCTTACATATATATTATAACTAGCAGGTGGACCCGACTTTGTCCGGGCTGTTTCCCCTCTACTTTTCGGCGAATTACGCGATTTGATCTTGAATTGTCCATTTTGAAGGTCAAGGTCAGGTGGGGGTCACGATTTGACCCGTCCAAAACACTGTCCGGACAAAAGTACCCGTCGAAATCCATCCGGTTTTACCCGATTTGACCTCGAATTGATCATTTTGAAGGTCAAGGTCAGGGTCACGATTTGACCCGTCCAAAATACTCGGACAAAAGTAACCCTATGTATCAATTTCGTCGAAATGACCTTGAATTGACCCGATTTCAAGGTCACGTCGCACAGGCAAACGAATAGGCTTACGACACTCCCCATACAAAAGTATCCCGAGACACTAATTTTCATCGAAATCCCGTGATACTCGGGCGTTTAACCTTAAAATGACCCGATGTCAAGGTCACGTCGCACGGGCAAATTAATAGGCCCATGCCACTCCCTGGCCGAAAGTACCCCCATATACCAAGTTTCTCGAAATCGGCTTGGCCGTTCTCGAGTCCATCGCGAACACACACACAGACAGACAGATTTCCCAAAATATATAATAGATATATTAATAATGCATGTCAGGCTTATCTTTCGCTATGCGGGAGTAGTATGCCAAAAGAATCATCAGGTTGCAATGTGTGGACTACTACATGTAGTTTAACTGTATTACTGTTTTGACATAGTCAATGAGAAGATATTCATTATGTAGGCCTATTAATATTATACAGCGAACAGTCCACGCCTGCAAATTTGAGGTGAATTACCGTTCAGCTCGCATGAGGTTACCTACATGGAGAATAAAAATTCCGCAAACGAAAAACAGATTGCCCCAAAAGTTTCTGTACATGTACTGATGTAGGTCTCGATATCACCGATTCTTAATTATTGCTAAATCAAGTCCCAAAATGAGATACTCAAAATTGTAAACTTTCAATGAGTTGTCCATTAGCAGTTAATGGTAATAGTGATTATAACAGTTTGAGTAACTAGCAAAGACATTTCTATCAGAACTTGTTTGTCATCAATAAAAATGTCATTCGGTTTGGTTGGCGATTATTGCAATAGGCCAGGAGAACACTGTCACACGTATTACGTACTCTGGGGATAACTTATCACCAATTTCATGCATAAGATTTCCTAAACATAACATCTTTGACTGGTATTATTTTATTAATTTTTATGAAAAGGAATAATAAATGGGACGATCAATATATATATATAACGACAACTAAATTAAAATTAATCATTTTGCCGTAAAACTTAGGCCAGGCACGGGAGGTACAAAACATTATATCTGAGTACGAATGTCAGGGTGTTCCCCTATCGTATTGTGCTAATCGCCAACCATTCGGTTTGAACACTAAAAAATTAGAACTCTCTGCTTTCCAACTAATCGGCAGAAACTATTTAAATGTGCTAGGTAGCAATGATCAGACACTTGTGGGATCATTATCGTAAAATAGTAAACTGCATGACCAAACTTAAAAAAAGATCTGGCGATGATTCACAAAACTTAAAAAATGAAAGTGTCAATGACACTGTAGCTCAACTTGGAAAGGGAATAATTTCATGTGTTACAGCCAATGGAGCAATTAGGAATGCGGAAAGTTGAAAAGTCTAAGTAATACTAGATTATCAAGAAGAAGAAATATATATAAAGTAAAAAAAAGATGGTTGCTGGTGGCTATGTTTTCCAATGAAATTCAAAAACATTTAATAGCTTCCATCCATTAATATGATTAATATGAAGTTTGGTGATGATCGGATGAGGGAAGTGGACTGTAGTGTTGCCTAAGGATTTAGTCATGCAAAGAGTAAAATCCAAGACAGCTGCCAGTGGATGTTTTATGGCCAAATGAGCCCTAATGACTTGTTCCCATCTACATGTCAATGTTAACATCTATGACACATTTCAAGATGATCCGACCAAAGGTATGACCTGTAGCCTGTGCCAAAGGATTTATCCATACAGAGTAAAATTCAAGATGGCTGCCAGCGGCCATGTTTTATGCCCGAATGACACCAAAATGACTCGTTCCCATCTACATGTCAATATTAACATCCATGACAAATTTCATAATGATCAGACCAAAGGTATGACGTGTGGCCTGTGTCATAGGATTTAGTCACACAAAGAGTAAAATCGAAGATGGCTGCCATGTTTTATGGCCGAATGACACCAAAATGACTCGTTCCCATCTATATGTCAATGTCAACAGCCAAATTTCATGATGATCCAACCAAATTTCATGATGATCCAACCAAAGGTACGACCTGTAGCCCATGCTAAAGGCTTTAGTCAGGCAAAGAGTAAAATCCAAGATGGCTGCTGGCAGCCATGTATTTTGGCCGAATGACCTCAAAATGACTCGTTCTCATCTATATGCCATTGTTAACATCCATGACAAATTTTATAATGATCCAACCATAGGTACATTATCATTATCACCATTATCATCATTATCATCGTCACCATCATCATAATCATCTTCATCATCGTCGTCATCAGCCTCATCATCATAGTCGCCACAACCACCACCATCATCATAAGCATCATCGTCATCATCATAATGATAATCAAAATCTTCATCATCGTCGCATTTGTCATCATCGTTGTCATCGCAATCATATATATCATCATAATCATCATCATCACCATCATTGTTATCATCACCATCAGACATCATCGCCATACTAATCATCTTCGCCATCACTGTCATTTTCTTCATCATCAACATCATCATCGGTATCGTTATCATATTCAGCAGCATCACCATCAACATCATCATCGCTATTCGAAACAGTATCATCATTACCACCACCACAGTTATCGTTATACTCCATATATATCACATCTTCAATATCGATCACCGTAATAGTCGTAAGCAGATACAGTTAAAAATTGCCGCTGTCAGTTAGTTAGTTCCTATCAATAACCTGTAGCCCGTGCTAATGGATTGAATTATGAAATCCAAGGTGGCCACTGGCCATGTTTTGTTTCCAAAATAACCCCATAATGACTCGTTTGGAGTCATTCCCGTCTAAATGTCGATGTCAACAGCTGTGACAAATTTCATAATGATCCGACCAAAGGTGCGACCTGTCTGTATTGTTGACGCCTCACACACACACGCACACACAGACAACAGATACCAAGCCATGGCAATAGCTCAAACTTTACAAAGTAAAGTTGAGCTAAAAAGAGTTTATTGACGAAAAAGGTCAAAATCAATAAAATGATGTTGGGCACAGTGTTTTAGATTGGGGTGGGCTGGTACCGGAAACACACATTTAATTCATTTTGGCCTGATCAATCATTCCCACTCGATAACCCCACAGGACATAATGAGCTGTTCCATGCTCTCAGTGGTTTAAAAATAGCACAGAATGATGCAATCATACTCGCAATATAATATTGGGCTGGATTTTGTCCCCGGTAGTAAAGGAATGTATATTTTGGCAAATGACATCAGGAAAGAAGTGACATAAGAATGAATAGTTTCTTTCAACTGAATGATAACTTTGGTGTAAAGAAACCAAGTAATTTCTTTGTATTCCGATAATGGTAAACCATAATGTACCCAGTAACAGGCCGGTATGACCTGTAACCCCGATAATACTGTCTTCAATGTTTACCGATTATGGAAAAAAAAATGACGGTAACGGTATTGAAAATCTTACCGATTATAATCGGTATACCGAAATACCACCCAGCACTATCCCCAGATGCTATGTACTACTGTACTAACTTTCTAATGCATTTAATGGCCAAATTATTATATAATTTATCGCACACAGCATATTACAATAGCCAGCATTGAATTTTGTGCATCTGGTCCATCTGTATTTTGTGCTAGTAAAACCACATACCAAATTTCATTCCATTCAGTTGAGACTATCTAAACTTATCATCCGGAAAACAAAGCGAATGGACGGATGGACGGCAAGACCAATAACATAATATGTCACGTTTTAAAAAAACGGGCATATAAAAATTAGCCTGGAACCCCGATTACATTTTGAAATACATGTTATATTTGATCTATTTACTAGGTTAGTTATAATAATTTTGTAACTGTCCGAGTGTTGGTATATCTAAGATATTGTCCTCTTCTTGAGTCGCATTGAACGTATACTCCTCCTGAATCAGGTTAAAGTTTCCAATATGCTTCTTTGTACTGGTGGCTGTAAAAGACTGGTTGCCATGGCAACTACTGACTGGACTTGAATCTGTGGCAGGATAGATATTCCAGTTTATCACTGGATAAGGTCTCCCATTGTTAGTTTGATTACCATAACGATGAGGTTGGTGTGGTGAATTGTTTCCTTGGTGTGGCTGGTCGACATAGTGACGATCTTGAAATTGTTTTTATGCTGCACAGGTATCTGCCACTAGCCGTCACTGTTAATAAGTCTGTCACCAGCATGGTTCTTATAAACAAACGGCTGAGGAGGAACACTTGGCTGGGAATTATTTAACTGTGGAGACTAAATAAACACAATTTTTCACAGGAGATGTCTGGTTACCTTAACGATAATCATGATGACGCGACGAAGCTATCCTCGTCATTTGAATCGAATCACTCGCCAGCCCATTTGTATGATGATGTGGCAAATCTATCCTCATTGACTGAATCGAATCACTAGCCATCATCCCATTCATAGGTATATCAGGAATATTAACACTATAATCTACTTTCAGCTGTAACGTCTTGTCTAATGGTAATGTCTCATTAGCATTGTTGTTGTTACTGTTTCACTTAGAAGTCCATGACGCTCCATATACCGGTTGGTTCCCATAGTCTGGTTATTCGTTGACATCCCGAATGTCGTCATGTACTCGCCTTATCGCTACCTAGAAATAAGATGAGTATGCGAGCTAATTCATAGTGTATTACTCCAAGGAAACTTTAAAGATGGTCTGTCTCTTCATATAACAAGTTGTATGTAGTTTCCTGGGTGTAAAATAATACATATGAATCGAAGACCCTTGTCAGGAAATTACTCCATCAATTAATATTGATTTTATTTTGAATTTTCTGGTATAAAGTATACATATAATCAATTTGGGACAATTTACGGCTCGCGCTCGTTATGAGTGTACCATGCGGGATACCAGGAGACAGGAGCGATTGCTTTCTCATCCGTAATTTTTAATTCATGGGGGCTAAAATTAGCACTCTTTGTCAAAATGTTTCTGATCTAATTGTTGATTCAATATTTTGAGCTATTTGAAGGTATATTTAGAACCTTTCCCATCTCAGTTAAAAGTAGAGTTGAAAAATTTGGACTGAATTGCAAATGTGTGATAATTCCATCATTTTATTTCAAGAATATTCAATCAAAATTAAACATTTTCACTCTTTATAACTACATATCTCTGTGGGATCCATGTGGGTTACTAACTAATTACCTCGTAGATGCATTATTAGAGTGCTCTTCTGTTCATGTTTCGCTTTTTTGTATATGGAGGAGCTCTGTAGCTTCATCACTTGAGTCAGGTCTTCGTCCTATAGATATTTCATCACCATGGCGTTTATCTCCATGGACGAGTCTGTGTCCCGAGTCGAGCATAATAGAGTTGTAATTGATGTTCGGAATTATGGTTGAATTCATCGATGGATGGTCGTACCTGTAAAATTAGGACAGAAATGTTAAACATGGGTCAGATATAGGTAATGTTTAACATGCTAACCATGGATCCTTTATAGGTAACAAGCAGATTAGCCCGCCACTGACGGGATTGGTCCCATGGCTTTGGTCGATCCATTATTTTTTGTTTTTCAAGGTAACCCCGTACAGGCACGCCGACAGCATGCTATCATTTGCGGGTACCCGTTTCAAGGTCATGTTGGGTGGACAAAATAACCCGACAAAAATATTCCCCGTCCCGAGTTGACCATACATAACAAATTTCACGTCGATGTCACCGCTGACGACCAAGATATCGCCCAAGGTCATTTGTGGGTACCCGTTTCAAGGTCAAGGTCACCTCAGGCGGACAAACTGACCTGACGAAAATCTCCCCCATCCCTTGGAAGCCCTAAGTACGAACTTTCGTCTCGATATCCCCAGTTTCCGAGACGGTCGATTGAGCCGTATTTATACTCGTGTATATAAACGCTCTTTAACAACGACACCGCAGATACGAACGCTCCTTAATCATTAACCCATCAATTCCAACGACTGTGGCAGGGCGAAGAGTGAAGGAGTGCTCGGACGTTCTCAGAAGCGCTGCGATGGCACTTCTCGTGGCTTTTTACTTTTTAGATAGCAAGCTTGAGCTCAATCGGTCGAGCCGTTTTCAAGTCTATAAAGGAGAAGTCTCAAAATATATAGTAGATGGGTAATGATAAGGCCAATAAAAAAGACACTATGTTTCCGCACATCAACAATTCAATTCAATTTATTTTGCTCATCATCATGTAGATATACAGAGAACAATATCATGTGTGTATAAATAAATATGATATATTGTGTGCGCATGCGTGCAGAAAACCCATGATGGAATATGGTAAAATTTGTCAGTGGAAGCCTCAGGAGAGCCTAAATAGCGGCAGAACCCTTCTAATGACAGATTTATGGTTCGTCTTCCTTTTCCTGAGTTGAAGAGTTCTCTCAATTATAGTGTTTGGATTTTGGTAGAAATATGATGGGTTATATTTCTGTCGGAGATCATGTCAAACTGGACATTTCTGTATGACATGAAATTCATCGCCCAGTTCTGATAGACATAAAGTACATTTTCTGTCAGAGTAGTCTATTTTGTTCCAGGATCCAGTTTCAATTGGGAGGTGGTGGTTTCTTGTTCCGATTCGCAGAATACTCTAAACAAGTTTATTATCTACACTACTAAGGTACTTTTCTTTGCCGAAATCTTGTTTGATTATTCTGTAGAAGGCATATTTACTAGATGTCGAGGTACTGCCCCTCCATTCTTGGATATAGATATCTTCTAGTTTTTGTTTAATAGAGGCATTAAAGCTATTGAGGCTATGAATATATTGGTCATTCCATATATATCCCATACCTAATCTATTCAGGGTTTCTTTTATATCAATTATCCATGGTTTGTTGCAAATATTTCTGGAATGTCTAGTATATAAAACATAGTATTATCTATCCCTTAACTAACACTATTTCTGATTGGGCAAAAGCCGCCACATGATAATCCGGGAAAAGTCATAATGGACTCCCGAATGTCATATTGGACTCCCAAGTGTGAAATATGACTTTTTTATCGGGACTCAATGACGTCGCGAATTAACTATTGCAAAATGAATCGGTGAAATTGTGATGCGCGCGCAACACTGGTGGATTTAGCAGACGTTTCACTTCCAAATTGAATTTTTTTTTCATGTCCATGAAATTAACTCCCGAAACCATATATGAAATAACAGATTGCTTTATATCTGTTATATACCAGAAGTGTACCTGATGAGCTGCTGTGGCCAAACATTTTTTTATAGGACCAACTTTCGGTACAAAAATATGATTTCGGAACGGACTTAGTAAACATTTTCCAAACAATTGATTCCTTCTGTGTTATCAAGCTAGTACGATAAGTCAAAAAATAAACACTAAAAAAATAAACACTCAAATACAGTAAATATGACATGTTTACATAGTTCCACATGTCAACACCACTTTAGAAACAGGACCCGTTAACCAACAAACCATTTAACGTATGGATGTTGATTGTATACCTGTATGTGGGATGGCCCACGCTTTTGTCTGCTATCACGATAACAAATTGTATGCATGGGAACTTTGAACACAATTCCAACCGATGTATACCATATATATACATACCTGTTATATACTCTACGTAAAGAGCATTCACCATGTCATATGTATAGGTTTGTAATTGAATTACTTACTAACAACAGCCCTATTTATCAATTATCATGACAAGTTTAAGATGGACATGTTGTCGTGTGATGTGTGGATGCTTGCTGCATGTCTGGCCTTTGACCCGGGGCTGCTGTGTTGCATGAGGATTTGTTTATTTATTATTTATTTTAATACGGACTTATGGTTGCCGATAATCAAACAACGGGACCTCCCTTGATCAAGTAAACGAAATAACCTGTCACGATAGTGTGGATAATTCGATAATTTAAAATTTTCAGTGTTGGTATCTTTTAATAAGTATATAAATATTATGGTTTACATATTTATACAAAGACGGGGGCTCCGGACCCCAGAGTGTCAAGCATATAAACACGTGCGTGTGCATGTATTTGGATAGCGTTGGTTGTTATAAATATTGCGGACTCCAACGGTCCAGCTCCAGCCGCGCATACAATCAACTCCTTGACACATAAAAGTCGCTAATACATATTTAATATAATGTCGGATAACGTTTTGTGGCCGACATTCCGTGTCTGCCGTTTGTTCAGTCCGCCCGTCCGTCCGTGTTCGTCTGTTTTCCGCAAGAGATTTTTATGTCTCACCTGGATGCCATAATTTGTGTATACCGATATTTAATATGTAAAATTCGCATATATGATAGCGCGGAAATATTTAAAATGTAGGAATTTATACGCGCGATGCGATCTCGTTGGATTCAGATACCACCCGATAACAACAAGGGCATAGTTATAAACTAGACTTTTCCATCACTTATTAACTATAAATTCTATAAACTAGTCTACCTGTTACTACTTTGAGGAACTTTACTACCTGTTACTACTTTGAGGAACGTTACTACCTGTTATTATTTTTAACAAGCACACTGCCTATATGGCATTATTAATATGTATAGACTTTAACACATTTATTAATATAATATACAAACAATTTATTATCTTATGTTAGTATCACATCCTAGTGTTGAGTTTCGGGGTTGCTTTGGACTATATACAACCCCACTACATATATGTTATTTAATATTATAAATATATATATAATTACATTACTTGGTGGCTGACAAAACTTTGTGTCATAGATACACCGCAAACTGATTTATGTTGGGTACCAGATAAGAAATTAAGGTTTATGGCCATGCGCCTTGCTGGTTGAAGCACCGGGGCCGCCTCCGTAGTAATATTGGATACCGGGGTCCCCTCCATAAGATTGTATACGACTTACTAATTATATCACCCGGGTCCTTCCATGAGAATACCATGCACCTTACCGGTTGAGGCACCGGGATCCAACCCGTAAGAGGGTCCTACACGTTGATGACTGGGACATCGGGGTTTCCGCGTGGGAGTTCGTGCACCTTGCTGACTGGGTCATCGAGGTCCCCTCCATTTAGTACCATGTGCCTTACTTACTGAGTCATCGGGACGGGAACTTAAAATATTGCCAAGCATAGTGTTGTGTAGAGGAGACATTGCAACATATAGCCCGTGTATTATGTGTCCAGCAGTATTGCGTGAACGATTCTTTTGACAAATATGTTTTAAGCCGTTTTTTGCTCATATCCTCATTTGACTTTTCCAAAAGGCCTCTGGTCTACCTGCCGGCATCTCACTTTGACTTGTTTTTGTCATTCTGGTGTGTCAGGTTTGGTGTTCACTACGTCTGGACAACGTGTTACCTGGGCAGACACCCACTTAGCAAATATTGCTTACACATAAAACAATTATACATGGGTTGTTGCAAATATTTCTGGAATGTCTAGTATATAAAACATATTATTATCTATCCCTTAACTAACACTATTTCTGATTGGGCAAAAGCCGCCACGTGATAATCCGGGAAAAGTCATAATGGACTCCCGAATGTCATATTGGACTCCCAAGTGTGCAATATGACTTTTTTATCGGGACTCAATGACTTCGCGAATTAACTATTGCAAAATGAATCGGTGAAATTGTGATGCGCGCGCAACACTGGTGGATTTAGCAGACGTTTCACTTCCACATTGAAATTTTTTTTCATGTCCTTGTTTACTGTTCCAAATCATGCTTTCTGATGATCAAATACAAGCTTTTATAGAGAATTAAGTGCCGACAAATACCAAAAATAACCACTAAAGTTTCATTCCCAAAATTTTGATAAACATACAGATGGATAATAAAAATGTCGGTAACAATGTTGGGTACAGTGTGGGTTTTTCTTGTACTCGTCCAGGTTGTGGTGAAAAGTCATATTGGACTCGACACTGCATGTCTCATCCAATATGACTTTTCACCACAACCTGGACTTGTACAAGAAAAACACATACACAACATTGTATAATAACTTCATAATATAAAATTAAAGGTAGACATTCCATTGTTATATAGTAACCTGCCCCAATATGAGAGCGTGTGAGTCTTAATTTTGACTGTTATTGGAAAAATACCAGTTTCACCATAAAGAAATGGTGTCGGTGTCATAGATTTAATGCCTAGCATGAATTTTAAAACCAAATTTCAAAACATTATCGGTATGATGGATTTCTCATAGATTCTATTATAGTCGACACGCTTAAATTATTAGCCCTCATTTTATTGTGAAGTGCGAACATAGCACTTTTCGCTTTGAGACAGCATTTGCATCTCAGCAGAGTCCCCCCTGACTGACTGAAGGCATACTCTGAGATTTGAAACAGACACATGATTCATCTTGAAATAAGATTTGAAGTACCATTACAAACCTTGAGAAAAGCGTCCACAGAACATTCTCAGACAATCCATCTCCAGTGCACAAAACTCAGAGATTCCCCAGCACTTTTCTTCAACGACATTGTTATAACCACCCTCCTACACACTACAGAATGACTGAAGATCATAGTCATCAATTTCAAGAGTTAATGATAAAACACACGTGATTGTCGTTTGAAAGTGTGTAGTATGACAAGGTCAGATACCACTCTTGTCACACCTTCTTACATACTCAAAACAAACGGCAGCTTTTGATCCCTGATCAGACACATATTACGTAAATAGCCGAGATAGGTTGATTTGTGAATGTTATTGTCTTGAATGTTTTGTGACAATGTTAGATATAATATACTGTCACTTTAACCAGATTAACTGGTTCAGTGCTGAAAGCCCATATTTGGACCCTATGTAAGAGTGCTGGAAGCCCAGATATGGGCTTTGGCAATTACACTGTGTTGTTTAGTCTACTCTCGTTTAGTTTAATCATATAAATAGCGTTTGTCAGGTAATATTTAAGAAATATTGTCAAATATATAATTAAATTGTGACATTGTGAAGTTTGAATGGATGCCGACCAATAAAATTGTCAGAAAAGGTACTTCTATCGTGAAAAGTTTGAGAAAATTTACAAATGTTTTGCCCAAAGGCGGCCGACAATGAAGCTCATAACCATAACCTAATCAGACATCCAGGCTCATATCCATAACCTACTTTGACAAACAGACAACCAGGCTCATAACCATAGCCAAATGAGACATTCAGGCCCATAACCATAGCCTAATGAGACATCCAGACTCATAACCATAGCCTAATGAGACATCCAGAACCCATAACCATAGTCTAATGAAACATCCAGGCTCATAACCATAGCCTAATGGCTAATGAGACATACTAGTATAGGCCCATAGCCATAGCCTAATGAGACATCCAGACTCATAGCGATAGCCTAATGAGACATCCAGGATGATAACCATAGCCTAGTGAGACATCCAGGCTCATAACATAATCACAAATGTATATATATGGGGGTCATATTTGAGAAAAGAGTGCAAATTACCTACTCCGAGCATAAAATTCAATGATTTTCTGTTTATTGAAATAAATATACGCATTTTATTATGTGTATGTAGGATATTTAGCAGCGAACCAGTTAAGTTGTAGAACAGACACTGTGCATGCATGTGAAAAAATTAAAATGCTTTGATGTTGACTGCATTTGCTACTGTTTCGTTTATTTACCGAAGTTTCTCCTCCCTTCATATTCATTATATCTTATTCTGAGAATACTATCCTCAAAATTAAGTCTCATATTCGAATCTCGTATATTGATGAGGTACGTTTGAATTTTTTATTAGTAAACAACGAGACGATACTACGCTTACATGCTAATATGGAATGAGAATGCTGTAGTACATGAACGTGTTATGCAGACATTCCCAACATGCCCTGATGATATCACTGATAAATAATTTTTTTATAAGAAATCAAGTGACACTGAGGCCAGATGCTGGCAGCCTGTTTATATAAACAAGCGTGTACAGCTATGCTCTAATTAATCAGCCCTCCTTAACAAGGTTGACCACAGGTGTTACCTCAGTACTCAACTGCATTCATGCAATCAACTGCAGTCATATTCATGGACGAATGAGGAACCACCTCGTGTTCGCTGTTAGACCATTTACATCAGTGGTAGAATACTAGAGACAAGGGGAACGATAGAATTCTCCCGATTTACAATCATTTCGAAATCTGACAAATTTAGCCTATTTATCCGAACAATGGCATGGATGTTGCCACGGGTGTGTCTGCCAAAGATTCCACTTTCAATTAATAACATAAACGCCCCATAATTCCATTTCTATCCATAGCATTTAATAAAATTTTTACCACTGAATATTGTCTCCCAAGAATTCAAATATCCATGTTGTTTCTGCTCAAACAATGTTGCCATCCTATTTTTTCGAAAATCTATCCAACTTTTTACAAATCGATAAACAATCAACTAAAACATCTAGTGCTCAATGCTGACTTGTCGGTTGATAATTTATCTATGTATAACGATCAACTAAAACATCTAGTGCTCAATGCTGACTTGTCGGTTGATAATTAATCTATGCATAACAATCAACTAAAACATCTAGTGCTCAATGCTGACTTGTCGGTTGATAATTAATCTATGCATAACAATCAACAATAACATCTAGCGCTCAATGCTGACTTGTCGGTTGATAATTAATCTATGCATAACAATCAACTAAAACATATAGTGCTCAATGCTGACTTGTCGGCTGATAATTTATCTATGTATAACAATCAACAATAACATCTAGCGCTCAATGCTGACTTGTCGGTTGATAATTTATCTATGTATAACAATCAACAATAACATCTAGCGCTCAATGCTGACTTGTCGGTTGATAATTTATCTATGCATAACAATCAACAATAACATCTAGCGCTCAATGCTGACTTGTCGGTTGATAATTAATCTATGCATAACAATCAACTAAAACATATAGTGCTCAATGCTGACTTGTCGGCTGATAATTTATCTATGCATAACGATCAACAATAACATCTAGTGCTCAATGCTGACTTGTCCGCTGATAATTAATCTATGCATAACGATCAACAGTACATCTAGTGCTCAATGCTGACTTGTCGGTTGATAATTTATCTATGCATAACGATCAACTAAAACATCTAGCGCTCAATGCTGACTTGTCGGCTGATAATTTATCTATGCATAACAATCAACTAAAACATCTAGTGCTCAATGCTGACTTGTCCGCTGATAATTAATCTATGCATAACGATCAACAGTACATCTAGTGCTCAATGCTGACTTGTCGGTTGATAATTTATCTATGCATAACGATCAACTAAAACATCTAGTGCTCAATGCTGACTTGTCGGCTGATAATTTATCTATGCATAACAATCAACTAAAACATCTAGTGCTCAATGCTGACTTGTCGGCTGATAATTTATCTATGCATAACAATCAACTAAAACATCTAGTGCTCAATGCTGACTTGTCGGTTGATAATGTATCTATGTATAACGATCAACAATACATCTAGTGCTCAATGCTGACTTGTCGGTTGATAATTAATCTATGTATAACGATCAACAGTACATCTAGTGCTCAATGCTGACTTATCGGTTGATAATTAATCTATGCATAACGATCAACAGTACATCTAGTGCTCAATGCTGACTTGTCGGTTGATAATTTATCTATGCATAACGATCAACAAAAACATCTAGTGCTCAATGCTGACTTGTCCGCTGATAATTAATCTATGCATAACGATCAACAATAACATCTAGTGCTCAATGCTGACTTGTCGGTTGATAATTAATCTATGCATAACGATCAACTAAAACATCTAGTGCTCAATGCTGACTTGTCGGTTGATAATTTATCTATGTATAACGATCAACTAAAACATCTAGCGCTCAATGCTGACTTGTCGGTTGATAATTAATCTATGCATAACGATCAACTAAAACATCTAGTGCTCAATGCTGACTTGTCGGTTGATAATTTATCTATGTATAACGATCAACTAAAACATCTAGTGCTCAATGCTGACTTGTCGGCTGATAATTTATCTATGTATAACGATCAACTAAAACATCTAGTGCTCAATGCTGACTTGTCGGCTGATAATTTATCTATGTATAACGATCAACTAAAACATCTAGTGCTCAATGCTGACTTGTCGGCTGATAATTTATCTATGTATAACGATCAACTAAAACATCTAGTGCTCAATGCTGACTTGTCGGCTGATAATTAATCTATGCATAACGATCAACAATAACATCTAGTGCTCAATGCTGACTTGTCGGTTGATAATTTATCTATGTATAACGATCAACTAAATCATCTAGTGCTCAATGCTGACTTGTCGGCTGATAATTTATCTATGTATAACGATCAACCAAAACATCTAGCGCTCAATGCTGACTTGTCGGTTGATCATTTATCTATGTATAACGATCAACTAAAACATCTAGTGCTCAATGCTGACTTGTCGGCTGATAATTTATCTATGTATAACGATCAACTAAAACATCTAGTGCTCAATGCTGACTTGTCGGTTGATAATTTATCTATGTATAACGATCAACTAAAACATCTAGTGCTCAATGCTGACTTGTCGGCTGATAATTTATCTATGTATAACGATCAACTAAAACATCTAGTGCTCAATGCTGACTTGTCGGCTGATAATTTATCTATGTATAACGATCAACAATAACATCTAGTGCTCAATGCTGACTTGTCGGCTGATAATTTATCTATGTATAACGATCAACTAAAACATCTAGTGCTCAATGCTGACTTGTCGGTTGATAATTTATCTATGTATAACGATCAACTAAAACATCTAGTGCTCAATGCTGACTTGTCGGCTGATAATTTATCTATGTATAACGATCAACTAAAACATCTAGTGCTCAATGCTGACTTGTCGGCTGATAATTTATCTATGTATAACGATCAACTAAAACATCTAGTGCTCATTGCTGACTTGTCGGCTGATAATTAATCTATGCATAACGATCAACTAAAACATCTAGTGCTCAATGCTGACTTGTCGGCTGATAATTTATCTATGTATAACGATCAACTAAAACATCTAGTGCTCAATGCTGACTTGTCGGCTGATAATTTATCTATGTATAACGATCAACTAAAACATCTAGTGCTCAATGCTGACTTGTCGGCTGATAATTTATCTATGTATAACGATCAACTAAAACATCTAGTGCTCAATGCTGACTTGTCGGCTGATAATTTATCTATGTATAACGATCAACTAAAACATCTAGCGCTCAATGCTGACTTGTCGGCTGATAATTAATCTATGCATAACGATCAACTAAAACATCTAGTGCTCAATGCTGACTTGTCGGTTGATAATTTATCTATGTATAACGATCAAATAAAACATCTAGTGCTCAATGCTGACTTGTCGGCTGATAATTTATCTATGTATAACGATCAACTAAAACATCTAGTGCTCATTGCTGACTTGTGTTGGCTGATAATTTATCTATGTATAACGATCAACTAAAACATCTAGTGCTCAATGCTGACTTGACGGCTGATAATTTATCTATGTATAACGATCAACTAAAACATCTAGTGCTCAATGCTGACTTGTCGGCTGATAATTTATCTATGTATAACGATCAACTAAAACATCTAGTGCTCAATGCTGACTTGTCGGCTGATAATTTATCTATGTATAACGATCAAATAAAACATCTAGTGCTCAATGCTGACTTGTCGGTTGATAATTTATCTATGTATAACGATCAACTAAAACATCTAGTGCTCAATGCTGACTTGTCGGCTGATAATTTATCTATGCATAACGATCAACTAAAACATCTAGTGCTCAATGCTGACTTGTCGGTTGATAATTTATCTATGTATAACGATCAACTAAAACATCTAGTGCTCAATGCTGACTTGTCGGCTGATAATTTATCTATGTAGAACGATCAACTAAAACATCTAGTGCTCAATGCTGACTTGTCGGCTGATCATTTATCTATGTATAACGATCAATTAAAACATCTAGTGCTCAATGCTGACTTGTCGGTTGATAATTTATCTATGTATAACGATCAACTAAAACATCTAGTGCTCAATGCTGACTTGTCGGCTGATAATTTAT
This sequence comes from Siphonodentalium dalli, assembly GCA_032622095.1. Taxonomy (NCBI): domain Eukaryota; kingdom Metazoa; phylum Mollusca; class Scaphopoda; order Gadilida; family Siphonodentaliidae; genus Siphonodentalium; species Siphonodentalium dalli. The sequence continues at coordinate 6,030,423 of CP136063.1, read as the reverse complement.
CTATGTATAACGATCAATTAAAACATCTAGTGCTCAATGCTGACTTGTCGGTTGATAATTTATCTATGTATAACGATCAACTAAAACATCTAGTGCTCAATGCTGACTTGTCGGCTGATAATTTATCTATGTATAACGATCAACAAAAACATCTAGTGCTCAATGCTGACTTGTCGGCTGATAATTTATCTATGTATAACGATCAACAAAAACATCTAGTGCTCAATGCTGACTTGTCGGCTGATAATTTATCTATGTATAACGATCAACAAAAACATCTAGTGCTCAATGCTGACTTGTCGGTTGATAATTTATCTATGTATAACGATCAACAAAAACATCTAGTGCTCAATGCTGACTTGTCGGTTGATAATTTATCTATGCATAACGATCAACAATAACATCTAGTGCTCAATGCTGACTTGTCGGCTGATAATTTATCTATGCATAACGATCAAATAAAACATCTAGTGCTCAATGCTGATTTGTCGGTTGATAATTTATCTATGTATAATGATCAACTAAAACATCTAGCGCTCAATGCTGACTTGTGGGCTGATAATTTATCTATGTATAACGATCAACAAAAACATCTAGTGCTCAATGCTGACTTGTCGGTTGATAATATATCTATGTATAACGATCAACTAAAACATCTAGTGCTCAATGCTGACTTGTCGGCTGATAATTTATCTATGTATAACGATCAACTAAAACATCTAGTGCTCAATGCTGACTTGTCGGCTGATAATTTATCTAAGTATAACGATCAACTAAAACATCTAGCGCTCAATGCTGAATTGTCGGTTGATAATTTATCTATGCATAACGATCAACTAAAACATCTAGTGCTCAATGCTGAGTTGTCGGCTGATAATTGATCTATGCATAACGATCAACAAAAACATCTAGTGCTCAATGCTGACTTGTCGGTTGATAATTTATCTATGTATAACGATCAACTAAAACATCTAGTGCTCAATGCTGACTTGTCGGCTGATAATTTATCTATGCATAACGATCAACTAAAACATCTAGTGCTCAATGCTGACTTGTCGGTTGATAATTTATCTATGTATAACGATCAACTAAAACATCTAGCGCTCAATGCTGACTTGTCGGCTGATAATTTATCTATGTATAACGAACAACTAAAACTTCTAGTGCTCAATGCTGACTTGTCGGCTGATAATTTATCTATGTATAACGATCAACTAAAACATCTAGTGCTCAATGCTGACTTGTCGGCTGATAATTTATCTATGTATAACGAACAACTAAAACATCTAGTGCTCAATGCTGACTTGTCGGCTGATAATTTATCTATGTATAACGATCAACAATACATCTAGTGCTCAATGCTGACTTGTCGGCTGATAATTTATCTATGTATAACGATCAACAATACATCTAGTGCTCAATGCTGACTTGTCGGTTGATAATTTATCTATGCATAACGATCAACTAAAACATCTAGCGCTCAATGCTGACTTGTCGGCTGATAATTTATCTATGTATAACGAACAACTAAAACATCTAGTGCTCAATGCTGACTTGTCGGCTGATAATTTATCTATGTATAACGATCAACAATACATCTAGTGCTCAATGCTGACTTGACGGCTGATAATTTATCTATGTATAACGATCAACTAAAACATCTAGTGCTCAATGCTGACTTGTCGGCTGATAATTTATCTATGTATAACGATCAACTAAAACATCTAGTGCTCAATGCTGACTTGTCGGTTGATAATATATCTATGTATAACGATCAACTAAAACATCTAGTGCTCAATGCTGACTTGTCGGCTGATAATTTATCTATGTATAACGATCAACTAAAACATCTAGTGCTCAATGCTGACTTGTCGGTTGATAATTTATCTATGTATAACAATCATCAGTACATCTAGTGCTCAATGCTGACTTGTCAGCTGATAATTTATCTATGTATAACGATCAACTATACATCTAGCGCTCAATGGTGACTTGTCGGTTGATAATTTATCTATGCATAACGATCAACTAAAACATCTAGCGCTCAATGCTGACTTGTCGGTTGATAATTTATCTATGTATAACGATCAACTAAAACATCTAGTGCTCAATGCTGACTTGTCGGTTGATAATTAATCTATGTATAACGATCAACTAAACCATATAGCGCTCAATGCTGACTTGTCGGTTGATAATTTATCTATGCATAACGATCAACTAAAACATCTAGTGCTCAATGCTGACTTGTCAGTTGATAATTTATCTATGTATAACGATCAACTAAAACATCTAGTGCTCAATGCTGACTTGTCACCTGATAATTTATCTATGTATAACGATCGACTAAAACATCTAGTGCTCAATGCTGACTTGTCGGCTGATAATTTATCTATGCATAACGATCAACTATAACATCTAGTGCTCAATGCTGACTTGTCGGCTGATAATTTATCTATGTATAACGATCAACAGTACATCTAGTGCTCAATGCTGACTTTGCGGCTGATAATTTATCTATGCATAACAATCAACTAGAACATCTAGTGCTCAATGCTGACTTGTCGGCTGATAATTTATCTATGTATAACGATCAACAGTACATCTAGTGCTGAATGCTGACTTGTTGGCTGATAATTTATCTATGTATAACGATCAACTAAAACATCTAGTGCTCAATGCTGACTTGTCGGCTGATAATTTATCTATGTATAACGATCAACAGTACATCTAGTGCTCAATGCTGACTTTGCGGCTGATAATTTATCTATGCATAACGATCAACTAAAACATCTAGTGCTCAATGCTGACTTGTCGGTTGATAATTTATCTATGTATAACGATCAACAGTACATCTAGTGCTCAATGCTGACTTGTCGGCTGATAATTTATCTATGCATAACGATCAACTAAAACATCTAGTGCTCAATGCTGACTTGTCGGTTGATAATTTATCTATGTATAACGATCAACTAAAACATCTAGTGCTCAATGCTGACTTGTCGGTTGATAATTTATCTATGTATAGCGATCAACTAAAACATCTAGCGCTCAATGCTGACTTGTCGGCTGATAATTTATCTATGCATAACGATCAACTAAAACATCTAGTGCTCAATGCTGACTTGTCAGCTGATAATTTATCTATGCATAACGATCAACAAAAACATCTAGTGCTCAATGCTGACTTGTCAGCTGATAATTTATCTATGTATAACAATCAACTAAAACATCTAGCGCTCAATGCTGACTTGTCAGCTGATAATTTATCTATGTATAACAATCAACTAAAACATCTAGTGCTCAATGCTGACTTGTCAGCTGATAATTTATCTATGTATAACAATCAACTAAAACATCTAGTGCTCAATGCTGACTTGTCGGTTGATAATTTATCTATGTATAACGATCAACTAAAACATCTAGTGCTCAATGCTGACTTGTCGGTTGATAATTTATCTATGAATAACGATCAACAATACATCTAGTGCTCAATGCTGACTTGTCGGTTGATAATTTATCTATGTATAACGATCAACTAAAAAATCTAGTGCTCAATGCTGACTTGTCGGCTGATAATTTATCTATGTATAACGATCAACTAAAACATCTAGTGCTCAATGCTGACTTGTCGGTTGATAATTTATCTATGTATAACGATCAACTAAAACATCTAGTGCTCAATGCTGACTTGTCGGTTGATAATTTATCTATGTATAACGATCAACTAAAACATCTAGCGCTCAATGCTGACTTGTCGGCTGATAATTTATCTATGTATAACGATCAACTAAAACATCTAGTGCTCAATGCTGACTTGTCGGCTGATAATTTATCTATGCATAACAATCAACTAAAACATCTAGTGCTCAATGCTGACTTGTCGGTTGATAATTTATCTATGCATAACGATCAACTAAAACATCTAGTGCTCAATGCTGACTTGTCCGTTGATAATATATCTATGTATAACGATCAACTAAAACATCTAGTGCTCAATGCTGACTTGTCGGCTGATAATTTATCTATGCATAACAATCAACTAAAACATCTAGTGCTCAATGCTGACTTGTCGGTTGATAATATATCTATGTATAACGATCAACTAAAACATCTAGTGCTCAATGCTGACTTGTCGGCTGATAATTTATCTATGCATAACAATCAACTAAAACATCTAGTGCTCAATGCTGACTTGTCGGTTGATAATTTATCTATGTATAACGATCAACTAAAACATCTAGTTCTCAATGCTGACTTGTCGGTTGATAATTTATCTATGTATAACGATCAACTAAAACATCTAGTGCTCAATGCTGACTTGTCGGCTGATAATTTATCTATGTATAACGATCAACTAAAACATCTAGTGCTCATTGCTGACTTGTCGGCTGATAATTTATCTATGTATAACGATCAACTAAAACATCTAGTGCTCAATGCTGACTTGTCGGTTGATAATTTATCTATGCATAACAATCAACTAAAACATCTAGTGCTCAATGCTGACTTGTCGGTTGATAATATATCTATGCATAACGATCAACAATACATCTAGTGCTCAATGCTGACTTGTCGGTTGATAATTTATCTATGTATAACGATCAACTAAAACATCTAGTGCTCAATGCTGACTTGTCGGCTGATGATAATTTATCTATGTATAACAATCAACTAAAACATCTAGCGCTCAATGCTGACTTGTCAGCTGATAATTTATCTATGTATAACAATCAACTAAAACATCTAGCGCTCAATGCTGACTTGTCGGTTGATAATTTATCTATGCATAACGATCAAATAAAACATCTAGCGCTCAATGCTGACTTGTCGGCTGATAATTTATCTATGAATAACGATCAACTAAAACATCTAGTGCTCAATGCTGACTTGTCGGCTGATAATTTATCTATGCATAACGATCAACTAAAACATCTAGTGCTCAATGCTGACTTGTCGGCTGATAATTTATCTATGCATAACGATCAACTAAAACATCTAGTGCTCAATGCTGACTTGTCGGCTGATAATTTATCTATGCATAACGATCAACTAAAACATCTAGTGCTCAATGCTGACTTGTCGGCTGATAATTTATCTATGCATAACGATCAAATAAAACATCTAGCGCTCAATGCTGACTTGTCAGCTGATAATTTATCTATGTATAACAATCAACTAAAACATCTAGCGCTCAATGCTGACTTGTCGGTTGATAATTTATCTATGTATAACGATCAACTAAAACATCTAGTGCTCAATGCTGACTTGTCGGCTGATAATTTATCTATGCATAACGATCAACTAAAACATCTAGTGCTCAATGCTGACTTGTCCGCTGATAATTTATCTATGTATAACAATCAACTAAAACATCTAGTGCTCAATGCTGACTTGTCGGTTGATAATTTATCTATGCATAACGATCAACTAAAACATCTAGCGCTCAATGCTGACTTGTCGGTTGATAATTTATCTATGTATAACGATCAACTAAAACATCTAGTGCTCAATGCTGACTTGTCGGTTGATAATTAATCTATGTATAACGATCAACTAAACCATATAGCGCTCAATGCTGACTTGTCGGTTGATAATTTATCTATGCATAACGATCAACTAAAACATCTAGTGCTCAATGCTGACTTGTCAGTTGATAATTTATCTATGTATAACGATCAACTAAAACATCTAGTGCTCAATGCTGACTTGTCACCTGATAATTTATCTATGTATAACGATCGACTAAAACATCTAGTGCTCAATGCTGACTTGTCGGCTGATAATTTATCTATGCATAACGATCAACTATAACATCTAGTGCTCAATGCTGACTTGTCGGCTGATAATTTATCTATGTATAACGATCAACAGTACATCTAGTGCTCAATGCTGACTTTGCGGCTGATAATTTATCTATGCATAACAATCAACTAGAACATCTAGTGCTCAATGCTGACTTGTCGGCTGATAATTTATCTATGTATAACGATCAACAGTACATCTAGTGCTCAATGCTGACTTGTTGGCTGATAATTTATCTATGTATAACGATCAACTAAAACATCTAGTGCTCAATGCTGACTTGTCGGCTGATAATTTATCTATGTATAACGATCAACAGTACATCTAGTGCTCAATGCTGACTTTGCGGCTGATAATTTATCTATGCATAACGATCAACTAAAACATCTAGTGCTCAATGCTGACTTGTCGGTTGATAATTTATCTATGTATAACGATCAACAGTACATCTAGTGCTCAATGCTGACTTGTCGGCTGATAATTTATCTATGCATAACGATCAACTAAAACATCTAGTGCTCAATGCTGACTTGTCGGTTGATAATTTATCTATGTATAACGATCAACTAAAACATCTAGTGCTCAATGCTGACTTGTCGGTTGATAATTTATCTATGTATAGCGATCAACTAAAACATCTAGCGCTCAATGCTGACTTGTCGGCTGATAATTTATCTATGCATAACGATCAACTAAAACATCTAGTGCTCAATGCTGACTTGTCAGCTGATAATTTATCTATGCATAACGATCAACAAAAACATCTAGTGCTCAATGCTGACTTGTCAGCTGATAATTTATCTATGTATAACAATCAACTAAAACATCTAGCGCTCAATGCTGACTTGTCAGCTGATAATTTATCTATGTATAACAATCAACTAAAACATCTAGTGCTCAATGCTGACTTGTCAGCTGATAATTTATCTATGTATAACAATCAACTAAAACATCTAGTGCTCAATGCTGACTTGTCGGTTGATAATTTATCTATGTATAACGATCAACTAAAACATCTAGTGCTCAATGCTGACTTGTCGGTTGATAATTTATCTATGAATAACGATCAACAATACATCTAGTGCTCAATGCTGACTTGTCGGTTGATAATTTATCTATGTATAACGATCAACTAAAAAATCTAGTGCTCAATGCTGACTTGTCGGCTGATAATTTATCTATGTATAACGATCAACTAAAACATCTAGTGCTCAATGCTGACTTGTCGGTTGATAATTTATCTATGTATAACGATCAACTAAAACATCTAGTGCTCAATGCTGACTTGTCGGTTGATAATTTATCTATGTATAACGATCAACTAAAACATCTAGCGCTCAATGCTGACTTGTCGGCTGATAATTTATCTATGTATAACGATCAACTAAAACATCTAGTGCTCAATGCTGACTTGTCGGCTGATAATTTATCTATGCATAACAATCAACTAAAACATCTAGTGCTCAATGCTGACTTGTCGGTTGATAATTTATCTATGCATAACGATCAACTAAAACATCTAGTGCTCAATGCTGACTTGTCCGTTGATAATATATCTATGTATAACGATCAACTAAAACATCTAGTGCTCAATGCTGACTTGTCGGCTGATAATTTATCTATGCATAACAATCAACTAAAACATCTAGTGCTCAATGCTGACTTGTCGGTTGATAATATATCTATGTATAACGATCAACTAAAACATCTAGTGCTCAATGCTGACTTGTCGGCTGATAATTTATCTATGCATAACAATCAACTAAAACATCTAGTGCTCAATGCTGACTTGTCGGTTGATAATTTATCTATGTATAACGATCAACTAAAACATCTAGTTCTCAATGCTGACTTGTCGGTTGATAATTTATCTATGTATAACGATCAACTAAAACATCTAGTGCTCAATGCTGACTTGTCGGCTGATAATTTATCTATGTATAACGATCAACTAAAACATCTAGTGCTCATTGCTGACTTGTCGGCTGATAATTTATCTATGTATAACGATCAACTAAAACATCTAGTGCTCAATGCTGACTTGTCGGTTGATAATTTATCTATGCATAACAATCAACTAAAACATCTAGTGCTCAATGCTGACTTGTCGGTTGATAATATATCTATGCATAACGATCAACAATACATCTAGTGCTCAATGCTGACTTGTCGGTTGATAATTTATCTATGTATAACGATCAACTAAAACATCTAGTGCTCAATGCTGACTTGTCGGCTGATGATAATTTATCTATGTATAACAATCAACTAAAACATCTAGCGCTCAATGCTGACTTGTCAGCTGATAATTTATCTATGTATAACAATCAACTAAAACATCTAGCGCTCAATGCTGACTTGTCGGTTGATAATTTATCTATGCATAACGATCAAATAAAACATCTAGCGCTCAATGCTGACTTGTCGGCTGATAATTTATCTATGAATAACGATCAACTAAAACATCTAGTGCTCAATGCTGACTTGTCGGCTGATAATTTATCTATGCATAACGATCAACTAAAACATCTAGTGCTCAATGCTGACTTGTCGGCTGATAATTTATCTATGCATAACGATCAACTAAAACATCTAGTGCTCAATGCTGACTTGTCGGCTGATAATTTATCTATGCATAACGATCAACTAAAACATCTAGTGCTCAATGCTGACTTGTCGGCTGATAATTTATCTATGCATAACGATCAAATAAAACATCTAGCGCTCAATGCTGACTTGTCAGCTGATAATTTATCTATGTATAACAATCAACTAAAACATCTAGCGCTCAATGCTGACTTGTCGGTTGATAATTTATCTATGTATAACGATCAACTAAAACATCTAGTGCTCAATGCTGACTTGTCGGCTGATAATTTATCTATGCATAACGATCAACTAAAACATCTAGTGCTCAATGCTGACTTGTCCGCTGATAATTTATCTATGTATAACAATCAACTAAAACATCTAGTGCTCAATGCTGACTTGTCGGTTGATAATTTATCTATGCATAACAATCAACTAAAACATCTAGTGCTCAATGCTGACTTGTCGGTTGATAATTTATCTATGCATAACAATCAACAATAACATCTAGTGCTCAATGCTGACTTGTCGGTTGATAATTTATCTATGCATAACGATCAACTAAAACATCTAGTGCTCAATGCTGACTTGTCGGTTGATAATTTATCTATGTATAACAATCAACAATAACATCTAGTGCTCAATGCTGACTTGTCGGTTGATAATTTATCTATGCATAACAATCAACAATAACATCTAGTGCTCAATGCTGACTTGTCGGTTGATAATTTATCTATGCATAACGATCAACTAAAACATCTAGTGCTCAATGCTGACTTGTCCGCTGATAATTTATCTATGTATAACAATCAACTAAAACATCTAGTGCTCAATGCTGACTTGTCGGTTGATAATTTATCTATGTATAACGTTCAACTAAAACATCTAGTGCTCAATGCTGACTTGTCGGTTGATAATTTATCTATGCATAACGATCAACTAAAACATCTAGTGCTCGATGCTGACTTGTCACCTGATAATTTATCTATGCATAACAATCAACTAAAACATCTAGTGCTCAATGCTGACTTGTCGGTTGATAATTTATCTATGCATAACGATCAACTAAAACATCTAGTGCTCGATGCTGACTTGTCGGCTGATAATTTATCTATGTATAACGTTCAACAATAACATCTAGTGCTCAATGCTGACTTGTCGGTTGATAATTTATCTATGCATAACAATCAACTAAAACATCTAGTGCTCAATGCTGACTTGTCCGCTGATAATTTATCTATGTATAACAATCAACTAAAACATCTAGTGCTCAATGCTGACTTGTCGGTTGATAATTTATCTATGCATAACGATCAACAATAACATCTAGTGCTCAATGCTGACTTGTCCGTTGATAATTTATCTATGCATAACAATCAACTAAAACATCTAGTGCTCAATGCTGACTTGTCGGTTGATAATTTATCTATGCATAACGATCAACTAAAACATCTAGTGCTCAATGCTGACTTGTCCGTTGATAATTTATCTATGTATAACAATCAACTAAAACATCTAGTGCTCAATGCTGACTTGTCGGTTGATAATTAATCTATGTATAACGATCAACTAAACCATATAGCGCTCAATGCTGACTTGTCGGCTGATAATTTATCTATGCATAACGATCAACTAAAACATCTAGTGCTCAATGCTGACTTGTCGGTTGATAATTAATCTATGTATAACGATCAACCAAAACATCTAGTGCTCAATGCTGACTTGTCGGCTGATAATTTATCTATGCATAACAATCAACTAAAACATCTAGTGCTCAATGCTGACTTGTCGGTTGATAATTTATCTATGCATAACAATCAACTAAAACATCTAGTGCTCAATGCTGACTTGTTGGTTAATAATTTATCTATGCATAACGATCAACAATAACATCTAGTGCTCAATGCTGACTTGTCGGTTGATAATTTATCTATGTATAACGATCAACAATACATCTAGTGCTCAATGCTGACTTGTTGGTTAATAATTTATCTATGCATAACGATCAACAATAACATCTAGTGCTCAATGCTGACTTGTCGGTTGATAATTTATCTATGTATAACGATCAACAATACATCTAGTGCTCAATGCTGACTTGTTGGTTAATAATTTATCTATGTATAACGATCAACAATAACATCTAGTGCTCAATGCTGACTTGTCGGTTGATAATTTATCTATGCATAACGATCAACAATAACATCTAGTGCTCAATGCTGACTTGTCGGTTGATAATTTATCTATGTATAACGATCAACAATACATCTAGTGCTCAATGCTGACTTGTCGGTTGATAATTTATCTATGCATAACAATCAACTAAAACATCTAGTGCTCAATGCTGACTTGTCGGTTGATAATTTATCTATGCATAACGATCAACTAAAACATCTAGTGCTCAATGCTGACTTGTCGGTTGATAATTTATCTATGCATAACAATCAACTAAAACATCTAGTGCTCAATGCTGACTTGTCGGTTGATAATTTATCTATGCATAACGATCAACTAAAACATCTAGTGCTCAATGCTGACTTGTCGGCTGATTATTTATCTATGTATAACGATCAACTAAAGCATCTAGTGCTCAATGGTGACTTGTCGGCTGATAATTTATCTATGTATAACGATCAACAATAACATCTAGTGCTCAATGCTGACTTGTCGGTTGATAATTTATCTATGTATAACGATCAACTAAAACATCTAGTGCTCAATGCTGACTTGTCACCTGATAATTTATCAATGCATAACGATCAACTAAAACATCTAGTGCTCAATGCTGACTTGTCACCTGATAATTTATCAATGCATAACGATCAACTAAAACATCTAGTGCTCAATGCTGACTTGTCGGCTGATAATTAATCTATGTATAACGATCAACTAAAACATCTAGTGCTCAATGCTGACTTGTCGGCTGATAATTTATCTATGCATAACGATCAACTAAAACATCTAGTGCTCAATGCTGACTTGTCGGCTGATAATTTATCTATGCATAACAATCAACTAAAACATCTAGTGCTCAATGCTGACTTGTCGGCTGATAATTAATCTATGTATAACGATCAACTAAAACATCTAGTGCTCAATGCTGACTTGTCGGCTGATAATTTATCTATGCATAACGATCAACTAAAACATCTAGTGCTCAATGCTGACTTGTCGGCTGATAATTTATCTATGCATAACAATCAACTAAAACATCTAGTGCTCAATGCTGACTTGTCGGCTGATAATTTATCTATGTATAACGATCAACTAAAACATCTAGTGCTCAATGCTGACTTGTCGGTTGATAATTTATCTATGCATAACGATCAATTAAAACATCTAGTGCTCAATGCTGACTTGTCGGCTGATAATTTATCTATGTATAACGATCAACTAAAACATCTAGTGCTCAATGCTGACTTGTCGGCTGATAATTTATCTATGTATAACGATCAACAATACATCTAGCGCTCAATGCTGACTTGTCAGCTGATAATTTATCTATGTATAACGATCAACTAAAACATCTAGTGCTCAATGCTGACTTGTCGGTTGATAATTTATCTATGCATAACGATCAATTAAAACATCTAGTGCTCAATGCTGACTTGTCGGCTGATAATTTATCTATGTATAACGATCAACTAAAACATCTAGTGCTCAATGCTGACTTGTCGGCTGATAATTTATCTATGTATAACGATCAACTAAAACATCTAGTGCTCAATGCTGACTTGTCGGTTGATAATTTATCTATGCATAACGATCAACAATACATCTAGTGCTCAATGCTGACTTGTCGGTTGATAATTTATCTATGTATAACGTTCAACTAAAACATCTAGTGCTCAATGCTGACTTGTCGGCTGATAATTTATCTATGTATAACGATCAACAATAACATCTAGTGCTCAATGCTGACTTGTCGGTTGATAATTAATCTATGCATAACAATCAACTAAAACATCTAGTGCTCAATGCTGACTTGTCGGTTGATAATTAATCTATGTATAACGATCAACTAAAACATCTAGTGCTCAATGCTGACTTGTCGGCTGATAATTTATCTATGCATAACAATCAACTAAAACATCTAGTGCTCAATGCTGACTTGTCAGCTGATAATTTATCTATGTATAACGATCAACTAAAACATCTAGTGCTCAATGCTGACTTGTCGGCTGATAATTTATCTATGTATAACGATCAACTAAAACATCTAGTGCTCAATGCTGACTTGTCGGCTGATAATTTATCTATGTATAACGATCAACTAAAACATCTAGTGCTCAATGCTGACTTGTCAGCTGATAATTTATCTATGTATAACGATCAACTAAAACATCTAGTGCTCAATGCTGACTTGTCGGCTGATAATTTATCTATGTATAACGATCAACTAAAACATCTAGTGCTCAATGCTGACTTGTCGGCTGATAATTTATCTATGTATAACGATCAACTAAAACATCTAGCGCTCAATGCTGACTTGTCAGCTGATAATTTATCTATGTATAACGATCAACCAAAACATCTAGTGCTCAATGCTGACTTGTCGGCTGATAATTTATCTATGCATAACGATCAACAATAACATCTAGTGCTCAATGCTGACTTGTCGGTTGATAATTAATCTACGCATAACGATCAACAATAACATCTAGTGCTCAATGCTGACTTGTCGGTTGATAATTTATCTATGTATAACGATCAACTAAACCATCTAGTGCTCAATGCTGACTTGTCGGCTGATAATTTATCTATGCATAACGATCAACAATAACATCTAGTGCTCAATGCTGACTTGTCGGTTGATAATTTATCTATGTATAACGATCAACTAAAACATCTAGTGCTCAATGCTGACTTGTCGGTTGATAATTTATCTATGTATAACGATCAACTAAAACATCTAGTGCTCAATGCTGACTTGTCGGCTGATAATTAATCTATGTATAACGATCAACTAAAACATCTAGTGCTCAATGCTGACTTGTCGGTTGATAATTTATCTATGCATAACGATCAACTAAAACATCTAGTGCTCAATGCTGACTTGTCGGTTGATAATTTATCTATGCATAACGATCAACAATAACATCTAGTGCTCAATGCTGACTTGTCGGCTGATAATTTATCTATGTATAACGATCAACTAAAACATCTAGTGCTCAATGCTGACTTGTCGGCTGATAATTTATCTATGCATAACAATCAACAATACATCTAGTGCTCAATGCTGACTTGTCGGTTGATAATTTATCTATGCATAACGATCAACAATAACATCTAGTGCTCAATGCTGACTTGTCGGTTGATAATTTATCTATGCATAACGATCAACTAAAACATCTAGTGCTCAATGCTGACTTGTCGGCTGATAATTTATCTATGTATAACGATCAACTAAAACATCTAGTGCTCAATGCTGACTTGTCGGCTGATAATTTATCTATGTATAACGATCAACAATAACATCTAGTGCTCAATGCTGACTTGTCGGTTGATAATTTATCTATGTATAACGATCAACAATAACATCTAGTGCTCAATGCTGACTTGTCGGTTGATAATTTATCTATGTATAACGATCAACAATAACATCTAGTGCTCAATGCTGACTTGTCGGTTGATAATTTATCTATGTATAACGATCAACTAAAACATCTAGTGCTCAATGCTGACTTGTCGGCTGATAATTTATCTATGTATAACGATCAACTAAAACATCTAGTGCTCAATGCTGATTTGTCGGTTGATAATTTATCTATGTATAACGATCAAATAAAACATCTAGTGCTCAATGCTGACTTGTCGGCTGATAATTTATCTATGTATAACGATCAACTAAAACATCTAGTGCTCAATGCTGACTTGTCGGTTGATAATTTATCTATGCATAACGATCAACTAAAACATCTAGTGCTCAATGCTGACTTGTCGGTTGATAATTTATCTATGCATAACGATCAAATAAAACATCTAGTGCTCAATGCTGACTTATCGGCTGATAATTAATCTATGCATAACGATCAAATAAAACATCTAGTGCTCAATGCTGACTTATCGGCTGATAATTAATCTATGCATAACGATCAACTAAAACATCTAGTGCTCAATGCTGACTTGTCGGTTGATAATTTATCTATGTATAACGATCAACTAAAACATCTAGTGCTCAATGCTGACTTGTCGGCTGATAATTTATCTATGCATAACGATCAACTAAAACATCTAGTGCTCAATGCTGACTTGTCAGCTGATAATTTATCTATGTATAACGATCAACAATACATCTAGTGCTCAATGCTGACTTGTCGGTTGATAATTTATCTATGCATAACGATCAACTAAAACATCTAGTGCTCAATGCTGACTTGTCGGCTGATAATTTATCTATGTATAACGATCAACAATAACATCTAGTGCTCAATGCTGACTTGTCGGTTGATAATTTATCTATGTATAACGATCAACTAAAACATCTAGTGCTCAATGCTGACTTGTCGGTTGATAATTTATCTATGCATAACGATCAACAAAACATCTAGTGCTCAATGCTGACTTGTCGGTTGATAATTTATCTATGCATAACGATCAAATAAAACATCTAGTGCTCAATGCTGACTTATCGGCTGATAATTAATCTATGCATAACGATCAAATAAAACATCTAGTGCTCAATGCTGACTTATCGGCTGATAATTAATCTATGCATAACGATCAACTAAAACATCTAGTGCTCAATGCTGACTTGTCGGTTGATAATTAATCTATGCATAACAATCAACTAAAACATCTAGTGCTCAATGCTGACTTGTCGGCTGATAATTTATCTATGTATAACGATCAACTAAAACATCTAGTGCTCAATGCTGACTTGTCGGCTGATAATTTATCTATGCATAACGATCAACAAAACATCTAGTGCTCAATGCTGACTTGTCGGCTGATAATTTATCTATGCATAACGATCAACTAAAACATCTAGTGCTCAATGCTGACTTGTCGGCTGATAATTTATCTATGTATAACGATCAACTAAAACATCTAGTGCTCAATGCTGACTTGTCGGCTGATAATTTATCTATGTATAACGATCAACTAAAACATCTAGTGCTCAATGCTGACTTGTCGGCTGATAATTTATCTATGTATAACGATCAACTAAAACATCTAGCGCTCAATGCCGACTTGTCGGCTGATAATTTATCTATGTATAACGATCAACTAAAACATCTAGTGCTCAATGCTGACTTGTCGGCTGATAATTTATCTATGTATAACGATCAACAATACATCTAGTGCTCAATGCTGACTTGTCGGTTGATAATTTATCTATGTATAACGATCAACTAAAACATCTAGTGCTCAATGCTGACTTGTCCGTTGATAATTTATCTATGTATAACGATCAACTAAAACATCTAGTGCTCAATGCTGACTTGTCGGCTGATAATTTATCTATGTATAACGATCAACTAAAACATCTAGTGCTCAATGCTGACTTGTCGGCTGATAATTTATCTATGTATAACGATCAACTAAAACATCTAGTGCTCAATGCTGACTTGTCGGCTGATAATTTATCTATGTATAACGATCAACTAAAACATCTAGTGCTCAATGCTGACTTGTCGGTTGATAATTTATCTATGTATAACGATCAACTAAAACATCTAGTGCTCAATGCTGACTTGTCGGTTGATAATTTATCTATGTATAACGATCAACAATAACATCTAGTGCTCAATGCTGACTTGTCGGTTGATAATTTATCTATGTATAACGATCAACTAAAACATCTAGTGCTCAATGCTGACTTGTCGGTTGATAATTTATCTATGCATAACAATCAACTAAAACATCTAGTGCTCAATGCTGACTTGTCGGCTGATAATTTATCTATGTATAACGATCAACAATAACATCTAGTGCTCAATGCTGACTTGTCGGTTGATAATTTATCTATGTATAACGATCAACTAAAACATCTAGTGCTCAATGCTGACTTGTCGGTTGATAATTTATCTATGCATAACAATCAACTAAAACATCTAGAGCTCAATGCTGACTTGTCGGCTGATAATTTATCTATGTATAACGATCAACAATACATCTAGTGCTCGATGGTGACTTGTCGGTTGATAATTAATCTATGCATAACGATCAACAGTACATCTAGTGCTCAATGCTGACTTGTCGGCTGATAATTTATCTATGTATAACGATCAACAATACATCTAGTGCTCAATGCTGACTTGTCGGTTGATAATTTATCTATGTATAACGTTCAACTAAAACATCTAGTGCTCAATGCAGACTTGTCGGCTGATAATTTATCTATGTATAACGATCAACTAAACCATCTAGTGCTCAATGCTGACTTGTCACCTGATAATTTATCTATGTATAACGATCAACAGTACATCTAGTGCTCAATGCTGACTTGTCGGTTGATAATTTATCTATGTATAACGATCAACTAAAACATCTAGTGCTCAATGCTGACTTGTCGGTTGATAATTTATCTATGTATAACGATCAACTAAAACATCTAGTGCTCAATGCTGACATGTCGGCTGATAATTTATCTATGTATAACGATCAACTAAAACATCTAGTGCTCAATGCTGACTTGTCGGTTGATAATTTATCTATGTATAACGATCAACTAAAACATCTAGTGCTCAATGCTGACTTGTCGGTTGATAATTTATCTATGTATAACGATCAACTAAAACATCTAGTGCTCAATGCTGACTTGTCGGCTGATAATTTATCTATGTATAACGATCAACTAAAACATCTAGTGCTCAATGCTGACTTGTCGGCTGATAATTTATCTATGTATAACGATCAACTAAAACATCTAGTGCTCAATGCTGACTTGTCGGTTGATAATTTATCTATGTATAACGATCAACTAAAACATCTAGTGCTCAATGCTGACTTGTCGGTTGATAATTTATCTATGTATAACGATCAACTAAAACATCTAGCGCTCAATGCTGACTTGTCGGTTGATAATTTATCTATGTATAACGATCAACTAAAACATCTAGTGCTCAATGCTGACTTGTCGGCTGATAATTTATCTATGTATAACGATCAACTAAAACATCTAGTGCTCAATGCTGACTTGTCGGTTGATAATTTATCTATGTATAACGATCAACTAAAACATCTAGTGCTCAATGCTGACTTGTCGGTTGATAATTTATCTATGTATAACGATCAACAATACATCTAGTGTTCAATGCTGACTTATCGGCTGATAATTTATCTATGTATAACGATCAACAATACATCTAGTGCTCAATGCTGACTTGTCGGTTGATAATTTATCTATGTATAACGATCAACTAAAACATCTAGTGCTCAATGCTGACTTGTCGGTTGATAATTTATCTATGTATAACGATCAACTAAAACATCTAGTGCTCAATGCTGACTTGTCGGCTGATAATTTATCTATGTATAACGATCAACTAAAACATCTAGTGCTCAATGCTGACTTGTCGGCTGATAATTTATCTATGTATAACGATCAACTAAAACATCTAGTGCTCAATGCTGACTTGTCGGTTGATAATTTATCTATGTATAACGATCAACTAAAACATCTAGCGCTCAATGCTGACTTGTCGGTTGATAATTTATCTATGTATAACGATCAACTAAAACATCTAGCGCTCAATGCTGACTTGTCGGTTGATAATTTATCTATGTATAACGATCAACTAAAACATCTAGTGCTCAATGCTGACTTGTCGGCTGATAATTTATCTATGTATAACGATCAACTAAAACATCTAGTGCTCAATGCTGACTTGTCGGTTGATAGTTTATCTATGTATAACGATCAACTAAAACATCTAGTGCTCAATGCTGACTTGTCGGTTGATAATTTATCTATGTATAACGATCAACAATACATCTAGTGTTCAATGCTGACTTATCGGCTGATAATTTATCTATGTATAACGATCAACAATACATCTAGTGCTCAATGCTGACTTGTCGGTTGATAATTTATCTATGTATAACGATCAACAGTACATCTAGTGCTCAATGCTGACTTGTCGGCTGATAATTAATCTATGTATAACGATCAACTAAAACATCTAGTGCTCAATGCTGACTTGTCGGCTGATAATTAATCTATGTATAACGATCAACTAAAACATCTAGTGCTCAATGCTGACTTGTCGGCTGATAATTTATCTATGTATAACGATCAACAATACATCTAGTGCTCAATGCTGACTTGTCGGTTGATAATTTATCTATGTATAACGATCAACAGTACATCTAGTGCTCAATGCTGACTTGTCGGTTGATAATTTATCTATGTATAACGATCAACCAAAACATCTAGTGCTCAATGCTGACTTGTCGGCTGATAATTTATCTATGTATAACGATCAACTAAAACATCTAGTGCTCAATGCTGACTTGTCGGCTGATAATTTATCTATGTATAACGATCAACTAAAACATCTAGTGCTCAATGCTGACTTGTCGGCTGATAATTTATCTATGTATAACGATCAACTAAAACATCTAGTGCTCAATGCTGACTTGTCGGTTGATAATTTATCTATGTATAACGATCAACTAAAACATCTAGTGCTCAATGCTGACTTGTCGGTTGATAATTTATCTATGTATAACGATCAACAATACATCTAGTGTTCAATGCTGACTTATCGGCTGATAATTTATCTATGTATAACGATCAACAATACATCTAGTGCTCAATGCTGACTTGTCGGTTGATAATTTATCTATGTATAACGATCAACAGTACATCTAGTGCTCAATGCTGACTTGTCGGTTGATAATTTATCTATGTATAACGATCAACAATAACATCTAGTGCTCAATGCTGACTTGTCGGTTGATAATTAATCTATGTATAACGATCAACTAAAACATCTAGTGCTCAATGCTGACTTGTCGGCTGATTATTTATCTATGTATAACGATCAACAATAACATCTGGTGCTCAATGCTGACTTGTCGGTTGATAATTTATCTATGTATAATGATCAACAGTACATCTAGTGCTCAATGCTGACTTGTCGGTTGATAATTTATCTATGTATAACGATCAACAGTACATCTAGTGCTCAATGCTGACTTGTCGGTTGATAATTTATCTATGTATAACGATCAACCAAAACATCTAGTGCTCAATGCTGACTTGTCGGCTGATAATTTATCTATGTATAACGATCAACTAGAACATCTAGTGCTCAATGCTGACTTGTCGGCTGATAATTAATCTATGTATAACGATCAACCAAAACATCTAGTGCTCAATGCTGACTTGTCGGCTGATAATTTATCTATGTATAACGATCAAATAAAACATCTAGCGCTCAATGCTGACTTGTCGGCTGATAATTAATCTATGTATAACGATCAACTAAAACATCTAGTGCTCAATGCTGACTTGTCGGTTGATAATTTATCTATGTATAACGATCAACTAGAACATCTAGTGCTCAATGCTGACTTGTCGGCTGATAATTTATCTATGTATAACGATCAACAATACATCTAGTGCTCAATGCTGACTTGTCGGCTGATAATTTATCTATGCATAACGATCAACAATACATCTAGCGCTCAATGCTGACTTGTTGGCCGATAATTTATCTATGTATAACGATCAACCAAAACATCTAGTGCTCAATGCTGACTTGTCGGCTGATAATTTATCTATGCATAACAATCAACTAAAACATCTAGTGCTCAATGCTGACTTGTCGGCTGATAATTTATCTATGTATAACGATCAACTAAAACATCTAGTGCTCAATGCTGACTTGTCGGTTGATAATGTATCTATGCATAACGATCAACAAAAACATCTAGTGCTCAATGCTGACTTGTCCGCTGATAATTAATCTATGCATAACGATCAACAGTACATCTAGTGCTCAATGCTGACTTGTCGGCTGATAATTTATCTATGTATAACGATCAACTAAAACATCTAGAGCTCAATGCTGACTTGTCGGCTGATAATTTATCTATGTATAACGATCAAATAAAACATCTAGTGCTCAATGCTGACTTGTCGGCTGATAATTTATCTATGCATAACGATCAACTATACATCTAGTGCTCAATGCTGACTTGTCGGCTGATAATTTATCTATGTATAACGATCAACTAAAACATCTAGTGCTCAATGCTGACTTGTCGGCTGATAATTTATCTATGTATAACGATCAACAGTACATCTAGTGCTCAATGCTGACTTGTCGGCTGATAATTTATCTATGCATAACGATCAACTAAAACATCTAGTGCTCAATGCTGACTTGTCGGTTGATAATTTATCTATGTATAACGATCAACCAAAACATCTAGTGCTCAATGCTGACTTGTCGGCTGATAATTTATCTATGTATAACGATCAACTAAAACATCTAGTGCTCAATGCTGACTTGTCGGTTGATAATTTATCTATGTATAACGATCAACAGTACATCTAGTGCTCAATGCTGACTTGTCGGCTGATAATTTATCTATGTATAACGATCAACTAAAACATCTAGTGCTCAATGCTGACTTGTCGGCTGATAATTTATCTATGTATAACGATCAACTAAAACATCTAGTGCTCAATGCTGACTTGTCGGCTGATAATTTATCTATGCATAACGATCAACTAAAACATCTAGTGCTCAATGCTGACTTGTCGGTTGATAATTTATCTATGCATAACAATCAACTAAAACATCTAGTGCTCAATGCTGACTTGTCGGTTGATAATATATCTATGCATAACGATCAACAATACATCTAGTGCTCAATGCTGACTTGTCGGTTGATAATTTATCTATGTATAACGATCAACTAAAACATCTAGTGCTCAATGCTGACTTGTCGGCTGATAATTTATCTATGTATAACGATCAACTAAAACATCTAGTGCTCAATGCTGACTTGTCGGCTGATAATTTATCTATGTATAACGATCAACTAAAACATCTAGTGCTCAATGCTGACTTGTCGGTTGATAATTTATCTATGTATAACGATCAACTAAAACATCTAGTGCTCAATGCTGACTTGTCGGTTGATAATTTATCTATGTATAACGATCAACTAAAACATCTAGCGCTCAATGCTGACTTGTCGGCTGATAATTTATCTATGAATAACGATCAACTAAAACATCTAGTGCTCAATGCTGACTTGTCGGCTGATAATTTATCTATGCATAACGATCAACTAAAACATCTAGTGCTCAATGCTGACTTGTCGGCTGATAATTTATCTATGCATAACGATCAACAATACATCTAGTGCTCAATGCTGACTTGTCGGCTGATAATTTATCTATGCATAACGATCAACTAAAACATCTAGTGCTCAATGCTGACTTGTCGGCTGATAATTTATCTATGCATAACGATCAACTAAAACATCTAGTGCTCAATGCTGACTTGTCGGCTGATAATTTATCTATGTATAACGATCAACAATACATCTAGTGCTCAATGCTGACTTGTCGGTTGATAATTTATCTATGTATAACGTTCAACTAAAACATCTAGTGCTCAATGCAGACTTGTCGGCTGATAATTTATCTATGTATAACGATCAACTAAAACATCTAGTGCTCAATGCTGACTTGTCACCTGATAATTTATCTATGTATAACGATCAACAGTACATCTAGTGCTCAATGCTGACTTGTCGGTTGATAATTTATCTATGTATAACGATCAACTAAAACATCTAGTGCTCAATGCTGACTTGTCGGTTGATAATTTATCTATGTATAACGATCAACTAAAACATCTAGTGCTCAATGCTGACATGTCGGCTGATAATTTATCTATGTATAACGATCAACTAAAACATCTAGTGCTCAATGCTGACTTGTCGGTTGATAATTTATCTATGTATAACGATCAACTAAAACATCTAGTGCTCAATGCTGACTTGTCGGTTGATAATTTATCTATGTATAACGATCAACTAAAACATCTAGTGCTCAATGCTGACTTGTCGGCTGATAATTTATCTATGTATAACGATCAACTAAAACATCTAGTGCTCAATGCTGACTTGTCGGCTGATAATTTATCTATGTATAACGATCAACTAAAACATCTAGTGCTCAATGCTGACTTGTCGGTTGATAATTTATCTATGTATAACGATCAACTAAAACATCTAGTGCTCAATGCTGACTTGTCGGTTGATAATTTATCTATGTATAACGATCAACTAAAACATCTAGCGCTCAATGCTGACTTGTCGGTTGATAATTTATCTATGTATAACGATCAACTAAAACATCTAGTGCTCAATGCTGACTTGTCGGCTGATAATTTATCTATGTATAACGATCAACTAAAACATCTAGTGCTCAATGCTGACTTGTCGGTTGATAATTTATCTATGTATAACGATCAACTAAAACATCTAGTGCTCAATGCTGACTTGTCGGTTGATAATTTATCTATGTATAACGATCAACAATACATCTAGTGTTCAATGCTGACTTATCGGCTGATAATTTATCTATGTATAACGATCAACAATACATCTAGTGCTCAATGCTGACTTGTCGGTTGATAATTTATCTATGTATAACGATCAACTAAAACATCTAGTGCTCAATGCTGACTTGTCGGTTGATAATTTATCTATGTATAACGATCAACTAAAACATCTAGTGCTCAATGCTGACTTGTCGGCTGATAATTTATCTATGTATAACGATCAACTAAAACATCTAGTGCTCAATGCTGACTTGTCGGCTGATAATTTATCTATGTATAACGATCAACTAAAACATCTAGTGCTCAATGCTGACTTGTCGGTTGATAATTTATCTATGTATAACGATCAACTAAAACATCTAGCGCTCAATGCTGACTTGTCGGTTGATAATTTATCTATGTATAACGATCAACTAAAACATCTAGCGCTCAATGCTGACTTGTCGGTTGATAATTTATCTATGTATAACGATCAACTAAAACATCTAGTGCTCAATGCTGACTTGTCGGCTGATAATTTATCTATGTATAACGATCAACTAAAACATCTAGTGCTCAATGCTGACTTGTCGGTTGATAGTTTATCTATGTATAACGATCAACTAAAACATCTAGTGCTCAATGCTGACTTGTCGGTTGATAATTTATCTATGTATAACGATCAACAATACATCTAGTGTTCAATGCTGACTTATCGGCTGATAATTTATCTATGTATAACGATCAACAATACATCTAGTGCTCAATGCTGACTTGTCGGTTGATAATTTATCTATGTATAACGATCAACAGTACATCTAGTGCTCAATGCTGACTTGTCGGCTGATAATTAATCTATGTATAACGATCAACTAAAACATCTAGTGCTCAATGCTGACTTGTCGGCTGATAATTAATCTATGTATAACGATCAACTAAAACATCTAGTGCTCAATGCTGACTTGTCGGCTGATAATTTATCTATGTATAACGATCAACAATACATCTAGAGCTCAATGCTGACTTGTCGGTTGATAATTTATCTATGTATAACGATCAACAGTACATCTAGTGCTCAATGCTGACTTGTCGGTTGATAATTTATCTATGTATAACGATCAACCAAAACATCTAGTGCTCAATGCTGACTTGTCGGCTGATAATTTATCTATGTATAACGATCAACTAAAACATCTAGTGCTCAATGCTGACTTGTCGGCTGATAATTTATCTATGTATAACGATCAACTAAAACATCTAGTGCTCAATGCTGACTTGTCGGCTGATAATTTATCTATGTATAACGATCAACTAAAACATCTAGTGCTCAATGCTGACTTGTCGGTTGATAATTTATCTATGTATAACGATCAACTAAAACATCTAGTGCTCAATGCTGACTTGTCGGTTGATAATTTATCTATGTATAACGATCAACAATACATCTAGTGTTCAATGCTGACTTATCGGCTGATAATTTATCTATGTATAACGATCAACAATACATCTAGTGCTCAATGCTGACTTGTCGGTTGATAATTTATCTATGTATAACGATCAACAGTACATCTAGTGCTCAATGCTGACTTGTCGGTTGATAATTTATCTATGTATAACGATCAACAATAACATCTAGTGCTCAATGCTGACTTGTCGGTTGATAATTAATCTATGTATAACGATCAACTAAAACATCTAGTGCTCAATGCTGACTTGTCGGCTGATTATTTATCTATGTATAACGATCAACAATAACATCTGGTGCTCAATGCTGACTTGTCGGTTGATAATTTATCTATGTATAATGATCAACAGTACATCTAGTGCTCAATGCTGACTTGTCGGTTGATAATTTATCTATGTATAACGATCAACAGTACATCTAGTGCTCAATGCTGACTTGTCGGTTGATAATTTATCTATGTATAACGATCAACCAAAACATCTAGTGCTCAATGCTGACTTGTCGGCTGATAATTTATCTATGTATAACGATCAACTAGAACATCTAGTGCTCAATGCTGACTTGTCGGCTGATAATTAATCTATGTATAACGATCAACCAAAACATCTAGTGCTCAATGCTGACTTGTCGGCTGATAATTTATCTATGTATAACGATCAAATAAAACATCTAGCGCTCAATGCTGACTTGTCGGCTGATAATTAATCTATGTATAACGATCAACTAAAACATCTAGTGCTCAATGCTGACTTGTCGGTTGATAATTTATCTATGTATAACGATCAACTAGAACATCTAGTGCTCAATGCTGACTTGTCGGCTGATAATTTATCTATGTATAACGATCAACAATACATCTAGTGCTCAATGCTGACTTGTCGGCTGATAATTTATCTATGCATAACGATCAACAATACATCTAGCGCTCAATGCTGACTTGTTGGCCGATAATTTATCTATGTATAACGATCAACCAAAACATCTAGTGCTCAATGCTGACTTGTCGGCTGATAATTTATCTATGTATAACGATCAACTAAAACATCTAGAGCTCAATGCTGACTTGTCGGCTGATAATTTATCTATGTATAACGATCAAATAAAACATCTAGTGCTCAATGCTGACTTGTCGGCTGATAATTTATCTATGCATAACGATCAACTATACATCTAGTGCTCAATGCTGACTTGTCGGCTGATAATTTATCTATGTATAACGATCAACTAAAACATCTAGTGCTCAATGCTGACTTGTCGGCTGATAATTTATCTATGTATAACGATCAACAGTACATCTAGTGCTCAATGCTGACTTGTCGGCTGATAATTTATCTATGCATAACGATCAACTAAAACATCTAGTGCTCAATGCTGACTTGTCGGTTGATAATTTATCTATGTATAACGATCAACTAAAACATCTAGTGCTCAATGCTGACTTGTCGGCTGATGATAATTTATCTATGTATAACGATCAACTAAAACATCTAGTGCTCAATGCTGACTTGTCGGTTGATAATTTATCTATGTATAACGATCAACTAAAACATCTAGTGCTCAATGCTGACTTGTCGGTTGATAATTTATCTATGTATAACGATCAACTAAAACATCTAGTGCTCAATGCTGACTTGTCGGTTGATAATTTATCTATGCATAACGATCAAATAAAACATCTAGTGCTCAATGCTGACTTGTCGGCTGATAATTTATCTATGCATAACGATCAAATAAAACATCTAGTGCTCAATGCTGACTTGTCGGCTGATAATTTATCTATGCATAACAATCAACCAAAACATCTAGTGCTCAATGCTGACTTGTCGGCTGATAATTTATCTATGTATAACAATCAACTAAAACATCTAGTGCTCAATGCTGACTTATCGGCTGATAATTTATCTATGTATAACGATCAACAATACATCTAGTGCTCAATGCTGACTTGTCGGTTGATAATTTATCTATGTATAACGATCAACAGTACATCTAGTGCTCAATGCTGACTTGTCGGTTGATAATGTATCTATGTATAACGATCAACAATAACATCTAGTGCTCAATGCTGACTTGTCGGTTGATAATTAATCTATGTATAACGATCAACTAAAACATCTAGTGCTCAATGCTGACTTGTCGGCTGATTATTTATCTATGTATAACGATCAACAATAACATCTGGTGCTCAATGCTGACTTGTCGGCTGATAATTTATCTATGTATAACGATCAACAATACATCTAGTGCTCAATGCTGACTTGTCGGCTGATAATTTATCTATGCATAACGATCAACAATACATCTAGCGCTCAATGCTGACTTGTTGGCCGATAATTTATCTATGTATAACGATCAACCAAAACATCTAGTGCTCAATGCTGACTTGTCGGCTGATAATTTATCTATGTATAACGATCAACTAAAACATCTAGAGCTCAATGCTGACTTGTCGGCTGATAATTTATCTATGTATAACGATCAAATAAAACATCTAGTGCTCAATGCTGACTTGTCGGCTGATAATTTATCTATGCATAACGATCAACTATACATCTAGTGCTCAATGCTGACTTGTCGGCTGATAATTTATCTATGTATAACGATCAACTAAAACATCTAGTGCTCAATACTGACTTGTCGGCTGATAATTTATCTATGTATAACGATCAACAGTACATCTAGTGCTCAATGCTGACTTGTCGGCTGATAATTTATCTATGCATAACGATCAACTAAAACATCTAGTGCTCAATGCTGACTTGTCGGTTGATAATTTATCTATGTATAACGATCAACCAAAACATCTAGTGCTCAATGCTGACTTGTCGGCTGATAATTTATCTATGTATAACGATCAACTAAAACATCTAGTGCTCAATGCTGACTTGTCGGTTGATAATTTATCTATGTATAACGATCAACAGTACATCTAGTGCTCAATGCTGACTTGTCGGCTGATAATTTATCTATGTATAACGATCAACTAAAACATCTAGTGCTCAATGCTGACTTGTCGGCTGATAATTTATCTATGTATAACGATCAACTAGAACATCTAGTGCTCAATGCTGACTTGTCGGCTGATATTTAATCTATGTATAACGATCAACTAAAACATCTAGTGCTCAATGCTGACTTGTCGGCTGATAATTTATCTATGTATAACGATCAACTAAAACATCTAGTGCTCAATGCTGACTTGTCGGCTGATAATTTATCTATGCATAACGATCAACTGAAACATCTAGTGCTCAATGCTGACTTGTCGGCTGATAATTTATCTATGTATAACGATCAAATAAAACATCTAGTGCTCAATGCTGACTTGTCGGCTGATAATTTATCTATGTATAACGATCAAATAAAACATCTAGCGCTCAATGCTGACTTGTCAGCTGATAATTTATCTATGTATAACGATCAACTAAAACATCTAGTGCTCAATGCTGACTTGTCGGCTGATAATTTATCTATGTATAACGATCAACTAAAACATCTAGTGCTCAATGCTGACTTGTCGGCTGATAATTTATCTATGCATAACGATCAACTAAAACATCTAGTGCTCAATGCTGACTTGTCGGTTGATAATTTATCTATGTATAACGATCAACAATACATCTAGTGTTCAATGCTGACTTATCGGCTGATAATTTATCTATGTATAACGATCAACAATACATCTAGTGCTCAATGCTGACTTGTCGGTTGATAATTTATCTATGTATAACGATCAACAGTACATCTAGTGCTCAATGCTGACTTGTCGGTTGATAATTTATCTATGTATAACGATCAACAATAACATCTAGTGCTCAATGCTGACTTGTCGGCTGATAATTTATCTATGTATAACGATCAACTAAAACATCTAGTGCTCAATGCTGACTTGTCGGTTGATAATTAATCTATGTATAACGATCAACTAAAACATCTAGTGCTCAATGCTGACTTGTCGGCTGATAATTTATCTATGTATAACGATCAACAATACATCTAGTGCTCAATGCTGACTTGTCGGTTGATAATTTATCTATGTATAACGATCAACAGTACATCTAGTGCTCAATGCTGACTTGTCGGTTGATAATTTATCTATGTATAGTGCTCAATGCTGACTTGTCGGCTGATAATTTATCTATGCATAACGACCAACTAAAACATCTAGTGCTCAATGCTGACTTGTCGGCTGATAATTTATCTATGCATAACGATCAACTAAAACATCTAGCGCTCAATGCTGACTTGTCGGCTGATAATTAATCTATGTATAACGATCAACCAAAACATCTAGTGCTCAATGCTGACATGTCGGCTGATAATTTATCTATGTATAACGATCAACTAAAACATCTAGTGCTCAATGCTGACTTGTCGGTTGATAATTTATCTATGTATAACGATCAACTAAAACATCTAGTGCTCAATGCTGACTTGTCGGTTGATAATTTATCTATGTATAACGATCAACAATAACATCTAGTGCTCAATGCTGACTTGTCGGTTGATAATTTATCTATGTATAACGATCAACAATAACATCTAGTGCTCAATGCTGACTTGTCGGTTGATAATTAATCTATGTATAACGATCAACCAAAACATCTAGTGCTCAATGCTGACTTGTCGGCTGATAATTAATCTATGTATAACGATCAACAATAACATCTAGTGCTCAATGCTGACTTGTCGGTTGATAATTAATCTATGTATAACGATCAACCAAAACATCTAGTGCTCAATGCTGACTTGTCAGCTGATAATTTATCTATGTATAACGATCAACTAAAACATCTAGTGCTCAATGCTGACTTGTCGGTTGATAATGTATCTATGTATAACGATCAACAATAACATCTAGTGCTCAATGCTGACTTGTCGGCTGATAATTTATCTATGTATAACGATCAACTAAAACATCTAGTGCTCAATGCTGACTTGTCCGTTGGTAATTTATCTATGCATAACGATCAACTAAAACATCTAGCGCTCAATGCTGACTTGTCGGCTGATAATTTATCTATGCATAACGATCAACTATAACATCTAGTGCTCAATGCTGACTTGTCAGCTGATAATTTATCTATGTATAACGATCAACTAAAACATCTAGCGCTCAATGCTGACTTGTCGGCTGATAATTTATCTATGCATAACGATCAACAATACATCTAGTGCTCAATGCTGACTTGTCGGTTGATAATTTATCTATGTATAACGATCAACTAAAACATCTAGTGCTCAATGCTGACTTGTCGGCTGATGATAATTTATCTATGTATAACGATCAACTAAAACATCTAGTGCTCAATGCTGACTTGTCGGTTGATAATTTATCTATGTATAACGATCAACTAAAACATCTAGTGCTCAATGCTGACTTGTCGGTTGATAATTTATCTATGTATAACGATCAACTAAAACATCTAGTGCTCAATGCTGACTTGTCGGTTGATAATTTATCTATGCATAACGATCAAATAAAACATCTAGTGCTCAATGCTGACTTGTCGGCTGATAATTTATCTATGCATAACGATCAAATAAAACATCTAGTGCTCAATGCTGACTTGTCGGCTGATAATTTATCTATGCATAACAATCAACCAAAACATCTAGTGCTCAATGCTGACTTGTCGGCTGATAATTTATCTATGTATAACAATCAACTAAAACATCTAGTGCTCAATGCTGACTTGTCAGCTGATAATTTATCTATGCATAACGATCAACTAAAACATCTAGTGCTCAATGCTGACTTGTCGGCTGATAATTTATCTATGTATAACGATCAACAGTACATCTAGTGCTCAATGCTGACTTGTCGGTTGATAATTTATCTATGTATAACGATCAACAATAACATCTAGTGCTCAATGCTAACTTGTCGGTTGATAATTAATCTATGTATAACGATCAACTAAAACATCTAGTGCTCAATGCTGACTTGTCGGCTGATTATTTATCTATGTATAACGATCAACAATAACATCTGGTGCTCAATGCTGACTTGTCGGTTGATAATTTATCTATGTATAATGATCAACAGTACATCTAGTGCTCAATGCTGATTTGTCGGTTGATAATTTATCTATGTATAACGATCAACAGTACATCTAGTGCTCAATGCTGACTTGTCGGTTGATAATTTATCTATGTATAACGATCAACCAAAACATCTAGTGCTCAATGCTGACTTGTCGGCTGATAATTTATCTATGTATAACGATCAACTAGAACATCTAGTGCTCAATGCTGACTTGTCGGCTGATAATTAATCTATGTATAACGATCAACCAAAACATCTAGTGCTCAATGCTGACTTGTCGGCTGATAATTTATCTATGTATAACGATCAAATAAAACATCTAGCGCTCAATGCTGACTTGTCGGCTGATAATTAATCTATGTATAACGATCAACTAAAACATCTAGTGCTCAATGCTGACTTGTCGGTTGATAATTTATCTATGTATAACGATCAACTAGAACATCTAGTGCTCAATGCTGACTTGTCGGCTGATAATTTATCTATGTATAACGATCAACTAAAACATCTAGTGCTCAATGCTGACTTGTCGGCTGATAATTTATCTATGCATAACGATCAACAATACATCTAGCGCTCAATGCTGACTTGTTGGCCGATAATTTATCTATGTATAACGATCAACCAAAACATCTAGTGCTCAATGCTGACTTGTCGGCTGATAATTTATCTATGTATAACGATCAACTAAAACATCTAGAGCTCAATGCTGACTTGTCGGCTGATAATTTATCTATGTATAACGATCAAATAAAACATCTAGTGCTCAATGCTGACTTGTCGGCTGATAATTTATCTATGCATAACGATCAACTATACATCTAGCGCTCAATGCTGACTTGTCGGTTGATAATTTATCTATGTATAATGATCAACAGTACATCTAGTGCTCAATGCTGACTTGTCGGTTGATAATTTATCTATGTATAACGATCAACTAAAACATCTAGCGCTCAATGCTGACTTGTCGGTTGATAATTTATCTATGCATAACGATCAACTAAAACATCTAGTGCTCAATGCTGACTTGTCGGCTGATAATTTATCTATGCATAACAATCAACTAAAACATCTAGTGCTCAATGCTGACTTGTCGGCTGATAATTTATCTATGTATAACGATCAACAATACATCTAGTGTTCAATGCTGACTTGTCGGCTGATAATTTATCTATGCATAACGATCAACTAAAACATCTAGTGCTCAATGCTGACTTGTCGGTTGATAATTTATCTATGTATAACGATCAACCAAAACATCTAGTGCTCAATGCTGACTTGTCGGCTGATAATTAATCTATGTATAACGATCAACAATAACATCTAGTGCTCAATGCTGACTTGTCGGTTGATAATTAATCTATGTATAACGATCAACCAAAACATCTAGTGCTCAATGCTGACTTGTCGGCTGATAATTTATCTATGCATAACAATCAACTAAAACATCTAGTGCTCAATGCTGACTTGTCGGCTGATAATTTATCTATGTATAACGATCAACTAAAACATCTAGTGCTCAATGCTGACTTGTCGGTTGATAATGTATCTATGCATAACGATCAACTAAAACATCTAGTGCTCAATGCTGACTTGTCCGCTGATAATTAATCTATGCATAACGATCAACAGTACATCTAGTGCTCAATGCTGACTTGTCGGCTGATAATTTATCTATGTATAACGATCAACTAAAACATCTAGAGCTCAATGCTGACTTGTCGGCTGATAATTTATCTATGTATAACGATCAAATAAAACATCTAGTGCTCAATGCTGACTTGTCGGCTGATAATTTATCTATGCATAACGATCAACTATACATCTAGTGCTCAATGCTGACTTGTCGGCTGATAATTTATCTATGTATAACGATCAACTAAAACATCTAGTGCTCAATGCTGACTTGTCGGCTGATAATTTATCTATGTATAACGATCAACAGTACATCTAGTGCTCAATGCTGACTTGTCGGCTGATAATTTATCTATGCATAACGATCAACTAAAACATCTAGTGCTCAATGCTGACTTGTCGGTTGATAATTTATCTATGTATAACGATCAACCAAAACATCTAGTGCTCAATGCTGACTTGTCGGCTGATAATTTATCTATGTATAACGATCAACTAAAACATCTAGTGCTCAATGCTGACTTGTCGGTTGATAATTTATCTATGTATAACGATCAACAGTACATCTAGTGCTCAATGCTGACTTGTCGGCTGATAATTTATCTATGTATAACGATCAACTAAAACATCTAGTGCTCAATGCTGACTTGTCGGCTGATAATTTATCTATGTATAACGATCAACTAAAACATCTAGTGCTCAATGCTGACTTGTCGGCTGATAATTTATCTATGCATAACGATCAACTAAAACATCTAGTGCTCAATGCTGACTTGTCGGTTGATAATTTATCTATGCATAACAATCAACTAAAACATCTAGTGCTCAATGCTGACTTGTCGGTTGATAATATATCTATGCATAACGATCAACAATACATCTAGTGCTCAATGCTGACTTGTCGGTTGATAATTTATCTATGTATAACGATCAACTAAAACATTTAGTGCTCAATGCTGACTTGTCGGCTGATGATAATTTATCTATGTATAACAATCAACTAAAACATCTAGCGCTCAATGCTGACTTGTCAGCTGATAATTTATCTATGTATAACAATCAACTAAAACATCTAGTGCTCAATGCTGACTTGTCGGCTGATAATTTATCTATGCATAACGATCAACAATACATCTAGTGCTCAATGCTGACTTGTCGGCTGATAATTTATCTATGCATAACGATCAACTAAAACATCTAGTGCTCAATGCTGACTTGTCGGCTGATAATTTATCTATGCATAACGATCAACTAAAACATCTAGTGCTCAATGCTGACTTGTCGGCTGATAATTTATCTATGTATAACGATCAACAATACATCTAGTGCTCAATGCTGACTTGTCGGTTGATAATTTATCTATGTATAACGTTCAACTAAAACATCTAGTGCTCAATGCAGACTTGTCGGCTGATAATTTATCTATGTATAACGATCAACTAAAACATCTAGTGCTCAATGCTGACTTGTCACCTGATAATTTATCTATGTATAACGATCAACAGTACATCTAGTGCTCAATGCTGACTTGTCGGTTGATAATTTATCTATGTATAACGATCAACTAAAACATCTAGTGCTCAATGCTGACTTGTCGGTTGATAATTTATCTATGCATAACGATCAACAATACATCTAGTGCTCAATGCTGACTTGTCGGCTGATAATTTATCTATGCATAACGATCAACTAAAACATCTAGTGCTCAATGCTGACTTGTCGGTTGATAATTTATCTATGTATAACGATCAACCAAAACATCTAGTGCTCAATGCTGACTTGTCACCTGATAATTTATCTATGTATAACGATCAACAGTACATCTAGTGCTCAATGCTGACTTGTGGGTTGATAATTTATCTATGTATAACGATCAACTAAAACATCTAGTGCTCAATGCTGACATGTCGGCTGATAATTTATCTATGTATAACGATCAACTAAAACATCTAGTGCTCAATGCTGACTTGTCGGTTGATAATTTATCTATGTATAACGATCAACTAAAACATCTAGTGCTCAATGCTGACTTGTCGGCTGATAATTTATCTATGTATAACGATCAACTAAAACATCTAGTGCTCAATGCTGACTTGTCGGCTGATAATTTATCTATGTATAACGATCAACTAAAACATCTAGTGCTCAATGCTGACTTGTCGGTTGATAATTTATCTATGTATAACGATCAACTAAAACATCTAGTGCTCAATGCTGACTTGTCGGTTGATAATTTATCTATGTATAACGATCAACTAAAACATCTAGCGCTCAATGCTGACTTGTCGGTTGATAATTTATCTATGTATAACGATCAACTAAAACATCTAGTGCTCAATGCTGACTTGTCGGCTGATAATTTATCTATGTATAACGATCAACTAAAACATCTAGTGCTCAATGCTGACTTGTCGGTTGATAATTTATCTATGTATAACGATCAACTAAAACATCTAGTGCTCAATGCTGACTTGTCGGTTGATAATTTATCTATGTATAACGATCAACAATACATCTAGTGTTCAATGCTGACTTATCGGCTGATAATTTATCTATGTATAACGATCAACAATACATCTAGTGCTCAATGCTGACTTGTCGGTTGATAATTTATCTATGTATAACGATCAACTAAAACATCTAGTGCTCAATGCTGACTTGTCGGTTGATAATTTATCTATGTATAACGATCAACTAAAACATCTAGTGCTCAATGCTGACTTGTCGGCTGATAATTTATCTATGTATAACGATCAACTAAAACATCTAGTGCTCAATGCTGACTTGTCGGCTGATAATTTATCTATGTATAACGATCAACTAAAACATCTAGTGCTCAATGCTGACTTGTCGGTTGATAATTTATCTATGTATAACGATCAACTAAAACATCTAGCGCTCAATGCTGACTTGTCGGTTGATAATTTATCTATGTATAACGATCAACTAAAACATCTAGCGCTCAATGCTGACTTGTCGGTTGATAATTTATCTATGTATAACGATCAACTAAAACATCTAGTGCTCAATGCTGACTTGTCGGCTGATAATTTATCTATGTATAACGATCAACTAAAACATCTAGTGCTCAATGCTGACTTGTCGGTTGATAGTTTATCTATGTATAACGATCAACTAAAACATCTAGTGCTCAATGCTGACTTGTCGGTTGATAATTTATCTATGTATAACGATCAACAATACATCTAGTGTTCAATGCTGACTTATCGGCTGATAATTTATCTATGTATAACGATCAACAATACATCTAGTGCTCAATGCTGACTTGTCGGTTGATAATTTATCTATGTATAACGATCAACTAAAACATCTAGTGCTCAATGCTGACTTGTCGGCTGATAATTAATCTATGTATAACGATCAACTAAAACATCTAGTGCTCAATGCTGACTTGTCGGCTGATAATTTATCTATGTATAACGATCAACAATACATCTAGTGCTCAATGCTGACTTGTCGGTTGATAATTTATCTATGTATAACGATCAACAGTACATCTAGTGCTCAATGCTGACTTGTCGGTTGATAATTTATCTATGTATAACGATCAACCAAAACATCTAGTGCTCAATGCTGACTTGTCGGCTGATAATTTATCTATGTATAACGATCAACTAAAACATCTAGTGCTCAATGCTGACTTGTCGGCTGATAATTTATCTATGTATAACGATCAACTAAAACATCTAGTGCTCAATGCTGACTTGTCGGCTGATAATTTATCTATGTATAACGATCAACTAAAACATCTAGTGCTCAATGCTGACTTGTCGGTTGATAATTTATCTATGTATAACGATCAACTAAAACATCTAGTGCTCAATGCTGACTTGTCGGTTGATAATTTATCTATGTATAACGATCAACAATACATCTAGTGTTCAATGCTGACTTATCGGCTGATAATTTATCTATGTATAACGATCAACAATACATCTAGTGCTCAATGCTGACTTGTCGGTTGATAATTTATCTATGTATAACGATCAACAGTACATCTAGTGCTCAATGCTGACTTGTCGGTTGATAATTTATCTATGTATAACGATCAACAATAACATCTAGTGCTCAATGCTGACTTGTCGGTTGATAATTAATCTATGTATAACGATCAACTAAAACATCTAGTGCGCAATGCTGACTTGTCGGCTGATTATTTATCTATGTATAACGATCAACAATAACATCTGGTGCTCAATGCTGACTTGTCGGTTGATAATTTATCTATGTATAATGATCAACAGTACATCTAGTGCTCAATGCTGACTTGTCGGTTGATAATTTATCTATGTATAACGATCAACAGTACATCTAGTGCTCAATGCTGACTTGTCGGTTGATAATTTATCTATGTATAACGATCAACCAAAACATCTAGTGCTCAATGCTGACTTGTCGGCTGATAATTTATCTATGTATAACGATCAACTAGAACATCTAGTGCTCAATGCTGACTTGTCGGCTGATAATTAATCTATGTATAACGATCAACCAAAACATCTAGTGCTCAATGCTGACTTGTCGGCTGATAATTTATCTATGTATAACGATCAAATAAAACATCTAGCGCTCAATGCTGACTTGTCGGCTGATAATTAATCTATGTATAACGATCAACTAAAACATCTAGTGCTCAATGCTGACTTGTCGGTTGATAATTTATCTATGTATAACGATCAACTAGAACATCTAGTGCTCAATGCTGACTTGTCGGCTGATAATTTATCTATGTATAACGATCAACAATACATCTAGTGCTCAATGCTGACTTGTCGGCTGATAATTTATCTATGCATAACGATCAACAATACATCTAGCGCTCAATGCTGACTTGTTGGCCGATAATTTATCTATGTATAACGATCAACCAAAACATCTAGTGCTCAATGCTGACTTGTCGGCTGATAATTTATCTATGTATAACGATCAACTAAAACATCTAGAGCTCAATGCTGACTTGTCGGCTGATAATTTATCTATGTATAACGATCAAATAAAACATCTAGTGCTCAATGCTGACTTGTCGGCTGATAATTTATCTATGCATAACGATCAACTATACATCTAGTGCTCAATGCTGACTTGTCGGCTGATAATTTATCTATGTATAACGATCAACTAAAACATCTAGTGCTCAATGCTGACTTGTCGGCTGATAATTTATCTATGTATAACGATCAACAGTACATCTAGTGCTCAATGCTGACTTGTCGGCTGATAATTTATCTATGCATAACGATCAACTAAAACATCTAGTGCTCAATGCTGACTTGTCGGTTGATAATTTATCTATGTATAACGATCAACCAAAACATCTAGTGCTCAATGCTGACTTGTCGGCTGATAATTTATCTATGTATAACGATCAACTAAAACATCTAGTGCTCAATGCTGACTTGTCGGTTGATAATTTATCTATGTATAACGATCAACAGTACATCTAGTGCTCAATGCTGACTTGTCGGCTGATAATTTATCTATGTATAACGATCAACTAAAACATCTAGTGCTCAATGCTGACTTGTCGGCTGATAATTTATCTATGTATAACGATCAACTAGAACATCTAGTGCTCAATGCTGACTTGTCGGCTGATATTTAATCTATGTATAACGATCAACTAAAACATCTAGTGCTCAATGCTGACTTGTCGGCTGATAATTTATCTATGTATAACGATCAACTAAAACATCTAGTGCTCAATGCTGACTTGTCGGCTGATAATTTATCTATGCATAACGATCAACTGAAACATCTAGTGCTCAATGCTGACTTGTCGGCTGATAATTTATCTATGTATAACGATCAAATAAAACATCTAGTGCTCAATGCTGACTTGTCGGCTGATAATTTATCTATGTATAACGATCAAATAAAACATCTAGCGCTCAATGCTGACTTGTCAGCTGATAATTTATCTATGTATAACGATCAACTAAAACATCTAGTGCTCAATGCTGACTTGTCGGCTGATAATTTATCTATGTATAACGATCAACTAAAACATCTAGTGCTCAATGCTGACTTGTCGGCTGATAATTTATCTATGCATAACGATCAACTAAAACATCTAGTGCTCAATGCTGACTTGTCGGTTGATAATTTATCTATGTATAACGATCAACAATACATCTAGTGTTCAATGCTGACTTATCGGCTGATAATTTATCTATGTATAACGATCAACAATACATCTAGTGCTCAATGCTGACTTGTCGGTTGATAATTTATCTATGTATAACGATCAACAGTACATCTAGTGCTCAATGCTGACTTGTCGGTTGATAATTTATCTATGTATAACGATCAACAATAACATCTAGTGCTCAATGCTGACTTGTCGGCTGATAATTTATCTATGTATAACGATCAACTAAAACATCTAGTGCTCAATGCTGACTTGTCGGTTGATAATTAATCTATGTATAACGATCAACTAAAACATCTAGTGCTCAATGCTGACTTGTCGGCTGATAATTTATCTATGTATAACGATCAACAATACATCTAGTGCTCAATGCTGACTTGTCGGTTGATAATTTATCTATGTATAACGATCAACAGTACATCTAGTGCTCAATGCTGACTTGTCGGTTGATAATTTATCTATGTATAGTGCTCAATGCTGACTTGTCGGCTGATAATTTATCTATGCATAACGACCAACTAAAACATCTAGTGCTCAATGCTGACTTGTCGGCTGATAATTTATCTATGCATAACGATCAACTAAAACATCTAGCGCTCAATGCTGACTTGTCGGCTGATAATTAATCTATGTATAACGATCAACCAAAACATCTAGTGCTCAATGCTGACATGTCGGCTGATAATTTATCTATGTATAACGATCAACTAAAACATCTAGTGCTCAATGCTGACTTGTCGGTTGATAATTTATCTATGTATAACGATCAACTAAAACATCTAGTGCTCAATGCTGACTTGTCGGTTGATAATTTATCTATGTATAACGATCAACAATAACATCTAGTGCTCAATGCTGACTTGTCGGTTGATAATTTATCTATGTATAACGATCAACAATAACATCTAGTGCTCAATGCTGACTTGTCGGTTGATAATTAATCTATGTATAACGATCAACCAAAACATCTAGTGCTCAATGCTGACTTGTCGGCTGATAATTAATCTATGTATAACGATCAACAATAACATCTAGTGCTCAATGCTGACTTGTCGGTTGATAATTAATCTATGTATAACGATCAACCAAAACATCTAGTGCTCAATGCTGACTTGTCAGCTGATAATTTATCTATGTATAACGATCAACTAAAACATCTAGTGCTCAATGCTGACTTGTCGGTTGATAATGTATCTATGTATAACGATCAACAATAACATCTAGTGCTCAATGCTGACTTGTCGGCTGATAATTTATCTATGTATAACGATCAACTAAAACATCTAGTGCTCAATGCTGACTTGTCCGTTGATAATTTATCTATGCATAACGATCAACTAAAACATCTAGCGCTCAATGCTGACTTGTCGGCTGATAATTTATCTATGCATAACGATCAACTATAACATCTAGTGCTCAATGCTGACTTGTCAGCTGATAATTTATCTATGTATAACGATCAACTAAAACATCTAGCGCTCAATGCTGACTTGTCGGCTGATAATTTATCTATGCATAACGATCAACAATACATCTAGTGCTCAATGCTGACTTGTCGGTTGATAATTTATCTATGTATAACGATCAACTAAAACATCTAGTGCTCAATGCTGACTTGTCGGCTGATGATAATTTATCTATGTATAACGATCAACTAAAACATCTAGTGCTCAATGCTGACTTGTCGGTTGATAATTTATCTATGTATAACGATCAACTAAAACATCTAGTGCTCAATGCTGACTTGTCGGTTGATAATTTATCTATGTATAACGATCAACTAAAACATCTAGTGCTCAATGCTGACTTGTCGGTTGATAATTTATCTATGCATAACGATCAAATAAAACATCTAGTGCTCAATGCTGACTTGTCGGCTGATAATTTATCTATGTATAACGATCAACAATAACATCTAGTGCTCAATGCTGACTTGTCGGTTGATAATTGATCTATGTATAACGATCAACAATAACATCTAGTGCTCAATGCTGACTTGTCGGTTGATAATTAATCTATGTATAACGATCAACCAAAACATCTAGTGCTCAATGCTGACTTGTCGGCTGATAATTAATCTATGTATAACGATCAACAATAACATCTAGTGCAAAATGCTGACTTGTCGGTTGATAATTAATCTATGTATAACGATCAACTAAAACATCTAGTGCTCAATGCTGACTTGTCGGTTGATAATTAATCTATGTATAACGATCAACCAAAACATCTAGTGCTCAATGCTGACTTGTCGGCTGATAATTTATCTATGCATAACAATCAACTAAAACATCTAGTGCTCAATGCTGACTTGTCAGCTGATAATTTATCTATGTATAACGATCAACTAAAACATCTAGTGCTCAATGCTGACTTGTCCGCTGATAATTAATCTATGTATAACGATCAACTAAAACATCTAGTGCTCAATGCTGACTTGTCGGCTGATAATTTATCTATGCATAACAATCAACTAAAACATCTAGTGCTCAATGCTGACTTGTCGGTTGATAATTAATCTATGTATAACGATCAACTAAAACATCTAGTGCTCAATGCTGACTTGTCGGTTGATAATTAATCTATGTATAACGATCAACCAAAACATCTAGTGCTCAATGCTGACTTGTCGGCTGATAATTTATCTATGCATAACAATCAACTAAAACATCTAGTGCTCAATGCTGACCTGTCAGCTGATAATTAATCTATGCATAACGATCAACTAAAACATCTAGTGCTCAATGCTGACTTGTCGGCTGATTATTTATCTATGCATAACGATCAACTAAAACATCTAGTGCTCAATGCTGACTTGTCGGCTGATAATTTATCTATGTATAACGATCAACAATAACATCTGGTGCTCAATGCTGACTTGTCGGTTGATAATTTATCTATGTATAATGATCAACAGTACATCTAGTGCTCAATGCTGACTTGTCGGTTGATAATTTATCTATGCATAACGATCAACTAAAACATCTAGTGCTCAATGCTGACTTGTCGGCTGATAATTTATCTATGCATAACAATCAACTAAAACATCTAGTGCTCAATGCTGACTTGTCGGCTGATAATTTATCTATGTATAACGATCAACTAAAACATCTAGTGCTCAATGCTGACTTGTCGGTTGATAATTAATCTATGCATAACGATCAACTAAAACATCTAGTGCTCAATGCTGACTTGTCGGCTGATAATTTATCTATGTATAACGATCAACAATAACATCTAGTGCTCAATGCTGACTTGTCGGTTGATAATTTATCTATGTATAACGATCAACTAAAACATCTAGTGCTCAATGCTGACTTGTCGGTTGATAATTTATCTATGTATAACGATCAACAATAACATCTAGTGCTCAATGCTGACTTGTCGGTTGATAATTTATCTATGCATAACGATCAACTAAAACATCTAGTGCTCAATGCTGACTTGTCGGCTGATAATTTATCTATGTATAACGATCAACTAAAACATCTAGCGCTCAATGCTGACTTGTCGGCTGATAATTTATCTATGTATAACAATCAACTAAAACATCTAGCGCTCAATGCTGACTTGTTGGTTAATAATTTATCTATGCATAACGATCAACTAAAACATCTAGTGCTCAATGCTGACTTGTTGGTTAATAATATATCTATGCATAACGATCAACAATACATCTAGTGCTCAATGCTGACTTGTTGGTTAATAATTTATCTATGTATAACGATCAACAATAACATCTAGTGCTCAATGCTGACTTGTCGGTTGATAATTTATCTATGCATAACGATCAACTAAAACATCTAGCGCTCAATGCTGACTTGTCGGCTGATAATTTATCTATGCATAATGATCAACAATAACATCTAGTGCTCAATGCTGACTTGTCGGCTGATAATTTATCTATGTATAACAATCAACTAAAGAATCTAGTGCTCAATGCTGACTTGTCGGCTGATAATTTATCTATGCATAACGATCAACTAAAACATCTAGCGCTCAATGCTGACTTGTCGGTTGATAATTTATCTATGTATAACAATCAACTAAAGAATCTAGTGCTCAATGCTGACTTGTCGGCTGATAATTTATCTATGCATAACGATCAACCAAAACATCTAGTGCTCAATGCTGACTTGTCGGCTGATAATTTATCTATGTATAACGATCAACTAAAACATCTAGTGCTCAATGCTGACTTGTCGGCTGATAATTTATCTATGTATAACGATCAACTAAAACATCTAGTGCTCAATGCTGACTTGTCGGCTGACAATTTATCTATGTATAACGATCAACTAAAACATCTAGTGCTCAATGCTGACTTGTCGGCTGATAATTTATCTATGCATAACAATCAACTAAAACATCTAGCGCTCAATGCCGACTTGTCGGTTGATAATTTATCTATGTATAACGATCAACTAAAACATCTAGTGCTCAATGCTGACTTGTCGGCTGATAATTTATCTATGTATAACGATCAACAATAACATCTAGTGCTCAATGCTGACTTGTCGGCTGATAATTTATCTATGTATAACGATCAACTAAAACATCTAGTGCTCAATGCTGACTTGTCGGTTGATAATTTATCTATGTATAACGATCAACTAAAACATCTAGTGCTCAATGCTGACTTGTCGGCTGATAATTTATCTATGTATAACGATCAACTAAAACATCTAGTGCTCAATGCTGACTTGTCGGTTGATAATGTATCTATGCATAACGATCAACTAAAACATCTAGCGCTCAATGCTGACTTGTCGGTTGATAATTTATCTATGCATAACGATCAACAATACATCTAGTGCTCAATGCTGACTTGTCGGCTGATAATTTATCTATGCATAACGATCAACTAAAACATCTAGTGCTCAAT
Organism: Siphonodentalium dalli; assembly: GCA_032622095.1. Lineage (NCBI taxonomy): Eukaryota > Metazoa > Mollusca > Scaphopoda > Gadilida > Siphonodentaliidae > Siphonodentalium > Siphonodentalium dalli. The sequence continues at coordinate 5,987,313 of CP136063.1, read as the reverse complement.
GTTGACTTGTCGGCTGATAATTTATCTATGTATAACGATCAACTAAAACATCTAGCGCTCAATGCTGACTTGTCGGCTGATAATTTATCTATGCATAACGATCAACTAAAACATCTAGCGCTCATTGCTGACTTGTCGGTTGATAATTTATCTATGTATAACGATCAACAATAACATCTAGTGCTCAATGCTGACTTGTCGGCTGATAATTTATCTATGTATAACGATCAACAATACATCTAGTGCTCAATGCTGACTTGTCGGTTGATAATTTATCTATGTATAACGATCAACTAAAACATCTAGTGCTCAATGCTGACTTGTCGGTTGATAATTTATCTATGCATAACGATCAACTAAAACATCTAGTGCTCAATGCTGACTTGTCGGCTGATAATGTATCTATGTATAACGATCAACAATAACATCTAGTGCTCAATGCTGACTTGTCGGTTGATAATTTATCTATGTATAACGATCAACAATAACATCTAGTGCTCAATGCTGACTTGTCGGCTGATAATGTATCTATGTATAACGATCAACAATAACATCTAGTGCTCAATGCTGACTTGTCGGTTGATAATTTATCTATGTATAACGATCAAATAAAACATCTAGCGCTCAATGCTGACTTGTCTAAAACATCTAGTGCTCAATGCTGACTTGTCGGTTGATAATTTATCTATGCATAACGTTCAACTAAAACATCTAGCGCTCAATGCTGACTTGTCTAAAACATCTAGTGCTCAATGCTGACTTGTCGGTTGATAATTTATCTATGCATAACGTTCAACTAAAACATCTAGTGCTCAATGCTGACTTGTCGGTTGATAATTTATCTATGTATAACGATCAACAATAACATCTAGTGCTCAATGCTGACTTGTCGGTTGATAATTTATCTATGCATAACGATCAACTAAAACATCTAGCGCTCAATGCTGACTTGTCGGCTGATAATTTATCTATGCATAACCATCAACTAAAACATCTAGTGCTCAATGCTGACTTGTCGGCTGATAATTTATCTATGTATAACGATCAACTAAAACATCTAGTGCTCAATGCTGACTTGTCGGCTGATAATTTATCTATGTATAACGATCAACTAAAACATCTAGCGCTCAATGCTGACTTGTCGGCTGATAATTTATCTATGTATAACAATCAACTAAAACATCTAGTGCTCAATGCTGACTTGTCGGCTGATAATTTATCTATGTATAACGATCAACTAAAACATCTAGTGCTCAATGCTGACTTGTCGGCTGATAATTTATCTATGTATAACGATCAACTAAAACATCTAGCGCTCAATGCTGACTTGTCGGCTGATAATTTATCTATGTATAACAATCAACTAAAACATCTAGCGCTCAATGCTGACTTGTTGGTTAATAATTTATCTATGCATAACGATCAACTAAAACATCTAGTGCTCAATGCTGACTTGTTGGTTAATAATTTATCTATGAAAAACGATCAACAATACATCTAGTGCTCAATGCTGACTTGTTGGTTAATAATTTATCTATGTATAACGATCAACAATAACATCTAGTGCTCAATGCTGACTTGTCGGTTGATAATTTATCTATGCATAACGATCAACTAAAACATCTAGCGCTCAATGCTGACTTGTCGGCTGATAATTTATCTATGCATAATGATCAACAATAACATCTAGTGCTCAATGCTGACTTGTCGGCTGATAATTTATCTATGTATAACAATCAACTAAAGAATCTAGTGCTCAATGCTGACTTGTCGGCTGATAATTTATCTATGCATAACGATCAACTAAAACATCTAGCGCTCAATGCTGACTTGTCGGTTGATAATTTATCTATGTATAACAATCAACTAAAGAATCTAGTGCTCAATGCTGACTTGTCGGCTGATAATTTATCTATGCATAACGATCAACCAAAACATCTAGTGCTCAATGCTGACTTGTCGGCTGATAATTTATCTATGTATAACGATCAACTAAAACATCTAGTGCTCAATGCTGACTTGTCGGCTGATAATTTATCTATGTATAACGATCAACTAAAACATCTAGTGCTCAATGCTGACTTGTCGGCTGATAATTTATCTATGTATAACGATCAACTAAAACATCTAGTGCTCAATGCTGACTTGTCGGCTGATAATTTATCTATGCATAACAATCAACTAAAACATCTAGCGCTCAATGCCGACTTGTCGGTTGATAATTTATCTATGTATAACGATCAACTAAAACATCTAGTGCTCAATGCTGACTTGTCGGCTGATAATTTATCTATGTATAACGATCAACAATAACATCTAGTGCTCAATGCTGACTTGTCGGCTGATAATTTATCTATGTAAAACGATCAACAATACATCTAGTGCTCAATGCTGACTTGTTGGTTAATAATTTATCTATGTATAACGATCAACAATAACATCTAGTGCTCAATGCTGACTTGTCGGTTGATAATTTATCTATGCATAACGATCAACTAAAACATCTAGCGCTCAATGCTGACTTGTCGGCTGATAATTTATCTATGCATAATGATCAACAATAACATCTAGTGCTCAATGCTGACTTGTCGGCTGATAATTTATCTATGTATAACAATCAACTAAAGAATCTAGTGCTCAATGCTGACTTGTCGGCTGATAATTTATCTATGCATAACGATCAACTAAAACATCTAGCGCTCAATGCTGACTTGTCGGTTGATAATTTATCTATGTATAACAATCAACTAAAGAATCTAGTGCTCAATGCTGACTTGTCGGCTGATAATTTATCTATGCATAACGATCAACCAAAACATCTAGTGCTCAATGCTGACTTGTCGGCTGATAATTTATCTATGTATAACGATCAACTAAAACATCTAGTGCTCAATGCTGACTTGTCGGCTGATAATTTATCTATGTATAACGATCAACTAAAACATCTAGTGCTCAATGCTGACTTGTCGGCTGATAATTTATCTATGTATAACGATCAACTAAAACATCTAGTGCTCAATGCTGACTTGTCGGCTGATAATTTATCTATGCATAACAATCAACTAAAACATCTAGCGCTCAATGCCGACTTGTCGGTTGATAATTTATCTATGTATAACGATCAACTAAAACATCTAGTGCTCAATGCTGACTTGTCGGCTGATAATTTATCTATGTATAACGATCAACAATAACATCTAGTGCTCAATGCTGACTTGTCGGCTGATAATTTATCTATGTATAACGATCAACTAAAACATCTAGTGCTCAATGCTGACTTGTCGGTTGATAATTTATCTATGTATAACGATCAACTAAAACATCTAGTGCTCAATGCTGACTTGTCGGCTGATAATTTATCTATGTATAACGATCAACTAAAACATCTAGTGCTCAATGCTGACTTGTCGGTTGATAATGTATCTATGCATAACGATCAACTAAAACATCTAGCGCTCAATGCTGACTTGTCGGTTGATAATTTATCTATGCATAACGATCAACAATACATCTAGTGCTCAATGCTGACTTGTCGGCTGATAATTTATCTATGCATAACGATCAACTAAAACATCTAGTGCTCAATGTTGACTTGTCGGCTGATAATTTATCTATGTATAACGATCAACTAAAACATCTAGCGCTCAATGCTGACTTGTCGGCTGATAATTTATCTATGCATAACGATCAACTAAAACATCTAGCGCTCATTGCTGACTTGTCGGTTGATAATTTATCTATGTATAACGATCAACAATAACATCTAGTGCTCAATGCTGACTTGTCGGCTGATAATTTATCTATGTATAACGATCAACAATACATCTAGTGCTCAATGCTGACTTGTCGGTTGATAATTTATCTATGTATAACGATCAACTAAAACATCTAGTGCTCAATGCTGACTTGTCGGTTGATAATTTATCTATGCATAACAATCAACTAAAACATCTAGTGCTCAATGCTGACTTGTCGGCTGATAATGTATCTATGTATAACGATCAACAATAACATCTAGTGCTCAATGCTGACTTGTCGGTTGATAATTTATCTATGTATAACGATCAACAATAACATCTAGTGCTCAATGCTGACTTTTCGGCTGATAATGTATCTATGTATAACGATCAACAATAACATCTAGTGCTCAATGCTGACTTGTCGGTTGATAATTTATCTATGTATAACGATCAAATAAAACATCTAGCGCTCAATGCTGACTTGTCTAAAACATCTAGTGCTCAATGCTGACTTGTCGGTTGATAATTTATCTATGCATAACGTTCAACTAAAACATCTAGCGCTCAATGCTGACTTGTCTAAAACATCTAGTGCTCAATGCTGACTTGTCGGTTGATAATTTATCTATGCATAACGTTCAACTAAAACATCTAGTGCTCAATGCTGACTTGTCGGTTGATAATTTATCTATGTATAACGATCAACAATAACATCTAGTGCTCAATGCTGACTTGTCGGTTGATAATTTATCTATGCATAACGATCAACTAAAACATCTAGTGCTCAATGCTGACTTGTCGGCTGATAATTTATCTATGTATAACGATCAACTAAAACATCTAGTGCTCAATGCTGACTTGTCGGTTGATAATTTATCTATGTATAACGATCAACTAAAACATCTAGCGCTCAATGCTGACTTGTCGGTTGATAATTTATCTATGCATAACGATCAACAATAACATCTAGTGCTCAATGCTGACTTGTCGGTTGATAATTTATCTATGTATAACGATCAACAATACATCTAGTGCTCAATGCTGACTTGTCGGTTGATAATTTATCTATGCATAACGATCAACTAAAACATCTAGCGCTCAATGCTGACTTGTCGGCTGATAATTTATCTATGCATAACGATCAACTAAAACATCTAGCGCTCAATGCTGACTTGTCGGTTGATAATTTATCTATGCATAACGATCAACTAAAACATCTAGCGCTCAATGCTGACTTGTCGGTTGATAATTTATCTATGTATAACGATCAACTAAAACATCTAGTGCTCAATGCTGACTTGTCAGCTGATAATTTATCTATGTATAACGATCAACTAAAACATCTAGTACTCAATGCTGACTTGTCGGCTGATAATTTATCTATGTATAACGATCAACAATACATCTAGTGCTCAATGCTGACTTGTCGGTTGATAATTTATCTATGTATAACGATCAACTAAAACATCTAGTGCTCAATGCTGACTTGTCGGCTGATAATTTATCTATGTATAACGATCAACTAAAACATCTAGTGCTCAATGCTGACTTGTCGGCTGATAATTTATCTATGTATAACGATCAACTAAAACATCTAGTGCTCAATGCTGACTTGTCGGCTGATAATTTATCTATGTATAACGATCAACTAAAACATCTAGTGCTCAATGCTGACTTGTCGGCTGATAATTTATCTATGCATAACAATCAACTAAAACATCTAGCGCTCAATGCCGACTTGTCGGTTGATAATTTATCTATGTATAACGATCAACTAAAACATCTAGTGCTCAATGCTGACTTGTCGGCTGATAATTTATCTATGTATAACGATCAACAATAACATCTAGTGCTCAATGCTGACTTGTCGGCTGATAATTTATCTATGTATAACGATCAACTAAAACATCTAGTGCTCAATGCTGACTTGTCGGTTGATAATTTATCTATGTATAACGATCAACTAAAACATCTAGTGCTCAATGCTGACTTGTCGGCTGATAATTTATCTATGTATAACGATCAACTAAAACATCTAGTGCTCAATGCTGACTTGTCGGTTGATAATGTATCTATGCATAACGATCAACTAAAACATCTAGCGCTCAATGCTGACTTGTCGGTTGATAATTTATCTATGCATAACGATCAACAATACATCTAGTGCTCAATGCTGACTTGTCGGCTGATAATTTATCTATGCATAACGATCAACTAAAACATCTAGTGCTCAATGTTGACTTGTCGGCTGATAATTTATCTATGTATAACGATCAACTAAAACATCTAGCGCTCAATGCTGACTTGTCGGCTGATAATTTATCTATGTATAACGATCAACAATACATCTAGTGCTCAATGCTGACTTGTCGGTTGATAATTTATCTATGTATAACGATCAACTAAAACATCTAGTGCTCAATGCTGACTTGTCGGTTGATAATTTATCTATGCATAACGATCAACTAAAACATCTAGTGCTCAATGCTGACTTGTCGGCTGATAATGTATCTATGTATAACGATCAACAATAACATCTAGTGCTCAATGCTGACTTGTCGGTTGATAATTTATCTATGTATAACGATCAACAATAACATCTAGTGCTCAATGCTGACTTGTCGGCTGATAATGTATCTATGTATAACGATCAACAATAACATCTAGTGCTCAATGCTGACTTGTCGGTTGATAATTTATCTATGTATAACGATCAAATAAAACATCTAGCGCTCAATGCTGACTTGTCTAAAACATCTAGTGCTCAATGCTGACTTGTCGGTTGATAATTTATCTATGCATAACGTTCAAATAAAACATCTAGCGCTCAATGCTGACTTGTCTAAAACATCTACATGTAGTGCTCAATGCTGACTTGTCGGTTGATAATTTATCTATGCATAACGTTCAACTAAAACATCTAGTGCTCAATGCTGACTTGTCGGTTGATAATTTATCTATGTATAACGATCAACAATAACATCTAGTGCTCAATGCTGACTTGTCGGTTGATAATTTATCTATGCATAACGATCAACTAAAACATCTAGTGCTCAATGCTGACTTGTCGGCTGATAATTTATCTATGTATAACGATCAACTAAAACATCTAGTGCTCAATGCTGACTTGTCGGTTGATAATTTATCTATGTATAACGATCAACTAAAACATCTAGCGCTCAATGCTGACTTGTCGGTTGATAATTTATCTATGTATAACGATCAACTAAAACATCTAGTGCTCAATGCTGACTTGTCGGCTGATAATTTATCTATGTATAACGATCAACTAAAACATCTAGTGCTCAATGCTGACTTGTCGGTTGATAATGTATCTATGCATAACGATCAACTAAAACATCTAGCGCTCAATGCTGACTTGTCGGTTGATAATTTATCTATGCATAACGATCAACAATACATCTAGTGCTCAATGCTGACTTGTCGGCTGATAATTTATCTATGCATAACGATCAACTAAAACATCTAGTGCTCAATGTTGACTTGTCGGCTGATAATTTGTCTATGTATAACGATCAACTAAAACATCTAGCGCTCAATGCTGACTTGTCGGCTGATAATTTATCTATGTATAACGATCAACAATACATCTAGTGCTCAATGCTGACTTGTCGGTTGATAATTTATCTATGTATAACGATCAACTAAAACATCTAGTGCTCAATGCTGACTTGTCGGTTGATAATTTATCTATGCATAACGATCAACTAAAACATCTAGTGCTCAATGCTGACTTGTCGGCTGATAATGTATCTATGTATAACGATCAACAATAACATCTAGTGCTCAATGCTGACTTGTCGGTTGATAATTTATCTATGTATAACGATCAACAATAACATCTAGTGCTCAATGCTGACTTGTCGGCTGATAATGTATCTATGTATAACGATCAACAATAACATCTAGTGCTCAATGCTGACTTGTCGGTTGATAATTTATCTATGTATAACGATCAAATAAAACATCTAGCGCTCAATGTTGACTTGTCTAAAACATCTAGTGCTCAATGCTGACTTGTCGGTTGATAATTTATCTATGCATAACGTTCAACTAAAACATCTAGCGCTCAATGCTGACTTGTCTAAAACATCTAGTGCTCAATGCTGACTTGTCGGTTGATAATTTATCTATGCATAACGTTCAACTAAAACATCTAGTGCTCAATGCTGACTTGTCGGTTGATAATTTATCTATGTATAACGATCAACAATAACATCTAGTGCTCAATGCTGACTTGTCGGTTGATAATTTATCTATGCATAACGATCAACTAAAACATCTAGTGCTCAATGCTGACTTGTCGGCTGATAATTTATCTATGTATAACGATCAACTAAAACATCTAGTGCTCAATGCTGACTTGTCGGTTGATAATTTATCTATGTATAACGATCAACTAAAACATCTAGCGCTCAATGCTGACTTGTCGGTTGATAATTTATCTATGCATAACGATCAACAATAACATCTAGTGCTCAATGCTGACTTGTCGGTTGATAATTTATCTATGTATAACGATCAACAATACATCTAGTGCTCAATGCTGACTTGTCGGTTGATAATTTATCTATGCATAACGATCAACTAAATCATCTAGCGCTCAATGCTGACTTGTCGGCTGATAATTTATCTATGCATAACGATCAACTAAAACATCTAGCGCTCAATGCTGACTTGTCGGTTGATAATTTATCTATGCATAACGATCAACTAAAACATCTAGCGCTCAATGCTGACTTGTCGGTTGATAATTTATCTATGTATAACGATCAACTAAAACATCTAGTGCTCAATGCTGACTTGTCAGCTGATAATTTATCTATGTATAACGATCAACTAAAACATCTAGTACTCAATGCTGACTTGTCGGCTGATAATTTATCTATGTATAACGATCAACAATACATCTAGTGCTCAATGCTGACTTGTCGGTTGATAATTTATCTATGTATAACGATCAACTAAAACATCTAGTGCTCAATGCTGACTTGTCGGTTGATAATTTATCTATGTATAACGATCAACTAAAACATCTAGTGCTCAATGCTGACTTGTCGGTTGATAATTTATCTATGTATAACGATCAACTAAAACATCTAGTGCTCAATGCTGACTTGTCGGCTCATAATTTATCATGCATAACGATCAACAATAACATCTAGTGCTCAATGCTGACTTGTCGGCTGATAATTTATCTATGTATAACGATCAACTAAAACATCTAGTGCTCAATGCTGACTTGTCGGCTGATAATTTATCTATGTATAACAATCAACTAAAACATCTAGTGCTCAATGCTGACTTGTCGGCTGATAATTTATCGATGTATAACGATCAAATAAAACATCTAGTGCTCAATGCTGACTTGTCGGCTGATAATTTATCTATGCATAACGATCAACTAAAACATCTAGTGCTCAATGCTGACTTGTCGGTTGATAATTTATCTATGTATAACGATCAACTAAAACATCTAGTGCTCAATGCTGACTTGTCGGCTGATAATTTATCTATGTATAACGATCAACTAAAACATCTAGTGCTCAATGCTGACTTGTCGGCTGATAATTTATCTATGTATAACGATCAACTAAAACATCTAGTGCTCAATGCTGACTTGTCGGCTGATAATTTATCTATGTATAACGATCAACTAAAACATCTAGTGCTCAATGCTGACTTGTCGGTTGATAATTAATCTATGCATAACGATCAACTAAAACATCTAGTGCTCAATGCTGACTTGTCGGCTGATAATTTATCTATGTATAACGAACAACAATAACATCTAGTGCTCAATGCTGACTTGTCGGTTGATAATTTATCTATGTATAACGATCAACTAAAACATCTAGTGCTCAATGCTGACTTGTCGGTTGATAATTTATCTATGTATAACGATCAACAATAACATCTAGTGCTCAATGCTGACTTGTCGGTTGATAATTTATCTATGCATAACGATCAACTAAAACATCTAGTGCTCAATGCTGACTTGTTGGTTAATAATTTATCTATGTATAACGATCAACAATAACATCTAGTGCTCAATGCTGACTTGTCGGTTGATAATTTATCTATGTATAACGATCAACTAAAACATCTAGTGCTCAATGCTGACTTGTTGGTTAATAATTTATCTATGCATAACGATCAACTAAAACATCTAGTGCTCAATGCTGACTTGTTGGTTAATAATTTATCTATGCATAACGATCAACAATACATCTAGTGCTCAATGCTGACTTGTTGGTTAATAATTTATCTATGTATAACGATCAACAATAACATCTAGTGCTCAATGCTGACTTGTCGGTTGATAATTTATCTATGCATAACGATCAACTAAAACATCTAGCGCTCAATGCTGACTTTTCGGCTGATAATTTATCTATGCATAATGATCAACAATAACATCTAGTGCTCAATGCTGACTTGTCGGCTGATAATTTATCTATGTATAACAATCAACTAAAGAATCTAGTGCTCAATGCTGACTTGTCGGCTGATAATTTATCTATGCATAACGATCAACTAAAACATCTAGCGCTCAATGCTGACTTGTCGGTTGATAATTTATCTATGTATAACAATCAACTAAAGAATCTAGTGCTCAATGCTGACTTGTCGGCTGATAATTTATCTATGTATAACGATCAACTAAAACATCTAGTGCTCAATGCTGACTTGTCGGCTGATAATTTATCTATGTATAACGATCAACTAAAACATCTAGCGCTCAATGCTGACTTGTCGGCTGATAATTTGTCTATGTATAACGATCAACTAAAACATCTAGTGCTCAATGCTGACTTGTCGGCTGATAATTTATCTATGTATAACGATCAACTAAAACATCTAGCGCTCAATGCTGACTTGTCGGCTGATAATTTATCTATGCATAACGATCAACTAAAACATCTAGTGCTCAATGCTGACTTGTCGGTTGATAATTTATCTATGCATAACGATCAACTAAAACATCTAGTGCTCAATGCTGACTTGTCGGTTGATAATTTATCTATGTATAACGATCAACTAAATCATCTAGTGCTCAATGCTGACTTGTCGGTTGATAATTTATCTATGTATAACGATCAACTAAAACATCTAGTGCTCAATGCTGACTTGTCGGCTGATAATTTATCTATGTATAACGATCAACTAAAACATCTAGCGCTCAATGCTGACTTGTCGGTTGATAATTTATCTATGTATAACGATCAACTAAAACATCTAGTGCTCAATGCTGACTTGTCGGTTGATAATTTATCTATGTATAACGATCAACAATAACATCTAGCGCTCAATGCTGACTTGTCGGTTGATAATTTATCTATGCATAACGATCAACAATACATCTAGTGCTCAATGCTGACTTGTCGGTTGATAATTTATCTATGTATAACGATCAACAATAACATCTAGTGCTCAATGCTGACTTGTCGGTTGATAATTTATATATGCATAACGATCAACTAAAACATCTAGTGCTCAATGCTGACTTGTCGGTTGATAATTTATCTATGTATAACGATCAACTAAAACATCTAGTGCTCAATGCTGACTTGTCGGCTGATAATTTATCTATGTATAACGATCAACAAAAACATCTAGTGCTCAATGCTGACTTGTCGGCTGATAATTTATCTATGTATAACAATACATCTAGTGCTCAATGCTGACTTGTCGGTTGATAATTTATCTATGTATAACGATCAACTAAAACATCTAGTGCTCAATGCTGACTTGTCGGTTGATAATTTATCTATGTATAACGATCAAATAAAACATCTAGTGCTCAATGCTGACTTGTCGGTTGATAATTTATCTATGTATAACGATGAACTAAATCATCTAGTGCTCAATGCTGACTTGTCGGTTGATAATTTATCTTTGCATAACGATCAACTAAAACATCTAGTGCTCAATGCTGACTTGTCTAAAACATCTAGTGCTCAATGCTGACTTGTCGGTTGATAATTTATCTATGTATAACGATCAACTAAATCATCTAGAGCTCAATGCTGACTTGTCGGTTGATAATTTATCTATGTATAACGATCAACTAAAACATCTAGTGCTCAATGCTGACTTGTCGGTTGATAATTTATCTATGTATAACGATCAAATAAAACATCTAGTGCTCAATGCTGACTTGTCGGTTGATAATTTATCTATGTATAACGATCAACTAAATCATCTAGTGCTCAATGCTGACTTGTCGGTTGATAATTTATCTATGTATAACGATCAACTAAAACATCTAGTGCTCAATGCTGACTTGTCGGTTGATAATTTATCTATGTATAACGATCAACTAAAACATCTAGTGCTCAATGCTGACTTGTCGGCTGATAATTTATCTATGTATAACGATCAACTAAAACATCTAGCGCTCAATGCTGACTTGTCGGTTTAGTCGATGTTGCTGGGCCACACGTCCAGGGGACGATCTCGGAGCTAGTTTCTTGCATTTTCGTCCCGAAAAACGGCGGTTCTTCGCTTAGAAGATTCGTCACCGAGATATGTAACTGAAGATAACGTCGATGAAAATTTTGATTTTAACACAAGACACATCTTTTCACACTACTTAAGCACACATTTCTTTATTCTGCTGTTACAACACACATGTATACTATCAAATCCAAATTGAACCCTTTGGCTAAAATTTCTCTTGGCTCTTTGCTAGCTATCCAAATTACTTTCAAAATTTGTAATAGCCCAACATCAGGTTACGATTATATTTTCTCCCATTTGTTAACTGTGGTGACGGTGTTTCTGCTGTGATTTTAATATAGTTACATTTTGGACCTTTTGCAGTACGCCCCACCACGGTTCTCAATGGGTATACACAGCCTATTTGTGATTGGGACCTTTAAAAACTTTCCGCCGTCAGGCTACCTATTACTTCTATATTTTAGTTGACACTACAGTAGAGATCTTGTATCATACTCCACAATATGTATTCAGGACGTGTCATCGCCTGCATGCATACCAGTGGTTTTAAGAACCTACCCTCAGTCGAGTGACATTCCTTGCAACCCTTGAATAATCTCACAACTAGTGCTCAATGCTGACTTGTCGGTTGATAATTTATCTATGTATAACGATCAACTAAAACATCTAGTGCTCAATGCTGACTTGTCGGTTGATAATTTATCTATGCATAACGATCAACTAAAACATCTAGTGCTCAATGCTGACTTGTCGGCTGATAATTTATCTATGTATAACGATCAACTAAAACATCTAGTGCTCAATGCTGACTTGTCGGCTGATAATTTATCTATGTATAACGATCAACTAAAACATCTAGTGCTCAATGCTGACTTGTCGGCTGATAATTTATCTATGCATAACGATCAACAATAACATCTAGCCCTCAATGCTGACTTGTCGGCTGATAATTTATCTATGTATAACGATCAACTAAAACATCTAGCCCTCAATGCTGACTTGTCGGCTGATAATTTATCTATGTATAACGATCAACTAAAACATCTAGTGCTCAATGCTGACTTGTCGGTTGATAATTTATCTATGTATAACGATCAACAAAAACATCTAATGCTCAATGCTGACTTGTCGGCTGATAATTTATCTATGCATAACGATCAACTAAAACATCTAGTGCTCAATGCTGACTTGTCGGTTGATAATTTATCTATGCATAACGATCAACTAAAACATCTAGTGCTCATTGCTGACTTGTCGGCTGATAATTTATCTATGTATAACGATCAACTAAAACATCTAGTGCTCAATGCTGACTTGTCAGCTGATAATTTATCTATGTATAACGATCAACTAAAACATCTAGTGCTCAATGCTGACTTGTCGGTTGATAATTTATCTATGCATAACGATCAACTAAAACATCTAGTGCTCAATGCTGACTTGTCGGCTGATAATTTATCTATGTATAACGATCAACTAAAACATCTAGTGCTCAATGCTGACTTGTCGGTTGATAATTTATCTATGCATAACGATCAACTAAAACATCTAGTGCTCAATGCTGACTTGTCGGCTGATAATTTATCTATGTATAACGATCAACTAAAACATCTAGTGCTCAATGCTGACTTGTCGGCTGATAATTTATCTATGTATAACGATCAACTAAAACATCTAGTGCTCAATGCTGACTTGTCGGTTGATAATTTATCTATGTATAACGATCAACTAAAACATCTAGTGCTCAATGCTGACTTGTCGGTTGATAATTTATCTATGTATAACGATCAACAATACATCTAGTGCTCAATGCTGACTTGTCGGTTGATAATTTATCTATGTATAACGATCAACAATACATCTAGTGCTCAATGCTGACTTGTCGGTTGATAATTTATCTATGTATAACGATCAACTAAAACATCTAGTGCTCAATGCTGACTTGTCGGTTGATAATTTATCTATGTATAACGATCAACTAAAACATCTAGTGCTCAATGCTGACTTGTCGGCTGATAATTTATCTATGTATAACGATCAACTAAAACATCTAGTGCTCAATGCTGACTTGTCGGTTGATAATTTATCTATGTATAACGATCAACTAAAACATCTAGTGCTCAATGCTGACTTGTCGGCTGATAATTTATCTATGCATAACGATCAACAGTACATCTAGTGCTCAATGCTGACTTGTCGGTTGATAATTTATCTATGCATAACGATCAACTAAAACATCTAGTGCTCAATGCTGACTTGTCGGCTGATAATTTATCTATGCATAACAATCAACTAAAACATCTAGTGCTCAATGCTGACTTGTCGGCTGATAATTTATCTATGCATAACGATCAACTAAAACATCTAGTGCTCGATGCTGACTTGTCGGCTGATAATTTATCTATGTATAACAATCAACTAAAACATCTAGTGCTCGATGCTGACTTGTCGGCTGATAATTTATCTATGCATAACAATCAACTAAAACATCTAGTGCTCAATGCTGACTTGTCCGCTGATAATTTATCTATGTATAACGATCAACAATAACATCTAGTGCTCAATGCTGACTTGTCGGTTGATAATTTATCTATGTATAACGATCAACTAAAACATCTAGTGCTCAATGCTGACTTGTCGGCTGATAATTTATCTATGTATAACGATCAAATAAAACATCTAGTGCTCAATGCTGACTTGTCCGCTGATAATTTATCTATGTATAACGATCAACAATAACATCTAGTGCTCAATGCTGACTTGTCGGTTGATAATTTATCTATGCATAACGATCAACTAAAACATCTAGTGCTCGATGCTGACTTGTCGGCTGATAATTTATCTATGTATAACAATCAACTAAAACATCTAGTGCTCGATGCTGACTTGTCGGCTGATAATTTATCTATGCATAACAATCAACTAAAACATCTAGTGCTCAATGCTGACTTGTCCGCTGATAATTTATCTATGTATAACGATCAACAATAACATCTAGTGCTCAATGCTGACTTGTCGGTTGATAATTTATCTATGTATAACGATCAACTAAAACATCTAGTGCTCAATGCTGACTTGTCGGCTGATAATTTATCTATGTATAACGATCAAATAAAACATCTAGTGCTCAATGCTGACTTGTCCGCTGATAATTTATCTATGTATAACGATCAACAATAACATCTAGTGCTCAATGCTGACTTGTCGGCTGATAATTTATCTATGTATAACGATCAACTAAAACATCTAGTGCTCAATGCTGACTTGTCCGCTGATAATTTATCTATGTATAACGATCAACAATACATCTAGTGCTCAATGCTGACTTGTCGGTTGATAATTTATCTATGCATAACGATCAAATAAAACATCTAGTGCTCAATGCTGACTTGTCCGCTGATAATTTATCTATGCATAACGATCAACTAAAACATCTAGTGCTCAATGCTGACTTGTCAGCTGATAATTTATCTATGCATAACGATCAAATAAAACATCTAGTGCTCAATGCTGACTTGTCGGTTGATAATTTATCTATGTATAACAATCAACTAAAACATCTAGTGCTCAATGCTGACTTGTCAGCTGATAATTTATCTATGCATAACGATCAACTAAAACATCTAGTGCTCAATGCTGACTTGTCGGTTGATAATTTATCTATGTATAACGATCAACAATAACATCTAGTGCTCAATGCTGACTTGTCGGTTGATAATTTATCTATGTATAACAATCAACTAAAACATCTAGTGCTCGATGCTGACTTGTCGGCTGATAATTTATCTATGCATAACAATAAACTAAAACATCTAGTGCTCAATGCTGACTTGTCGGCTGATAATTTATCTATGTATAACGATCAACAATAACATCTAGTGCTCAATGCTGACTTGTCGGTTGATAATTTATCTATGTATAACGATCAACTAAAACATCTAGTGCTCAATGCTGACTTGTCGGCTGATAATTTATCTATGTATAACGATCAAATAAAACATCTAGTGCTCAATGCTGACTTGTCCGCTGATAATTTATCTATGTATAACGATCAACTAAAACATCTAGCGCTCGATGCTGACTTGTCGGCTGATAATTTATATATGTATAACGATCAACTAAAACATCTAGTGCTCAATGCTGACTTGTCAGCTGATAATTTATCTATGTATAACGATCAACAATAACATCTAGTGCTCAATGCTGACTTGTCTAAAACATCTACTGCTCAATGCTGACTTGTCGGCTGATAATTTATCTATGTATAACGATCAACTAAAACATCTAGTGCTCAATGCTGACTTGTCCGCTGATAATTTATCTATGTATAACGATCAACAATACATCTAGTGCTCAATGCTGACTTGTCAGCTGATAATTTATCTATGTATAACAATCAACTAAAACATCTAGTGCTCAATGCTGACTTGTCGGTTGATAATTTATCTATGCATAACGATCAACTAAAAAAACTAGTGCTCAATGCTGACTTGTCAGCTGATAATTTATCTATGTATAACGATCAACAAAAACATCTAGTGCTCAATGCTGACTTGTCCGCTGATAATTTATCTATGTATAACGATCAACTAAAACATCTAGTGCTCAATGCTGACTTGTCGGCTGATAATTTATCTATGTATAACGATCAACTAAAACATCTAGTGCTCAATGCTGACTTGTCGGTTGATAATTTATCTATGTATAACGATCAACTAAAACATCTAGTGCTCAATGCTGACTTGTCGGTTGATAATTTATCTATGCATAACGATCAACTAAAACATCTAGTGCTCAATGCTGACTTGTCGGCTGATAATTTATCTATGCATAACGATCAACAAAAACATCTAGTGCTCAATGCTGACTTGTCGGTTGATAATTTATCTATGCATAACAATCAACTAAAACATCTAGTGCTCAATGCTGACTTGTCGGCTGATAATTTATCTATGCATAACGATCAACTAAAACATCTAGTGCTCAATGCTGACTTGTCGGTTGATAATTTATCTATGTATAACGATCAACCAAAACATCTAGTGCTCAATGCTGACTTGTCGGCTGATAATTTATCTATGCATAACGATCAACTAGAACATCTAGTTCTCAATGCTGACTTGTCGGCTGATAATTAATCTATGTATAACGATCAACCAAAACATCTAGTGCTCAATGCTGACTTGTCGGTTGATAATTTATCTATGTATAACGATCAACAATACATCTAGTGCTCAATGCTGACTTGTCGGTTGATAATTTATCTATGCATAACGATCAACCAAAACATCTAGTGCTCAATGCTGACTTGTCGGCTGATAATTAATCTATGTATAACGATCAACAATAACATCTAGTGCTCAATGCTGACTTGTCGGTTGATAATTAATCTATGTATAACGATCAACCAAAACATCTAGTGCTCAATGCTGACTTGTCGGCTGATAATTTATCTATGTATAACGATCAACAAAAACATCTAGTGCTCAATGCTGACTTGTCGGTTGATAATTTATCTATGTATAACGATCAACAATAACATCTAGTGCTCAATGCTGACTTGTCGGCTGATAATTTATCTATGCATAACAATCAACTAAAACATCTAGTGCTCAATGCTGACTTGTCGGCTGATAATTTATCTATGTATAACGATCAAATAAAACATCTAGTGCTCAATGCTGACTTGTCGGCTGATAATTTATCTATGTATAACGATCAACTAAAAAATCTAGTGCTCAATGCTGACTTGTCGGCTGATAATTTATCTATGCATAACGATCAACAATAACATCTAGTGCTCAATGCTGACTTGTCGGCTGATAATTTATCTATGCATAACAATCAACTAAAACATCTAGTGCTCAATGCTGACTTGTCGGCTGATAATTTATCTATGTATAACGATCAAATAAAACATCTAGTGCTCAATGCTGACTTGTCGGCTGATAATTTATCTATGTATAACGATCAACTAAAAAATCTAGTGCTCAATGCTGACTTGTCGGCTGATAATTTATCTATGCATAACGATCAACTAAAACATCTAGTGCTCAATGCTGACTTGTCAGCTGATAATTTATCTATGTATAACGATCAAATAAAACATCTAGTGCTCAATGCTGACTTGTCCGCTGATAATTAATCTATGCATAACAATCAACTAAAACATCTAGTGCTCAATGCTGACTTGTCGGCTGATTATTTATCTATGTATAACGATCAACTAAAACATCTAGCGCTCAATGCTGACTTGTCGGTTGATAATTTATCTATGTATAACGATCAACAATAACATCTGGTGCTCAATGCTGACTTGTCGGTTGATAATTTATCTATGTATAATGATCAACAGTACATCTAGTGCTCAATGCTGACTTGTCGGTTGATAATTTATCTATGCATAACAATCAACTAAAACATCTAGTGCTCAATGCTGACTTGTCGGTTGATAATTAATCTATGCATAACGATCAACAATAACATCTAGTGCTCAATGCTGACTTGTCGGCTGATAATTTATCTATGTATAACGATCAACTAAAACATCTAGTGCTCAATGCTGACTTGTCGGCTGATAATTTATCTATGTATAACAATCAACTAAAACATCTAGTGCTCAATGCTGACTTGTCGGCTGATAATTTATCTATGTATAACGATCAACAATAACATCTAGTGCTCAATGCTGACTTGTCGGCTGATAATTTATCTATGCATAACAATCAACTAAAACATCTAGTGCTCAATGCTGACTTGTCGGCTGATAATTTATCTATGCATAACGATCAACTAAAACATCTAGTGCTCAATGCTGACTTGTCGGTTGATAATTTATCTATGTATAACGATCAACAATACATCTAGTGCTCAATGCTGACTTGTCGGCTGATAATTTATCTATGTATAACGATCAACTAAAACATCTAGTGCTCAATGCTGACTTGTCGGCTGATAATTTATCTATGTATAACGATCAACTAAAACATCTAGTGCTCAATGCTGACTTGTCGGTTGATAATTTATCTATGTATAACGATCAACTAAAACATCTAGTGCTCAATGCTGACTTGTCGGTTGATAATTTATCTATGTATAACGATCAACTAAAACATCTAGTGCTCAATGCTGACATGTCGGCTGATAATTTATCTATGTATAACGATCAACTAAAACATCTAGTGCTCAATGCTGACTTGTCGGTTGATAATTTATCTATGTATAACGATCAACTAAAACATCTAGTGCTCAATGCTGACTTGTCGGTTGATAATTTATCTATGTATAACGATCAACTAAAACATCTAGTGCTCAATGCTGACTTGTCGGCTGATAATTTATCTATGTATAACGATCAACTAAAACATCTAGTGCTCAATGCTGACTTGTCGGCTGATAATTTATCTATGTATAACGATCAACTAAAACATCTAGTGCTCAATGCTGACTTGTCGGTTGATAATTTATCTATGTATAACGATCAACTAAAACATCTAGTGCTCAATGCTGACTTGTCGGTTGATAATTTATCTATGTATAACGATCAACTAAAACATCTAGCGCTCAATGCTGACTTGTCGGTTGATAATTTATCTATGTATAACGATCAACTAAAACATCTAGTGCTCAATGCTGACTTGTCGGCTGATAATTTATCTATGTATAACGATCAACAATACATCTAGTGCTCAATGCTGACTTGTCGGCTGATAATTTATCTATGTATAACGATCAACTAAAACATCTAGTGCTCAATGCTGACTTGTCGGCTGATAATTTATCTATGTATAACGATCAACTAAAACATCTAGTGCTCAATGCTGACTTGTCGGTTGATAATTTATCTATGTATAACGATCAACTAAAACATCTAGTGCTCAATGCTGACTTGTCGGTTGATAATTTATCTATGTATAACGATCAACTAAAACATCTAGTGCTCAATGCTGACATGTCGGCTGATAATTTATCTATGTATAACGATCAACTAAAACATCTAGTGCTCAATGCTGACTTGTCGGTTGATAATTTATCTATGTATAACGATCAACTAAAACATCTAGTGCTCAATGCTGACTTGTCGGTTGATAATTTATCTATGTATAACGATCAACTAAAACATCTAGTGCTCAATGCTGACTTGTCGGCTGATAATTTATCTATGTATAACGATCAACTAAAACATCTAGTGCTCAATGCTGACTTGTCGGCTGATAATTTATCTATGTATAACGATCAACTAAAACATCTAGTGCTCAATGCTGACTTGTCGGTTGATAATTTATCTATGTATAACGATCAACTAAAACATCTAGTGCTCAATGCTGACTTGTCGGTTGATAATTTATCTATGTATAACGATCAACTAAAACATCTAGCGCTCAATGCTGACTTGTCGGTTGATAATTTATCTATGTATAACGATCAACTAAAACATCTAGTGCTCAATGCTGACTTGTCGGCTGATAATTTATCTATATATAACGATCAACTAAAACATCTAGTGCTCAATGCTGACTTGTCGGTTGATAATTTATCTATGTATAACGATCCACTAAAACATCTAGTGCTCAATGCTGACTTGTCGGTTGATAATTTATCTATGTATAACGATCAACAATACATCTAGTGTTCAATGCTGACTTATCGGCTGATAATTTATCTATGTATAACGATCAACAATACATCTAGTGCTCAATGCTGACTTGTCGGTTGATAATTTATCTATGTATAACGATCAACTAAAACATCTAGTGCTCAATGCTGACTTGTCGGTTGATAATTTATCTATGTATAACGATCAACTAAAACATCTAGTGCTCAATGCTGACTTGTCGGCTGATAATTTATCTATGTATAACGATCAACTAAAACATCTAGTGCTCAATGCTGACTTGTCGGTTGATAATTTATCTATGTATAACGATCAACTAAAACATCTAGCGCTCAATGCTGACTTGTCGGTTGATAATTTATCTATGTATAACGATCAACTAAAACATCTAGCGCTCAATGCTGACTTGTCGGTTGATAATTTATCTATGTATAACGATCAACTAAAACATCTAGTGCTCAATGCTGACTTGTCGGCTGATAATTTATCTATGTATAACGATCAACTAAAACATCTAGTGCTCAATGCTGACTTGTCGGTTGATAGTTTATCTATGTATAACGATCAACTAAAACATCTAGTGCTCAATGCTGACTTGTCGGTTGATAATTTATCTATGTATAACGATCAACAATACATCTAGTGTTCAATGCTGACTTATCGGCTGATAATTTATCTATGTATAACGATCAACAATACATCTAGTGCTCAATGCTGACTTGTCGGTTGATAATTTATCTATGTATAACGATCAACAGTACATCTAGTGCTCAATGCTGACTTGTCGGCTGATAATTAATCTATGTATAACGATCGACTAAAACATCTAGTGCTCAATGCTGACTTGTCGGCTGATAATTAATCTATGTATAACGATCAACTAAAACATCTAGTGCTCAATGCTGACTTGTCGGCTGATAATTTATCTATGTATAACGATCAACAATACATCTAGTGCTCAATGCTGACTTGTCGGTTGATAATTTATCTATGTATAACGATCAACAGTACATCTAGTGCTCAATGCTGACTTGACGGTTGATAATTTATCTATGTATAACGATCAACCAAAACATCTAGTGCTCAATGCTGACTTGTCGGCTGATAATTTATCTATGTATAACGATCAACTAAAACATCTAGTGCTCAATGCTGACTTGTCGGCTGATAATTTATCTATGTATAACGATCAACTAAAACATCTAGTGCTCAATGCTGACTTGTCGGCTGATAATTTATCTATGTATAACGATCAACTAAAACATCTAGTGCTCAATTCTGACTTGTCGGTTGATAATTTATCTATGTATAACGATCAACTAAAACATCTAGTGCTCAATGCTGACTTGTCGGTTGATAATTTATCTATGTATAACGATCAACAATACATCTAGTGTTCAATGCTGACTTATCGGCTGATAATTTATCTATATATAACGATCAACAATACATCTAGTGCTCAATGCTGACTTGTCGGTTGATAATTTATCTATGTATAACGATCAACAGTACATCTAGTGCTCAATGCTGACTTGTCGGTTGATAATTTATCTATGTATAACGATCAACAATAACATCTAGTGCTCAATGCTGACTTGTCGGTTGATAATTAATCTATGTATAACGATCAACTAAAACATCTAGTGCTCAATGCTGACTTGTCGGCTGATAATTTATCTATGTATAACGATCAACAATACATCTAGTGCTCAATGCTGACTTGTCGGTTGATAATTTATCTATGTATAACGATCAACAGTACATCTAGTGCTCAATGCTGACTTGTCGGTTGATAATTTATCTATGTATAACGATCAACCAAAACATCTAGTGCTCAATGCTGACTTGTCGGCTGATAATTTATCTATGTATAACGATCAACTAGAACATCTAGTGCTCAATGCTGACTTGTCGGCTGATAATTAATCTATGTATAACGATCAACCAAAACATCTAGTGCTCAATGCTGACTTGTCGGCTGATAATTTATCTATGTATAACGATCAAATAAAACATCTAGCGCTCAATGCTGACTTGTCGGCTGATAATTAATCTATCTATAACGATCAACTAAAACATCTAGTGCTCAATGCTGACTTGTCGGTTGATAATTTATCTATGTATAACGATCAACTAGAACATCTAGTGCTCAATGCTGACTTGTCGGCTGATAATTTATCTATGTATAACGATCAACTAAAACATCTAGTGCTCAATGCTGACTTGTCGGCTGATAATTTATCTATGCATAACGATCAACAATACATCTAGCGCTCAATGCTGACTTGTTGGCCGATAATTTATCTATGTATAACGATCAACCAAAACATCTAGTGCTCAATGCTGACTTGTCGGCTGATAATTTATCTATGTATAACGATCAACTAAAACATCTAGAGCTCAATGCTGACTTGTCGGCTGATAATTTATCTATGTATAACGATCAAATAAAACATCTAGTGCTCAATGCTGACTTGTCGGCTGATAATTTATCTATGCATAACGATCAACTATACATCTAGTGCTCAATGCTGACTTGTCGGCTGATAATTTATCTATGTATAACGATCAACTAAAACATCTAGTGCTCAATGCTGACTTGTCGGCTGATAATTTATCTATGTATAACGATCAACAGTACATCTAGTGCTCAATGCTGACTTGTCGGCTGATAATTTATCTATGCATAACGATCAACTAAAACATCTAGTGCTCAATGCTGACTTGTCGGTTGATAATTTATCTATGTATAACGATCAACCAAAACATCTAGTGCTCAATGCTGACTTGTCGGCTGATAATTTATCTATGTATAACGATCAACTAAAACATCTAGTGCTCAATGCTGACTTGTCGGTTGATAATTTATCTATGTATAACGATCAACAGTACATCTAGTGCTCAATGCTGACTTGTCGGCTGATAATTTATCTATGTATAACGATCAACTAAAACATCTAGTGCTCAATGCTGACTTGTCGGCTGATAATTTATCTATGTATAACGATCAACTAGAACATCTAGTGCTCAATGCTGACTTGTCGGCTGATAATTAATCTATGCATAACGATCAACTAAAACATCTAGTGCTCAATGCTGACTTGTCGGCTGATAATTAATCTATGTATAACGATCAACTAAAACATCTAGTGCTCAATGCTGACTTGTCGGCTGATAATTTATCTATGTATAACGATCAACTAAAACATCTAGTGCTCAATGCTGACTTGTCGGCTGATAATTTATCTATGCATAACGATCAACTAAAACATCTAGTGCTCAATGCTGACTTGTCGGCTGATAATTTATCTATGCATAACGATCAACTAAAACATCTAGTGCTCGATGCTGACTTGTCGGCTGATAATTTATCTATGCATAACGATCAACTAAAACATCTAGTGCTCAATGCTGACTTGTCGGCTGATAATTTATCTATGTATAACGATCAAATAAAACATCTAGCGCTCAATGCTGACTTGTCAGCTGATAATTTATCTATGTATAACGATCAACTAAAACATCTAGTGCTCAATGCTGACTTGTCGGCTGATAATTTATCTATGTATAACGATCAACTAAAACATCTAGTGCTCAATGCTGACTTGTCGGCTGATAATTTATCTATGCATAACGATCAACTAAAACATCTAGTGCTCAATGCTGACTTGTCGGTTGATAATTTATCTATGTATAACGATCAACAATACATCTAGTGTTCAATGCTGACTTATCGGCTGATAATTTATCTATGTATAACGATCAACAATACATCTAGTGCTCAATGCTGACTTGTCGGTTGATAATTTATCTATGTATAACGATCAACAGTACATCTAGTGCTCAATGCTGACTTGTCGGTTGATAATTTATCTATGTATAACGATCAACAATAACATCTAGTGCTCAATGCTGACTTGTCGGTTGATAATTAATCTATGTATAACGATCAACTAAAACATCTAGTGCTCAATGCTGACTTGTCGGCTGATAATTTATCTATGTATAACGATCAACAATACATCTAGTGCTCAATGCTGACTTGTCGGTTGATAATTTATCTATGTATAACGATCAACAATAACATCTGGTGCTCAATGCTGACTTGTCGGTTGATAATTTATCTATGTATAATGATCAACAGTACATCTAGTGCTCAATGCTGACTTGTCGGTTGATAATTTATCTATGCATAACAATCAACTAAAACATCTAGTGCTCAATGCTGACTTGTCGGTTGATAATTAATCTATGCATAACGATCAACAATAACATCTAGTGCTCAATGCTGACTTGTCGGCTGATAATTTATCTATGTATAACGATCAACTAAAACATCTAGTGCTCAATGCTGACTTGTCGGCTGATAATTTATCTATGTATAACAATCAACTAAAACATCTAGTGCTCAATGCTGACTTGTCGGCTGATAATTTATCTATGTATAACGATCAACAATAACATCTAGTGCTCAATGCTGACTTGTCGGCTGATAATTTATCTATGCATAACAATCAACTAAAACATCTAGTGCTCAATGCTGACTTGTCGGCTGATAATTTATCTATGCATAACGATCAACTAAAACATCTAGTGCTCAATGCTGACTTGTCGGTTGATAATTTATCTATGTATAACGATCAACAATACATCTAGTGCTCAATGCTGACTTGTCGGCTGATAATTTATCTATGTATAACGATCAACTAAAACATCTAGTGCTCAATGCTGACTTGTCGGCTGATAATTTATCTATGTATAACGATCAACTAAAACATCTAGTGCTCAATGCTGACTTGTCGGTTGATAATTTATCTATGTATAACGATCAACTAAAACATCTAGTGCTCAATGCTGACTTGTCGGTTGATAATTTATCTATGTATAACGATCAACTAAAACATCTAGTGCTCAATGCTGACATGTCGGCTGATAATTTATCTATGTATAACGATCAACTAAAACATCTAGTGCTCAATGCTGACTTGTCGGTTGATAATTTATCTATGTATAACGATCAACTAAAACATCTAGTGCTCAATGCTGACTTGTCGGTTGATAATTTATCTATGTATAACGATCAACTAAAACATCTAGTGCTCAATGCTGACTTGTCGGCTGATAATTTATCTATGTATAACGATCAACTAAAACATCTAGTGCTCAATGCTGACTTGTCGGCTGATAATTTATCTATGTATAACGATCAACTAAAACATCTAGTGCTCAATGCTGACTTGTCGGTTGATAATTTATCTATGTATAACGATCAACTAAAACATCTAGTGCTCAATGCTGACTTGTCGGTTGATAATTTATCTATGTATAACGATCAACTAAAACATCTAGCGCTCAATGCTGACTTGTCGGTTGATAATTTATCTATGTATAACGATCAACTAAAACATCTAGTGCTCAATGCTGACTTGTCGGCTGATAATTTATCTATGTATAACGATCAACAATACATCTAGTGCTCAATGCTGACTTGTCGGCTGATAATTTATCTATGTATAACGATCAACTAAAACATCTAGTGCTCAATGCTGACTTGTCGGCTGATAATTTATCTATGTATAACGATCAACTAAAACATCTAGTGCTCAATGCTGACTTGTCGGTTGATAATTTATCTATGTATAACGATCAACTAAAACATCTAGTGCTCAATGCTGACTTGTCGGTTGATAATTTATCTATGTATAACGATCAACTAAAACATCTAGTGCTCAATGCTGACATGTCGGCTGATAATTTATCTATGTATAACGATCAACTAAAACATCTAGTGCTCAATGCTGACTTGTCGGTTGATAATTTATCTATGTATAACGATCAACTAAAACATCTAGTGCTCAATGCTGACTTGTCGGTTGATAATTTATCTATGTATAACGATCAACTAAAACATCTAGTGCTCAATGCTGACTTGTCGGCTGATAATTTATCTATGTATAACGATCAACTAAAACATCTAGTGCTCAATGCTGACTTGTCGGCTGATAATTTATCTATGTATAACGATCAACTAAAACATCTAGTGCTCAATGCTGACTTGTCGGTTGATAATTTATCTATGTATAACGATCAACTAAAACATCTAGTGCTCAATGCTGACTTGTCGGTTGATAATTTATCTATGTATAACGATCAACTAAAACATCTAGCGCTCAATGCTGACTTGTCGGTTGATAATTTATCTATGTATAACGATCAACTAAAACATCTAGTGCTCAATGCTGACTTGTCGGCTGATAATTTATCTATATATAACGATCAACTAAAACATCTAGTGCTCAATGCTGACTTGTCGGTTGATAATTTATCTATGTATAACGATCCACTAAAACATCTAGTGCTCAATGCTGACTTGTCGGTTGATAATTTATCTATGTATAACGATCAACAATACATCTAGTGTTCAATGCTGACTTATCGGCTGATAATTTATCTATGTATAACGATCAACAATACATCTAGTGCTCAATGCTGACTTGTCGGTTGATAATTTATCTATGTATAACGATCAACTAAAACATCTAGTGCTCAATGCTGACTTGTCGGTTGATAATTTATCTATGTATAACGATCAACTAAAACATCTAGTGCTCAATGCTGACTTGTCGGCTGATAATTTATCTATGTATAACGATCAACTAAAACATCTAGTGCTCAATGCTGACTTGTCGGTTGATAATTTATCTATGTATAACGATCAACTAAAACATCTAGCGCTCAATGCTGACTTGTCGGTTGATAATTTATCTATGTATAACGATCAACTAAAACATCTAGCGCTCAATGCTGACTTGTCGGTTGATAATTTATCTATGTATAACGATCAACTAAAACATCTAGTGCTCAATGCTGACTTGTCGGCTGATAATTTATCTATGTATAACGATCAACTAAAACATCTAGTGCTCAATGCTGACTTGTCGGTTGATAGTTTATCTATGTATAACGATCAACTAAAACATCTAGTGCTCAATGCTGACTTGTCGGTTGATAATTTATCTATGTATAACGATCAACAATACATCTAGTGTTCAATGCTGACTTATCGGCTGATAATTTATCTATGTATAACGATCAACAATACATCTAGTGCTCAATGCTGACTTGTCGGTTGATAATTTATCTATGTATAACGATCAACAGTACATCTAGTGCTCAATGCTGACTTGTCGGCTGATAATTAATCTATGTATAACGATCGACTAAAACATCTAGTGCTCAATGCTGACTTGTCGGCTGATAATTAATCTATGTATAACGATCAACTAAAACATCTAGTGCTCAATGCTGACTTGTCGGCTGATAATTTATCTATGTATAACGATCAACAATACATCTAGTGCTCAATGCTGACTTGTCGGTTGATAATTTATCTATGTATAACGATCAACAGTACATCTAGTGCTCAATGCTGACTTGACGGTTGATAATTTATCTATGTATAACGATCAACCAAAACATCTAGTGCTCAATGCTGACTTGTCGGCTGATAATTTATCTATGTATAACGATCAACTAAAACATCTAGTGCTCAATGCTGACTTGTCGGCTGATAATTTATCTATGTATAACGATCAACTAAAACATCTAGTGCTCAATGCTGACTTGTCGGCTGATAATTTATCTATGTATAACGATCAACTAAAACATCTAGTGCTCAATTCTGACTTGTCGGTTGATAATTTATCTATGTATAACGATCAACTAAAACATCTAGTGCTCAATGCTGACTTGTCGGTTGATAATTTATCTATGTATAACGATCAACAATACATCTAGTGTTCAATGCTGACTTATCGGCTGATAATTTATCTATATATAACGATCAACAATACATCTAGTGCTCAATGCTGACTTGTCGGTTGATAATTTATCTATGTATAACGATCAACAGTACATCTAGTGCTCAATGCTGACTTGTCGGTTGATAATTTATCTATGTATAACGATCAACAATAACATCTAGTGCTCAATGCTGACTTGTCGGTTGATAATTAATCTATGTATAACGATCAACTAAAACATCTAGTGCTCAATGCTGACTTGTCGGCTGATAATTTATCTATGTATAACGATCAACAATACATCTAGTGCTCAATGCTGACTTGTCGGTTGATAATTTATCTATGTATAACGATCAACAGTACATCTAGTGCTCAATGCTGACTTGTCGGTTGATAATTTATCTATGTATAACGATCAACCAAAACATCTAGTGCTCAATGCTGACTTGTCGGCTGATAATTTATCTATGTATAACGATCAACTAGAACATCTAGTGCTCAATGCTGACTTGTCGGCTGATAATTAATCTATGTATAACGATCAACCAAAACATCTAGTGCTCAATGCTGACTTGTCGGCTGATAATTTATCTATGTATAACGATCAAATAAAACATCTAGCGCTCAATGCTGACTTGTCGGCTGATAATTAATCTATCTATAACGATCAACTAAAACATCTAGTGCTCAATGCTGACTTGTCGGTTGATAATTTATCTATGTATAACGATCAACTAGAACATCTAGTGCTCAATGCTGACTTGTCGGCTGATAATTTATCTATGTATAACGATCAACTAAAACATCTAGTGCTCAATGCTGACTTGTCGGCTGATAATTTATCTATGCATAACGATCAACAATACATCTAGCGCTCAATGCTGACTTGTTGGCCGATAATTTATCTATGTATAACGATCAACCAAAACATCTAGTGCTCAATGCTGACTTGTCGGCTGATAATTTATCTATGTATAACGATCAACTAAAACATCTAGAGCTCAATGCTGACTTGTCGGCTGATAATTTATCTATGTATAACGATCAAATAAAACATCTAGTGCTCAATGCTGACTTGTCGGCTGATAATTTATCTATGCATAACGATCAACTATACATCTAGTGCTCAATGCTGACTTGTCGGCTGATAATTTATCTATGTATAACGATCAACTAAAACATCTAGTGCTCAATGCTGACTTGTCGGCTGATAATTTATCTATGTATAACGATCAACAGTACATCTAGTGCTCAATGCTGACTTGTCGGCTGATAATTTATCTATGCATAACGATCAACTAAAACATCTAGTGCTCAATGCTGACTTGTCGGTTGATAATTTATCTATGTATAACGATCAACCAAAACATCTAGTGCTCAATGCTGACTTGTCGGCTGATAATTTATCTATGTATAACGATCAACTAAAACATCTAGTGCTCAATGCTGACTTGTCGGTTGATAATTTATCTATGTATAACGATCAACAGTACATCTAGTGCTCAATGCTGACTTGTCGGCTGATAATTTATCTATGTATAACGATCAACTAAAACATCTAGTGCTCAATGCTGACTTGTCGGCTGATAATTTATCTATGTATAACGATCAACTAGAACATCTAGTGCTCAATGCTGACTTGTCGGCTGATAATTAATCTATGCATAACGATCAACTAAAACATCTAGTGCTCAATGCTGACTTGTCGGCTGATAATTAATCTATGTATAACGATCAACTAAAACATCTAGTGCTCAATGCTGACTTGTCGGCTGATAATTTATCTATGTATAACGATCAACTAAAACATCTAGTGCTCAATGCTGACTTGTCGGCTGATAATTTATCTATGCATAACGATCAACTAAAACATCTAGTGCTCAATGCTGACTTGTCGGCTGATAATTTATCTATGCATAACGATCAACTAAAACATCTAGTGCTCGATGCTGACTTGTCGGCTGATAATTTATCTATGCATAACGATCAACTAAAACATCTAGTGCTCAATGCTGACTTGTCGGCTGATAATTTATCTATGTATAACGATCAAATAAAACATCTAGCGCTCAATGCTGACTTGTCAGCTGATAATTTATCTATGTATAACGATCAACTAAAACATCTAGTGCTCAATGCTGACTTGTCGGCTGATAATTTATCTATGTATAACGATCAACTAAAACATCTAGTGCTCAATGCTGACTTGTCGGCTGATAATTTATCTATGCATAACGATCAACTAAAACATCTAGTGCTCAATGCTGACTTGTCGGTTGATAATTTATCTATGTATAACGATCAACAATACATCTAGTGTTCAATGCTGACTTATCGGCTGATAATTTATCTATGTATAACGATCAACAATACATCTAGTGCTCAATGCTGACTTGTCGGTTGATAATTTATCTATGTATAACGATCAACAGTACATCTAGTGCTCAATGCTGACTTGTCGGTTGATAATTTATCTATGTATAACGATCAACAATAACATCTAGTGCTCAATGCTGACTTGTCGGTTGATAATTAATCTATGTATAACGATCAACTAAAACATCTAGTGCTCAATGCTGACTTGTCGGCTGATAATTTATCTATGTATAACGATCAACAATACATCTAGTGCTCAATGCTGACTTGTCGGTTGATAATTTATCTATGCATAACGATCAACAATAACATCTAGTGATCAATGCTGACTTGTCGGTTGATAATTTATCTATGTATAACGATCAACAGTACATCTAGTGCTCAATGCTGACTTGTCGGTTGATAATTTATCTATGTATAACGATCAACCAAAACATCTAGTGCTCAATGCTGACTTGTCGGCTGATAATTTATCTATGTATAACGATCAACTAGAACATCTAGTGCTCAATGCTGACTTGTCGGCTGATAATTAATCTATGTATAACGATCAACCAAAACATCTAGTGCTCAATGCTGACTTGTCGGCTGATAATTTATCTATGTATAACGATCAAATAAAACATCTAGCGCTCAATGCTGACTTGTCGGCTGATAATTAATCTATGTATAACGATCAACTAAAACATCTAGTGCTCAATGCTGACTTGTCGGTTGATAATTTATCTATGTATAACGATCAACTAGAACATCTAGTGCTCAATGCTGACTTGTCGGCTGATAATTTATCTATGTATAACGATCAACTAAAACATCTAGTGCTCAATGCTGACTTGTCGGCTGATAATTTATCTATGCATAACGATCAACAATACATCTAGCGCTCAATGCTGACTTGTTGGCCGATAATTTATCTATGTATAACGATCAACCAAAACATCTAGTGCTCAATGCTGACTTGTCGGCTGATAATTTATCTATGTATAACGATCAACTAAAACATCTAGAGCTCAATGCTGACTTGTCGGCTGATAATTTATCTATGTATAACGATCAAATAAAACATCTAGTGCTCAATGCTGACTTGTCGGCTGATAATTTATCTATGTATAACGATCAACTAAAACATCTAGTGCTCAATGCTGACTTGTCGGCTGATAATTTATCTATGCATAACGATCAACTAAAACATCTAGTGCTCAATGCTGACTTGTCGGCTGATAATTTATCTATGTATAACGATCAAATAAAACATCTAGTGCTCAATGCTGACTTGTCGGCTGATAATTTATCTATGTATAACGATCAACTAAAACATCTAGTGCTCAATGCTGACTTGTCGGCTGATAATTTATCTATGCATAACGATCAACTAAAACATCTAGTGCTCAATGCTGACTTGTCGGCTGATAATTTATCTATGTATAACGATCAACTAAAACATCTAGTGCTCAATGCTGACTTGTCGGCTGATAATTTATCTATGTATAACGATCAACAGTACATCTAGTGCACAATGCTGACTTGTCGGTTGATAATTTATCTATGCATAACGATCAACAAAACATCTAGTGCTCAATGCTGACTTGTCGGTTGATAATTTATCTATGTATAACGATCAACCAAAACATCTAGCGCTCAATGCTGACTTGTCGGCTGATAATTTATCTATGTATAACGATCAACTAAAACATCTAGTGCTCAATGCTGACTTGTCGGTTGATAATTTATCTATGTATAACGATCAACAGTACATCTAGTGCTCAATGCTGACTTGTCGGCTGATAATTTATCTATGTATAACGATCAACTAAAACATCTAGTGCTCAATGCTGACTTGTCGGCTGATAATTTATCTATGTATAACGATCAACTAGAACATCTAGTGCTCAATGCTGACTTGTCGGCTGATAATTAATCTATGTATAACGATCAACTAAAACATCTAGTGCTCAATGCTGACTTGTCGGCTGATAATTTATCTATGTATAACGATCAACTAAAACATCTAGTGCTCAATGCTGACTTGTCGGCTGATAATTTATCTATGCATAACGATCAACTAAAACATCTAGTGCTCAATGCTGACTTGTCGGCTGATAATTTATCTATGTATAACGATCAAATAAAACATCTAGTGCTCAATGCTGACTTGTCGGCTGATAATTTATCTATGTATAACGATCAACTAAAACATCTAGTGCTCAATGCTGACTTGTCGGCTGATAATTTATCTATGCATAACGATCAACAATAACATCTAGTGCTCAATGCTGACTTGTCGGCTGATAATTTATCTATGTATAACGATCAAATAAAACATCTAGCGCTCAATGCTGACTTGTCGGCTAATAATTTATCTATGTATAACGATCAACTAAAACATCTAGTGCTCAATGCTGACTTGTCGGCTGATAATTTATCTATGTATAACGATCAAATAAAACATCTAGCGCTCAATGCTGACTTGTCGGCTGATAATTTATCTATGCATAACGATCAACTAAAACATCTAGTGCTCAATGCTGACTTGTCGGTTGATAATTTATCTATGTATAACGATCAACTAAAACATCTAGCGCTCAATGCTGACTTGTCGGCTGATAATTTATCTATGTATAACGATCAAATAAAACATCTAGCGCTCAATGCTGACTTGTCAGCTGATAATTTATCTATGTATAACGATCAACTAAAACATCTAGTGCTCAATGCTGACTTGTCGGCTGATAATTTATCTATGTATAACGATCAACTAAAACATCTAGTGCTCAATGCTGACTTGTCGGTTGATAATTTATCTATGTATAACGATCAACTAAAACATCTAGTGCTCAATGCTGACTTGTCGGCTGATAATTTATCTATGCATAACGATCAACTAAAACATCTAGTGCTCAATGCTGACTTGTCGGTTGATAATTTATCTATGTATAACGATCAACTAGAACATCTAGTGCTCAATGCTGACTTGTCGGCTGATAATTAATCTATGTATAACGATCAACCAAAACATCTAGTGCTCAATGCTGACTTGTCGGTTGATAATTTATCTATGTATAACGATCAACCAAAACATCTAGTGCTCAATGCTGACTTGTCGGTTGATAATTTATCTATGTATAACGATCAACAATAACATCTAGTGCTCAATGCTGACTTGTCGGCTGATAATTTATCTATGTATAACGATCAACAATAACATCTAGTGCTCAATGCGGACTTGTCGGCTGATAATTAATCTATGTATAACGATCAACCAAAACATCTAGTGCTCAATGCTGACTTGTCGGTTGATAATTTATCTATGTATAACGATCAACCAAAACATCTAGTGCTCAATGCTGACTTGTCGGTTGATAATTTATCTATGTATAACGATCAACAATAACATCTAGTGCTCAATGCTGACTTGTCGGCTGATAATTTATCTATGTATAACGATCAACAAAACATCTAGTGCTCAATGCTGACTTGTCCGCTGATAATTTATCTATGTATAACGATCAACTAAAACATCTAGTGCTCAATGCTGACTTGTCGGTTGATAATTTATTTATGTATAACGATCAACAAAACATCTAGTGCTCAATGCTGACTTGTCGGTTGATAATTTATCTATGTATAACGATCAACTAAAACATCTAGTGCTCAATGCTGACTTGTCGGTTGATAATTTATCTATGTATAACGATCAACAAAACATCTAGTGCTCAATGCTGACTTGTCCGCTGATAATTAATCTATGCATAACGATCAACTAAAACATCTAGTGCTCAATGCTGACTTGTCGGTTGATTATTTATCTATGCATAACAATCAACTAAAACATCTAGTGCTCAATGCTGACTTGTCGGTTGATAATTAATCTATGTATAACGATCAACAATAACATCTGGTGCTCAATGCTGACTTGTCGGTTGATAATTTATCTATGTATAATGATCAACAGTACATCTAGTGCTCAATGCTGACTTGTCGGTTGATAATTTATCTATGTATAATGATCAACAATACATCTAGTGCTCAATGCTGACTTGTCGGTTGATAATTTATCTATGCATAACGATCAACTAAAACATCTAGTGCT
This sequence comes from Siphonodentalium dalli, assembly GCA_032622095.1. Taxonomy (NCBI): domain Eukaryota; kingdom Metazoa; phylum Mollusca; class Scaphopoda; order Gadilida; family Siphonodentaliidae; genus Siphonodentalium; species Siphonodentalium dalli. The sequence goes on along the minus strand of CP136063.1, from coordinate 5,952,207 downwards.
CAATGCTGACTTGTCGGCTGATAATTTATCTATGTATAACGATCAACTAAAACATCTAGTGCTCAATGCTGACTTGTCGGCTGATAATTTATCTATGTATAACGATCAACTAAAACATCTAGTGCTCAATGCTGACTTGTCGGCTGATAATTTATCTATGCATAACAATCAACTAAAACATCTAGTGCTCAATGCTGACTTGTCGGCTGATAATTTATCTATGTATAACGATCAACAATACATCTAGTGTTCAATGCTGACTTGTCGGCTGATAATTTATCTATGCATAACGATCAACTAAAACATCTAGTGCTCAATGCTGACTTGTCGGTTGATAATTTATCTATGTATAACGATCAACCAAAACATCTAGTGCTCAATGCTGACTTGTCGGCTGATAATTAATCTATGTATAACGATCAACAATAACATCTAGTGCTCAATGCTGACTTGTCGGTTGATAATTTATCTATGCATAACGATCAACAATACATCTAGTGCTCAATGCTGACTTGTCGGCTGATAATTTATCTATGTATAACGATCAACTAAAACATCTAGTGCTCAATGCTGACTTGTCGGTTGATAATTTATCTATGTATAACGATCAACCAAAACATCTAGTGCTCAATGCTGACTTGTCGGCTGATAATTAATCTATGTATAACGATCAACAATAACATCTAGTGCTCAATGCTGACTTGTCGGTTGATAATTAATCTATGTATAACGATCAACCAAAACATCTAGTGCTCAATGCTGACTTGTCGGCTGATAATTTATCTATGCATAACGATCAACAATAACATCTAGTGCTCAATGCTGACTTGTCGGCTGATAATTTATCTATGTATAACGATCAACTAAAACATCTAGTGCTCAATGCTGACTTGTCGGCTGATAATTAATCTATGCATAACGATCAACAGTACATCTAGTGCTCAATGCTGACTTGTCGGCTGATAATTTATCTATGCATAACGATCAACTAAAACATCTAGTGCTCAATGCTGACTTGTCGGTTGATAATTTATCTATGCATAACAATCAACTAAAACATCTAGTGCTCAATGCTGACTTGTCGGTTGATAATTTATCTATGTATAACGATCAACTAAAACATCTAGTGCTCAATGCTGACTTGTCGGTTGATAATTTATCTATGTATAACGATCAACTAAAACATCTAGCGCTCAATACTGACTTGTCGGCTGATAATTTATCTATGCATAACGATCAACTAAAACATCTAGTGCTCAATGCTGACTTGTCGGCTGATAATTTATCTATGCATAACAATCAACTAAAACATCTAGTGCTCAATGCTGACTTGTCGGCTGATAATTTATCTATGTATAACGATCAACAATACATCTAGTGTTCAATGCTGACTTGTCGGCTGATAATTTATCTATGCATAACGATCAACTAAAACATCTAGTGCTCAATGCTGACTTGTCGGTTGATAATTTATCTATGTATAACGATCAACAGTACATCTAGTGCTCAATGCTGACTTGTCGGTTGATAATTAATCTATGCATAACGATCAACAGTACATCTAGTGCTCAATGCTGACTTGTCGGTTGATAAATTATCTATGCATAACGATCAACTAAAACATCTAGTGCTCAATGCTGACTTGTCGGCTGATAATTTATCTATGCATAACGATCAACAGTACATCTAGTGCTCAATGCTGACTTGTCGGTTGATAATTTATCTATGCATAACGATCAACTAAAACATCTAGCGCTCAATGCTGACTTGTGGGTTGATAATTTATCTATGTATAACGATCAACTAAAACATCTAGTGCTCAATGCTGACTTGTCGGCTGATAATTTATCTATGCATAACAATCAACTAAAACATCTAGTGCTCAATGCTGACTTGTCGGCTGATAATTTATCTATGTATAACGATCAACAATACATCTAGTGTTCAATGCTGACTTGTCGGCTGATAATTTATCTATGCATAACGATCAACTAAAACATCTAGTGCTCAATGCTGACTTGTCGGTTGATAATTTATCTATGCATAACGATCAACAGTACATCTAGTGCTCAATGCTGACTTGTCGGTTGATAATTTATCTATGCATAACGATCAACTAAAACATCTAGTGCTCAATGCTGACTTGTCGGCTGATAATTTATCTATGCATAACAATCAACTAAAACATCTAGTGCTCAATGCTGACTTGTCGGCTGATAATTTATCTATGTATAACGATCAACAATACATCTAGTGTTCAATGCTGACTTGTCGGCTGATAATTTATCTATGCATAACGATCAACTAAAACATCTAGTGCTCAATGCTGACTTGTCGGTTGATAATTTGTCTATGTATAACGATCAACTAAACCATCTAGTGCTCAATGCTGACTTGTCGGCTGATAATTTATCTATGTATAACGATCAACAATAACATCTAGTGCTCAATGCTGACTTGTCGGCTGATAATTTATCTATGTATAACGATCAACAATAACATCTAGTGCTCAATGCTGACTTGTCAGCTGATAATTTATCTATGTATAACGATCAACTATAACATCTAGTGCTCGATGCTGACTTGTCGGTTGATAATTTATCTATGCATAACGATCAACTAAAACATCTAGTGCTCAATGCTGACTTGTCAGCTGATAATTTATCTATGCATAACGATCAACTAAAACATCTAGTGCTCAATGCTGACTTGTCGGCTGATAATTTATCTATGTATAACGATCAACTATAACATCTAGTGCTCAATGCTGACTTGTCAGCTGATAATTTATCTATGTATAACGATCAACTATAACATCTAGTGCTCGATGCTGACTTGTCGGTTGATAATTTATCTATGCATAACGATCAACTAAAACATCTAGTGCTCAATGCTGACTTGTCGGCTGATAATTTATCTATGTATAACGATCAACCAAAACATCTAGTGCTCAATGCTGACTTGTCGGCTGATAATTTATCTATGCATAACAATCAACTAAAACATCTAGTGCTCAATGCTGACTTGAGGCTGATAATTTATCTATGTATAACGATCAACTAAAACATCTAGTGCTCAATGCTGACTTGTCGGCTGATAATTAATCTATGCATAACGATCAACAGTACATCTAGTGCTCAATGCTGACTTGTCGGCTGATAATTTATCTATGCATAACAATCAACTAAAACATCTAGTGCTCAATGCTGACTTGTCGGTTGATAATTTATCTATGTATAACGATCAACTAAAACATCTAGTGCTCAATGCTGACTTGTCGGTTGATAATTTATCTATGTATAACGATCAACTAAAACATCTAGCGCTCAATACTGACTTGTCGGCTGATAATTTATCTATGCATAACGATCAACTAAAACATCTAGTGCTCAATGCTGACTTGTCCGCTGATAATTAATCTATGCATAACGATCAACAGTACATCTAGTGCTCAATGCTGACTTGTCGGTTGATAATTTATCTATGCATAACGATCAACTAAAACATCTAGTGCTCAATGCTGACTTGTCGGCTGATAATTTATCTATGCATAACAATCAACTAAAACATCTAGTGCTCAATGCTGACTTGTCGGCTGATAATTTATCTATGTATAACGATCAACAATACATCTAGTGTTCAATGCTGACTTGTCGGCTGATAATTTATCTATGCATAACGATCAACTAAAACATCTAGTGCTCAATGCTGACTTGTCGGTTGATAATTTATCTATGTATAACGATCAACTAAACCATCTAGTGCTCAATGCTGACTTGTCGGCTGATAATTTATCTATGTATAACGATCAACAATAACATCTAGTGCTCAATGCTGACTTGTCGGCTGATAATTTATCTATGTATAACGATCAACAATAACATCTAGTGCTCAATGCTGACTTGTCAGCTGATAATTTATCTATGTATAACGATCAACTATAACATCTAGTGCTCGATGCTGACTTGTCGGTTGATAATTTATCTATGCATAACGATCAACTAAAACATCTAGTGCTCAATGCTGACTTGTCGGCTGTTAATTTATCTATGCATAACGATCAACTAAAACATCTAGTGCTCAATGCTGACTTGTCGGCTGATAATTTATCTATGTATAACGATCAACTATAACATCTAGTGCTCAATGCTGACTTGTCAGCTGATAATTTATCTATGTATAACGATCAACTATAACATCTAGTGCTCGATGCTGACTTGTCGGTTGATAATTTATCTATGCATAACGATCAACTAAAACATCTAGTGCTCAATGCTGACTTGTCGGCTGATAATTTATCTATGCATAACGATCAACTAAAACATCTAGTGCTCAATGCTGACTTGTCGGCTGATAATTTATCTATGCATAACGATCAACTAAAACATCTAGTGCTCAATGCTGACTTGTCGGCTGATAATTTATCTATGCATAACGATCAACTAAAACATCTAGTGCTCAATGCTGACTTGTCGCCTGATAATTTATCTATGTATAACGATCAACTATAACATCTAGTGCTCAATGCTGACTTGTCAGCTGATAATTTATCTATGCATAACGATCAACTATAACATCTAGTGCTCGATGCTGACTTGTCGGTTGATAATTTATCTATGCATAACGATCAACTAAAACATCTAGTGCTCAATGCTGACTTGTCGGCTGATAATTTATCTATGCATAACGATCAACTAAAACATCTAGTGCTCAATGCTGACTTGTCGGCTGATAATTTATCTATGCATAACGATCAACTAAAACATCTAGTGCTCAATGCTGACTTGTCGGCTGATAATTTATCTATGTATAACGATCAACTATAACATCTAGTGCTCAATGCTGACTTGTCAGCTGATAATTTATCTATGTATAACGATCAACTATAACATCTAGTGCTCGATGCTGACTTGTCGGTTGATAATTTATCTATGCATAACGATCAACTAAAACATCTAGTGCTCAATGCTGACTTGTCGGCTGATAATTTATCTATGCATAACGATCAACTAAAACATCTAGTGCTCAATGCTGACTTGTCGGCTGATAATTTATCTATGGATAACGATCAACTAAAACATCTAGCGCTCAATGCTGACTTGTCGGCTGATAATTTATCTATGCATAACGATCAAATAAAACATCTAGTGCTCAATGCTGACTTGTCGGCTGATAATTTATCTATGTATAACGATCAACTAAAACATCTAGTGCTCAATGCTGACTTGTCGGTTGATAATTTATCTATGCATAACGATCAACTAAAACATCTAGTGCTCAATGCTGACTTGTCGGCTGATAATTTATCTATGTATAACGATCAACTAAAACATCTAGTGCTCAATGCTGACTTGTCGGCTAATAATTTATCTATGCATAACGATCAACTAAAACATCTAGTGCTCAATGCTGACTTGTCGGCTGATAATTTATCTATGTATAACGATCAACTAAAACATCTAGCGCTCAATGTTGACTTGTCGGCTGATAATTTATCTATGCATAACGATCAAATAAAACATCTAGTGCTCAATGCTGACTTGTCAGCTGATAATTTATCTATGTATAACAATCCACTAAAACATCTAGCGCTCGATGCTGACTTGTCGGTTGATAATTTATCTATGCATAACAATCAACTAAAACATCTAGTGCTCAATGCTGACTTGTCGGTTGATAATTTATCAATGCATAACGATCAACAATAACATCTAGTGCTCAATGCTGACTTGTCGGCTGATAATTTATCTATGTATAACGATCAACCAAAACATCTAGTGCTCAATGCTGACTTGTCGGCTGATAATTTATCTATGCATAACAATCAACTAAAACATCTAGTGCTCAATGCTGACTTGAGGCTGATAATTTATCTATGTATAACGATCAACTAAAACATCTAGTGCTCAATGCTGACTTGTCGGCTGATAATTAATCTATGCATAACGATCAACAGTACATCTAGTGCTCAATGCTGACTTGTCGGCTGATAATTTATCTATGCATAACAATCAACTAAAACATCTAGTGCTCAATGCTGACTTGTCGGTTGATAATTTATCTATGTATAACGATCAACTAAAACATCTAGTGCTCAATGCTGACTTGTCGGTTGATAATTTATCTATGTATAACGATCAACTAAAACATCTAGCGCTCAATACTGACTTGTCGGCTGATAATTTATCTATGCATAACGATCAACTAAAACATCTAGTGCTCAATGCTGACTTGTCCGCTGATAATTAATCTATGCATAACGATCAACAGTACATCTAGTGCTCAATGCTGACTTGTCGGTTGATAATTTATCTATGCATAACGATCAACTAAAACATCTAGTGCTCAATGCTGACTTGTCGGCTGATAATTTATCTATGCATAACAATCAACTAAAACATCTAGTGCTCAATGCTGACTTGTCGGCTGATAATTTATCTATGTATAACGATCAACAATACATCTAGTGTTCAATGCTGACTTGTCGGCTGATAATTTATCTATGCATAACGATCAACTAAAACATCTAGTGCTCAATGCTGACTTGTCGGTTGATAATTTATCTATGTATAACGATCAACTAAACCATCTAGTGCTCAATGCTGACTTGTCGGCTGATAATTTATCTATGTATAACGATCAACAATAACATCTAGTGCTCAATGCTGACTTGTCGGCTGATAATTTATCTATGTATAACGATCAACAATAACATCTAGTGCTCAATGCTGACTTGTCAGCTGATAATTTATCTATGTATAACGATCAACTATAACATCTAGTGCTCGATGCTGACTTGTCGGTTGATAATTTATCTATGCATAACGATCAACTAAAACATCTAGTGCTCAATGCTGACTTGTCGGCTGATAATTTATCTATGCATAACGATCAACTAAAACATCTAGTGCTCAATGCTGACTTGTCGGCTGATAATTTATCTATGTATAACGATCAACTATAACATCTAGTGCTCAATGCTGACTTGTCAGCTGATAATTTATCTATGTATAACGATCAACTATAACATCTAGTGCTCGATGCTGACTTGTCGGTTGATAATTTATCTATGCATAACGATCAACTAAAACATCTAGTGCTCAATGCTGACTTGTCGGCTGATAATTTATCTATGCATAACGATCAACTAAAACATCTAGTGCTCAATGCTGACTTGTCGGCTGATAATTTATCTATGCATAACGATCAACTAAAACATCTAGTGCTCAATGCTGACTTGTCGGCTGATAATTTATCTATGCATAACGATCAACTAAAACATCTAGTGCTCAATGCTGACTTGTCGCCTGATAATTTATCTATGTATAACGATCAACTATAACATCTAGTGCTCAATGCTGACTTGTCAGCTGATAATTTATCTATGCATAACGATCAACTATAACATCTAGTGCTCGATGCTGACTTGTCGGTTGATAATTTATCTATGCATAACGATCAACTAAAACATCTAGTGCTCAATGCTGACTTGTCGGCTGATAATTTATCTATGCATAACGATCAACTAAAACATCTAGTGCTCAATGCTGACTTGTCGGCTGATAATTTATCTATGCATAACGATCAACTAAAACATCTAGTGCTCAATGCTGACTTGTCGGCTGATAATTTATCTATGTATAACGATCAACTATAACATCTAGTGCTCAATGCTGACTTGTCAGCTGATAATTTATCTATGTATAACGATCAACTATAACATCTAGTGCTCGATGCTGACTTGTCGGTTGATAATTTATCTATGCATAACGATCAACTAAAACATCTAGTGCTCAATGCTGACTTGTCGGCTGATAATTTATCTATGCATAACGATCAACTAAAACATCTAGTGCTCAATGCTGACTTGTCGGCTGATAATTTATCTATGGATAACGATCAACTAAAACATCTAGCGCTCAATGCTGACTTGTCGGCTGATAATTTATCTATGCATAACGATCAAATAAAACATCTAGTGCTCAATGCTGACTTGTCGGCTGATAATTTATCTATGTATAACGATCAACTAAAACATCTAGTGCTCAATGCTGACTTGTCGGTTGATAATTTATCTATGCATAACGATCAACTAAAACATCTAGTGCTCAATGCTGACTTGTCGGCTGATAATTTATCTATGTATAACGATCAACTAAAACATCTAGTGCTCAATGCTGACTTGTCGGCTAATAATTTATCTATGCATAACGATCAACTAAAACATCTAGTGCTCAATGCTGACTTGTCGGCTGATAATTTATCTATGTATAACGATCAACTAAAACATCTAGCGCTCAATGTTGACTTGTCGGCTGATAATTTATCTATGCATAACGATCAAATAAAACATCTAGTGCTCAATGCTGACTTGTCAGCTGATAATTTATCTATGTATAACAATCCACTAAAACATCTAGCGCTCGATGCTGACTTGTCGGTTGATAATTTATCTATGCATAACAATCAACTAAAACATCTAGTGCTCAATGCTGACTTGTCGGTTGATAATTTATCAATGCATAACGATCAACAATAACATCTAGTGCTCAATGCTGACTTGTCGGCTGATAATTTATCTATGTATAACGATCAACAATAACATCTAGTGCTCAATGCTGACTTGTCGGTTGATAATTTATCTATGTATAACGATCAACAATAACATCTAGTGCTCAATGCTGACTTGTCGGTTGATAATTTATCTATGTATAACGATCAACAATAACATCTAGTGCTCAATGCTGACTTGTCGGTTGATAATTTATCTATGTATAACGATCAACTAAAACATCTAGTGCTCAATGCTGACTTGTCGGCTGATAATTTATCTATGCATAACGATCAAATAAAACATCTAGTGCTCAATGCTGACTTGTCGGTTGATAATTTATCTATGCATAACGATCAACTAAAACATCTAGCGCTCAATGCTGACTTGTCGGCTGATAATTTATCTATGTATAACGATCAACTAAAACATCTAGTGCTCAATGCTGACTTGTCCGCTGATAATTAATCTATGCATAACGATCAACAATAACATCTAGTGCTCAATGCTGACTTGTGGGTTGATAATTTATCTATGTATAACGATCAACTAAACCATCTAGTGCTCAATGCTGACTTGTGGGTTGATAATTTATCTATGCATAACGATCAACTAAACATCTAGTGCTCAATGCTGACTTGTCGGTTGATAATTTATCTATGCATAACGATCAACTAAAACATCTAGTGCTCAATGCTGACTTGTCGGCTGATAATTTATCTATGTATAACGATCAACAATACATCTAGCGCTCAATGCTGACTTGTCGGTTGATAATTTATCTATGCATAACGATCAACTAAAACATCTAGTGCTCAATGCTGACTTGTCGGTTGATAATTTATCTATGTATAACGATCAACTAAAACATCTAGCGCTCAATGCTGACTTGTCGGCTGATAATTTATCTATGCATAACGATCAACTAAAACATCTAGCGCTCAATGCTGACTTGTCGGTTGATAATTTATCTATGCATAACGATCAACAATAACATCTAGTGCTCAATGCTGTTACCATCGCGCGTGATAAAATACCTTTTGCAGTTCATACTAGTTCGATATTGAAGGAATCAGCAGGCAATTTTCTGGCTTTCAGCGTACAGGCCAAGGACTTGGTCTGTACGGGAGAACTGGTCTGTCCATAAGGTCAAGTGCATTAACTCCCGAAACCATATATGAAATAACAGATTGCTTTATATCTGTTATAGACCAGAGGTGTACCTGATGAGCTGCTGTGGCCGAACATTTTTTTATAGGACCAACTTTCGGTACAAAAATATGATTTCGGAACGGACCTAGTAAACATTTTCCAAACAATTGATTCCTTCTGTGTTATCAAGCTAGTACGATAAGTCAAAAAAATAAACACTATAAAAATAAACACTCAAATACAGTAAATATGACATGTTTACATAGTTCCACATGTCAACACTACTTTAGAAACAGGACCCGTTAACCAACAAACCATTTAACGTATGGATGTTGATTGTATACATGTATGTGGGATGGCCCGCGTTTTTGTCTGCTATCACGATAACAAATTGTATGCATGGGAACTTTGAACACAATTCCAACCGATGTACCATATATATACATAACTGTTATATACTCCACGTAAAGAGCGTTCACTATGTCATATGTATAGGTTTGTAATTTAATTACTTACTAACAACAGCCCTATTTATCAATTATCATGACAAGTGTAAGATGGACATGTTGTCGTGTGATGTGTGGATGCTTGCTGCATGTTTGGCCTTTGACCCGGGGCTGCTGTGTTGCATGAGGATTTGTTTATTTATTATTTATTTTAATACGGACTTATGGTTGCCGATGATCAAACAACGGGACCTCCCTTGATCAAGTAAACGAAATAACCTGTCACGATAGTGTGGATAATTCGATAATTTAAAATTTTCAGTGTTGGTATCTTTTAATAAGTATATAAATATTATGGTTTACATATTTATACAAAGACGGGGGCTCCGGACCCCAGAGTGTCAAGCATATAAACACGTGCGCATGCATGTATTTGGATAGCGTTGGTTGTTATAAATATTGCGGAGTCCTACGGTCCAGCTCCAGCCGCGCATACAATCAACTCCTTGACACATAAAAGTCGCTAATACATATTTAATATAATGTCGGATAACGTTTTGTGGATGACATTCCGTGTCTGCCGTTTGTTCAGTCCGCCCGTCCGTCCGTGTTCGTCTGTTTTCCGCAAAAGATTTTTATGTCTCACCTGGATGCCATAATTTGTGTATACCAATATTTAATATGTAAATTCGCATATATGATAGCGCGGAAATATTTAAAATGTAAGAATTTATACGCGCGATGCGATCTCGTTGGATTCAGATACCACCCGATAACAACAAGGGCATAGTTATAAACTAGACTTTTCCATCACTTATTAACTATAAATTCTATAAACTAGTCTACCTGTTACTACTTTGAGGAACTTTACTACCTGTTACTACTTTGAGGAACTTTACTACCTGTTATTATTTTTAACAAGCACACTGCCTATATGGCATTATTAATATATATCGTCGGTGGGATTCAAACATGTCGTATACAAAATTCCCGCACTTTTTAGTCATTTTACAGGAGAGACAAAAAACTGATTATATTTTGATATGTTATATTCAGACGAACAACAGTGCAGAAAATCCATCGATACACATCCCGGGCATCGAACTATTGTGAAACTGACGATTTTACACCAGTCTATAAAGAGAAAACTGTGAAATGAGCTTATACAACTTTTTTGAAATAATTTGTTTTTCGCGGCTAAATTTTACGACGTTTTGATATTTATACGACAAATTTGAAACAACTTTATGCCTCGACATCACATAATTTCAATTTATACGACCTTTTTTTCTGCCGAGAAAACAGTTAGCTTGGTTCCATTTCCATTATACTAATTACATTTCCGATAATGGACGGTTATATGGGATCACTCAGTTAGCCAAGTATGTCGGAATTCGATAGTTAAACTAGATAGCTGAAACGACACAGTGGCAACAAACCCGAGTAACTTGTGAGGCTTCCGAAACGGATGCCGCTATAATACCAAGTTTCTTGCCAATCCCATATCATTCTATAATATCATGCTATATAGTATTAGTCCGGGAGCTAATAGGGGTACCCTTGCACCCCCTGGGACTTAACGTCACCCCAATCATTTTGTTCCGTATTATGTCCTTCAACTTCTAAGCAATGTTAGCAAGAAAAAAAAAGTGGCCGTGTAGACTACAGGCAAGATGGCGTCCATCATGGCCGCCATTTTTCAGACCAGACCCTAAGTCAGTTTTATGCAAATTATAGCTGGAAAATCTAGTAAAATGTATACAAATGTATATATTTCCGTGAAGATAAGACATAATGACACTTTTCTGGGCCAAAAATTGAAACTCACAATCCAAGATGACCGCCGGAAGTTGAAAATAAGACATTTTTTTCACAAATGTCTTCTAGATCAATTAATGCTGATTGGAACTGGTATTGTAATATGACTTTATTATTTGTATATTAACTGATGATTGGAGCAATTAAATATGGAATTATTGGAGTCCTAGCCCCTTCCGATCCCTCAAAAATTCGATTTTACAGAATGCGGTATAACATTTCCCAAAAAATCACAATTGGGATTCTTGTCATATTTCAACAAAAAATGAAAAGAACTTTATAAAGTTAGTGAGGCATATCATTACCTATGAATATTTAAACTCACTGAAACCAAAATTCTTACCTTGACTCAAAATGGCCGCCAAAATATATGTAAATGGTAAATATTGCCCCAGGGTGTCTTGCAATCGCTTACAAGTTGTAGTTGATGTATACAATTGGCTATTCTGTATTCTATACATTGAATACTGACATGTCTGATGCACCATGGACCATTTTTACTGTTGTCACCACTGACATCACCAGAAATATAAAAATTTTCACTCACAAACTTGACATTAATATCGGCAAAAACTCACTTTTCAGGGTTCGACCATTTTTTCAGGTAAAATGCAACTATCTTTGGTATCAAAGGTATTTATTGTTTTTGTCTATCTTAATTGTGTCACACTACGGTGTTTATAGACTGAATTGCTCAAGATGGCTTCCAAAATGTCAACCAAAAGGTAGCAAATTGTGACTCACTTGGTTATTATACGTGTTTGTTAATTAACGGACAACTACGTTCTGTTATGTTTGTCTCAGTTCCGTATGGGGCATGACAAATTCATTTGAAAGTTGCAGTATGGAATTTTGCGGAGAACCTCTTTTGTGATTCTGGTCATATTATTGAAAGGGAATGGGCAGAACTTTGAGACGGAACTGAGATGAACCATGATATGTGGGTATTCTGGTCCAATATGACTGTTGGTAACGGGTGGGACGTATATTGATATATGTTGTGGATGTGTTATCATTGGGGTGTATAGGGAGTAGATGTATGATCATGGACGGCGTGTATGATTATGCCAAGTATGGAACTTATGGTCGTATGTGCGTGTATTGGTATATCTGGAAGGGCTCACCATTGGTGATGTGTATATGTATACCTATATTGGCTCATGGATATGGTCATGGGTATGGCGAATATGTATACATGTAGTGGTTGTATGGTCCATGGTGAGGTGAATATATATGCAATTAGTGACTGTATGATCGTGAATGTCGTGAATATGTATACATAGAGTGACTATATGGTCATGTGTCGGTTGTAGGTGTATACCTGGTGTTCAGGCGTGGTATGTAGTGGTATAACAACGTACGGCTGCATGCTCAGGTGAACGTGTATAAAGTGGGTGACTATGTTGTCATTTGTGTGGCGTTTATATACAAATGGAGTGACTGATGTAATGGGTGGGTTGTTCGTGTGTATCTTGGGTGGCTATCGCTTTCCACAATAACTCAAGGATATGCTAGTCAATAGAGAGGTCATGTCATAGAGTTCTCCGTCTTGATGGTGTTTATGTACATGGAGGAAACGTTAAGCGTGGACAGTCACCCATTATCACACAGTCATTCCATATATACATAAACACCATATGCATAATATAGTGACCCACTGTATACATGTACACCTGACCCATGACCACGGATGACCATACAGCCACGGGTCACAATGCAGGCACACCGAGTATACTCCTAAACATGACCCATAACCATATAGTCACTCCTTGTATACCCATCCATCTCACCATTGACCATAAGGTCATCCCCTGTATACATATTATCCACTCACGTGGTCAAATAGACAATCAATACATACACCAACACCACATCAATGACCATAAAGTCACTTCGGGTATACATATGCACCTCCCCAATTGCCATATAACCACTCGCTTCATACACATACCCTCACCCATGCACCTGGTATACTTCTTCACCTGACATATGGCCATATAGTTACCCCGTGTGTACATATTCAAAACATTCATACATGGTCATCGTCAATCCTTGTATACATATTCACCTAAACATTGACCATGTCACTCCATGTATTCCTATTTGTCACACCATAGCCGAATAGCCGCTCAAGATATACGAATACACCCCAGCCATGTCAGTATAGTCACTCCATGTATGCATAAGCACCTCATCCATGACAATATAGCCACTCGCTATATACACATACCCCTCGCCCATGACAATATAGCAACACGTGTGTATGCCCGTATAACCTACATATGACCATACCACCACGAGTCACCAAACATGAACACCAGGTATACTCATACGCCTGACACATGACCATTTAGTCACCCCTGTATAGGTATCCATTACATTTATGATAATACAGTCACTACTTGTATACCTACATGTACTCATCTCACCATTAACCATAGTCACTACCTGTATACCTATTCGACACATATAGTCATATAACCACTCGGTATATATGTGCAGCCCATAGATTCACTCCAGGTATACATGTAAACCTCATCAATGGCCATTTAGCCCTTCCAGATATACAAAAAACCCGCACACACGACCACTTGTACCATCCATACTTGCATATACATCTCACACTTGACAATTCAGCAATTCACTGTATAATCATACACGCCATCTATGATAATACAGATATCCCTATACACCCACCAATGATAATACATCCACGAGATATATAAATATACATCCCACCCGTTACCACAAAGATACTCCCTATATACCCACACGATAATGTCCACCCAGCTTACTCCAGGTATTCATATTCAATCATGACCGTAGTCATTCCATGTATACCTATACACATTACCCGTAATCATAAAATCACTCCCTATTTAGCCACACACCCCATTCATGATCATACAGACAACACATGTACATCCCACCCATGACCTTACAGTCACTCCATATATATACATAATCAGCACATAGATGACCATGTAGCTATATCCATACACCGTGTGCACCCGTACTGGATATACACAACCATACAGTCACTCCATGCATACCGATTCACCTCACGACCTCTCCCTGTATACCTATGCATCTTACCGTTGACAACCCATTCATAACCATATAGTCACTCACTATATACCTATTCACATCAGTCATGACATACAATAACTCCCTGTATACCTATTCACTTCACCTATGATCATAGAGTAACTCCCTGGCTACGATCTTGGCATCCACACTGTATCCAGTTGACTTTTTGTTTTATCATAATGGACCAGAATAGCCACAGCTTATGGACCATCTCAGTTCTGTCTCAAAGTTCTGCACATTTCCTTTCAATAAATCCAAAATAAAAAAAATAAAAGGTTCTCAGCAAACTTCCCCATTTTAAAATGAATTTGCCATGCCCCATACTGAACTGCGACAACCAGAATAGAACATGTAGTTGTCAGTTAATTAACTATCACGTATAATAACCAAGTGAGTCACAATTTGCTACCTTTTCGGATAACGCCGAGAATAATGTTCGGGATATAATGTTTGGTTGCCATTTTGGAAGCCATCTTGAGCAATTTGGTCAATACACACCGAAGTATGACGCATTTAAGATAGTCCAAAACAATAAGCTCCTTTCAATCCAAAGATAGTAACATTTTACCTGAAACAAAAAATGGTCCAAACCTAAAAAGTTAATTTTTGCCGATATTTATGTCAAGTTTTTGAGTGAAAAGTCCAATATTTTGGTGATGTCAGTGGTGACAACAGTAAAAATTAAACATGATGCACCAGACACGTTAGTATTCAATGTATTTAATGCAGAATAGCCTATTTTATACATCAACCAAAACTTGTAAGCGATTGCAGGACACGCTGGGGTAATATATTTACCATTTTCCATATTTTGGCGGTCATACTGGCAGCCATTTGGAGCCAAAGTAAGAATTTTGGTTCCAGTGAGTTGGAATATTCGTAGGTAATGATATGCCTCACTTACATTACAAAGTTCTTTTCATTTTTGTTGAAATATGACTAGAATCCCAATTGTGATTTTTTGTGAAGTTTTATACCGCATTCTGTAAAAACGAATGTTTGAGGGATCGGAAGGGGTTAGGACCCCAATAATTCCATTTTAATTGCTCCAATGATCAGGTAATATATAAAACACAAAATAAAGTCATATTACTCAACCATTTCCAAACAGCATGAATTGATCTAGAAGATATTGTGAAAAAATGTCATATTTTCAAGTTCGGCGGCCATTTTGGCGGCCATCTTGGATGGTGAGATTCAATTTTGGCCCAAAAAGGTATTATTGTGTCTTAGCTTCACGAAAATATATACATTTTACTAAATGTTCACGCTATAATTTGCATAAAACTCACTTAGGGTCTGGTCTGAAAAACGGCGGCCATGATGGACGCCATATTGTCTGGAGTCTACACGGCCATTTTTTTTTCTTGTTAACATTGCTTAAAAGTTGAAGGGGCATAATAAGCAACAAAATGAGTGGGGTGAAGTTAAGTCCCAGGTGGGTGCAAGGGTACCCCTATTAGCTCCCGGGATATATACGACGTTCTGAGAACAACGTAACTGACGTTATGGTCATATGTTTTACTTCAAATATGTCGTATACTTTATACGACATTTTTGAAGTAAGAAATTTGTCCAACCAAGGATACGAATTTCCATCACATGGCCTAAAAGCTCATTTCTGGTTGGATTAGAACAAGGATAAGAATTTTAGGGGTGTAATCGACCGCGTAGATTACGAATTTGCAATAAAAAAATTCGCGCCAAAATACGATTTTAACAGTTTTACGACTTCTTTGAATCCCACCGACGATATAGACTTTAACACATTTATTAATATAATATACAAACAATTTATTATCTTATGTTAGTATCACATCCTAGTGTTGAGTTTCGGGGTTGCTTTGGACTATATACAACCCCACTACATATATGTTATTTGATATTATAAATATATATATAATTACATTACTTGGTGGCTGACAAAACTTTGTGTCATAGATACACCACAAACTGATTTATGTTGGGTACCAGATAAGAATTTAAGGTTTATGGCCATGCGCCTTGCTGGTTGAAGCACCGGGGCCGCCTCCGTAGTAATATTGGATACCGAGGTCCCCTCCATAAGATTGTATACGACTTACTAATTATATCACCCGGGTCCTTCCATGAGAATACCATGCACCTTACCGGTTGAGGCACCGGGATCCAACCCGTAAGAGGGTCATACACGTTGATGACTGGGACATCGGGGTTTCCGCGTGGGAGTTCGTGCGCCTTGCTGACTGGGTCATCAAGGTCCCCTCCATTTAGTACCATGTGCCTTACTTACTGAGTCATCGGGACGGGAACTTAAAATATTGCCAAGCATAGTGTGTGTAGAGGAGACATTGCAACATAGCCTGTGTGTTTTGTGTCCAGCAGTATTGCGTGAACGATTCTTTTGACAAATATGTTTTAAGCCGTTTTTTGCTCTTATCCTCATTTGACTTTTCCAAAAGGCCTCTGGTCTACCTGCCGGCATCTCACTTTGACTTGTTTTTGTCATTCTGGTGTGCCAGGTTTGGTGTTCACTACGTCTCGGACAACGTGTTACCTGGTCAGACACCCACTTAGCAAATATTGCTTACACATAAAAACATCTAGTGCTCAATGCTGACTTGTCGGTTGATAATTTATCTATGTATAACGATCAACTAAAACATCTAGCGCTCAATGCTGACTTGTCGGCTGATAATTAATCTATGCATAACGATCAACCAAAACATCTAGTGCTCAATGCTGACTTGTCGGTTGATAATTTATCTATGTATAACGATCAACTAAAACATCTAGTGCTCAATGCTGACTTGTCGGTTGATAATTTATCTATGCATAACGATCAACTAAAACATCTAGTGCTCAATGCTGACTTGTCGGCTGATAATTTATCTATGTATAACGATCAACAATAACATCTAGTGCTCAATGCTGACTTGTCGGCTGATAATTTATCTATGTATAACGATCAACTAAAACATCTAGTGCTCAATGCTGACTTGTCGGCTGATAATTTATCTATGTATAACGATCAACAATAACATCTAGTGCTCAATGCTGACTTGTCGGCTGATAATTTATATATGTATAACGATCAACTAAAACATCTAGTGCTCAATGCTGACTTGTCGGCTGATAATTTATCTATGTATAACGATCAACTAAAACATCTAGTGCTCAATGCTGACTTGTCGGTTGATAATTTATCTATGTATAACGATCAATTAAAACATCTAGTGCTCAATGCTGACTTGTCGGCTGATAATTTATCTATGTATAACGATCAACAATAACATCTAGTGCTCAATGCTGACTTGTCGGCTGATAATTTATCTATGTATAACGATCAACTAAAACATCTAGTGCTCAATGCTGACTTGTCGGTTGATAATTTATATATGTATAACGATCAACAATAACATCTAGTGCTCAATGCTGACTTGTCGGTTGATAATTTATCTATGTATAACGATCAACAATAACATCTAGTGCTCAATGCTGACTTGTCGGTTGATAATTTATCTATGCATAACGATCAATTAAAACATCTAGTGCTCAATGCTGACTTGTCGGCTGATAATTTATCTATGCATAACGATCAACTAAAACATCTAGTGCTCAATGCTGACTTGTCGGCTGATAATTTATCTATGTATAACAATCAAATAAAACATCTAATGCTCAATGCTGACTTGTCGGCTGATAATTTATCTATGTATAACGATCAACAATAACATCTAGTGCTCAATGCTGACTTGTCGGCTGATAATTTATCTATGCATAACGATCAACAATAACATCTAGTGCTCAATGCTGACTTGTCGGCTGATAATTTATCTATGTATAACGATCAACTAAAACATCTAGTGCTCAATGCTGACTTGTCGGTTGATAATTTATCTATGTATAACGATCAACAATAACATCTAGTGCTCAATGCTGACTTGTCGGCTGATAATTTATCTATGTATAACGATCAACTAAAACATCTAGTGCTCAATGCTGACTTGTCGGCTGATAATTTATCTATGTATAACGATCAACTAAAACATCTAGTGCTCAATGCTGACTTGTCGGCTGATAATTTATCTATGTATAACGATCAACTAAAACATCTAGTGCTCAATGCTGACTTGTCGGCTGATAATTTATCTATGTATAACGATCAACTAAAACATCTAGTGCTCAATGCTGACTTGTCGGTTGATAATTTATCTATGTATAACGATCAACTAAAACATCTAGTGCTCAATGCTGACTTGTCGGCTGATAATTTATCTATGCATAACGATCAACTAAAACATCTAGTGCTCAATGCTGACTTGTCGGTTGATAATTTATCTATGTATAACGATCAACTAAAACATCTAGTGCTCAATGCTGACTTGTCGGTTGATAATTTATCTATGTATAACGATCAACTAAAACATCTAGCGCTCAATGCTGACTTGTCGGTTGATAATTTATCTATGTATAACGATCAACTAAAACATCTAGCGCTCAATGCTGACTTGTCGGTTGATAATTTATCTATGCATAACGATCAACTAAAACATCTAGTGCTCAATGCTGACTTGTCGGCTGATGATTTATCTATGTATAACGATCAACAGTACATCTAGTGCTCAATGCTGACTTGTCGGTTGATAATGTATCTATGCATAACGATCAACTAAAACATCTAGCGCTCAATGCTGACTTGTCGGTTGATAATTAATCTATGTATAACGATCAACTAAAACATCTAGTGCTCAATGCTGACTTGTCGGTTGATAATTAATCTATGTATAACGATCAACTAAAACATCTAGTGGTCAATGCTGACTTGTCGGTTGATAATTAATCTATGTATAACGATCAACTAAAACATCTAGTGCTCAATGCTGACTTGTCGGTTGATAATTTATCTATGCATAACGATCAACTAAAACATCTAGCGCTCAATGCTGACTTGTCGGTTGATAATTTATCTATGTATAACGATCAACAATACATCTAGTGCTCAATGCTGACTTGTCGGTTGATAATTTATCTATGTATAACGATCAACAATACATCTAGTGCTCAATGCTGACTTGTCGGCTGATAATTTATCTATGCATTACGATCAACTAATTCTGAAATATTTTATTTTTTTTGCGCTCTCATTTACATATGGCTCGACCGGGATTATGAAGCCGATTGGCCAGAATAAGCATGGTGTCTAATATATTTATGTAAATGAGATGTTTTCAATGCAAAATATACAGGTACCTTGCTATATAAAATTTATGCAGTGCCAAATGACAAAAAACTTACATTACTCAACTCATCAAATTTATGTAGGGGTGCCACGATTAATCGTATAATCGATGAACCGTAACATTAGATTCCTTTTTTTCTAGGAACCATCGGCGGTCTGTCATGCATTCCTACTTTTATATTGTTTGTATGTTTGGCTATTCATAACACTGAAATTAATGGCTACGTTTGTTCTAATGAACTCACAATTATTATAACCATGACATCGCCGAGAAATGTGCTGGTATTGAATACATTGTGCTCATTAGTCATTACCGGTGGTTTATGGTGCACATTATTGACGTAAAAATTACATCAACCAAGTTTTTTAACCAACACCAGCCAATAGGCCATATTACGGAACACTTCCACTGTTATTGATATTAGGTACGATTAATCAATTATAATCACTTATTGACAACCGATTATCGATTATCAAAATCAATAATCGTTGCACCTCTACTATTATGATTCCTTGACTTTATCGATTTATTAATGCATTTAAAACTTGGGCTTATTATCGAATGATTTGCTAAATATTATATTAGTAGATATTATTTATTTAGTAGAAATTGAATGATTGTTCAGAAAATATTATTTATAAGTATGAATTATTACAAACGAACTCACTTGATAAATATCTACACATAGAGAGCCTCATATAGACTGGAGCAGACGACACTCTGTAGTGCATGCTTCCATCTGTGTGAGGCTCCCTGTGGGTTACTAACACATGAACTCACTTGATAAATGAGTGGATGTTATCGAGAAGATTAGCTGTTTCTTTGACGGGTGTCGGTAATTCAGAAGAGATATCATGGGTCAGCTGTTCTGTGGGTGGAGTTTGTGGTTGTGATGAATCCTGATGAGCTGGGGCTGGATGTCACCATCAGTGCTGTCAATAGTTCCTTTATATTCATCTGAAAGTGTAATGGATGCGTGAGTAACCTCATGGTGATCTGGGCAAATAGTGCCTGACATTTGCAGAATGAGGTACCTAGAGGGTGAATTTAGTGACGCTACCCCGCACAGTGGGCTAGCATCACTAAATTCACCCTACATGGACCTCATTCTGCTTCAGGTTCATCTACTGGAAAGTATCTCTAGTCTCAAATTAATATTGTTTTTAGTTACTTTTTCCCTTCTATTCAGTTTCTATATCCCATAAATTTCAGAACATAAATTGCTTAATCGAGGTGACTAATGGGTGAAAAATCAGCAACCTCAAACTGGGGAACTTCAATCTGATCCTAGATTTTAATATCACAAACTTCTTAAATTCTTGTTACGTTGCCATAACAACATTAACATAATTAAATCATGCGCCACCACAGAGAATCAAGGACCACTTGAAGGTTCAAATAGGCTAAGTCCATTTAAATATATCATCCTGATTAAGACATGTTATATACTGCCATGCTGATCTAGCGGCCAAATTCGACACAGATGATTCAGAGATATTATATACTAACCTGCTGAATTAGCGGCCAAATTCGACACAGATGATTCAGAGATATTATATACTAACCTGCTGAATTAGCGGCATAATTCGGCACAGACAATTCAGATGTTATATATTGCCCTGCTGATCCAGCAGTCAGATTCGGCACATATGATTCAGAGATGTTATATACTAACCTGCTGAACTGGCAGTCAGATTCAGCACAGACGTTCAGAGATGTTAGCATTCAATATATTAGGACTGGGAGTCGGGTCGCTCAGGGTTCAGCCAACTATCCTCACTCGACTTTGACCTATCCTGTATGTCAGGGCCATCAAACCGCTCGAAGGGCTCCTCGGATATATAGGAAAGCCCAAGTTTCTGCGTCACAAACATCAGAACTGGAATTAGGTTGAGTAAGAGCTGGTTGATGTCCTGGATGAGTGGCAGTTTTAGTTGAAGGGTGTGGCAACAGTTGTTGCTGGATTTGGTATTGACGAGTTGCAACAGCTTGACTCATGAGTTGAATCTTTGGTTGATTCATCATTTGCTGCGGATATCCATGCTGAATCAGGTTTTGCTGTGATGTTGATGGTTGAGATATGAATTGAGGTATTTGGTGCGAGATTGCTTGAGGTACAGGTGCATTTTGAGAAGGAACACCTCGTCGATATCCTTGAGTTTGCTGCGGATTCATGGGATAAGAAGCTTGTGGCGTCGGTGAAGGATGCATTCTAGGTTGAGCTGAGAAGGAATTGAATCTGAATAAGTGTTCTGAGTAACATAGTTCAGCTGAGGTCCAGTCGATCTTTGTGAACCGATTGGCTGATTTATCACAGAGGTATGAGGAAGAGTGTCACCTCGGGCATAGAACCGTCAATCATTTATGAAGCTCTGCTAATCATCTGATTTTGTTGAGCAGCCATAGCCATCTGCTGTGGGGCCATGGCCATATGTTGGCCAGTCACCCTCATAGGGTATTCTGCTGTGAAGCCACGCCCATATGTTGATTAGATGATGTTGAGATTGATTGAACATAGTCCGAGGATTATTAGTTTGATTATAGCCTTTTGGCACACATTTTTTCTGCATTAACGGAACAATCTGTCTGTGAACATTAGTTGAAGATGGTATCTGGCTATTAACCAGATATCCTTGAGAAGACACTGGATTCACATTATTATACGGATACTGTAGATACCCCTGAGTACCAGTAGTTCCATATTGGGACTGAGAACCAGTCATTCCAGGTTGCGGCGGTCTCATATTCTGGTGCTGTGCAGAGATTGTAGCAGGTCGGTTTGTACTTGGAACACTTGGTCGCACGAATCCATTGCAATTCATGAGCAGTGTTCTGAGCTGACGGACCAGATTATTTCGGACTCCTTTTAGGACTTGGGTTTGTGTCATTCATTATTAGTGAGACATCAGGAACCATTGGCTGGATTCTGGTAAACTGTAATCAGAAGGTTAACATTAATTAATTAATTAAATATGTATTCAGGGTTCCAGACCAATTTTTACGAAACCTATTTTACTTTTTATTGTGGGTGCTGGGACACATTTTGTGAAAAGCAAAGCAGTTTTCACTAAATTTGTCTGCCTATGTTACAGCGCTGTATCCAATAACACCTACTACATTCATTTCTTTTTGCTGATTTATTCCCATAACAAATACGAATGTATTCTAATTTATTTATTATTACAAAATATGCCAAGAATATGAGACTAGCCTACACAGCACATTAATTAAGCCCAATATAAGATTTCCATGCACTTAGCAAATAATCAATATAATAACTGGCTTCAGATGCAATTCGGCTGAACTTTTAAGACACAACAAATTATTGACCGCTTTTAGTGATTTAGGCCAGATTAGGTCAACAATTTGTGATGTCATGTTCGTGTTACGGTCTGTTTTATTGGGGTATGAAACGGGTGACCCAATTGGCAGTTGACCTATCACCTAACAGGATTTAGTGTAACACAGACGGGCTATGTAAATATTTGCCTACAAAGGAGTTTAAAGTCGTTTATTTTGATCGTAATTAAATATCATGATGAAATCTAAATTATATTTTCTCATGATTGAGGTGACAACAACATAACAGTTCTCCTTCTTGGTATGCTCCAAACGTTTGATGTGTGATTTTTTTCTTCTAAAAATAGCACCTAAAAATTGTCCGGGTGATGTGATAAGAAATTCTAATTCAAATTTAATTAACTGATAAATACCTTTCCTGACAAGAGTTCTCGTTTCATATCAATTTTATACCCGGAATCTATATAACACTTTGTGGGAAGAGATTTATTTCTTAAATTTTTAAACAGTCACTGATCGATTCAATATTAATTTATGGTCAATTTACATTCGTAATTTAATATTCCAGTAAAAATTTAAAAATAAGATTCTTTGATGAGGCCTTCTTAAGTGACATCACAGATGTTTTCCATTATTCTCCAAAGGAAAGAACTGCACAGTCATCCTACTTGCATATTTTTAAATGTCTGAATTAACCTTTTCATGACAGGAGCTGCACTGGTGCAACTTAGGAATACCCTGTGCCATGCATTCTCTTATATAACAAAATGCACTGGCTTACAAGGTGAAGGCAAATATTGTTAGTCCAATGCATTCTCTTATATATACGAGGCGCCCTATGTCAGGGTTTCTGCTAGGGGTCAGTGAAATGGGGGCTGGTAGCTGCTAAAGGGGAAATCCAGTAAATAATTTCAAGGTAGGAACCCTGATTTATCTACATGTGCTTTCGCCATGTAGGTCTATAATCTACAAGTGTAAGATATTGTAATTAGCAGATCGTTTCACCTCCTATATGTTGTCTACCAAAGTTCTCAAGCTATCAAACCCTCAAACTTCACAAGCAATATAAATTTATGGTGACCATAAAAAAATATATAATGGAGTCTATAAATAAATAATCCGCAGAAGCTATATGTAGCCATTGAAATGATCAGAACTTATTTATGGATGCCTGACAACAAGATATTTCGTAAAAACAGTTGCAAAGACAGTGAATAATTCCTTCATTTTAACACACCGGTAAACCATCCTGAGATATGAATTTAAACCTAAAACATGTACAAAAATATGAAGTGGAAAGTATTTTGCAACTTAAAACATATAGAGACAATCACCAACAATTATTCGTAACCTAACTGCAACGTAACTAGCTCAACTCCAAATAGATGTGTTCTAGTGATGTCGCGACCATGTCAGTTCCGGTATGCACTTTCGTTCAGCGTCTGTATTCTTGCAAAGATATAAAATAAAGGTGGTCTCTAAAATTCCTTATTGATATCCCAACAAGATGGAGAGGTTTTATACACACATGTAGATATGTGTATATGTGTCCAGGGCCCTGGGGTATGGTAGCATGGGAAATTTGGGCTGGGGAAATGGGACCCTAAATATTAAAATCAACTGACGGTTCAACAGGGGAAATTTTGGCTAGAGGAATGGGGCCGTTGAGGGGATCCTATGCTGATAGCGGAAACCCTGACTATGGGCAACTCGCATATGCATTGGCACAGGGTTTTTCGCAAAATTTCAGGACGCTCCATTCATGGAAGGGTTAAGATACCCTTATGGAGCCTCTCACAGATGTGAGCAGGCGACACTCAGCTATAGAAGATCCCACATGTATGGGGATCACTGCAGGAACTGACTCACCTGTGCCTTCTGAGGAACGGGAGTGCATCTTGGAATCATGTCCTCCATTGTTGTTGGAGGCTTCTGTGAGTGTCTGAAGAGTAACTGAAACAGAAATACATTGTTAAAGGCGTCTGTGGGGTCTATGAGGAGTTACTGAACAGAAATCAATTGGATTCATTAATCATGTCCTCCATTGTTAGAGGCTTCTGTAGGAATACAAGCTCAGGCAAAGTTGAGGCCAGACAGACAGACAGATCCCCATAACTTCAGCATAACAATAACAGTGCAAACTGACATCGCGGCTTCCAAGTTTTGCTTGAAATTTCCAATAAATTGACATCGTGGCTTGGAGTTTTTGCTTGAGATTTCCAATATATTGTGTATATATATCATACAATCAACATAGTTTTTATTTGAGATTTCCATTTAAATCAACCCATCCGATCGTTTTTCCAAGGATATTAGTTGATTTTTAAGTACTTTTGGAGGAAGGAAATCTCTATTTTTCAATGCCTTGACCTTTTCCAATGTTTACTGTAAAGTTTTGATTAAACTTTGGTATGTTATTGGACTATCATCGGTAATTCCACTGTAACAGTTACGCTTACATAGCTATGATTTTGACATGCAAAATCTAATCATTGGAGAATTATTAATACTGAATATTATTAATAAATAAATTATTAATAAATAATGTGAAGAAAATGTACCCATTAATGTTTAACAAATTTATGGTCCAGGAGCATGTTTTTGATAGAGTTATTTCCCTTCTACTGTATTTACTGTGGCCTGACATTTATTCGTTTGCTTCATACCAACATTTTTCTCTGTATATGTACCGGTATATATAATATCACTTAGTCCATTGAATAACTAATTATCTCTGTTTAAATTTGATACAACCAGATAACTGATGCATGGCTCATGAAGCCTGACAAATACTTTTTGCTGATATTTTGTACATGTATGTATCTGCAGATGGAGTATGATTTCATGAACTCTCACTTTTGAAGATACTACTACAAAATTGGACAAAATGAATACAGACTGGAAAAAGCTATTAGATTTTAAATTTAAGAAGCTAACTGAAGATATTTCGATGGATATTTCTGTTGAACGTGGTCGTATTGACAGTTATTTCTGATATGGAAGCGGTCAAGCTGAAAATTGATCAACTGGTGAGTGGTAATCCCGTCGTTGACGCTACGATAGGATCAAACTCAGCTGCGCCGCGATCATCGGATGATAGTGAACTGTTGGTGATAATCACCAATCTTGCTGAACCGGAGGAATGTGAGGAGGAAGATCTTGTCGAAATGGTGAAGGATATGTTGTCAGAAATGGGTCAAGATGTGCAGGATAAGGGGATCGCGATTATTAGTGCTCAGAGATTGAAGAAGAGGTACAGAGATAAGCCAGCTTTAGTGAAAGTGAAATTTGGAAGAGAAGATTCTTGTATTAAGGAACAAGCAAAAACTTAATGATGTTGAAAGATTCAAGTCATGTTTCATCCGCAGCAGCAAACCTCATATCGAGCGCCTGATTGAAACAAATGCTCGCACGCTACTGAGTCAGATGCCATATGGAAATGACTTTTATGTCTCTGGGAGTGGAAGAATAGTTAGGAAAGGGCAAAGATTTGGACATGAAAGATTTGGAGAGGGAAGAATTTAGGACGGGACTACATGTGCTGATTCCTGTGACCAGACTCTGAGTGTAGGCCATGTTAACATCAATGGATGGGCCAAAGGAAGTAGACTGTTAAAAACAAAATTAATCGAATCTATTAATTGTGACTTACTTTGTATTTCAGAAACACATTTGAAACAACATGAATGTATTGAGATTGCTGGGTATCAATGGATTGGTAATAATCGAGCATTTATTCATAAATCTGCACCAAAGCCATCAGGAGGGGTTGGAATTTTAATAAAGAACACAATTTTTGATGATTATCACACTGAAATTTTGGATAAGTCAATAGATGGGTTTTTAAATGTCAAGTTTAAGTCGACAGCTCTTGATGATACGTTTATTATATGTGCATGTTACCTGCTCCAGAAAAATCCCCATGGGGTCGTGATGCAGAGGGTTTTTATGCACACACATTGACCAACTGGTGTAAATATTTCCCATAGGCTTCAATGTTAACGTTTGTTGATCTGCATCAGAGGTCAAATGGAAACTGTTCAAACTGCCTTCGGATTATGTGAGCTCGACATCTGTGGAAACTTTCCCAATAAAAAAATCAACACCGTCTAGCAGGGAATCCACTTCAAATTTTCGTTTTTTCATAACTAGGGTCAGTTCCGCACTAAAAAAATATTGTCATTTTTTCAATCACACTTAAAATTTCTAAACAGCCACAACAGACTTCACCTTTAATGAATGGGCCTCTTGGCAAATGAAGTGTGTGGGAGAATGATTCCTTGAATTTTTGTCAACAGTTTACATTTAATTCATGCAACCAATCACAGCCCAGAGTGTTTTAACTGTGAAACTGTATACTCCTCCCGCAACCGCAGGGGGGAGCTGCCTATAGTATTTACACCAGTGTAACCTAAAGGGCCATGTGGCCTTTCTTCATATTTTTTGTGCATAACCCATTGTGAACCTTGATATATACCTATAATTATTAAACTGATGTTTTTAAATAATGTGTTTTTAATGCCATGTGACCCTTTAATTGGAACCCACCCAATAATACACCAATTCAGAATAAAAAGCCAAAATGCAGGTTGGATTTGAGTTTAATTTAATAATATGAGGCATCTAATAAAGCATGAGAAGTTATACCACATTCATTTGATCAGGTTTTCACTTGGCTTTCATCTGTTGTGCCCCATGAATTTAATTTCTCCACAGGACCAGATATGCACAGGTTTCATTTAACCCTATGCAAATCAGCTGCAGATTCACACAAAAAATGCCTTTACTTTCAAAAATAAATAGTGTGGAGGGTTCATTAGTCAGTAAACTTGGCATAATTTTGAAGAACAATTACTACTTGTCCCAAAATCAGAAAAATTGAGTGGAAAATTATTTAAACAATGAGCTCAGACAAGGGTGTTTTAACCCTGGGTCAGGTGAATTTTCCTGATTGAAAATGGTGCTAAAATTTGTAATGTCTGCTACAATCCCAATTAGAATGAATCCTTAATCTATTGTCTCACAGTATCAAATGTCGTTAACTAACATTGGACAGGGGGTGCCAATGATGAGGTTATAATGACCACATGTTCCTTCAGCTGATAAAGTAGTAATATATCAACAGATAAGATGGCAGACATTTTCAAGCATCATTAATTTCAAAACTCCTTAAAAGCAAGGTGCTGATCTCAGAACGGTTAGTTGTCATCATTTCTCGAGACAAATATCATTTCTCATTGTAAAAATTATGGAAGTTGTATATTCGCGAGAAGAATTTTCCAAATAAATGCTGTTAATGTGACAGAGTTGTTGAGTGGATTTTGGAATTTGTGAGGACTGTGAGACAATGAAGTTTACATTTGATAATCCCCTTAGATTCAAACCAGGACACAAACAGTTGTATAAAGCCAAGCGACAACCATATGTGGATAACAGAGTAGTGAAACATTTACGCAAAACAACGATCATTACATCACATGACATTCTCGAAAAGCCAAACTCTGTGAGAGCACATCAAACTCGGTCTGCTGCAAACAGTCTTAATCCAAGAGGGAAGGGTCAATTTGACAACAAAGAGCCTGAAAGAAAAAATGAAAGGTAAATATCTCTCACAATATTCCATGCGACAAACAATGTTATATGCATGTTCTTTTCATCATATAGATACGAAATGGGGGGGGGGGGGGTATGAAATTCAGCATTATAATATCAATAAACTAAACATATATTTGATCTTCTGAAATCAAGTGTATGACTTTAAAAAAAAAATTCAAAATTTTGTCTGTGTCCTCCTGCATGACAAAAAACATTTAATTTGACATGCCCCATACCTCTGTGTGCAGGAAATGATTTGAAAACTGTACCCTGAGTCAAAACACAGGTTTTCAGCCTAATTATTTGCAGATAGAGTTACTCCCCTTATTCTGTTCATATGAATTGGGTCACTAATTGCAAACAGCACAGGTATAACATTGCTTTGCATGCAGATATATATAAATTAAATTGCAGCACGGTGAGTGCTTTAGTTAACTATTCATTCAAAGGACTGTTTGGAGCAGGCAGTGTTTTTAAAGAAAAAAAATATCTCACAGTTAGACCGATACATGTGTACCTTATATATATATGGTTCAAAGAGTAAAATTTAGGATTTTCTTTTTAATTTTCAGAAATGATAGCCCAGACAAGAGATGTGTCAGTGGTTGGCAACGCGAATGGCGATCGAACAGGGTGGTCAATATATGCCGAAATGCGATGATGTGGAACTCTTCCTTCGAAAAACATAAGGCATATAAACCCACGTGTACAGGATTCCTATACTGGGACATGAACGCTGAGGAAATTCGTGGAATTGGATGTAGAGAGAAAATGATTTGCACGTGTTGTGATTTTAGATCTGAAATTTTCAACCTGTATGATGAAATTATAACAGGGAACCGTGGCAGGAGACCAGCAAAAACCAAATGTTGGACTTTCAGTCGGATTATCTAAAACACCCATTGCAGCAGGAGGATTCAGACGCATATGTGCAAGTGCTAATATTCCCCCGCCAGCCGAAAAGTCAATTCAGAGCACAGCAAATAAAAGTTTACCAAAAATTGAGGAAATAAATAAAAAGGATCTCCGAGAAAGACGTTCGAAACTCATACGTAAACAACAAACTGACGGAAAGAAGAGTCCACATATCATCGACGCACAGGCAGATGGACTTTATAACAATCCGATTTATTCTGGGAGTGGCAGAAACCCATTTCAACCAAGCACTCAAGTTATATACAGTGTTGTTGAAAATCTAACGCCGTCACATGACATTATTGGACTTGTGGTGCACAACAAGCTTTGTTCGAAACGCAAACACCTGAATAAATGTGATAATCACACATGTGGGAAAGACTGTTTCGCAACGATTCCATTTGAGAAGAGTATCGGCGATGAGAGAACATGGGCGAAAGAAGCATTTGGTGAAATGAAAACCAATAGCAATATCGAGATTGGTCACCTTGTTACTGATCCCGATGCAGCGGGCTTCAAAGGCTGTGAGGATCTCTATGACGAAGGAGCAACAGCGACCAGACCAACTCATCAACTGGACTCAGCTCATGTGTCGAGAAACCATCGGAAATTCATCAAAAATCATAAGACGCTGCCAACTCTCATCGCTGGACCTGACCTAAAAAGCAAATCAAAACTGATAAATAAACTCGCAATGAACATTTCTGATCGATGTCAGGGTGAATTGACATCTGCGGGAAAGCATTTCAAAGCCAACGCTGAAGGAATGAAGAAACATTTACTGAATATGAAAGAAGCAATAGTGAAGTGTTTCCAAAACTCCCATGTTATGTGTAAAAAATACTCATATCTGTGCAAGGGAACGAAAAAATCCAACTGGATCGTTAAAAATGAAACTGTGCTAGGACCCAAATTTACAATCAATAAAACTTGGGACTGTTCGGATATTCTCACGGAGTGTGTTGACTACAGACTGTGTCCACAAATGATTGACAAGACTTTTCTATGGCATGAAGACGCAAAAAGCCGAAGCATTCAACAGAGCAATTCGGGTTTCTCTGCCCAAAAATGTGACATTTACCCGAAATGTTAGTGGGCGTGCACATTCAGCTTGCCATTCCACAAATGTAGGCTGTGGGAATTCCATATCTGTGTTGTGTAAAGAACTTGGTTGTGAGATTCAGCCAAGATCAAAAGTGTCCAAAAGACTTGCAGCAGTGCAGAAGGCTGGAAATGACTTGAGATCATATAAAATGACAAAAAAGTCCAAACGGGCAAGAGTGGACAGGAGGGCAAAGTTATATGCTCTCTACGACAAACATAGTGAGGAAATTTCCTATCAGAAAGATATCATGATTCCACCTGAAGCATGTCCCAAACAGTTAAAGGAACACACATACACTAAGTCATCCAAGTGGAAAAGGGTTAAACCAAGGAGGTGAAATGTACCTTTCTCTTTAACTCAAATCAGACAAAAGGGTCTATGTGCCCTAGTGCAACATTTCTGTCCCTCGCAATGGCGTCGTTCGACATTTTTTTCATGGCTTTCCATAACAATGTGGTCGGGATTTACACATGTCTTCCTATGGCATATGTGACTAAGTTCGAGGCTGCCAGGGTAATAGGCTGGTGGAGACATCGCGAGTCTGTGTTTTATGACGAATGCTATTCGGTGGACACCCCAATCCTTCCTCGGCTCACCGGGCTCAGAATTATTACTCGACGGGAACTTGACATATAAATATCCATAACCGTCCTTTCTTGTCCGACCTGTCCAAACGCGACAGCTGAACAACCCCTCAGATCTAGATTTTTCAGATAATTTCGCATTGTAAAAATCATAAAATTGACTCTCCTCCATGTTTATTCACTTGTATGACTTAAATGTGTGTTTAAAAATTGGATTTGGGACATGCTATCAGGAACTGGATAAATACCTTTAGGTTACACTGGTGTAAATATTTCCCATAGGCTTCAATGTTAACGTTTGTTGATCTGCATCAGAGGTCAAATGGAAACTGTTCAAACTGCCTTCGGATTATGTGAGCTCGACATCTGTGGAAACTTTCCCAATAAAAAAATCAACACCGTCTAGCAGGGAATCCACTTCAAATTTTCGTTTTTTCATAACTAGGGTCAGTTCCTCACTAAAAAAATATTGTCATTTTTTCAATCACACTTAAAATTTCTAAACAGCCACAACAGACTTCACCTTTAATGAATGGGCCTCTTGGCAAATGAAGTGTGTGGGAGAATGATTCCTTGAATTTTTGTCAACAGTTTACATTTAATTCATGCAACCAATCACAGCCCAGAGTGTTTTAACTGTGAAACTGTATACTCCTCCCGCAACCGCAGGGGGGAGCTGCCTATAGTATTTACACCAGTGTAACCCAAAGTACCGACGGTACCACAACTTTCGGTACCGGTTCCGTACTGATGTTCAGTACCGCAAACCGCGTCGGTATCGGTACTCATTGAGTGGTCTTTTATACTGCAAATAACTTTGGTTTCGTGGGTTCCATCATCAATTATTCGTTAAGTTCGAGGTTTAGTCAAACATGGAAATAAAAATCGCAACAACATTTACAATTAAGTCGCAAAGGGAGGATTTTAAAAAGACGGAATACAGAGTGGAACGAATGTAGACATGTGTGTTTGACTTCTGGGCCGGGTAACATTGTAGGCTTGTATCATATTGTATGGATGCATGGTAGTGACGGTCACACGGCGTCACGGACGGTACACCATATTATTTGTGTGGTAATTAATTAGAGAACTCACTAATCGGCCATAAATTCATAATGCCGCCCTATTACTCGCATGTTGTAACTTGTAAATTTGTAATTTCATAAATGATGTCACCCAAATTATGTCTACAGCGGCCAGTTTTCCTAAAAGTTCCGGTAAACTTTCCCTTTTAGTTTGGATAAATGGGGTCTGCTTAAATTTTGGAGTCGAACCTTGACCACTTGTCTAAACTTCCGAATCCACTGAAATTTTGTCGACAAATGTTTTTTCATTCCCGTTGTACTTCTCTTCGATCTGGCTATTACAGTATTGCATTCGGTGCATCTGGCTTTCTTCGAGTCATTTTCGTGTGGGATAAAATAATCCCAGACGTGACTAGATTTCCTGGACGCTATCGTAATTCGTAAAAGGTAAAACACAACTTAACAGAGTAACAAACTCCTCTCAAATGATGCCTCGAAACGGCACGTGCAGAACACTGCAGACTTGCATCCGGCAGCATTCAGGCCGCATTAAATGAATACAATCATCACAAGCTCTCACACAATGTTGCATTCTGTCAATTTTGTGACAAGTTTTCATAGTGCGGCACACTGTGCCTCTGATGTTTGAATGTGCTGACGATATCACGTTAACCCATTGCAGTTGGGTTGGGCCCCATGTTGAGCTGCTTAATCAACCCTTTACATTCGTTAAGAGGTATATTAATAGCAATCAACAATCCGTACCGAGAACCGTCGGTACTCGACGTCAGATCCGGTACCGATTTAAATCCTGATTACCGCCGGTTCCGGTACCGGTACCGGTACCAGTACCTATTGACAACCCTGGTCCCTTGGTTTTATGTGGTGATCTAAATTCAAGAATTGGAAACCTCTCTGATATAAACCCAGATTGTGATAATATTTCAAGCTTGTGTAATATTGATACAGTTATTAACCAACATGGAAGAGCTTTTATAGATTTTCTCATTGAATGCAAATTTTGTTGTTTAAATGGCCGTTTGAATCCAGAAAATAATAATTTCACTTCAATTAGTCGCAAGGGATCCGCCGTTGTTGATTATATATGTGTTTCACACGACTCGCTTAATCTGTGCTCCAATTTCCGCGTCACAACACAATTAGACCTCATAGAGGAGCGATCATTGTCAGGATATATAGGTCAATAGTCAGCCACCCGACCATAGTTTTGTGACAGTCGATTTCAAGGTTAATCCCATTTTTACCCAACGACATTCAGCGAATGAGCACAATGAATCAAGTCAGCCACGCACGCCAACCAAATTGAGTAAACCTGTCCCGGCAAATCTTCTTTCAACTCAGGCAAATTTGGAAGCTTTTTCAGAATTGATTCACAACATTGAATGTTCGATTGAATCGCAAAACTGATAAGATTTATGGCAATTTCGTGAAACTCATATGTGATGAAATGGAAAGAAGTATCCCAAGTTTTAGTAAATTTCCACGATCTAAAAAAAGATTTAAATATCAAAAACCATATTGGAACGACGAACTTACTAAATTATGGCGCGAAATGAATAATTGTGAAAAACATTTCCTCACTTTTAAGAAAAAATCACGAGATAAACAGAGAGCTCATGTCAAATTTAAAGAGGCACGTAGATTTTTCAACTCAAAAATGCGATTTTACGAACGTCGTCACAAGAGAAATCTGATGAATACTATTGAATTAGACTGCAATAATCCAAAATCGTTTTGGGACTTTATTAAAAATTTGGGTCCAAAACGCAGCACCACAATTCCAAACGAAGTTTATCAGGAAGATGGTATCATCGCGCGAGATAAAATAACGGTCTTGGAAACATGGAGATCAGCTTTTGAAAACTTATATAATCCAACACAAGCAACAAATAATTTCGATGAAACTTTTCGTGAAGAAATTCTTAGAGAGAAATCTTTTATTGAAAATAAATTTTTAGACCCACTTTATGAATCCAGAAATTTTCTCAACCACACAATAACAGTTGATGAAATTGAGAAAGTGCTGACAAAAGCAAAAAGTGGGAAATCATTTGGGCTAGATTCCATTCCTTATGAAACATTGAAGTGTAATGCGGTGAAACCAGTTTTACATACCTTATTTAACTACATTTTTGACACAGGGATTATACCGTCAATATGGAGGCAATCTGTTATATCCCCAATACCTAAAGATAAAAGTCTTGACCCTAGAATTCCACTAAATTACAGAGGAATATCACTGCAACCTACCACTAGTAAGCTGTATAACAGCATTTTGAACAATCGTTTAAGCGAATAATTCGAAATGAACAATGTCCTGGTAGACGAGCAAAATGGTTTCAGACCAAAACGATCGTGTTAGACAATATATTCATATTATCGACTCTTGTAAGGAGTAAATCTGAGATTTTCACTACCTTTATTGACTTCAGTAAAGCTTTTGATTGCGTTGATAGGGATATGTTGCTATACAGATTCCTTAAATGTGGAGTTGATGGCAACATGTACCAATCAATACAAAGTATGTATCAAAGTACTTTTGCACGTCTAAGATTGAACGGATCGATGTCAAATGAGTTTACTTGTAAAACTGGAGTGAAACAGGGTTACAGTCTTTCGTCTACGCTCTTTAATCACGGTGGGGAATCACGTGGTTTCGAGTTGATGAGTACCACGATTTTAAATGGCGGCGGCTACAGAAAGTGCGTCAAGAAAGGAAGAAAAGGGTAATAAACTACGATATGATATATTGCATATTATTTTGGTAGCGACGAGCATATGCTACACTATTTTTTATACAAGATGATACCTCATATGTGTCCAAACTCACATTTGTTTGCTCAAACATTCTGCCCAAATGTCGTCAGTCGGGCGATTTTTCACGATGTTTTCACGATGTGTTTACTGGTGTATTCCACGAACATTCTATATTTCCATGCCTTTTCTCTAGTTGGACCAAAAATATTGTTACTGGTGTTATGTTTACTGAAAGAAAGCACATTTAGTCGGAATGCAGTTAAACTGGGGTGCCACTTCAATTAGATGGGCCATTTACTTAGGGCATAACAGTATATAATCATAATTACCCCTGTGTAATGTTTATGAATAATTCATGAATGTTCATGAATAGTTCATGAACAATGTTCAAGAACTGTTCATGAACAGTTCATGAACATTCATGAACTGGAAATTGGACATTTGTCATTTATGAATTTTCATGAACCGTTTGAGGAGTTCATGAACTGGGTGGTTCATGAACCAGTTCATGAACACATTTCATAGATCACGATTTCATGAATTTTTATGAACTATTCATGAATAATTCATAAGATTTCATGAATTGTTCATGAATATTTTATGAACCATTCATGAATAATTCATAAAATTTCATGAATTTTTTATGAACAAATACGAGTTCATGAACTCTAGACTTTTAACACTGAGTGTGGTAAATCTGTTATGTGTCTAAAAATTAGAGAAGAGTTTGATATGAAAAATACCACATTTGGTGAGTGTTTACTCAAATCACATGGAGAGCTTAGAATTATTGTTAATTACCCAACAGCACTTAGAAGTTAGATTATAAATACTTATCCAATGAACAACTCTACAACTTAAAGTACTTAAGTACATGGCTCCGCCTTTTATAATCAAATAAAAGGTCTCTCAACAATGTTTTATAATTTGTCTGTGAAGTTGTTTATCCAAACCAAACAGAGATGGGATCAAATTTTAGTTAATAAACAAACTCACCATTAATGGCACATATGACAGCCTAAGTGTTTAAAGTTCCTTTGAAAAAAGCCGTAAATCTATATCCAGGTTTGTAGCATCAGGTCTCAAATTCCTTGGGAAGATGATGGATGTAAACTGGATAATGTAACAATAAAATCCTCCCATTCTATCAGCACAAAACCAAACATTTTGGGTATTAATTACTTTGAAACTTCAGACTTTAAAATGGCCGAAGGTGTAGATTAGAATTTGGCGCCAGATTCTGCCAGATGCTGCAGCTAGCCAATCAATTTAGTTCATCCAGAGTGCCTCCAATCAATGCAGTCCTTAGAACGGCTCCTGGTAATACTGGAGCCAATTAAAAATCGCCTCTTTGTTCCACATAGAGGAAGCTAAACTTATAATGATCAAGCCTTGAAATAGTGTGTCTGTCATTTGCAGAATGAGGTTCCCAGAAGGTGAATTTAGTGATGCTACCCCGCATAGTGGGCTAGCATCACCAAAATCACCCTTTGGGGACCTCCTTCTGCTTACACCTCAGCAGAATGAGGTTCCCAGAGGGTAAATTTGGTGATGCTAGCCCGCTATGTGGGGTAGCATCACTAAATTCACCATCTGGGGACCTCATTCTGCAAATGACAGACACTATTTCAAGGTTTGATAATGATGGCGGATGCCCATGGTGCCAATTCAAAACAAAAAATTTCTCCAAAATTTCAGTGCATGGGAAGACAAAATTTGAATGTAAAACATGTCAGAGACACTTGATTAAAAAGGACAGTATTCTCAACCATCCACATTCAAGAAAGTTCATGACAAATGCTTTATAATGAATCTGATCATTTTATTGAATATGCACTCATTTTTAGAACTCACAGAGAATTTGACTCAATCATGAACATTTCATGAACATTTATGAATCATATTGATTCATAAAGTTCATAAAAAAGTTCATGAACATTTATGAACTATGTTCATGAATAGTTCATGAATTATTGTTCATGAACTTGTTTAATGAACCAATCATGTATGTTCATGAACTATTCATGAATGTTCATGACTGGTTCATGAACATTCATGAAATCATGAATTACATCTCGCCTGGGTAACTACAAACGTGACACGCCAGCTAGATTCGCGAATTGCGTATGTACTATTACTAGTATTAAATTCAGCACTCTACTTTGCTTCAAACATAAGCATGTATTTTTTCACAAGCCGAACAACGGATGTATACTAGAACATATACGTCAAAATTATACAGTTTTCAACAAGTCGGGATTAAAACATAAAATATATCATGTTGAGTACCGATGGAGATAACAAAAACATACAATCAACTCCTGGTCGATTATGAAGTTACCACTTTGCCGTGATCGCTAAAACACAAAACGATAACATACACTGGTAGATGCATGGGTAGTACCCCTCTCTTTCCCATTGAATATTCAAATACCGGAAGGTTAACATTTACGTGCAGTGTAACCGCAGTTAAGGGTTATTAACTGCGGTTACCTAACCGCATGTAACTGCGATGCCACCGCAGTTACAGCAAATAACTGCGGTGCGGTTACAGTTTAACCGCAGTTGTAAACGGATTATAACTGCAGTTAATGGGTCATTTACTTAGGGCATAACAGTATTACAGGCGGCACACTTAGATTTCTTATCTTTCTTTGAAAAATATTTCCACACAGGACTCGTTTGTTCGTCGTGTTCTGCCATGATTACAGGAAGTTGTGACAACCGAAACTACGGGTTTTCCCAACTTACCACGGTTGTCATTTCCGGTTTTTCCCGACAACCGAAACCGAACTGATTCCACGGTTAACTGCCCATCTCTACTTTAAAGTTGTTTTTATTTTGCAAATAAAAAGTTTACAGAGGGCCATCTGGTGAATGGGATGGAGCCTGGAGGATTACCGGAAACGAAGGTATTATTTTTTTAAAGCCTAATTTACCAGCTGAAACAGTCTCCATTCGATATGCGGCCACTGTGTGTGCTTCGAGCACATGACAGACATATACTATTATTTTATATTATACCTCACATGACTTTCTTGCATTCTGATTGGCTGCACACTGCTATACTATTTTACGATAGTACCCCAGTAGGATTCCTACATGCCTACTATTCTTTTTCTATTTATAGTAACGAACTCATTTAGCTTGGCAAGCAGCCAGTCCTAATTTGGTAATGAATTTGTAACTTAATTTGCCATTTTTATCGAAGTTAAGCAAGTTAATTTCTAAAATTTCCCCAAAATGTCTTTGCTAATGACGTATTTATAGAAATAAATGCCAGAATCATGAAGAGATGCTGTTAGATGTAACTAATGTCATCGTAAAAAGTTTGCCATAAATTGTAAAATCTGAGACCAATTTTGAAAATTCATGGTAAGTAAAAATGTGACAAAATAAGACACAGGAATTGTGTGAGAATTGGCACAAATGTTCAATATAAAATAATAAATAATGAATGTCTTGTCATTGACTATGCCAAAATAGTGGTCCTCGAGGAGGAATAGTTCACTCGCAGACCACTATTTTGGCATAGTAAACTCCAAGTCATTTATTATCTATATAATATACACCTGGAAAAAAGTTAAGCACCACCCGAGAAATGCATGTACTGATGTGCGACTCAAGCCGTATTTAAAAAAATAATGTGCGCAGTGGCATTAACAATTATCCAGCGATGAAATGACAATATGTGCACTCAACTGTTATGCGCATAGCTCGCGTAAGTCGTGTTCATAGCAAACCAGTCATGATTTGCCATGAGAGCACTTTAATTTCGGGTCATAACGAGCTTAATCTAAACTCGTACTGACCTCACATATTCATTTTCGTGGTACTATGGCTCGGAGAAGGTTGTCTGACGGCGAAAGATGGAGTATAATAGTCATGGTTGCAGCCGGAATGTCATGCAGGGCTATAGGTCGACAGCTAGGGTACCACCATTCAGTTATCACCAGATTGGTACAGAAACACAGGGAAACCAATGCGGTGAAGGACAAGCCAAACTCTGGAAGGCCTCTGGTAACGTTAGATGACGACAACCCTTTGCTACAAGCACTTTTCTGAAGAATGACTGGATGCCCCATAGACGGTTGTCGTAATACAAGCAATGTAATATCTCACAATAATACAGATTAAAATTATCGAAAATGTGTGGGTAGTTGTAATTTTGTATCACCGTAGATATCATCTTTCAGAAAATATAACGGGTTCTGGTGTAAACTGCACCGTTTTTAAGCCAGCATACTGGTTTTGTCTGTCATGATCAAATTATCAGGTGGTGCTTAACTTTTTCCCAGAACATATCTAAGCGGTTTAACTTTAATATTAATTAGTATACAACTTTACTAAGCTCTTGTCCAAGAATATGGCTAATATATTTCGAAAGTCTGCAAAATGCATCACATTCGAGATACTGTCTTCCCTGAGGACCCTCCAATACAATAGCTTATCAATACCACTCAGGACTGTTTTTGTTTTGATCGCGAAAATAGTCCTCATCGAACCTGTATGTACATTTCAATACCCAATTCCAACAATAAAATATGGTTTCTAAATTTTATTTTCCTTAGCTTTGCATCAAGCTTGTTTCTTATTTTTTATGAGATCAACTTGTTCAACGCCGATCTCGAAACCTTGCGTGCTTTTAGTGTACCAAAGACACCACATAATTTCTATACCGCCAGCTTGTTCAATGGCGACTCCCTGATGACGTTACATGGCTCTTTACGTCACTTCCATCTCCCGTCTATTTATACTCCCACAAACACAATTATCTGTATCTTCATGTGACATACGAATCAAATACTCTGGTCAAACTGCTAAAATATGGTACTTAGCAGTTTGGTGGGTAAAGTGCAGTATGCATATGGTACTTGACTAGCAGTTTGGCTAATGTGCCGTATACGGTACTTTAAAGGTTAGGCTAATGTGCCGTATACTGTTCTTTAGCAGTTTGACTAATGTGCCGCATACAGTACTCTAGCACGGCCTTATTTAAAAATGCGGAATACTTTTGGAAATGAAACAGTGCTCATGTATCAATTTCATACAATCCAAAAGGGGTTCTGATGAAAAATAATCATCTGGTTTGGGTTAAATGTCAGAAAAAAATAGGGTCGGTGTCAGGTGACGGCAGGTGAGTGATGAATGAGAGAAATATTTTTTAGGAAAACAAAATGGTATTTGATTCTAAGGCACTGCAACATTGAAATAAATGGCCCACACTGGATGTTTTTTTATTTTTGATATTATGACCAACAAAATTAAGAAAACATAATTAAAACGTTAAATTTTTTAATTTTATTTTGGTATGTTTTTATCAACATGTCCATATATATTGAGCATTGCCTGAGAATCAACCTAAATAATTTTGATGACCTCATACGACTCAAATAACTGACCTGATGAACTGAAGGAATGATTTTCAAAAACCGCCTGCTTCAAAGTTCACGATCTGAGACACCACCTCATTCACAGTAGATCCCGAGACTCTGGTAAATCTGGATTCTCACCATAGTATACACTACATATACGTAACGACCCATGACATCCTCACTCACAGCATGTTACATTCCTCTCTGTGGACTGTGCTGGTAAATATGGATTCTATCATCACCACGGTATACACTACCATGACGAGTCGGTATACACAACCATGACGAGTCGGAGGTGAATGAACACAGATGGATCCCGTCCTTCATAATCAGCAGCATGAGTAAGTAATAATCATCAGCAGCACATAACAACTGATGGCATGTTACACTCCTCCCTGTGGATTCTACCCTCAATGAGTACACATGTAATAACAACCAACAATGAGCGGGAAACATAACCGATACAGCATGCAGCAACCCTCAAAATCCTCACTCACAGCAGGTTACACTCCTCCCTGTGGATTCTACCCTCAATGAGTACATATGTAATAACAACCAACGATGAGTCAGCAACATAACCGACACAGCATGCAGCAACCCTCAAAATCCTCACTCACAGCAGGTTACACTCCTCCCTGTGGACTGTGCTGGTAAATATGGATTCTATCATCACCACGGTATACACTACCATGACGAATCGGTATACACAACCATGACGAGTCGGAGGTGAATGAACACAGATGGATCCCGTCCTTCATAATCAGCAGCATGAGTAAGTAATAATCATCAGCAGCACATAACAACTGATGGCATGTTACACTCCTCCCTGTGGATTCTACCCTCAATGAGTACACATGTAATAA
Organism: Siphonodentalium dalli; assembly: GCA_032622095.1. Lineage (NCBI taxonomy): Eukaryota > Metazoa > Mollusca > Scaphopoda > Gadilida > Siphonodentaliidae > Siphonodentalium > Siphonodentalium dalli. The sequence goes on along the minus strand of CP136063.1, from coordinate 5,910,388 downwards.
CAACCAACAATGAGCGGGAAACATAACCGATACAGCATGCAGCAACCCTCAAAATCCTCACTCACAGCAGGTTACACTCCTCCCTGTGGATTCTACCCTCAATGAGTACATATGTAATAACAACCAAAGATGAGTCAGCAACATAACCGACACAGCATGCAGCAACCCTCAAACTCCTCACTCACAGCAGGTTACACTCCTCCCTGTGGACCGCGCTGGTAAATCAGGATTCTATTATCTCTCTTATGCTTAGAATTATAACAACCCACGACGAGTCGGTGGAGGTGATTGTTGTATGTAACTGAATTTGGATATCGGATTCCGTCATTCTCAGTCAGCAGCATGCGCGTCGTATACGGAGGCTGGATCATTATCTCTATTATAGCGTGTCCCTTATAACTACACACGAACGCCCGGTCCCCGTCGATACACAGCCCTCGCGGTTCACACAGGTCGCGGTGATGTGAGATGGAGGTGAGTACACTGTCAGCCATCACCCCGCGAGGGAGCTTACCATCACTACCATCCTTATTTCTCCCCAACACGACGTGCAGGACGATCTGTAGGTCCCCTGTGATGATGCTCACAGAATGTCCATTATGGTCACACACCACGACGAGGTCACCAGACGCAGATGCAGCGAGGCATAGGTAATCAGAGAAAGCAGCTGATGATTCACTGAGTACGACGCCATGATCTGTCATCCTCTTTATGCGGGGGTCTTCATTAAACATCACGAGGAAGTCGTCTGCTATCCTCACCAGTCTCATACACACCCCGTGTGTCGGGATCGTCCTCAGGTGACGGAGGCTTGTGATGTCATACACGGTGATCTCGGGTGTGTCCTCCAGACAGACGTATACAGAGTCCCTCTTCACGTGTATGTCGCATGCTGTATTCTCTAACCTCAGTGACTTGGCTGCCGTCCTCCACTCTCGCTCCTCCTTCCTCTGTAGTAAGTTTCTTCTACTCACCACGATGTCGGAAGCCGCCGCCGGGTCGATATATCTCACCTGCATGTATTCATAACCATCATGATCGAAGCTATCAGTGAGTGTCCAGACTGCACCTCCTCCATCCTGAGTGATCTCAACATTCTCTGGTATCCCTTCTTGTTCTCGGTTCGCTCCAGTCAGTGCTCCGTTTATGTCTGTTAGAGAGTGACCATCCAGCGTTTCTCCCTCAACACTGACTCGTGTCTCTAGCACCTCCTTCGTTCTGACCACAGCTTTCTGTCTAGATTCCAGTCTCTCACGCAGATTCTTGAACCTGGACAGCACAGCCAGTACAGAATATTCCACCGATCGGCCATCATGACATGATTCACGCTGTAAGGAATGATGAGAAAGTAATTATGAGTTATGAGCGTAATGGTAAGTATAATACAGGTAGAGTGTAACGGTGTTTAGGTTACAGAAGAGTTATGAGCGTAATGGTAAGTATAATACAGGTAGAGTGTAGCGGTGTCTAGGTTACAGAATAGTTATGTTTTCAGTTCTACAGGAGGAATGCTTTATTCAATACATTGAGATACACTCCATATAACAGAATGGTGAATACATTATAGAACATAACAAGGTCAGCATGAATAATGGAGTTTCATGGTTAGAGTGAGTTTAGTTCACCAACACACTGGTAAGTAAGGTATATATATACTCTCTGCAAACTACTGTAGAGGTAGACCTGGACACATTGTGTGTAGCGCCAATATATATACAGAAATGTATACATGTGTACACACATGTTGTATATGTTGTTCTATATATGTGCACATGATTGTCAATGAGGTTAAAAATAACTGTGTATGGCACTCGTGACTTATAACGCATGCGTAAAGATCTAGAACTCCATCTGCACACTGTCTTTTGGAAGCCATATTGGTTTGTTGGTGTCGATCAGAGTTTAGACACCAAGACCACTGAATTTGAGCCGTCATCAAAAGAATATCTGTTAGTAAAGGTGAGAATATTTTTTGCAAACCTACGAAGAACGTAATTAGATACTCCGTACATCATATAACATGTTGATTGAAGGTAAATTCGATGATATTGACAGTTTTGATAGTTGGCATTTAAGATCGTTTACACTCATCATGAACTGGCAATGTCATTTTATAATCAATGAAAGTTGGAACTATTCAGTTATTATTAGCCTAACAATGAAGCTGCGCCGGCACACGGTATCAACAAACACGTCCGGAAATAGAGGATATGAAATGAGTGTTTCTCTCATATGATATTTATGAAACGAGTCTTAGAATTTTCAGTTTTCTCGAGCCTCTGGTGAGAGAAAACTGAAAATTCGTGACGAGTTTCATAAATATCATATGAGAGAAACACGAATTACATATTCTATTTATCATGACACCTATAAATTGATTATGATGTCAAAAACGCACACAAATCACTAAATAGCTATATGACATCGGCAGCAAAAGGTTAATGTTACATCACGTCATTGCACCGGAAGCCCAATTACACCTGGTGAACTAGCAGAAATAATATGCACGCGAAGATATAGTGAACTATTCTGTTCTCAGTTTGTGACATTATATCGTATGTTTATTCGATAAATACGAATTACATATTCTATTTATCGTATATCAATGTCCAAAACTATATATTTCAAGATTATAATTGCGAGAATTTCGGCATCGCGTTGATTGACGCGCACGAATTTGACCTGCATTTAGTTAGAGATACGGCTCCGCCCCGCGGCTGCCATTCAGCCAATCAAAACACACTTTTTGTCAACAAACCAATCAAATTATCGGAAGGTGATATGAACTAGTAGTTCATATGAAATTGATTTATGACATACTTTCCAAAGTAAATAATGATTGAGTCATATGATAAATTACCGTATTTCCTGCGACCGGAATTTGTCACCTTGACTTTTCCAAAAATAATTCGTCATGTTTTCATTTTTGCATCTATTGAACTCTTCATTACATACTTTTCCTTAAATTACACTGGAGTCAATGTATACTCGGTTCTCAACAATTATATCCTACTAGTTACTCCATATATAAACATGTACAAAACTTCAAAGATCTGGAGTGAAGCTACATGTAATCATTGATGTAAACATTTGGACAAAGTTAACAATTCCAATATCAAACCATTTCTTTCAAGTTACAGTTTCACCAATTAAGGAAAGTACTGTCAGGCTGTGGAAAGTAACACGTCACAAGTTAAAACTTAAAGCACAATTGAAAATACAAGTACAAGAGACATTATTCGACTAAAGAGTGGAGCTGACAACAATAGTCGGAATAGACCAAACGACTTGTCAATGTCATGCTCATTTGCCATACGAAGAATATGCTGGCCAACAACACTGACTGACTGGGCAGTACTTTAGCCTAGGCTTCTGCTACCAGTACCAGCTGCATAAATTCCAGGATTCTTACAGGTAAACTGATACTAACTGGCTAAGTTATACACACTAACACAGGTCGGCCACACATCCAAAACGGGCTACGTAGCTCATTTGTCTATCACACTCATATCACCATGGTCAAACAGTCGGCATGTGTCAGCTATACATTTAAAGAACACGCAACCAATCAAGAGTTTATCTGTTTTCTAAAGTCAGCAACCTTTACATGTATATAGATAAGTGGTTGTGGTTTTACTTCTTTCGAGTTCAATTCCATGATGTTAATAAATATTTATTAAATATAGAATGCTTATTGGATGAAAGTTTTCTTCGAGACTGTCTTTGATTTACACATGTATATATCTTAAGGGATAATCAAGATTTGAAAGAAGACTTTTACGAAGAATAGTTTTGAATTCGTGCAGCCAGGTGCGCGAATTCAAAGTGCGCAAATTCAAAACTGAGCGAAAAATAGTACGGCGCGAATTTAAATACAAGTAAGGTATGACGTTGTTTCAACATCTGCATTCCCAGTACTGTGAGCATTGCAAATTGACCATCAGTGCCACAATCATAATTATTTCTGGAGCAAAACAATCTCAGACACATACAAAACGTACTGAGTTATTGTCGTACCTCCGCTCCTCTCGTCATAGTTTCATCTGTCTGTTATTTGGCACCTCAAGCTCCAATATAGGGCATTATAAGCATTTTAGCCTATTTTTCCAGGATTTTTTGCCAAACCTGTGACGCATTTGCCATCATAGGGATCTTTAACTTCCCTTGCTCCTATCGTTGCACACAGGACAGCCATTAGCTTCGGCTCCCGATCCGACGCTGTGTCTATATAGCGTAGTTTCATCCCTGGCTATGACATTACGAGGAGCAGATGTACGAAATTCTTACAGTATGCATTTTTCAAATTTGTCTGAGATTTGCTTCTGGAATCGTTATCAGAGCACTCATCGTGACATTGATTGTTGATTCGTTATGCCTATAGTACTGGGAATGCAGCTGGCGACACAAAGTCCGACCGATACCATGTCAGATTTGAACCCTCGACCATATCGGATAAAGAGCAGTGCAATGATGTGCAGACGTTAAAGGTCCCTAGTCATGGGTAAAATTCATAGACAAATTTGAAATCTGGATCTACTCGATCCCTCTCCGTAATGCTTGTGAGCCGGGCATGTGAGTGTATACAGAGATAGATAGAAAGAAAAAGGCGAAAATTGCATGTTTCTGCAAATTTATCAATTGCAGACAACCTCCAACAATTGGTAATGATTAAGTGGAGGCACTAATTTTATAGTAATTATGTATCTTTGGCATTTGAACACCTGAGTATCATATCAATTATCAGGTGTTCAGACTTCCATCCTAGACCTACATGTACTGCCTGGTACTACTGGATATTCCTAATTTCGCAATTAACCAAATATGCACAAGTCATCGAAACCAAAATTAGTGGTTTGATTACACCTTTTATAACTCGAACAAGTTATCACAGACAAAACGGGCTATAATATAGCTCATTCGGAACCTGTGTCCGACCTGCTGAAAATGAAAGTACAAATTATTACCTGTCGAAATTTAATCACATGTCAATATATTCTTTGTTAACTTTGATTTGTCATGATAAATGATGATTTTATGTAGAGGATGCATAACAAGATATATTGCCTAGGAATCGGTTATCATTCAACACTGTGTGGGTTTCAAATATCTGTTCTGTAATTTTAATAGACTGTATTCAAGCCAAAGTACATGTGCAGTATATTTGCAAGTCTGTAGAACAAGATGTTATGCGGTCATAAATGATTAGCAGCCTGACAGCTTATAATGGTCTGAGACTCGGACCCTAATAGATTGTAATGGCCTCCAAAATCTTTTCATTGACATATATTATTACGACATTAGAGGGCGTTCTATAGTAGAATAACTGTATTTACCACGCTGTAAGATTCCATAATTTTGAGGCGAAGTTGAACAGAAGTGGGCGGCGGGTGTTAATGAACATTTGTTCGCACGCTTCCTGTTAAGTCACTGATCACGTGATCACACGAGGACGAAGTAGTATTAATAGTAATAACATAATGATTCTTCTTCTGCTACATTCATGTATTACTCAGACACCTTCAATTTACTGACGATTACGTGGACGGTCTCGGTCTGATAATAGGCCCAAGAGCTGTTAATCATTCCTGTTGGAACATCAATATTTAAACCATGACACCCTCCAAAATCATTTGTTGGTATAGTATTTCCACTTTCTCTGTGGGTGATGTTTTAAGCATTGTTTAAAAGTGATATATTTCAAAAATTTCAACGATAAATTGTTTCACTTTTTTTGTCCAGACAAATCATCGGACAAAACATCGGATGAATCGATGCTTGCTTTTGTAAGTAGTATTGAAAAGTTTAGTCGACCATCAAACGTTGACGCCGATAGCTCCCAGTGGCGACTCGGTGTTTTGCCATTGACTAGTCAGAACATTGTATTTACTCCCCACAATAAGAGTTAAAAGATTATAATGTAGGTACATGGCTAGACCAAGTCTTCTCGGTCCACAACCCAACCGATATCCCAAGCTGTTGTGAACCGAGAACACTTGGTCTAGTACATGTACGTCTGGCAGGTTAATCAATGTTAAAAACTCAACGTATTATTATTATTATTATAGATACATTTAGAGCGCATTATACAATAAATTAGTTTCAATGCGCTTACAATACAAACATGGCACACATCCTAAAATAATAGTAAATAGCGAATGGATAAAATTATATACTAAGAACCTAACTAGAAAATACGCAAACTTAACCTAATTCTCAACCGCATGCAGTAAAGGCAATGTAAATAAATAAATAACAGTTTTGTTTAGCGTAAAATCCACCGAAGTGCTCTAAAACGCTTGACATGTTAAACATAAAATACAATTGCAAATATAAGACATAATTATGGACATCAACAAAAATGTAGAACTATAAGTGAGACATTACTAAGAAATACAAAAGCGCATAAAATTACAAATCGAAAAAATATTAAAAAGTTACTGGTAAATTGGGGGTGGTATATAACATGCTAAAATGGCGAACGGGTAACAAGCTAATAATAACATGAAAAGGGGGTAAAATGGGGAAAGATCGGGAACGAGTAAAATTGAAACGAAAAATATTGATGAGACTAAGGTACCTAATTAGTGATCCAAACAGTTTAAAAGATAGATTATTATCAACAAAGAGTATTTGCATTAGTATTTTTTTTTTTTTTGTGGGTATTTTAAGATAAAAATAAAAAACAGTTATCAATTTAAACACATAAGTACACGAGTTAAGTTCAGCTGGTGTTTTCCTTGGTTGATGAGCATGACGTTAGCTGACGTAGTCAGTATTTTCAAAATGTAGTGCATAAGTCATGCATGAATCATGAGTTAACTGGGTCACCAGGGGTGCTATTCACCGACTGGGTTTATAATATAGTCCAGGTTGTTTTGCAAGGCGACACTCAATGCGAAGCTATCGGTGGACATCGATGGGAAGACATCTCCGCGCGGTATAGGATTATCCAATCAATGTGATTGGCGGCAATCATAGATTGACCACCGGTCACATAAACATGCTGCGTGTAACAGTACACGTTTGGTTAATTTCAACAATGAGCAACCGAGGAAAATTACGTGGGGCAAAAATATACCACCGACATGGGGGGGGGGGGGTCTACAAAAAAAATTTGTATATAGGGCCGGGGTGGGTGGGTCCTCCAGAGGCCGAAACAATCGTGCTTATAAATTTTTTCCCAAAATGGGTTGTTTTTCAAACAATTTACAAGTACTGACCATGTAATGTTGTTTGTAAGCATGTTAGTATCATGTTTGTTGGCATATGGCTATATAGACAGCTATAGTGACTATATAGCCTCAGATTTAGCAACCTTCTGGATTTCACAGGATCCTGTCCCACTTCACAGTGGAAAACCGTAATTTAGTGAAAAAATGTAATATATTACCCAGTTGTATTACCCGAATAAAAGCAATAAAAAAAAAAAAAACTGTATCACAAATACTACATGGTGAATACTCAATGATGACTAGATATCATTAACCCGATTGTTGCATAACATGAAATTGAAAAGGGTATCTCATAAATTTCTAATGTCTGAAATACTGTCTTGTTCTGGCATGCAATCAAATTCATTCCTTCTGGTTATTTCTCATCTTTAATGATGCAAGTAATGTTAATTTGCAACCCTTATCCAAATAAAACTGAATTGGTTATGATGAATGACCGTTACTGTTTATTGTTCAGACAATCCCAACTGAAGGCGACGCTATTCTCCTTGAATTTACGAACTTCATCTTGAAGCTTAAATACTGCTCAACAAGGCTAAACTAAAATACTAATTGTATACTGTTATCGCTTACAAATAGATGAACTAAAATAATGTGATGCATTCAGATGCTTTGAGAAATGACATTCTTCAATGTCTTCAAAGTTCAAACTAAAATCAAGAATAAAATCTGACTGAGACTATACTGCAGACTCTAGTGCAAATATACATACAAATGGTTGAGTTATAATAATGCAAAATGTGTTTACGGATGGAACCAGGTTGGTAGCTCTGGTATGCATCGACAGGCGAAACCTGTGATATGCAGTAATATATGCATACACCCTTCCCCTATCATTCAGGTCTATCACCATACCAAACCACTTCAAAATTCGACAACCGACACTTCCAACTTATATTGCAAAAACTTTTTACGGACTGAATTTCATAAACAGGGCCCATGGATAACTCTGGTAGGCATTGGTGCTCACAATTCGTGATATTATGCATATTCGTTCCCCATTTCTGGTCCGTCACATGTCATAGAGCATCAAAATATGACAACCGACTCTTGAGTTATAACGCAAAATGTTTGCATGGACGGACGCATGGGCGGCTCGAGACGTCAACTATATACCCGCCGACTAATATCGGGGGTATAATAAACATATATCTATGTGTATACCTAACCAAAACAATTCCCCTCCTCACCCACCACGGTGGATAAGACTAAAGAGTTCTTTGATCATGCACAAATAATTGTAGAACCCCTGACCTGTTTACCACTATTTACACTGGCGAGTGTTCTCTGTCAGACTAAACACGCTTGATATATTAAGGCTTAATAATGCTGTCTATGGCAATTAGTGACATACAGTGTACCTACACAATGCTTTATTATTGTTGTTAGATACTGGAAACACCAGGAAACACCTGGAAATACAGTTTATTTTTCGTTTTTCTGACCTGTGCTTTACCGATTAAGCATGTTATTGCTTGAGTCTTAATTTTACAGTTTGCACCAACAAAGGACAGTGGAATGGGATTGAAAGGCAGTTAACACAGTTATTGAAGAACGGCTAAAAAAAACTCTTGAAATTTGGATAAAAACATGAGAAAGGGGGTGGGTGGTCCCTAACATTTGGAGGAAAAATTTTGCACAAATGGGGTGGTGGGTCCCTCGGGGTCGGAAAAAAACTTTTTGGGCCCTATATGTGCAATTGTTTTCCAGACCCCCCCCCCCCCCAACTGCCGACGAGCGTAAAACGTTTTTGGGCATTATGGAGAGAAGAATCAAAAATTAAAGAACAAAGAAACCGGCACCATTCACCAGCGCCGGAAAAATGATGCATGGAAAGAAATTTCTTTGGAAATGGCAAGGAAATATCCAAACAGAACTAAAACACAAACAAAATTCTTCTGAGACGTTATCTTCTCGGCTCTTCATTTTCACACTGTGCTAATTAAAAAACCTCATTAATATCATTGAAACTCATTCTGCAGATGTATAAACGCCAGCATGAGTCTCCACACAATTATACCAAAAAATTATACCACTATACATGCCGATTGTGGCCGGTGAGTGTTCACGAATTAGTCGTGAGACGGCGTCAATTGACAAGTGACAAATCTGATAGATTGGATCAATCACACCACCGACAGCGTGTGTCGTTTGCGCTATAGCAAAGATACCTTTGCGTTCAGCCGCTACCAAATAAACTACCTGGTTTATAAAATAGTCTCGCTTGGTGAATAGCACCCCTGGTGTTCCAAGTTCCATTACGGTTAAATTGACATTCGGGACTTACAGTTTCAACGGTACTTTGGATGAAGTGCCCTGGTTTATCAAAATCACGTGATTAAATACTTCCGGTTTAGTAGAAAGCGAAAAAGTTGATACTCTACTCAACTTTTGAGGTTCGACTAGTCGACTTCAGAATCTCAGAGTCTTTTCAACACTCTTCACAAGCGAAAGTATTTAGAATACAACCATGAAAATTAAAGTCTCTTTTTAGTCTGTAGTTGACAGCTTAAAAGCCTTATTATCGGCCCTACACATCACATCACCTGTTAAAACACTGCTAATACTCTAGGGAAATACTCTGGGGAATTCCCTGTTAAGTGGAGATTGTATGATTTAGGTGACGTTTGTGAACCAATTTCGGTATGTGTTACATTGTCACAAGTTTACAATCATGAAATTTCCCCTGGGTACTCAATTCAATATTTATCATGGAATTTATTGATTAACTTTCTGCGTTGACTTAAAGGGGGGGTCTGTATATACACTAAATCCTGTCATTTATGGGACCATCTACTTTTATACTGAATATATGCAACAAATGAATAAAGTTGAGCCATGGATTAGTGCAAAATACCCACGTGCTCTATGAATGATGCAAACAACATGTTAATTAACATAAAATTGACTTTATGACTGGAATACCATGTTGTTTGCATTGTTCATAGACTGCAGGGTTTCTGCTAGGCCGGTGGTTTCTGCTAAGACTGTGTGAAAAATGAAAGTGTCAATGACACTGTAGCTCAACTTGGAAAGGGAATAATTTAATGTATTACAGTCAATGGAGCGATTAGGAATGTGGAAAGTTGAATGTCTAATACTAGTTTATAGACATGAAGAGAAAAGTAAAATCCATGGCGGCCATGTTTTCGGCCGAATGACCCCAAAATGAGACGTTCCCATCTACATGTCATCGTTAACATCCATGACAAATTTTATGACGTTCAGACTAAAGGTACGACCTGTAGCCCATGCTAAAGAATTTAGTCATACAAAGAGTAAAATCCAAGATGGCTGCTGGCGGCCATGTTTTTTGGCCGAATGATCCCAAAATTACTCGTTCCCATCTACATGTCATTATTAACATTCATGAAAATTTTTATGATGATCAGACTAAAGGTACGACATGTGGCCCATGCTAATGGATTAAATTTTGACATGTTTTTTGTCCGAATGACCCCAAAATGACTCGTTCCCATTTACATTCCAATTTCAACAGCCATGACAAATTTTATGATGATCAGACTAAAGGTACAACCTGTAGCCCGTGCTAAAGGATTTAGTCATATAAAGAATAAAATACAAGATGGCTGCTGGCGGCCATGTTTTTTGGACGAATGACCCCAAAATTACTCGTTCCCATCTACATGTCATTATTATCATCCATGACAAATTTTATGATGATCAGACTATAAGTACGACCTGTAGCCCGTGCTAAAGAATTTAGTCATACAAAGAGTAAAATCCAAGATGGCTGCTGGCGGCCCATGTTTTTGGGCCGAATGACCCCAAAATTACTCGTTCCAATCGACATGTCAATATTAACATGCATGACAAATTTCATGATGATCAGACAAACAGTACGGCCTGTAGCCCGTGCTAATGGATTGAATTTTGAAATCCAAGATGGCCACTGGCGGCCATGTTTTTTTTTCGATTGACCCCAAAATTAATCATTCTGGTCTAAATGTTGATGTCAACAGCTACATGTATGACAAATTTCATAATGATCCGACCAAAGGTACGACCTGTAGCCTGCATTGTTGACGCCTTACGTACACACGTACACACGGACGACGGACGACAAAGCCATGGCAATAGCTCAAACTTTACAAAGTAAAGTTGAGCTAAAAATAAAGGGAACACAAATCAGTATAAAAAGAGTTGTGTGCAGATCCAGTTGTGTATATTTTTCTAATTCACTAATGCCACAAACGGCAACGTTTCATAGGAAAGTGGCCGTCTGTTTTATTTTGACTGTGTTATATTGTGTCTGATATAAATTAAAATAGTCATTTCTTAAAGCCACATGGCGGTTTGCACTCCAAAATATGCATAATATTATTTGCTTTTTTGAATTTTTCTCAGTATCGAAATACTGTCGATAAATATCTGAATTACCTTTCTACGAACATTATGTAACCAAAAAAGACGCACTGAATTAATGAAAAATAAACCTGTGAACAAGGTGTTTGGGTCCCAAATACAAAACAGCCATTTGCACAGCATGGAACAGAAAGGAGTATTCCGTGGTAGTCTATTCCTGATATGGTAGCAATAAAGAGCCTTTGTCTGACTTCGGGCGAAAACCCCTGGGTATCTTCCCCCCACCCTGGGTATCTCCCCCCCCCCCCCACTCGTACATTTTTTTTCCCTCACTTATTTTATATTATTATGGTAAGAAATGCCGAGAAAACTATTAAATTAAAAATAAAATTGTGGTTATTTTGAAGTTTAACTTAACCCAATAATAGCATAAATATGTCAAAATATTACCTTATGATTCTATCGTTTAATTTGCTTTATATAGTCATGAAATGGCGAGAAATTAACTTTATAAGATAAGTTTAATAGGCAAAACATCCTTATAAGGACAGTATGCAAACATATTAATATATAGTTGTACATTGAACAATACAATAAATGATATAATAATAGATGGTAATATATAACCATTTAAGTACAGCTGAATGTGCACAGGGTCGTCTCGTCTTCATTTATTCATTGCTTATGAGGCGAAGCTCATCGCGTGCGGAAAATAATTTTCGGATTATATGACATATTGAAGTGCATGAATTTGAAATATTGTTGGATAGGATTTTGACAAGCTGTTCAGTTTGTGTCATGTTTTCAAAGTCTGGGAACTGTGTCTTCATAAGAGTTATTAGTTCGAGCCGCGGTGTGCGGTAAGCACTACATTCCAAAAGAAAGTGTTTTTCATCTTCAATAGCATCATCGGAACAAAATATACATAGTCTTTGTTCCAATGCCGTCGGTGGTTGGGTGTGGCGTCCCTTTTCAATAGCCAGTTTATGATTACTTATACGCAGTCTAGTAAAAACGATTCTATTTTCTATTGATGGTGTGTGAAGAAGATAAGGTTCTATTTCGTACTTAAGTTTGAAAAGTCGGTATGTTCGTAATTTATTACTTCCCGTTTTTGAGCATTCATCAGTGAGACACTGTCTGAAATATATATAATAATCTTCAATAAGATTTCTTTTGAATTGACTCAGAACTGGACCCGGATTGTTTAGGTCTGCAATATTCCACCCCAGTGATTCTGCCGTTTTGAAGATTGATTTCTTAACCGATGCCACTTGTTGTTCCAACGCAGCATTACGGAGCAGATTACAGTCCGACCGTGAAATTATCTTAATTACATAAGATGAAAGTCTGCATGCCACGTCAATAAATAATGGGTGGCTCCCTAACTCGGCGCGAACCGCGTTGTTCGAAGAAAATCTGCCGACTCCGAGTAACCGCTTACAATATTTTATGTGTACCTTCTCACATGGAAGGCGGTCGTGATTTTTAGTGGTTATTTCCACACCCCATATTTCGCTACCATATAACAATATCGGCTTAATTAATCTATCGAAGAGTTTTACAGAAGTCACTAGTGGAATCGGTGCGTCGTTTGTACATGCGTTAAATAAAGAATAGCACTCAATTCTTCCATTGCATGTGAGAATCTACCCGTATTACTAAATTTAATTCCAAGATAATTGTATTCATTAACAATTTCCAACTTTTGATTTCCAATGTGAAAGTCTGGTAAAGTTTTTGTTTTCCTACTTCTAAACACCACACATTTAGTTTTATCAGTGTTCACGGTGAGTTTATTGTTCTCAGTGTATCTATTTAGTCTGTTTAGACAGCACTGTAGCCCACTTGGGGTATCAGAAAGTAAAACCAGGTCGTCAGCGAATAAAATGTGATTAAGTGTATCATTGCCTAAATGGACAGCCTCGCAAGGACTGTCAAACTCTTTTTTAATGTCGTCAATAAAGATTTTGAACAGGTTTGGGGACAATATGCATCCCTAGTAGCTATTGTCATATAGTGACTGTATTATCCGTAGTATGAGTCCCTTAATGCCCGCGCATTTTAATTTTTTTAAAAGTAATTGTCTGTTTACTGTATCGAACGCTTTTCTGAAATCTATGAATGCAGCATATAGGGGCTTTCCCAATCGTTCGTATTTTTGAATGGCCGCGTGCAGAACAAATGCTCCATCAATGGTGCTCTTCCCTTTCGAAAAACCAAATTGGTTTTCGCTGATAATATTGTTTACATGTAAGAAATCGATTAACCGACTATTAATTATTTTGTTAAACAATTTACCGACCGCCGATGATATTGCTATTGCCCTGTAGTTATTGGGATCACTTTTGTCTCCTTTTTTGTGAATTAAAGTGAGGGTAGATTCGCTCCAATCACTCGGATAATGTCCTGTCTCCAGAATTAAGTTAAACAATTTTACAATTTCATCAATTATCAATGGAACGAGTGACTTCAGCAATTCGTTCGAAATTTGGTCGGGTCCAATCGCCTTTCCGTTTTTTAGTTCTCTTGTAGCGCCAAGAACTTCCTCTGTCGTGATATCATCATTATTGATAGCTTGATTACAAGTTTGATATGTGTCCGAAGATAATCCACAATCTGGATTATCAGGTTTCGGACAATAAAGCTCAGTGAAAAAATCAACTGATCGATCAGCATCAAGTTCATTTTGTGAGAGCGGTCTCTGCCGCATTTTTGTTATGATTTCCCAATATTGTTTTGGGTTGGTTGTTTCTAAAGTATCTAGTTTACAATATATATCTGCGTAGAATGCTCGTCGTTTAGCCTTCAGCGCCTTTTTGTACGCTTTTCGTTTCACATGGTATCGCGTTCTTAGGTTTGGTCAAATGGGTTATTCCTCATACCATTAATGATTTTTCCGAGATCGCGCTTAAATTCCCTACATTGTCCGTCAAACCATTTTCTTTTACGCGGAGTTTTCTTCCTATTAACTACCCTTCGTACACATGCGTACATGTTTACGTCTTTTACTATTTGCATAAGGTCTTTGGTCGCATTTTTGGCACCATAAACATCATGCTGATAGTGATACGTTTTATAATCAGCTAAGCGTCCGCGAATGGACGTATTATGCATGGCGTTGCGTAATTTCTCCTCACTATGCTCTGCCCATTTAAGATGTGTTCTAAGTTGGGTATATTTATATTTGTTTTGTGATTGGCATCGTTCATTGTCATATTTTAAGTGAAGAACTAATTGACAATGGTCAGAGAATTCAGTTGGAAGTTTAACACAAAAGTAATCAACCGCGCAAAGAAAACTCTCTGTTATAAGGATATAATCAACGACGCTCGCCCCATTATATTGATAGCTTGTGAAATGACCAAGTCTATCGCCTGTAGATCGTCCATTAATTACACGAATACCACAACTTCGGCTGAGATTTATGAGCTGGCGACCAAAAGAGTTTATACGGACTATCCATACTGGCTCTATTGGGGCACGT
This sequence comes from Siphonodentalium dalli, assembly GCA_032622095.1. Taxonomy (NCBI): domain Eukaryota; kingdom Metazoa; phylum Mollusca; class Scaphopoda; order Gadilida; family Siphonodentaliidae; genus Siphonodentalium; species Siphonodentalium dalli. The sequence goes on along the minus strand of CP136063.1, from coordinate 5,895,343 downwards.
GTCAATTATGTAATCAGCTGGGAGTGGCGTGTGCTTATCACTGTCAGATACCACGTGGTCTGGCAATTCACCTGTGCGTGCATTGAAATCCCCGCCGAGAATTAATAGTTCACCGCTCTTGTATCGAGCTAAAGCCTTCTCGACACATTCAAATATATCATCGTCTTTATCTTTCGCCTTCCAAAAACTAGAATTGCTGGGCGGAATATACAATGACACAAATATTACTTTTGTGGATTGGTTAAGCATTTGACCATCGAACTCGTCACATAGTGCTACCTCGTTTACAGTGTAGACTTTTCGCATGTACTTTTTGAATTTTGAGAGAAAATAAAAGGCTATACCACCCTTTTTCTTGGCCTGGGAACGACTTAAATTTAGATTTTCATACCCTTCTAAATGAATATCTGGTGAATCTGGATGCCACGTTTCTACCAGAGTAATAAACTCATATCTCTCTATTTGGTTTCTAAAATCTGGATCTCTTATTTTTTTACGGATCCCTTGCACATTCCAGCTTGTATATCGGATTGTATTACTGTGATCTGTTGAACTAGTGTCAGACATTATTTCAGTGTACTAGCCATGGAGCTGGTAAGATTTCCTATTCTCCCTACAATTGTACAATTTACCTAAATCAAACATTTGAAGTATACGTATATAATGCGTTCATACTAATAAAATTTAACAACAATACTAAAAAACAAAGAGTATACCATTATAGTGCTTCATCGTGCATGGCAACAGCATAATCTACAGAGGGACACATTTTACTTAAGGAATATTTTGAAATCATACAGAAATGAAAGTTACTTATCCACTGGGCGAAATGCTTTTGTTTGCTTTCATAACACATATTGTTTACACTGATGGCCTGTTATTGTATCCACATTGGTTCGTATGAAGATCGTTATAGATGATTTGATAACAAGCTGGTGGTCATCATTTAATTGATACATGGTGCTAACAAGTGAGATTATGGTAGATAATTACCAACAATGCGTTCAATGTCGGTACATAAAACGTGCCGACTTAAAGGGTCGATGTCGGAATTTAAACAAGTAATTAAAACGTTATTCAATTTGTATACAAGTGCGATGAAACCAAAGTCCATCTTACTGGAGATTAAGCTGCGCCATGCCTACAAAAACCACATGGAACTAATTTGTCCCTTTGATGCACACTCTCAGTTCTGCTATCAAACTACCGAGTTCAGAAGCCATTAAAGTTTTACCCGCTGGGGACTGGTGATTCGTCGCAGGTTGTGAGTGTGACCACCGACCATGCTGATGAAACGAAGGGTCAAAGGTCTGTCGACTGTTCGTCCCGTGGCGAATGTTTCTGCCCAATCGTTCCACGCCATCAGTGTTGGGATGCCATTTGTCATGGAACAGATGTACTGCTATGCGGGTGGTTCGTGGTTCCACAAATGATTGGGTGTTATCTATGTATTCACACCCAGTTAGCGCACAGATTGATTTGTAGCATTCGTTTGTTTCGAAAATCAAACGATTTGTTCCGTGGTTGTGCGGTGAGGGTAGCACTGATGATATTCGAATTGTCGCCTTAGGGTATTGGCGTTTCACCTCATCGATAACACTCAGTAATAGTTGTTTGTCGGTCACTAACCCATTTCGGCATGAGTTGATGCCTACGTGGAATGTAAATTTTGTCACATTCCCCTCCACAAAATTCGACGAATCTGTCGCAAAATTTTATAGAGTAAAAATTTTGGGTGGGGGGGGGGGGGGGGAGATACCCAGGCCTGAGTATCTTCCGCCCCACCCAGCGCCTACATATGACAAAAATTAAACGTATGATTTTATTGCTTAATTTGCTTTATATTGTTATGAAATGGCGAGAAATTAACTTTATATGAGCAAAATTTGATAGAGTAAGAATTTGGAGTGGGGGGGGGGGGGAGATACCAAGGCCTGAGTATCTTCCCCCCCCCACCCAGCAGCTACATATGACAAAAATTAAACGTATGATTTTATTGCTTAATTTGCTTTATATAGTCATGAAATGGCGAGAAATTAACTTTATATGAGAACAAAATTTGATTAGAGTAAGAATTTGGGGTGTGGGGGGAGATACCCAGGCCTGAGTATCTCCCCCCCCCCCACCCAGCACCTACATATGACAAAAATTAAACGTATGATTTTATTGCTTAATTTGCTTTATATTGTTATGAAATGGCGAGAAATTAACTTTATATGAGCAAAATTTGATAGAGTAAGAATTTGGAGTGGGGGGGGGGAAGATACCAAGGCCTGAGTATCTTCCCCCCCCCCCCCACCCAGCGCCTACATATGACAAAAATTAAATGTATGATTTTATTGCTTTAATTTGCTTTATATAGTCATGAAATGGCAAGAAATTAACTTTATGTGAGAACAAAATTTGATTAGAGTAAGAATTTGGGGTGTGGGGGGGAAGATACCCAGGCTTGAGACTTGAGTATCCCCCCCCCCCCCCCCCACCCAGCAGCTACATATGACAAAAATTAAACGTATGATTTTATTGCTTTAAATAGTCATGATATGGTCAGAAATTAACTTTTTATGACAAAAAGTTGATAGAGTAGGAATTTGGTGTGGGGGAGAGGCCTGAGTATCCCCCCTCACCCAGCAGCAGAATAAAAAAATATATATATATAAGTTTATCTTTATATATATATATTATAATATATATATATATATATATAAAGATAAACTTATATATATATTTTTTTAATATAATTTTGCTTTCTATAGTCATGAATGAGAAAAAGTTGGTTTGATACTTGTCACCTCTATCACAGATAATATTTACTTTTTTTTGTAGGGGATATAGAAACTTCCTAGAAGGGAAATTTAACTAACAACAATGTAAATTTGATACTATAGATACTTCCCAGAAGATGAGGCCTAAGCAGAATGAGGTCTCCAGTGGGTGAATTTGGTGATGCTATCCCGCACAGCGGGATAGCATCACAAAAAGCGTGTCTGTTCCTACATTGTGCATGCCTGGCCTCAAGCAACACAATGTATTATACAATCAAGCCTGGAAATAGTGTGAAAATGTGTCTGTCATTTGAAGAATGAGGTCCCCAGAGGGTGAATTTAGTGATACTATCCCGCACAGTGGGCTAGCATCACTAAATTCACCCTCTGGGAACCTCATTCTGCTAGGGCCCCCAACTGCTATGGAAGACCTAGGATAAGATTGAAGTTCCCCAGTTGAAGTTGGTGATGTTCACCCATTGGGCACCTCAATTATGAATTTATCTTCTGCAAATTAGGGGATATAGAAACTTCCTAGAAGTGAAATGTAACTAACAACAATGTTAATTTGATACTATAGATACTTCCCAGAAGATGAGGCCTAAGCATAATGAGGTCTCCAGAGGGTGAATTTGGTGATGCTAGGCCGCTGTGCGGGATAGCATCACTAAATTCACCCTCTGGGGACCTCATTCTGCAAATGACATTAGTCCTGATATGAACAATACATGAATGATTGGGAATTAATGACTTCTAGCAGATCTGCAGGAATGTTTATAAACATATCAAGATTGACATGATTGTGTCCCCATACCCAGCATATATACAGTTACAGCCAAAGTAAATGCTTCTTATTAATGATTCTGTCAAGAATTTGAGTAAAATTTATTTTTGAGACCAGGCCAGGGTGGCAGAAGCAGTGCACTTGAGTGAAGGGCCAGGGGCCACAACCAACAGAAATGTAATGGCATTAGTTTTTCAATTTTCAAAAAATGTTAAACAATATATATATATAATTGACCATGGAGTTAAATACAATTTTTTTTTAAATATTTAAAAAAAAAAAAACAATTCCACAGTTTTTTTTAAATATTCTTTTATTTTTTAATATATCATTTATTTTCTATTCTTTTCTTTTTTGGTTAAAGAGTTTAATCTGAATTTTTTTTTCTTCTGAGTTATGTCCCTGGCCCCACCCACATTTGACCCAGTGACCTCATTTGAACAAATCTGAAACCCCAGTCAACCAATGATCCTTCATACCAAATGTGAACCCATTTGGCCTGATGGTATTTGAGAAGATGTTTAAAAGAATTACTATGGAGGGAAAGAGTTATGGCCCTGGTTTCTCAACTAATCAACCTGGTGACCTCATTTGAACAAATCTGAATGTGAGTCACCTAGGGAACATCCACACCAAATATGAACCCATTAGGCCTTATGGTTCTGGAATTACTATCAAGGAATAGAGTTGTGGCCCTGCTTTCGCAACGATTTGACCCAGTGACCTCATTTGAACAAATCTGAATGAGAGTCACCTAGGAAACATCCACACCAAATATGAACCAATTCGGTCCAATGGAACTTCAGAAGAAGATGTTCAAAGAATTGTTGACGGATGGACGGACGGCTCGACGGAGACGTCGACTATATACCCGCCGACTTCAAGTCGGGGGCATAATAAGTGAGGGGAAAAAAATATGAGTGGGGGGGGGGGAAGATACCCAGGGAGGGGGGAAGATACCCCGGGGGGGGGGATAAACTGTTACACTGGTATGTTGTAAATACATTGGTCGCCTTGATGACATTTCTAACCAAAGATCCTTTAGTGGGATCTCCCCGGTGTTGAGTGTTTTGCTTATCACAGGCAATTATTATTTTAACAGCAATACCCATCGCCACGTTTACCGTATCTTCAATCCATCCATATATTTCTCAGAAAATTATGAATCTAAATAGGAATGTAGAATCATGTGCAATGACTTCATGTATTAACTTTGATAAAATAGTTCTGCTGACAATTCCATAAATAGTAATTACGCATTCAGGATTAGATTGATATGATATTTACCATGACATACATGTATATATCGGTGACCAGGGTTCATAGATGATACATGCTGTGAAATTTCTTAATATTTATGGTAATAGCATGTAATCAGGTGTAATGACAGTGATCAGGTGTACCTGTGTGATTTTCAAATTACCGCTGTAATTTTAGCCCAATACAACTGCCCAGCACCAAGCCTGCAAACAACGGGTCGGACACGGTCATCGACCGACGCAAAACACCTAAATGTCCGTTACGAATCAATTTGCGTCTGTCATCTTGACCGGCAGTGCTTGCTTTGCGATCTTGGTTTTAAAATCGTGCATATTTTGAATGTTTTCAAACTACTAAAGTTACGAAACCACGTGTGTTTATTTAATTTCGTAATTAAATTTAGCAAGTCGAGACTGCGCATGCTCTTCTAATTCGGCATCTGCCGTCACCGGACGTGAGCCTCAGGGGTGGTGACGGAATCTGACGAGGTTTGCAGAATGACTGGTATTACTGCACTCGTCAAAACTCGGAGCCTATCGATGTGGGTAGACGAATGAATACTGTTGACCACTTGTCAAAACACAAATCGCAAGAGATTACATTTTCTCCACTCCCTATAACAAATTAAAGGACAGACGGTGTATGACATCTATCCTCCCTATATATTATGGCCAGTCGATGGGAGTTAGCTGCAATATTTTGTGACAAAATGGGCACACAATAGTCATTTCGTTCCGGGCGACATAATAATGCGGAATTGTTCGTTGCTATTTTTAGTTAACTGGGAATTTCCAATTTAATTTTCAAAATGATAAAAAATTTATTCGTTAAAAAGAATGAAAAAAGTGGTTTAAGCGCCGGAGTGTGTGTACCAAATATACACAACACTGCATACTAAATAAGTTGGTACACAGATGTATATAAATAAAGTACACATAATTGTGTAGTGGCTAATTTATGATAATTTACAACTGTCAACAGTGATTGCACACAATACTCCACTATCAGGGTGTTGTAAAACAATTAACACCTGTATTGCTTCAATCTGGAAGCATGTTGACAACGGAGTCTGATTACTGGCAGCTGTGAAAACATCGTCGGGCCTCAAGTGTTAATCTGGTTGTTGTGATTTTTAGATTACCGTGATTACCACACCTTACAATGAAGATTACAACTCATAGCTCTCACAATGTGTCAGTTCATCACTCCCTCTATGGAGTTTGGTTAAAGAAATTTTAAAACAAATTCATTTGTGAAGCATATTAAATTTTCAAACGGGATTACTAATAGAGCGCAGTGAAAGTGTTCATGATTTCGTTTCGTTTCGGTTTGATAAATATTGTTGGCATTTTTAAAAACCCGAACCCGAAAGATATGAAATAAAATCTTGTCATTCTCCCACAATTACGATATAAAATGCTTCTATCCTCTCACAATTATGTTTGGGTATTATTAATAGTTATTAGGGTCATGAAGTGAACATAAAGACTCCATATTTCAACCATTGTTTCATAAGTTTAATTGACATATTACATCTCTCCTATTTTCGTTCTATATAGACTATAGCGACTCCTGTCGTAGTACTGTTCAATTTAAGTTTTGTAGACTCACTTCGCCCTATAGAACGGCCACTTCGCCTTATTTTTATAGTAGGGCGAAGTCATTTCGCCCTGAAAATATGGTCTAGGCTGGTCCCTGTGTGTACCAGCTATTTACTACACATAACTGTGTAGTGGCTACACATATATGTGAGTAGAACTGTAGACATATTGTGTGTACCAAAGTTGGTTCTACAGTTTCTACATGCTTGTCACCGTCTTGTGTTGACAGTTTGTTTTGAAACTTGAAAAAAACATTCTTTGGTAAATTGATTGACAACATTTGCTTAAATTGCAATGGCTTAATGGCACTTCATCTTCAACTGGTGATGCACTTCAAGTTAAAAGGCAATATATGGGATTAAATACGACAGGTGATTTTTTTGGGCTGACTTTTTGTACAGAGCCATCCGGCTCCCCAAGCAGAACTGACCCTGAATTTAGAATTTGTAATATGTTTTGCAAAGTTTGTGATTTTGTGGTGTAAATCTTTAGACATGACGGCTATTTTGTAAAAGTACCGTAATATTTAACATAATAACTTGCATCTTAGAGTTATCTCTCATTTTGAAAACATAAAGATTGGGCGCGGTTGCATCTAATCCCAAACTATGGCAGTTAAACGTAACAAGGCCAAAATGAACTGTAATACTGTATTGGAAACTAAAGTTCTGTCTTGGATTCCACTATAAGTGTACTTTCAGACGACCACGCGATACAAGTGTAAGTGGAAAGATTTCCGTCGTAGGAAGTAACCGGAGGTTCGATTGCGCATGCTCACGTAAAAATTGTAGGTCATAATATAATATCAAGCGCTGTTTGATTTTAGATGCGATATCGTGGCGTATCCTTGGTTACGCCATGTACACCGTGATCTGATTTGAAGTTATTTCTGATTTGTATCGTCTTTTTTCAGTTTAATGAACACACACCGCAGAAACTACACCATGGCCAAACAGCAAGCACACCGTGACTCAACTGTTGGAGCTTCGGTGTAGTTTTATTTCGGCTCGGTGGCAATGCTAACCGCACCGGAGGTAAGTGGACACTTGTTTTGTCCAGCAGGGTACAATTAAATGTATGGCCTGTACATTTATATAATAAGGCCAAACAAAAAATGATCCATCCTCCGACTGGCCCACATTTTTTCCCGACCGCAATAGTTTTTGCTGAAAGGAAATTTAGCTTTCAATGAGCTAGTCCAAGTCTTCTCGTACTAAAACCGGCTAAGATATTGGGATGGAGGTGCCGGTCTTTAGTCCAAGACCGCTTGTATACCAATCCTATGACATGACTTACGCCCACGATCTGTGGCGGGAATTTGTGGTGTATTTTACTCGATTTACCTAGCAAATCAATACATGATGCTATATACATCGGAAAGGCTTACATCTTATGGTCATAATGGTGTATAATAATCTAACTTTAATGTTAAATTACACATAGAATATTCCGGTTGATTGACACAAACATCGATTTGTTTCTCTGTTTGTTTACGTTTTAACCGAAAGCCGAAGTGGTCCGAATAAGTTCGGCATAATCCGCTGTTTGTTCTGGGAATTCTACTTTCCGTTTCTATATATAGCGCGGGTTTTCCGAACAAAAATGGCGAAAACCGATCGCCCGAAAGTCCAGTTTTCTATGTGCTTTCAGAATAATTCCCGCACTAAAAACTTAATGACATAATGGAGGATCAGAACGGTAGTTTTGTTGACAATTTTCGCAAGCAACTTGTCAAAATTGGAGCAAATTAGAACTCTTGTGTCTGACTTGCCAAGTTGCCATGCGTGTGATGTGCATTTTGACATCTGTGTTGATAAAATAATCGGAGAACCGAATCACACAGTTTCGAAATATAGTTCTTCCGTTTTAGTGGGACTTTTCAAACTTAAGGTTTATTTATTTAGTGTATTACATTTATATCTCCAATGTTTAATTAATCTATTTATTATTTTATTTATTGACACACATAATTACGATTACAATGGAGAATTCATCGTAATTTGCGTTGTTGTCCAAAATCTACGGAATATTTTCAACGGAAAATGCCGAACACAGTTCGCGAGGTCAACCGAGTTCGCATACTTTTAAAAAATTGTAAACATTGAGGTAAATGTCTCTTTTCGCATTAAATTACCGTTTTAAATTCACAACTGATGTGGGTTTCAGATAAAATAGCATGTCTTCTGCGGAAAATATCCGTTTATTGTCGCAATTGTGATATTTTATTTCATATAATTGTGGTTTTATTTGAGCGGGTCACTAACGCTTAAGTCGTGTCATAAGAATGCATGGGCCTGGAACTCGGACTAAAGACCGGCACCTCCATCCCAATATCTTAGCCGGTTTTAGTACGAGAAGACTTGGACTATCAATGAGCATGGTCAGGTGCATCGCTGGGATAAAGCATAACAGAATGTAGATTTTTATTTCCAACTATGTGCATTGTACAAGATAATTGTATGCTATCCCTTACCGAACAGAATGGCTTATTAAGCCATCCCTAACCCCTCGCTTAGCCATCAGAGACCAATGATGGCTAAGATAAACCATCACTATAGTTATATTAGCACTCATGAAGAATAAGAAGGGGTGTGATGGCTTAGGTAGCCATCCAATCAGGAAGAATTTCTGGTGATGGCTAAGGTGATGGTTAGTCGATGGCTAACAACATGGAATTATATTCACTAGCCATCATTACTGGTGGTTAAGAATTTATTTGATAACCATCAGACTGGAGAATTTTTAACATTCGAATGTTATTAGCCTTCACCAAAGTCATATTAATGGTTAGGAGACCTTCTCTCCTGAGACTAGCTGCCATAGACCTGACATATGGCTGCCATATGTTGGTCCAACCAGATAGAGGCTGCATAAATGCATCCTGGGATATTTTACTCAACAACATTTGAATTGTAACTGCTAGTCTATATTCACTGCTCTCAAGTTTGTTGTTCCAGTATTGTTTACACTTATGTTCTTAGCAGTCTTAGTAAACTTGTGATTTCTTTAGTTGAGATTCATTGGACTAGAACTGTAATGGCTTCAAGATAGCTGAGCCTGCTAATTTTAAAAGTTGTGAAATAACTCTCAGAAATCCGCATGTTTATCAAACATTCTGCCTGAGATTCTGAGAAAATATCCTGCTGCCACTAAGATACATGTATATACAAATTAATCTTGAAATTGGTAAGTACAATCCTCAGCACTATATTTTCTAATTTATTGGGCATGATATGACACATTAAACATCTTGAAAAAAACATATTCATATTTAACCATTCCAATGGGAGCTTCTTGAAATTTTTTGAAAATCCTGTACCAATGCAATTCTCCAGCTAGTCAGTAAATTCTCTTATATAAGGCTTGATCCCTATAGATGGCAAACTCGCATATATAAGAGAATTCAGCTGGAACCAGGTTCTTTAATGCTGCACCAGCATATATAGTTCTCATATTGGAAGGGTTAAAGATTTATCTTGAAGTTGACCAGACTATTTTCTTTTGAATTTTGACAAAAATCTGCAGAAATCTTTGGCTGGCCCAGCCTAATGTGAAGATGTTGCATGATTCCATATAGCATGCAGTCCGTGTGTCCAGTGATACAATTGCAAATCGTTTCCACTGTATTTATTTGGCAAAAGATGACAAAAATAATGGACATTGTTAAATATGTTGTTAAAAATTATTTTTATGATATAACATATTATTTTAAAGATAATTCATTCTCAAATAGATGATGCCAAAGAGTTATTCCTCCTGAAGCAAGTTATATAACATAGCCATCACTAAATGTCCAGGGCTAACAATCCGATGGCTTACTAGCCATCGGTCTACTAGCCATCGGCCTACTAGCCATCGGCTTACTAGCCATCGGCCTACTAGCCATCGGCCTACTAGCCATCAGCTTACAAGCCATCAGTAGTGTACTAGCCATCGGCCTACTAGCCATCGGCCTACTAGCCATCCATCCATCGAGGGCTAAGCGATGGCTTAGCTCATTTAAATATTTCGGCCTATAGGAGGGCTAAGCGATGGCTAATAAGCCATCATCTAGCCATCACCTAGCCTCGATGGCTAAATTTTGCATTAGCCATCCATATCCTCTGAAAACTACTAGCCATCAGTAAGCCATCATTCCTTCTCTTCTGAGTGCTAAAGAATGGCTAACAGATGGCTAATGATTTCGGTAAGGGATATGTACTATTACCACATGATGGCATACAATTATACTACTACAATTAAAGAACTGATCTCCAGCAGTGATGAGGCACTGTTGAGCATGGCCACCATGGAAATGTTAACATCCACTATTTTAAAGTTACACAATCAGATTTGATATCATTCAATCATAACAACAACAACAGAATTTCTCCAAAAGCCGATTTAGTTATCCAAATTAGTGTATTTATACCACTTTATTTCCCCTACATATATACAAGTTTTATGTGACTGTCAAACTTGAATGTGTGTCATAAAAAAAATACCGGTGGGATGGTGACCTCATCCCCCCTCCCCCACCCCCCTCTTGGCCAGCTTTGGTAAAAAAAATAATAAACAATTTGAAATTTCATGCCTGTCTCAAAAATATAAAGTGATTAAGACAACACTGGGTGAAGATTATCCAACATTTTGGCCCGGGGGGGGGGTCACTGTGTCAGCTTGTAAATTTCAAACAGATGGGGAAAGTTGAGTACCAGTTTGAAAGTTCCAACCTGAGGGGTGTCTCATGTAGAGGGGTGTCTCATGTAGAGGGGTGTCTCATGTAGAGGCCTGTGCAATGGAATTTAGTCAATATGGGGGATACCGGTAGGTTGGTCTGACAGATCAACGTGGGGGTGGGGGGAGGTAGGTCTAGTTGGAAAGTTGGAAATTTCAAATTCGACACCCTACCAACAGAGGCCACATTTACACACTAGTATAGATTCCAGTTTTAACACAATTTCTTTAGTATAGTTTCAATAATATTGAACAAATCAAGAAGATTCAGATTGAATTTCATCACATTTTGTCAACTGGCTCAGAAATAATAACGAGAGGCCGATCACGATCGGCAGATGTTTAACCCATACCTTGGCGATAACGATTAGCTATTTTCATAAATCCTTACACCAACCTTTTCAACAATTCACATCTTACTATTAAAGCTACTCGATCCGATTAAGCACCCCTCAGTTATGTTTTATTTGGCTTCGGGGGTAAAAAATATTTTATTCAAATCGAGGAACCCATTCCTCAAAGCTCAGAATAAGCAGATATCAATTTTTTAAATCTATTATCTTTAACCACCTGGAATATTTAGTGGCCGTATGAAAGTTGATGAAGATGGATAACTCTAAAATCAAGTGTTTTTTTTGTGTGAGATATATGACAAAGTAGCAAAATTTCATTGTTCAAAATGTTGATAAATAACAGATTTTGGGCAATTTTATACTAGTGGACTGTGGTTAGCATTATTTTTGGGCAATTAATTGACTCTGATAACAGAAGCGGAATTTCAAAAAAACTGTTGTTGTTGGAATCTGATGATATGGGGACCATCAAATCGGATTGAGTACCTTTAAGTTCACAAGTGGCATAAGACTTATTGGGCACCGTCCATATGAACATGGATATGGCATTTGATTCCAACCTATTAAGTCAGTTTAAAATAGATATATAGTCTTATAGAGCTCAGTCCATAGTCAGGCAGAAGAACCATACATAACAGTTAAAGATAAACTATTTTAAAAATTTCGTAAAATATGATTGATAATGATTGGATATAACATACTTTAATGCATAATTATGAGATAACTAGAGGTCACCAGGGATATGAGATTGAAGATATTAGATTTATTACATTGGATAGCATTCTGTATGTCTATGGAATTGGTGGGTTAATTTTGATAATATTTTAAAGCAATTAAACCAAATGACCCTCTCTGTACAGGTTAGGGGTGTGTTATCATAAACTATGACTTGAAATATAATATAATCAATGACAAATATTTGAGTTATTAAATGAGATAGCAAGGGGTTGATCTTAATCACACTAATGAACTGATCAAAATAGTCTATAAATGCATGTATATGGATTTAGAAGCCCACACAATAAGTCAGTCTCAAGAATACAAGCAACATAATTATTATCCTGCACCCCAAATGCAATAGAGGGAATTTCAAAATAAGACATTTCCTCTAATGTTTTTAGAAATCCTTACTGAACCTGGCTCAAAGTGAAAGATATAATTTAATATCTGCCTATCAGATATCATGTGACTATGGAATGGGTTAATATTAATCCCAAAATCCATGCAAGACCAGAGAGCTATGTTGGAGTTGATAAATCCTGAGAAGTCACTGTCCACACACTATGGAAATTCAATAAACAACAGATAGCTATTTCTCCTCACACTAATGTCTAAAAATAACTCTAATTATCAATAACTCAGATACTGCTTCTCTTACAGAGCTAAAGTTTTACTGCTGGTGCTGGTAATCAATTATTTGTTGACTGCTATGGTTATCTGTTCAATTCTTAGTTGAACAAGGGCCATAACTCTGGTATAAAATGTTGGATCTAACCCATATTCAATCTCGATTTGTATTTTGAGTTGAGAAACTCGCATACCAAATTTGGTTCTTATCAGTTGAAAAATGGTTGATTTATCAAAATATGCAGAAATTCTATGTCAAAGGGCCATAACTCCATTGAAAAATATCGGATCAAACCCATATTCGAACTCGATCTGTATTTTGGTCCGAGAAACTTGCATACCAAATTTGATTCTGATCAGATAATTTTGTTTTGAGTTATGGTAGCATGCATGAATTCTAAGTCGAAAAAGGGCCATAACTCCGTGAAAAAAACTCGGATCGAACCCATATTCGAACTCGATCTGTATTTGGTGCTGACAAATTCATATACAAAATTTGGTTCCGATCAGATATAAAATGTTCGAGTTATCGCACCATGCGTAAAGTGTCTACAGACAGACAGACAGACAGACAGACAGACAGACGGACTAACGACGAGTGGTCAATCCGGACGTTGACACTATGTTTACCATACTATGGTATGGGTAAACATAAAAACAACTGAACAATATGATGCCTTAAAGCTGCATAGTAACCATTCTGTATACAATGGATATACACTCCAGAGGCATACTGACATGTGTGACCTGGGATCTGAAATTTACTGGGACTCCACGCTAACCTTTCTACTTTCCACTATGGGCCATATCAATCAGTATGTTATTAAAACTCAATTTTGTTTGTTCATTTGTCTGTCCGGCTATTGGCGACAAAGCCGTTAAACCATTGGAGCTAAACATTTTTTACAAATACATGTAGGTAAATTGATAAAATTTAAAATGTGCCCCTGACATCAGATGATTTAAAGCGGCTCTTGTGATTGATTTAAGTAATTACAACTAAAATGGTTGGACCCACGGAGCTGAAAACAGTAACACTGTTACACGCGTTTAAATTCACCAGGAGAATGTTATGTCATAGGTCCCTTTGACCTCATATGATACAAAGGAGGACTACATTATATAAACAAAGACCTATATGATTAATAATGAGTGTTTAGTATCAAATTATTAGCTCAACTTAACTTTGTAAAGTTTGAGCTATTGCCATGGCTTTGCCGTCCGTCATCTGTGAGCGTGTGTGCGTGTTCGTCAACAATACACAGGCTACAGGTCGTACCTTTGGGCGGATCATTATGAAATAAATCATAGCTGTTGACATCGACATTTAGACCGGAATGATTCTTTTTGGGTTCATTCGGAAAAAACATAGCCGCCAGCAGCCATCAATTTTGGATCGGGTGGGTTTGTGGTGACTCTTTAAGGCGTCTTGGGGGGCAACTTTGAATCAGTCGACCATTATGATTGGTTTGTTTGGGGAAAAAAATCAGTCTTCGCAGTTCACATTGACCATTTATGTCAAATTGCATTCTTTGTGTCACAATAAAGTGAACGATTCTGTTACTACTGTTAACACATAATTATATACAAGAAGGCAGTGTAACTCACCGTAATTGATCATAAGTGGTGTAAATTCAACATAATTGATATTTCGTTTTGCTCACTTGGTAATTTTCACGTATACTTCCAAATAATAGTCATCGTATTTCCCGGACAGAATCGACCATACCACTCGCTAAAAAACATCGTCTGAGACTACGCTCAATTGTAAATATTTATCTCGATTCAGGATGTAAATATCAGCAACAAACTAAAACAAATGATTTCGCCATCGAGAATCATTGCATTCAATTAATATATAATTATGGCTGTTTATATTGTCAATTTGGATTAATATTCGTAAAAATAACTACTTTGAACAAGAACATTCTCAATTTCTATTTGATCACCCTACCGGAGTGTTTCACATCACTTTAATAGCGCGGAGGAAATATCAAATGAATCTATTTAAATCCAACAACGTATTGGGATACAAAACATATCCATGGTTTTATTAAACACGCCTTTGAATTATGAAAGAAGAAAGTAGACAAGAGGTGGCATCAGAGATGCTGTGTCTCGTTTTCGGTGGCTTACCGTCGGTGGCTACCGCCAAATCGTGTGCATCAGTATCGGTAGACTAATTAATAGGTAAAATCGAAAAATGATTAATTAAGGGCCATAACTCCATCAAATTTTATCGGGCCAGGCTGGTTTTCGAACTCGTCCGAAATATTCTTGGCAAGTATGTCTATTCCAAATTTTAAACAAATCGGAGGACGTTTGTTGAAGTTATAGCGCTAACGAGCTAAAAATTCACGAAAAATGACTAATTAAGGGCCATAACTCTATCAAATTTTATTGGGCCAGGCTGGATTTCGAACTCGCCCAGGATATTATTGGAAGACACTTATATACCAAATTTTAGTTGAATCGAATGATGTATGTTGAAGTTATCGCGCTAACGAGCTGAAAATTCGTGAAAAATGACTAATTAAGGGCCATAACTCTATCAAATTTTATCGGACCAGGCCGGTTTTCGAACTCATCCGAGATATTCTTGGGAGACACCTATATACCAAATTTCAATCAAATCGGATAACGTTTGTTGAAGTTGTTGCGCTAACGAGCCTAAAATCAGTGAAAAATGGCAAAGGGCCATAACTCTGTAATAAATGTGCGGACGAACCCAATTTTTTAATCCGTCAATAAACGGTTGAGTTATAAGCAAAACACGGAGCCCGTCTGCCGCCCGTCCGCCAAGCGCCCGTCCACGGGCGCCAATCAAACTATAAGTCGAGTTTTGGAAAAAAAACTCGACTAATAAGGACACTATAAACTAATATGAGCTCATTCTTGTCGGATAGTAATTCTGTATGTCGACATACAACTACATGTATATTATATTTGTTATGTTCCACATATATGTTCAAAATTTATTTATTTGTCTATATTTTAATAAAGCAAACATGATTTAACATGGGCTTTTTCCAATAAAGATTGATTAATTGATATATATTTCTAATAGATACTGCATGAAACAAGTATATTTTCCATCAGTAGGTATTTTGTGCTGGATGATAAAATTGTGAAACTTAGTCTGGCTTAATAGACAGATAGTATCCAAATTTTCCCAGTCACTGAAAATAGGACTGGGGCTGAAATTCCGACCCCTTCAAGTTGACACCTCCTCCAACCCTCCCTGAATGTTTCCACAGGTTTTGTGATGATTTTCCTGAATTATTTCAGTGGATTTGTGGAGAAACTAACCTGTGTTAACTTCTCAGCTGTTACTTCATCTCCCTGATCTATTTCTCTTGTGATATCTCTGGCATTAATATCTGAGATATTGTCTAGTGATTCTGTGGAGAGAAGAACATAATTAGGCCATACACACAAAATAGTTCGTTTCGCAGGGATCGCCATATATGGCACATAATGTGGTCAAAAAATTAGACCTATCCATTTTTTTCCCTGCTGCAATCACTACAAGAAATCAGATTAGAAAAAAAGTTTACAGCCGAAAGATACAAGAAATCAGATTAGAAAAAAGTTTACAGCCGAAGATTGAATTGAAAAAAAAATGAGTCGCAATATTTGTAAAACATGCTTCACTTCTACCTGTTAAAACTCTAAGTCCAAAACTGAATTCAAAACACTCCAGAGCACTGCTGCAACCGCTACAGCGCTGCATTGAAAAAAAATGGGTCGCAATATTTGTAAAACATGCTTCATTTATATCTCTTAAAACTCTAAGTCCAAAAATGGATTCAGAGCACTCCAGAGCACTGCTGCAGCCGCTACAGCGCTGCATTGAAAAAAAAATGGGTCGCAATATTTGTAAAACATGCTTCACTTCTACCTATTAAAACTCTAAGTCCAAAAATGGATTCAAAAGACTCCAGAGCACTGCTGCAGCCGCTACAGCGCTGCATTGAAAAACGAGAGGCCGATCACGATCGGCAGATGTTTAACCCATACCTTGGCGATAGCGACTAGTCATAATTGATAATTTGTCAAAGATATGATCACAGGAATTAATCCATATATCAGTACCCAACTTGAAATCAAAAGCTCAAATAATTTGTCTTAAGGAAGGGTTAAAGTATTTGGGGTGGGGAGGAGTAGTTTTAAATCTCATAACTCTGTCCCTATTCACCCAAGGACCTCTCACTGTGAGATCCAATGGTTTAGTGATTTCAGAGGACATGTTTAGGAGTTTAAGTTAACTCATTGGAAGCAAAAGTGATAAATCCCTATCTTTAACACTTTTGACATGCCAGATATTCAAAATTTATTCACTTCTAAAGAGAAATTATAATTTGTTGACAAGCCAGACTGCTTAGAATGACATACATGTAGGGGATTCCATCTCATATTTAAATGGTACTTTAATTCCCCCCCCTTTCCCCCCAGTTATTTCTTTATCAAACATGGACAGATATAAGATCAGATCTGACCTGTGTATTAAATAAGATTAAGTGTTTCATATCAGGGGTGTATGCATGGTTTTCAAAAATATATGTAGTTTATACAATTCAAAAGTATTATCTATATAATGTTATACAGACATAATATGATGAGGATGCTTGCCCCTATGACCACTAAATCGTTCATATAAAAGAAAGTAAGTTAGCCCTCAATTAAATGGTTTCACACATTACAATGTTTTACAAGTAGCTTGGACACTAAAAGCCACAACCTTCAATGTTAATCTTCTAAGTGCTCTGTGGCCCCTAAAATTCAATCAACCATGAAAATATGAACAAATGGGAAAATAAGGTTCCTGGAAACACTAACACCTACCATATTGATTTTCAAAACAAGTCATCACTTACAATAGTCATTGTATATTTATCTGCCTGATTCCCATTGCATAGATAAATCATATTGGCCATCAGCTGTTATTTTAATTTCAAATTGAAAGCACATATCTGAAGGGTTAATATATTTTTCAAAAATCAATTAATCAGTCAAAACCAAAATTTATATAAGTGAATAGTGTGCAAAGATACCCAACAGATATTAAGAGATATGAAGAAGAGTCCATGTACATTATAGCATGTGTCTATGGAAACCTTGGAAAGGGTTAATTATTTTTGAAGCAAATTAATGGAATTTAGAAGACACTAAGTCTTATATAGGTGAGTGGGGGCTCTTATCTCACCCTGTAATGCAATTTCAAGAATAGGATAAACAACAGTCTTATGCTGCCATAAATCAATTTGACAGTTAGAATAAACAAACAGCCAGCCACCAGTGTTGTTTATCTTGACCACCAGAGCTCTGTATAATATGTCATCACTCATTTCATAACAGATTTCACTTGGAATGACAACATCTATAAAATGTCCTCTCATATACTCTGGATGTTCACATGGTAATTTATTGATATCATTATATTACATGAAACTATTGCAATAAAATCTTCATATTTTCAAAACAGGATATCACACCTAATTAATCGTATAAAACTAAAATAAATGAAAGTGTCAATATTTTTTATTATTAAACTTTTTTTTTTATTGTTATTAAAGTTCAAACAAAATTTAATATTTGTATCTGTTTGTATATGCTAAATTTAGCAAGGAGCTAAATTTAAAAAAATCCAATTTTTTTTTTAAATGTTTTTTCTCGAAAAAGGGTCATAACTCCTTTAAAATAAATCGGATCAAACCCATATTCGAACTCGATCTGTATTTTGTGCTGTGAAACTCACATACCAAATTTGGTTCCAATCAGATAAAAAATGTTTGAGTTATGGCAGAATGCGTGAATTCTAAGTTGAAAAAGGGCCATAACTCTGTAACAAAATCTCGGATCAAACCCAAATTCGAACTCGATCTGTATTTTGGGCTGAGAAACCCATATACAAAATTTGGTTTCGATCGGATAAAAAATGTTTGAGTTATCGCATTACTCGTAAAGTGTCTACGGACAGACAGACGGACAGACGGACAGACAGACGGACAGACAGACGGACCAACGACGAGTGGTCAATTCGGGCAACGACACTATGTTTACCATACTATGGTATGGGTAAACATAAAAATGGGTCGCAATATTTGTAAAACATGCTTCATTTATATCTCTTAAAACTCTAAGTCAAAAAATGATTTCAA
This sequence comes from Siphonodentalium dalli, assembly GCA_032622095.1. NCBI lineage: Eukaryota > Metazoa > Mollusca > Scaphopoda > Gadilida > Siphonodentaliidae > Siphonodentalium > Siphonodentalium dalli. Next base: position 5,876,356 of record CP136063.1, on the reverse strand, counting down.
AACCCCCCAGAGCACTGCTGCAGCCGCTACAGCACTGCATTGAAAAAAAATGGCACACGATATTTGTAAAACATGCTTCATTTCTACTTGTTAAAAATCTAGTCAAAAAAGTGGATTCAAAACACCCCAAAGCACCTACCCACCCACCTCAGCCTAGTGTTTGGATAAAATCTAAAAATGTTTTTTTAGTTTTTGGAATTCACTATAAATTTTAACCAGTCGGGATTTAATACATCATTGGTCAGGTATGAATTTATAAAGCCTAACTAATATTGCCATGTAACTAATAACTTGGGACAGAGGAGAAATAATTCCTGCAAGTTAGCTACTGTCTACCAAACTATTTGCACATTTAAAAACAAAATCAAGCCAATGTGTGTATTGGATACTGAACTAACCACATTGTATATAATATTCATTGAAACAAATGAACTAATATTATTATCTGATCTCAAATGAAGGTACCCAATCTACCCATATGCCATGCATGTGGCTGAAATCTATCAGAAGGAATTGTCCCAAATTAAAAACAGACAAAATCAAGGCCAATGTACATGTATGAATATATGTGTTTTCTAATATTAAATTTACTGTTCACCAGATCCAATTTCATATATTGAATGAATCCAGTACATTTTTCCTCCACTAGGCATATTGTAACAGTATTATTACAAGTGTTACAATTGTTTAGTTAGAGTGCAATCCTTATTATCGGTGGATTTAGACTCTCCTTAACATACCGGTAAGTGAGAACTGCCCTGTTAGATATCTAAAAAGATGGTCATCTGCTGGCAATAATTAACAACTCATACAACTGGAAATATTATATCTGCGTATCTAGTCTTCAATACAACTTCTCTTTAATAGTTATCTACCACATGACAGGAGGTTATTGTTCTGTAGGAAGATATAATCTGCTTTCTTCTCAAAAGGAAAAATGACCAGAGATAATCAAGGCAATGAGAGTATAAACGCTCTTTATATTATAAGCAAAATGCTCTTTATATTATATCACACTTTTAAAAGTTAAAATCTGGCCATGTAAACCTACAGATGTGTAGTGCAGGTGTCAAATCACATGGATATCTCCAAGGATAAATTCATCCCCTCATCTTTTTCAAAATATCTTTCACAGCCATGGCTCATTTGAACATTTAATAGTATATAATGAGTATATGTAATATCTGGGTACTCTCATCTTGACAACAAGATTTAATTAAACCCTCTCTCTTAAAATCAACTCATCCAGACAATATAGAACTTACCCCAAAATTAGCTTTGTATCACTGCACCTTAATTATCTCAAACCCATTAAGGGACAAGAAAAGAAGATGCATGCATCAGATCCCCCATGAACTATTTTACAAGATTTAATCACGTATATTTGGAAAGTATTATAAATTTAATATATATATTTATCACACAATTAGCCCCTAAATTCAGCCTCATGATTTAGCAAGACAAACGTGTATTCCCGGCACACGCAGTGATGTAAGAGCTTAGAGCAATTATATCGATTATAACTAATTGCAACAAAAGTTTTTCATTGGGAATAAGTACATTAACCCACCACAAGCAACATATTAAAAATTAAAAAGAATCGAGAAAGGCGAATTTGATGATTTTGTGAAATAAATTTGTCAAAATTTGGTAAAATACTCAATTTATGACTTTTCAACAATGTTAATAAAAAATAATATTTTACTAGGCCTTCCATTTTTTAATACAGAAAAGAAAACTTTTCCCAGATACGTTCATTATTTTTCGAGTTATTTGCCTTCAAAATTGGGAGTTTATCTAATTTCAGAGCGGCAATTTCTCAAAATTAGCTAAAAATCCATTTATTTTGAAAACTAAATAAAAATGAAAGGATTTCTTGTTGTTTTATTAATGCCTTCTCTAGAGTATGCACAAACAAAAATGATTTCTTTATGCATCTATGATTGAGAAGACAAAAATGTTCTCAAACAAATTGTGTCTTCATTGCATGGCCGGGCAGCCAAATTTGCCTGTGATCGAGTACCGGCGTGATGAAATAGCATATTTGAGGTCATACAACTCAATAAATATAAATCCGTATTCCCTGTCTTTCTCATAAAAACTTAAGTATACATGGTTAAACACACTGTGAAGGATTTTCCAAAAACATTGTGTAGAAAATCAACTTACATTTTGTATGTCCCAATGAATCCTCAGTATTAAATTTTTTTCTAAAAATGCGATTTTGGGGCGTTTTTGTCCATTTTTAAGGTTTTGTGTATCAATAGTAAAAGCTATGGTGATTTACCCTAAAACTCTTAGTGTTGAAATAATAGCGTTACATTGGATATGTCAATGAATGTCACTGGATTTCATTCATGTTTCTGAAAACCGACTCCAAATTTGAATATCGGAAAAATCACCAGCTCCTACAAACATTCTTTCATATTGAGTTTACTGCTTCCTTATCTGATGTTCATATTCAGAGCTACGATCCTTTGTGTTGCCACTCGATGGCGAATTATTATTTCGGGATTGTTCTATATAGCATGCCCATAAATTATGAAACAATAATCTACACAAACTAGAATAAAACAACTTTTGTCTGCAATGACTAGAATATGGTGACATTTATAGCCTTTTGTGATTACACCTACCCGATTATCAACATTCAAATTTTGAGTCAGTTTCTTGAAAAATAATGTGAAATCCAGTAACTGTTGATTGGCTTAATCAATGTAATCTTATTTTTTTTCCAACATAAGTGTTTTAGGAGGAACGTTCAAATGATTAGACATTAAACACTAATTGTGTTCATTGTTGTTTACAAATGAAAGTGTCAATGACACTGTAGCTCAACTTAGGTAGGGGAATAATTTAATGGTCGACAGTACATGTAAATGGAGGAATAGGAAAAGTGTTAATTGAAATGTCCAAGTAAGACTAGATGTACATGTCAATATCAACATTCATAACAGGTTTCATAATGATCGGATCAGGGATGTGGTGATTATGGTGTGCCAAAGGATTTATTGATGCAAAGAGTAAATTCTAAAATGGCCACCGGCAGCCATGTTTTTTTCCGAATTACCCCAAAATGACTTGTTCCCATCTACAGCCTTTACAAATCTCATAATGATCTGATCAAAGGTATGACCTGTAGCCTATGCCAATGGATTTAGTCATGCAAAGAGTAAAATCCAAGATGGCTGCTGGCGGCCATGTTTTTCGGCTGAACGACCCCAAAATGACTCGTTTCCCATCTACATGTCATTGTTAACATACATGACAAATTTCATGAAGTTCCGACCAAAGCTACGACCTGTAGCCCGCACCAAAGGATTTATTCATGCAAAGAGTAAAATCCAATATGGCTGCTGGCGGACATGTTTTTTAAACCAAACGACCCCAAAATGACTCATTCCCATCTACATGTTAATATTAACATCCATGATAAATATCATGATGATCAGACAAACAGTACGACCTGTAGCCCGCGCCAATGGATTGAATTTTGAAATCCAAAATGGCCACCAGCGGCCATGTTTTTTGGCCGAATGACCCCAAAATGACTCGTTCCCATCTACATGTCAATGTCAACATTCATGACAAAATTCATAATGATCAGACCATAGGTACGACCTGTAGCCCGCGCCAAAGGATTTAGTCATGCAAAGAGTAAAATCCATGATGGCTGCTGGCGGCCATGTTTTTTGGCCGAACAACCCCAAAATCACTCGTTCCCATCTACATGTCATTGTTAACATTCATGACAAATTTCATGAAGTTCCGATCAAAACTACGACCTGTAGCCTGCGCCAAATGATTTAGTCATGCAAAGAGTAAAATCCAAGATGGCTGCTGACGGCCATGTTTTTTGGCCGAACGACCCCAAAATGACTCGTTCCCATCTACATGTCAATATTAACATCCATGACAAATTTCATGATGATCAAACGAACAGTACGACCTGTAGCCCGCGCCAATGGATTGAATTTTGAAATCCAAGATGGCCACCAGCGGCCATGTTTTTTGGCTGAATGACCCCAAAATGACTCGTTCCCATCTACATGTCAATGTCAACATTTCATAAACATCAGACCAAAGGTACTACCTGTAGCCCGCGCCAAAGGAAATTGTTGACGGACACACGCACACACGGACGCCAAGCCATGGCAATAGCTCAAACTTACAAAAGTAAGTTGAGCTAAAAATGGACAAAAAAACAGTCCAACATGGCTTTTTTTTTTAAATATTCAATACTAAGGATTCATAGGGCCATAAGTTTTTTTGTTTGGCGGAAATGTGTTTAGCAATTCCAACACAGTGCATTTAACCTAGTATACTTAAAGTAAGAGGTTTTTAGAAATACAGGGAATATGGATATCAATGTATTGAGTTGTATGACTTCAAATATGGTATTCATCATTCCAGTTCTGTGTCACAAGGCAAATTTGGCGAAACAATGGAACGCCCATTTTGTCTAAGAACATTTTTGTCTTCTCAATCATAGATGCATAAAGTAATCATTTTTGTGCACAATCTAGTTAGGATATTAATACAACAGCAAGATATATCCTTTTTTTAAATACTAGACCATAAAATATGGATCTTAGCTAATTCTTGGAAATTGAGTCTCTGCAATTAGACAAACTCCCAATTTTGGAGGCACATACATGTAACTCGAAGAATACTCAACATATTGGAAAATGTTTGCTGCTCTGTAGTCTGTAATCAGAATTTTGTACTCTACAAAATGGATATACAAATGGAAGGAGTTGTTAAATTGAGTTTTTTTTATAAACATCCTTGAAAAGGCATAAATTGAGTATTTATTTTTTATTTTTAGTATGTTGTTTATAATGGGTTAATAGACTTATTCCTGCTAAGAAACATTGTGTTGCAATTAGTTTGAGGTTTGGCACTTTTTTTAACAATTAAAACTTGCTGCTTATGTTGTAAGATATCAACCTGCGGGGAGGGGTGATAATGAAACTTGGATATTTTCGGTCTGGTTCAAGGGGTATGCAGTTAAGAGACCAGCCATGAAAACATACACATGAACTGTTCAAATAAACCCGACAGTGTCCCATGCAATATAAGTCCCCGGGCCACACCAACCCCATCTGACAGGTCCATGTGACCTGTTTATAATGGGTTAATGGACTTATTCCTGCTAAGAAACATCTTTAGTCACGTCACACTGTCAATATATTTGGGCTGGTATTATGTGATTCGGGGCTGGATTAATACGATTCCATATGATAACAAAGAACAGTAATATTAATTTCGGGCTAACATTTACTCCATGATGTCCATATGAAATTTCTTGACACAGGGGTAAAACAAAGTTTCGCTTATTATATATCCCCATTGGGGAAATTAGGACTGTTGCTGTCTGTCTAAACAATAGAGATCATTCTGATTCATGGATGGTCTAATTGGCAACCATTCCAGGTGTGTGATGTTATAGCTGGAGAGACATACCAGTGTATAATATTTTGAGAATCACCTTAACCTACATGTGGGTTACCTGGTTTATTCTTGGTTAACTCAGTGTTTGGTCACGCAGGATGAAATGACTAACTAAAATTGTTTAGCCAAGTCCCCTTAGATCCGGATGAAATGCCAATCAGGTAAGCTTAATGAAAAGCACCAAAAAATCTCAGAAAAACACTTATTAACTAAATTTATCGAATAAGGTTCAGCAACATTACTCATAGGTCACCCGCAGTAGCTTTGCGACAAAGAAGATGTGTATACACAGTAGCGTATTCTCTCACATTATGTCTGCACTGCCACACACCCCCAAACACACTACCCTTATACACCATACATATATGACGTAACCCCCCCCCCCACCATAGTAGGCACCGTATATATATAGGGAATGTGCGTAAGGTAAGTGCTGGTTTGAAGAGAGGGGGGGGGGGGGGGGGGGGGGGAGTGGAGTGCATTACAAGCCATTGTGGCAGAAACAGTAATCCAGAAATATAATGTTATCTCAAAGATGAATTCTTGTTTTGTAATAATTGGTGGCATGTTATGTTCAATTACTCAGCTTTTCATTATATCCATAGTTAAGTAATCCTCCACAATCCTAGTAGTCCCATCTACTCAATAATGAACATACAATGATGAACATCATACAATAATACATGTACAGGATATCTGTTCATCTTTCAATATTCATACCATTTAAATTTCAAGAAGAATTAAATGAGCTGACATTGGCATCGCAGCATAAATTGAAAGTCAAACAGGCCTTAAATTCCGACGCGAATCACCGAATGATTCGCATTTTGATTCCCATGACCGCCGGTGGCGCGAATCAAAACTGATTCGCGCGTTAGTTTTGCGATGATTCGCGCTTAAAATGTATAAGTTATCAAGCGGTAACAAAATGCCATATGCAGTGGGTTTCTAACGAATGACGACAATGAATAACGTATAATATGCGCTCGTGTGCGCGGTTCCGGAGAGGAATTCCCGTTTTACAATTACCCATTACTCCGGGTGTATTAATAGAGTACACATCGGAAGGGAGATAATTCAACTTCCGTTATGGGAAACTTTTGAGTTAAAAACTCCGCGAAAGTTTGAAATGTCTTTAAAACATCGCAGAGTCTCAATAAAAACTGTGCATAAGTGGCCGGCGGAAGTTAAGCAGTCGTATTCATTCGAATCAAAAGATGGCCAATATATCAAAGCCGTGTGTAATATTTGTTCAAAAAACATTTCAAAAATATTAAACAAATATCAAGGAAAATTAGTCACTGACGTCAAGCAGTATGCCGACGGAACCAACCATCTCCTACTACCAAACTTGCAAAGACACCTGCAATCGCAAGGACACAGGAAATGTTATGAACTTGAACATAATAAACCGTTTGAGTCTGAGTCCCAGTCGTTGTCTGCAGTTCAACAGCCAACTATCACCAATGCTTTTCGTGTAAATGAAAGGGATGCCATCAACAGGATAGAGAAACTGATGAAAATTTCCTGGTATGTGGCAGAAAACGAACAGCCATATAATGACTTTGAAGGTCTGTGTCATCTATCTTCTGAACTGGGAGTTGTTATGCCAAAATCATTTACAAATATTACAGCGTGCCATGTTTTTGTTCATGTATTGGCAAGTAAAATTCTGGAAAACATTCGCGACCATATTCGAAGAGCCAGGTTCCTATCCTACCTAATTGATGGAAGTTCCATATTAAAGCGAAAGTTGACAAATGAAGCAGAACTGATTTACATAAGGACGGCTTCAAAATTAAAGGTGAGAGTTGACTTTGTTAACCTACAGCCAATGAAGGAATATGGATCGGTCAATGCAGATAATTTATTCCACGCTGTGCTAAGAAACATCTTGCTTATTCTTGATGGTGATGATAGAGAAAAACTTAACTCTGACATTCCTGTGTCTCAGTTAATTGCTGATTTTGCTAAATTTAAACATAAAGTGATTGGCGGAGGAGCGGATGGCACAGCTGTTAACTTTGGATGTCGAAATGGTTTGATGACTCAGATGAAAAATGAAGTGCCCTGGTTCATAGCTGTAAATTGTTTCAGCCATCGTTTCGAACTGTGTGTGCAAAACGCCATGGATGCTGTTGGGGAATATGGAGATGTTATCAACTTCCTAAATGACATGTTTTATCATTTTCTTAACTCTCCTCTTGAATGGACACTTCTACAAAAAATGGCTGATATGATGGACTGCGCAGTAACCAGACCCCCAAAGTCAACAGGCACCAGATTTGTTGAATTTAAGTTTAGAGCACTGAAAGCCCTTATGGATAATTGGGTGGCTTTAATACAACATTTTTCAGACAATGCGGAGAGATCCAACAACTCACAAAGTCTAGGCTATCTGAAAAAGCTCTGTGATGGTCATTTCCTTATGTGTGCATCCTCATTGTATGACATTTTGGAATTGTGCTCACGTCTGTGTTGAGCAATTCAAGCATCAACATCTGACATTTCTTCCGCTTTCCAAAGAGTAAACATTTTCACCACTGAGCTGATGATGTTGTCCGAGAATGACTGTGGTACCTTTTCGACAAGAGAGAAAGAAATGGTTGATAAACTTCAACAGGCACCAGTCTCTCCGAATCCACCGCTGTCGCTGAGAGGTCAATTTCTCAGATCATCGACTATTGATGGGGAATCAGGGTATCAGTTCAGAGAAACAAAATTAAACGTGAAACAAAAGCAAAGAGTGAGGAAACGGAAAAGATCTGGTGGTGAGGCCCAAGATGAAGCAGAAAGAGTGGAAGCTGCTCGCTACAGAGAATGTTCAGAGCCAGTGAATATGAAGGTACTATTTTAATGATGATTTTTTTGTGAGATGTTTTAAATTGTTTTTAGTAATTTGTTATCAAAGATGAATAATCTGATTAAACACCCCTAAATCAGAATTTATCAGTTTCGGTTTAAGAAATAATAGATTTGAGTCAAGGAACTCGCCCATCAAATTTCAGAGTGATCAGAAATCAATTTTTAATTTGTTATATCCCCGAGATATGTAATTTTTGGCAGTCTCACAAAAATTAATGAATCCAGCAGTCTCGAATATAAAGTGTAACGATATCAAAAGTTCTTACATTTACATTTTAAATTATTTATTAACAAAGTAAATCAAATTAATATATGTTATGATCTAATGCAATAACTTGAGTGATGATTACCAAAAATAACAGTTGTACACACAATGCCATTGTTGAACTTACAACACAAACATGGAGTGAGAACAGAGAGAGAGAGAGAGAAAATAAATATAAACAAACTGTTAACAGGGTGACACCATGCATTACTCTGAGGATCCAAATAAACAAATGGGTACTTTTATTAAATTTCAATTAAAACTTTATATATTAATTCATAAATTCATCTGCTTGTTATGTTACAGGTCACCGTCAACAAGGATCTTCAAATTGTCATCGATCCTCTCAAAGATGCAAGGAAGTCATTCTGTGCTTCTATTCAAGAGAACACCAGCATGCGTTTCAACGATATGGAAGATCCCAACAGCATCTTAGCCCATGTTGAGTGGCTGGATAATAGAACTTGGCCAAGATATCATAAGTTCAAGTTGGATTCTGAAGAAGTATCATGTGTGATGTCATTTATGAACGACGATGTTATTCTATTTGCAGAAGCCTTTACAGTACCATTAAGGGACAATAACATCCAAATCAGAATGCTACTGCCCGAGTTTGGTAGACTCAAGATGATTCAGGCAACATCAGTTAGTGACACAAATAATATGGTTCCCAATCAGTTCTGGCCATATGTGTACTCAAAATATGAAACTGACTTTCCAAATTTTATGGCATTGGTCGAGCTTGCATTATGCCTACCTTTCACGCAAGCAATAGTTGAAAATGGTTTCTCAACTAAGATGAGAATTCTAACTGACTGGCGGCAGTCCCTCTCCGAACAATCTATTAATGACTGCATGATATTTTCTCTCAGCTCAAAGCAGGTTTTAAAATCAAAGGCTTTGATTATTGAGGAAGCCGCGAAGGATTTTGTCTCGGGCAAAGGATCCGATGCTAAAGGATTGAGAAAGAGAAGGATGAGGATGCTTGCGAAGAGCTTTAAGATTTCGGACACTATTAGTTCGTCAGGTTCTTCATCAGAGGACGACAGTGATTAAACACTATATATAAACACTTCAGGATATTGTAATGTTTGGGCACGTTACTCTTGGGATCCAAATAAACATAGGGGGTAACAGTATAGGGCAAATTTTCCTCAAAATTTCAAAATAGTACAGGGGTGAAATAATGTCATCTTCCACCATATTTGAAGTTTAAAGGACCAAGATGAGCTGCGTTGGCCTGTGCGTTTCTTAAAGATACAGATTGCCTTCATGGGGGTATGCTGTTAAAATAGTATCATCTGTTAAAAATGCCATATGGCATAAACAGAAAGAATATTATACCAGTTACAATTATTTAAATAGTATGTTTATATCATTAAGTTAATTCATATGCGGTGTTATATAAACAAAAGCCAATTAATATGTTAACTTTTTTTGGGCATTTGTTTACATAACAAAGCGTACCCGTCTGTTTATAGCAGTTTTAAGGGATGTGACAATTTTAACAGCAATACCTATGGTAAACGCATACAATATCCTTAATGATCATTGTACATTGGGGTTTTTATATGAAAAGCAGGCATTTGGAATGAAATAAATTATAGGCAACCAAATAAGCAGCATACAATAACAAGAAGGATATTTACTTGCAATTTAAACCCGGTATGTGTATTTGTACCCCAAGAGTACAATAATTATTTTAAGATTATGAGTTGATTCCATTGTTAGCTAAGATTTCATTTTCATTAAATTATGTGTATCTATGGTATCTTGTTTCTGGTTCTATCTGGTGCAGCATTAAAGCTCAAGTGTCAGTGCATTCTCTTATATATGCTAGGCTTTGCTAGCTTTCCATGCCTCAGTCACACATATAAGAGAATGCACTGGCATTGCAAGTCAAGGTAAATATTGTAAAGGGTAATATATTCTCTCATATATTCTAGGCTCCATATGGGAGAATCTCAATATATGAGAGAGTGCACTACATCACAGGGTTTTCGCAAAATCAGCTCCAATCATGGAAGGTATTAATTGACACAAAAAAACAATTAAAATAAATTTTATTAGAACAAAAAATACTGTTCATGGCCATCTGGTGTGGCAATCCAATAAGAGTCCTATAATGCTCTTATATCAGCTGCCATTTGCAAAATTATTCTTAAAATAAAAACTGAAAATGTTTAAATATTAAACAATATTCATTGTAATACAGGGGTGGGGTCAGAAATGCATACACAAGGTCGATTTTTTGTTGTACATGTATGTACATAAACTCATTCAAAAAAGTTAATCCAATTTGAATCAGACTCCAAAGTCTGCAATGCAGAATTCAGATGTAAATCATGTGTAAATTTCCTTATTTGGTGAGCTAATTTTGGTGCATGCTGAAAGTTAGTCTCATCGGGAAATCTTGAATAAAATCTAAACATTCTTTAATCGAAGCCATGGTGATAAATTTTCCTAATTGTAGGAGAGGTTCAATTTCAAATGTTTGAAATATCAAGAAATTTCTGTTGAAAATTTGAGCAAATACATCTCCCAGAAAAGTCCAAATAAGGTATCAAGAGGCCCCAGAGTTGCTGTCAGTGCATTGAATTTTCAAAATTTTCCCGTTGGGAAATGGGAGGGGGATACCCCCTCCAATACCCTCCCCCACCTCAGGCCTACGGCCTTCGGGATATGCCTTCGGCATATCATGCTAGGATTATGATTCAGATATCAATAAAGTTTGGAATCAATTTTGATTCTCCCCAAATGAAATGGATTTTAAGGCCTGGTCAAAACCAAAAATGAGAACTGATGGAAAATCTTTAATTTTTTCAGTTCTATTTTTTCCTCGTAAGAAGCGGGACCCATGATATCATGTTATAAAATAACAATTATTGGGTAAATATTGAAATTAGAAGCCCCCTTCACTTGATTATTGCTCTATATTGGTCCAGTTAATAAGCCTGCACATTTAAAATAAATTTAGTAGTCATAATTTATCTTTAAACATGGATTTGGAACAAAATTACATGGCATTGGAAATAATTATTGGTGATCAGAAAAACACAACCACCTTGTTTCCTGGAGTATCCCCCCCCCCCATGTATTCTGAGGCAATTAAATATGGAAAATTTGATGAGGTAGGGAGGTTTTTTTTTACCTAAGAACTATAAAAATATATATAGGTATATATCAGTTTATGGAATACCGGTAAAATCCAACAATTTTGCAAGCAATCCAGATAGTAGAAAAATGTTCCGGACATGTAGGTGCTTTTTGTTTTTATTTTTACCTATCTTGCACCCACCACCCCCATTTTTGTTTTCAAATTTGTTTTGTGGTGTATTTTCAGAGACCCATGCACCCCCTTTTTTCGAAGATTTGTGACGAATATTTACTCGATAACATAACCCTTCAATGTATCGCATATGTTTTCGTTATTGATGCAATGCTTTGTTACACAGTTGGAGATACACTCAACGAAGCGTTTTTTAAATTTTTTAAATGCATGTTTTTATTTAAAAAATTCTATGTGTTTTATTCTTATCAACTTGTTCGATAAAGGCATATGCACCTTTCTTTTCCTATTGGTCCATGACTGCGAACCTGCAGTTATAAACATTGAAAATCCAGAAATGTACTGATTTCCAATTATTGCACATTTTAACATGTTCTTAATGTCCCTAATTTGTCTAACCAAAATCGTCAAGTCACGCAAAACACATCCGTTGAGTACAATAGAATGAAATGTAATTGTTGACTAATATACATGTACACATGCATGGACACAGCCTTTGATATGAATTTGAGTACCCTTGTACAGTTAGTGATATGTCACGTGATTCCTTGTGATCGTGAGTTAGTGATATGTCACGTGATTCATTTTGACCGTGAGTTAGTGATATGTCACGTGATTCCTTGTGACCGTGAGTTAGTGATATGTCACGTGATTCATTTTGATCGTGAGTTAGTGATATGTCACGTGATTCCTTGTGATCGTGAGTTAGTGATATGTCACGTGATTCCTTGTGACCGTGAGTTAGTGATATGTCACGTGATTCCTTTTGACCGTGAGTTAGTGATATGTCACGTGATTCCTTGTGACCGTGAGTTAGTGATATGTCACGTGATTCCTTTTGACCGTGAGTTAGTGATATGTCACGTGATTCCTTGTGAACGTGAGTTAGTGATATGTCACGTGATTCATTTTGACCGTGAGTTAGTGATATGTCACGTGATTCATTTTGACCGTGAGTTAGTTATATGTCACGTGATTCATTGTGAACGTGAGTTAGTTATATGTCACGTGATTCCCTTTGACTGTGAGTTAGTTATATGCCACGCGATTCCTTTTGACCGCGAGTTAGTTATAATGTCACGTGATTCATTGTGACCGTGAGTTAGTGATATGTCACGTGATTCCCTTTTGACCGTGAGTTAGTTATATTTCGCGTGCTTCCCTTTGACCGTGAGTTAGTTATATGTCGCGTGATTCATTTTGACCGTGAGTTAGTGATATGTCACGTGATTCATTTTGATCGTGAGTTAGTTATATTTCGCGTGCTTCCCTTTGACCGTGAGTTAGTTATATGTCGCGTGATTCATTTTGACCGTGAGTTAGTGATATGTAACGTGATTCATTTTGACCGTGAGTTAGTGATATGTCACGTGATTCCTTGTGATCGTGAGTTAGTGATATGTCACGTGATTCCTTGTGATCGTGAGTTAGTGATATGTCACGTGATTCATTTTGACCGTGAGTTAGTGATATGTCACGTGATTCCTTGTGACCGTGAGTTAGTGATATGTCACGTGATTCCTTGTGACCGTGAGTTAGTGATATGTCACGTGATTCCTTGTGATCGTGAGTTAGTGATATGTCACGTGATTCATTGTGATCGTGAGTTAGTGATATGTCACGTGATTCATTGTGATCGTGAGTTAGTGATATGTCACGTGATTCCTTGTGATCGTGAGTTAGTGATATGTCACGTGATTCATTGTGATCGTGAGTTAGTGATATGTCACGTGATTCCTTGTGATCGTGAGTTAGTGATATGTCACGTGATTCATTTTGACCGTGAGTTAGTGATATGTCACGTGATTCATTGTGATCGTGAGTTAGTGATATGTCACGTGATTCCTTGTGAACGTGAGTTAGTGATATGTCACGTGATTCATTTTGACCGTGAGTTAGTGATATGTCACGTGATTCATTGTGATCGTGAGTTAGTGATATGTCACGTGATTCATTTTGACCGTGAGTTAGTGATATGTCACGTGATTCATTGTGATCGTGAGTTAGTGATATGTCACGTGATTCCTTGTGACCGTGAGTTAGTGATATGTCACGCGATTCATTTTGACCGTGAGTTAGTGATATGTCACGTGATTCCTTGTGATCGTGAGTTAGTGATATGTCACGTGATTCATTTTGACCGTGAGTTAGTGATATGTCACGTGATTCCTTGTGATCGTGAGTTAGTGATATGTCACGTGATTCATTTTGACCGTGAGTTAGTGATATGTCACGTGATTCCTTGTGACCGTGAGTTAGTGATATGTCACGTGATTCCTTGTGAACGTGAGTTAGTGATATGTCACGTGATTCATTTTGACCGTGAGTTAGTGATATGTCACGTGATTCCTTGTGATCGTGAGTTAGTGATATGTCACGTGATTCATTTTGACCGTGAGTTAGTGATATGTCACGTGATTCCTTGTGATCGTGAGTTAGTGATATGTCACGTGATTCATTTTGACCGTGAGTTAGTGATATGTCACGTGATTCCTTGTGATCGTGAGTTAGTGATATGTCACGTGATTCATTTTGACCGTGAGTTAGTGATATGTCACGTGATTCCTTGTGACCGTGAGTTAGTGATATGTCACGTGATTCCTTGTGAACGTGAGTTAGTGATATGTCACGTGATTCATTTTGACCGTGAGTTAGTGATATGTCACGTGATTCATTGTGATCGTGAGTTAGTGATATGTCACGTGATTCCTTGTGACCGTGAGTTAGTGATATGTCACGCGATTCCTTTTGACCGTGAGTTAGTGATATGTCACGTGATTCATTTTGACCGTGAGTTAGTGATATGTCACGTGATTCCTTGTGACCGTGGGTTAGTGATATGTCACGTGATTCCTTGTGATCGTGAGTTAGTGATATGTCACGTGATTCCTTGTGATCGTGAGTTAGTGATATGTCACGTGATTCATTTTGACCGTGAGTTAGTGATATGTCACGTGATTCCTTGTGACCGTAAGTTAGTGATATGTCACGTGATTCCTTGTGATCGTGAGTTAGTGATATGTCACGTGATTCCTTGTGATCGTGAGTTAGTGATATGTCACGTGATTCCTTGTGACCGTGAGTTAGTGATATGTCACGCGATTCCTTGTGACCGTGAGTTAGTGATATGTCACGTGATTCCTTGTGACCGTGAGTTAGTGATATGTCACGTGATTCCTTGTGACCGTGAGTTAGTGATATGTCACGTGATTCCTTGTGATCGTGAGTTAGTGATATGTCACGTGATTCATTTTGACCGTGAGTTAGTGATATGTCACGTGATTCCTTGTGACCGTGAGTTAGTGATATGTCACGTGATTCATTTTGACCGTGAGTTAGTGATATGTCACGTGATTCCTTGTGACCGTGAGTTAGTGATATGTCACGTGATTCCTTGTGACCGTGAGTTAGTGATATGTCACGTGATTCCTTGTGATCGTGAGTTAGTGATATGTCACGTGATTCCTTTTGACCGTGAGTTAGTGATATGTCACGTGATTCATTTTGACCGTGAGTTAGTGATATGTCACGTGATTCCTTGTGACCGTGAGTTAGTGATATGTCACGTGATTCCTTGTGACCGTGAGTTAGTGATATGTCACGTGATTCATTTTGACCGTGAGTTAGTGATATGTCACGTGATTCATTTTGACCGTGAGTTAGTGATATGTCACGTGATTCATTTTGACCGTGAGTTAGTGATATGTCACGTGATTCATTTTGACCGTGAGTTAGTGATATGTCACGTGATTCATTTTGACCGTGAGTTAGTGATATGTCACGTGATTCCTTGTGACCGTGAGTTAGTGATATGTCACGTGATTCCTTGTGAACGTGAGTTAGTGATATGTCACGTGATTCCTTGTGACCGTGAGTTAGTGATATGTCACGTGATTCATTTTGACCGTGAGTTAGTGATATGTCACGTGATTCCTTGTGATCGTGAGTTAGTGATATGTCACGTGATTCATTTTGACCGTGAGTTAGTGATATGTCACGTGATTCATTGTGATCGTGAGTTAGTGATATGTCACGTGATTCCTTGTGATCGTGAGTTAGTGATATGTCACGTGATTCCTTGTGATCGTGAGTTAGTGATATGTCACGTGATTCATTTTGACCGTGAGTTAGTGATATGTCACGTGATTCATTGTGATCGTGAGTTAGTGATATGTCACGTGATTCCTTGTGATCGTGAGTTAGTGATATGTCACGTGATTCATTGTGATCGTGAGTTAGTGATATGTCACGTGATTCCTTGTGATCGTGAGTTAGTGATATGTCACGTGATTCCTTTTGATCGTGAGTTAGTGATATGTCACGTGATTCCTTGTGATCGTGAGTTAGTGATATGTCACGTGATTCATTTTGACCGTGAGTTAGTGATATGTCACGTGATTCCTTGTGACCGTGAGTTAGTGATATGTCACGTGATTCATTTTGACCGTGAGTTAGTGATATGTCACGTGATTCATTTTGACCGTGAGTTAGTGATATGTCACGTGATTCCTTTTGACCGTGAGTTAGTGATATGTCACGTGATTCCTTGTGATCGTGAGTTAGTGATATGTCACGTGATTCATTTTGACCGTGAGTTAGTGATATGTCACGTGATTCATTTTGACCGTGAGTTAGTGATATGTCACGTGATTCCTTTTGACCGTGAGTTAGTGATATGTCACGTGATTCATTTTGACCGTGAGTTAGTGATATGTCACGTGATTCATTTTGACCGTGAGTTAGTGATATGTCACGTGATTCCTTGTGATCGTGAGTTAGTGATATGTCACGTGATTCATTTTGACCGTGAGTTAGTGATATGTCACGTGATTCCTTGTGATCGTGAGTTAGTGATATGTCACGTGATTCCTTGTGACCGTGAGTTAGTAATATGTCACGTGATTCATTTTGACCGTGAGTTAGTGATATGTCACGTGATTCCTTGTGATCGTGAGTTAGTGATATGTCACGTGATTCATTTTGACCGTGAGTTAGTGATATGTCACGTGATTCCTTGTGATCGTGAGTTAGTGATATGTCACGTGATTCATTTTGACCGTGAGTTAGTGATATGTCACGTGATTCATTTTGACCGTGAGTTAGTGATATGTCACGTGATTCCTTTTGACCGTGAGTTAGTGATATGTCACGTGATTCCTTGTGACCGTGAGTTAGTGATATGTCACGTGATTCCTTGTGATCGTGAGTTAGTGATATGTCACGTGATTCCTTGTGACCGTGAGTTAGTGATATGTCACGTGATTCCTTGTGATCGTGAGTTAGTGATATGTCACGTGATTCCTTGTGATCGTGAGTTAGTGATATGTCACGTGATTCCTTGTGATCGTGAGTTAGTGATATGTCACGTGATTCATTTTGACCGTGAGTTAGTGATATGTCACGTGATTCCTTGTGACCGTGAGTTAGTGATATGTCACGTGATTCCTTGTGACCGTGAGTTAGTGATATGTCACGTGATTCCTTGTGACCGTGAGTTAGTGATATGTCACGTGATTCCTTGTGATCGTGAGTTAGTGATATGTCACGCGATTCCTTTTGACCGTGAGTTAGTGATATGTCACGCGATTCCTTTTGACCGTGAGTTAGTGATATGTCACGTGATTCCTTGTGACCGTGAGTTAGTGATATGTCACGTGATTCCTTGTGATCGTGAGTTAGTGATATGTCACGTGATTCCTTGTGATCGTGAGTTAGTGATATGTCACGTGATTCCTTGTGATCGTGAGTTAGTGATATGTCACGTGATTCATTTTGACCGTGAGTTAGTGATATGTCACGTGATTCCTTGTGATCGTGAGTTAGTGATATGTCACGTGATTCCTTGTGATCGTGAGTTAGTGATATGTCACGTGATTCATTTTGACCGTGAGTTAGTGATATGTCACGTGATTCCTTGTGATCGTGAGTTAGTGATATGTCACGTGATTCCTTGTGATCGTGAGTTAGTGATATGTCACGTGATTCCTTGTGATCGTGAGTTAGTGATATGTCACGTGATTCATTTTGACCGTGAGTTAGTGATATGTCACGTGATTCCTTGTGATCGTGAGTTAGTGATATGTCACGTGATTCCTTGTGATCGTGAGTTAGTGATATGTCACGTGATTCATTTTGACCGTGAGTTAGTGATATGTCACGTGATTCCCTTTGACCGCGAGTTAGTGATATGTCACGTGATTCCTTTTGACCGTGAGTTAGTGATATGTCACGTGATTCCTTGTGATCGTGAGTTAGTGATATGTCACGTGATTCCTTGTGATCGTGAGTTAGTGATATGTCACGTGATTCATTTTGACCGTGAGTTAGTGATATGTCACGTGATTCCCTTTGACCGCGAGTTAGTGATATGTCACGTGATTCCTTTTGACCGTGAGTTAGTGATATGTCACGTGATTCCTTGTGATCGTGAGTTAGTGATATGTCACGTGATTCATTGTGATCGTGAGTTAGTGATATGTCACGTGATTCATTTTGACCGTGAGTTAGTGATATGTCACGTGATTCCTTTTGACCGTGAGTTAGTGATATGTCACGTGATTCCTTGTGATCGTGAGTTAGTGATATGTCACGTGATTCATTGTGATCGTGAGTTAGTGATATGTCACGTGATTCCTTGTGATCGTGAGTTAGTGATATGTCACGTGATTCCTTGTGACCGTGAGTTAGTGATATGTCACGTGATTCCTTGTGATCGTGAGTTAGTGATATGTCACGTGATTCATTTTGACCGTGAGTTAGTGATATGTCACGTGATTCCTTGTGACCGTGAGTTAGTGATATGTCACGTGATTCCTTGTGATCGTGAGTTAGTGATATGTCACGTGATTCATTTTGACCGTGAGTTAGTGATATGTCACGTGATTCCTTGTGATCGTGAGTTAGTGATATGTCACGTGATTCATTTTGACCGTGAGTTAGTGATATGTCACGTGATTCCTTGTGATCGTGAGTTAGTGATATGTCACGTGATTCCTTGTGATCGTGAGTTAGTGATATGTCACGTGATTCCTTGTGATCGTGAGTTAGTGATATGTCACGTGATTCATTTTGACCGTGAGTTAGTGATATGTCACGTGATTCCCTTTGACCGCGAGTCAGTGATATGTCACGTGATTCCTTTTGACCGTGAGTTAGTGATATGTCACGTGATTCCTTGTGATCGTGAGTTAGTGATATGTCACGTGATTCCTTGTGATCGTGAGTTAGTGATATGTCACGTGATTCATTTTGACCGTGAGTTAGTGATATGTCACGTGATTCCCTTTGACCGCGAGTTAGTGATATGTCACGTGATTCCTTTTGACCGTGAGTTAGTGATATGTCACGTGATTCCTTGTGATCGTGAGTTAGTGATATGTCACGTGATTCATTGTGATCGTGAGTTAGTGATATGTCACGTGATTCATTTTGACCGTGAGTTAGTGATATGTCACGTGATTCCTTTTGACCGTGAGTTAGTGATATGTCACGTGATTCCTTGTGATCGTGAGTTAGTGATATGTCACGTGATTCATTGTGATCGTGAGTTAGTGATATGTCACGTGATTCCTTGTGATCGTGAGTTAGTGATATGTCACGTGATTCCTTGTGATCGTGAGTTAGTGATATGTCACGTGATTCATTTTGACCGTGAGTTAGTGATATGTCACGTGATTCATTGTGATCGTGAGTTAGTGATATGTCACGTGATTCCTTGTGATCGTGAGTTAGTGATATGTCACGTGATTCCTTGTGACCGTGAGTTAGTGATATGTCACGTGATTCATTTTGACCGTGAGTTAGTGATATGTCACGTGATTCCTTGTGATCGTGAGTTAGTGATATGTCACGTGATTCCTTGTGACCGTGAGTTAGTGATATGTCACGTGATTCCTTGTGATCGTGAGTTAGTGATATGTCACGTGATTCATTTTGACCGTGAGTTAGTGATATGTCACGTGATTCCTTGTGATCGTGAGTTAGTGATATGTCACGTGATTCATTTTGACCGTGAGTTAGTGATATGTCACGTGATTCCTTGTGATCGTGAGTTAGTGATATGTCACGTGATTCCTTGTGATCGTGAGTTAGTGATATGTCACGTGATTCCTTGTGATCGTGAGTTAGTGATATGTCACGTGATTCCTTGTGACCGTGAGTTAGTGATATGTCACGTGATTCATTTTGACCGTGAGTTAGTGATATGTCACGTGATTCATTTTGACCGTGAGTTAGTGATATGTCACGTGATTCATTTTGACCGTGAGTTAGTGATATGTCACGTGATTCCTTTTGACCGTGAGTTAGTGATATGTCACGTGATTCCTTGTGACCGTGAGTTAGTGATATGTCACGTGATTCCTTGTGACCGTGAGTTAGTGATATGTCACGTGATTCCTTGTGACCGTGAGTTAGTGATATGTCACGTGATTCCTTGTGACCGTGAGTTAGTGATATGTCACGTGATTCCTTGTGATCGTGAGTTAGTGATATGTCACGTGATTCATTTTGACCGTGAGTTAGTGATATGTCACGTGATTCCTTGTGACCGTGAGTTAGTGATATGTCATGTGATTCATTTTGACCGTGAGTTAGTGATATGTCACGTGATTCCTTGTGACCGTGAGTTAGTGATATGTCACGTGATTCCTTTTGACCGTGAGTTAGTGATATGTCACGTGATTCCTTGTGATCGTGAGTTAGTGATATGTCACGTGATTCCTTGTGATCGTGAGTTAGTGATATGTCACGTGATTCATTTTGACCGTGAGTTAGTGATATGTCACGTGATTCCCTTTGACCGCGAGTTAGTGATATGTCACGTGATTCCTTTTGACCGTGAGTTAGTGATATGTCACGTGATTCCTTGTGATCGTGAGTTAGTGATATGTCACGTGATTCATTGTGATCGTGAGTTAGTGATATGTCACGTGATTCATTTTGACCGTGAGTTAGTGATATGTCACGTGATTCCTTTTGACCGTGAGTTAGTGATATGTCACGTGATTCCTTGTGATCGTGAGTTAGTGATATGTCACGTGATTCATTGTGATCGTGAGTTAGTGATATGTCACGTGATTCCTTGTGATCGTGAGTTAGTGATATGTCACGTGATTCCTTGTGACCGTGAGTTAGTGATATGTCACGTGATTCCTTGTGATCGTGAGTTAGTGATATGTCACGTGATTCATTTTGACCGTGAGTTAGTGATATGTCACGTGATTCCTTGTGACCGTGAGTTAGTGATATGTCACGTGATTCCTTGTGATCGTGAGTTAGTGATATGTCACGTGATTCATTTTGACCGTGAGTTAGTGATATGTCACGTGATTCCTTGTGATCGTGAGTTAGTGATATGTCACGTGATTCATTTTGACCGTGAGTTAGTGATATGTCACGTGATTCCTTGTGATCGTGAGTTAGTGATATGTCACGTGATTCCTTGTGATCGTGAGTTAGTGATATGTCACGTGATTCCTTGTGATCGTGAGTTAGTGATATGTCACGTGATTCATTTTGACCGTGAGTTAGTGATATGTCACGTGATTCCCTTTGACCGCGAGTCAGTGATATGTCACGTGATTCCTTTTGACCGTGAGTTAGTGATATGTCACGTGATTCCTTGTGATCGTGAGTTAGTGATATGTCACGTGATTCCTTGTGATCGTGAGTTAGTGATATGTCACGTGATTCATTTTGACCGTGAGTTAGTGATATGTCACGTGATTCCCTTTGACCGCGAGTTAGTGATATGTCACGTGATTCCTTTTGACCGTGAGTTAGTGATATGTCACGTGATTCCTTGTGATCGTGAGTTAGTGATATGTCACGTGATTCATTGTGATCGTGAGTTAGTGATATGTCACGTGATTCATTTTGACCGTGAGTTAGTGATATGTCACGTGATTCCTTTTGACCGTGAGTTAGTGATATGTCACGTGATTCCTTGTGATCGTGAGTTAGTGATATGTCACGTGATTCATTGTGATCGTGAGTTAGTGATATGTCACGTGATTCCTTGTGATCGTGAGTTAGTGATATGTCACGTGATTCCTTGTGATCGTGAGTTAGTGATATGTCACGTGATTCCTTGTGATCGTGAGTTAGTGATATGTCACGTGATTCATTTTGACCGTGAGTTAGTGATATGTCACGTGATTCATTGTGATCGTGAGTTAGTGATATGTCACGTGATTCCTTGTGATCGTGAGTTAGTGATATGTCACGTGATTCCTTGTGACCGTGAGTTAGTGATATGTCACGTGATTCATTTTGACCGTGAGTTAGTGATATGTCACGTGATTCCTTGTGATCGTGAGTTAGTGATATGTCACGTGATTCCTTGTGACCGTGAGTTAGTGATATGTCACGTGATTCCTTGTGATCGTGAGTTAGTGATATGTCACGTGATTCATTTTGACCGTGAGTTAGTGATATGTCACGTGATTCCTTGTGATCGTGAGTTAGTGATATGTCACGTGATTCATTTTGACCGTGAGTTAGTGATATGTCACGTGATTCCTTGTGATCGTGAGTTAGTGATATGTCACGTGATTCCTTGTGATCGTGAGTTAGTGATATGTCACGTGATTCCTTGTGATCGTGAGTTAGTGATATGTCACGTGATTCCTTGTGATCGTGAGTTAGTGATATGTCACGTGATTCCTTGTGACCGTGAGTTAGTGATATGTCACGTGATTCATTTTGACCGTGAGTTAGTGATATGTCACGTGATTCATTTTGACCGTGAGTTAGTGATATGTCACGTGATTCATTTTGACCGTGAGTTAGTGATATGTCACGTGATTCCTTTTGACCGTGAGTTAGTGATATGTCACGTGATTCCTTGTGACCGTGAGTTAGTGATATGTCACGTGATTCCTTGTGACCGTGAGTTAGTGATATGTCACGTGATTCCTTGTGACCGTGAGTTAGTGATATGTCACGTGATTCCTTGTGACCGTGAGTTAGTGATATGTCACGTGATTCCTTGTGATCGTGAGTTAGTGATATGTCACGTGATTCATTTTGACCGTGAGTTAGTGATATGTCACGTGATTCCTTGTGACCGTGAGTTAGTGATATGTCATGTGATTCATTTTGACCGTGAGTTAGTGATATGTCACGTGATTCCTTGTGACCGTGAGTTAGTGATATGTCACGTGATTCCTTGTGACCGTGAGTTAGTGATATGTCACGTGATTCCTTGTGATCGTGAGTTAGTGATATGTCACGTGATTCCTTTTGACCGTGAGTTAGTGATATGTCACGTGATTCATTTTGACCGTGAGTTAGTGATATGTCACGTGATTCCTTGTGACCGTGAGTTAGTGATATGTCACGTGATTCCTTGTGACCGTGAGTTAGTGATATGTCACGTGATTCATTTTGACCGTGAGTTAGTGATATGTCACGTGATTCATTTTGACCGTGAGTTAGTGATATGTCACGTGATTCATTTTGACCGTGAGTTAGTGATATGTCACGTGATTCATTTTGACCGTGAGTTAGTGATATGTCACGTGATTCATTTTGACCGTGAGTTAGTGATATGTCACGTGATTCCTTGTGACCGTGAGTTAGTGATATGTCACGTGATTCCTTGTGAACGTGAGTTAGTGATATGTCACGTGATTCCTTGTGACCGTGAGTTAGTGATATGTCACGTGATTCATTTTGACCGTGAGTTAGTGATATGTCACGTGATTCCTTGTGATCGTGAGTTAGTGATATGTCACGTGATTCATTTTGACCGTGAGTTAGTGATATGTCACGTGATTCATTGTGATCGTGAGTTAGTGATATGTCACGTGATTCCTTGTGATCGTGAGTTAGTGATATGTCACGTGATTCCTTGTGATCGTGAGTTAGTGATATGTCACGTGATTCATTTTGACCGTGAGTTAGTGATATGTCACGTGATTCATTGTGATCGTGAGTTAGTGATATGTCACGTGATTCCTTGTGATCGTGAGTTAGTGATATGTCACGTGATTCATTGTGATCGTGAGTTAGTGATATGTCACGTGATTCCTTGTGATCGTGAGTTAGTGATATGTCACGTGATTCCTTTTGATCGTGAGTTAGTGATATGTCACGTGATTCCTTGTGATCGTGAGTTAGTGATATGTCACGTGATTCATTTTGACCGTGAGTTAGTGATATGTCACGTGATTCCTTGTGATCGTGAGTTAGTGATATGTCACGTGATTCATTTTGACCGTGAGTTAGTGATATGTCACGTGATTCATTTTGACCGTGAGTTAGTGATATGTCACGTGATTCCTTTTGACCGTGAGTTAGTGATATGTCACGTGATTCATTTTGACCGTGAGTTAGTGATATGTCACGTGATTCCTTGTGACCGTGAGTTAGTGATATGTCACGTGATTCCTTGTGACCGTGAGTTAGTGATATGTCACGTGATTCATTTTGACCGTGAGTTAGTGATATGTCACGTGATTCCTTGTGATCGTGAGTTAGTGATATGTCACGTGATTCATTTTGACCGTGAGTTAGTGATATGTCACGTGATTCATTTTGACCGTGAGTTAGTGATATGTCACGTGATTCCTTGTGATCGTGAGTTAGTGATATGTCACGTGATTCATTTTGACCGTGAGTTAGTGATATGTCACGTGATTCATTGTGATCGTGAGTTAGTGATATGTCACGTGATTCCTTGTGACCGTGAGTTAGTGATATGTCACGCGATTCATTTTGACCGTGAGTTAGTGATATGTCACGTGATTCCTTGTGATCGTGAGTTAGTGATATGTCACGTGATTCATTTTGACCGTGAGTTAGTGATATGTCACGTGATTCCTTGTGATCGTGAGTTAGTGATATGTCACGTGATTCATTTTGACCGTGAGTTAGTGATATGTCACGTGATTCCTTGTGACCGTGAGTTAGTGATATGTCACGTGATTCCTTGTGAAC
This sequence comes from Siphonodentalium dalli, assembly GCA_032622095.1. Taxonomy (NCBI): domain Eukaryota; kingdom Metazoa; phylum Mollusca; class Scaphopoda; order Gadilida; family Siphonodentaliidae; genus Siphonodentalium; species Siphonodentalium dalli. Next base: position 5,851,541 of record CP136063.1, on the reverse strand, counting down.
GTGAGTTAGTGATATGTCACGTGATTCATTTTGACCGTGAGTTAGTGATATGTCACGTGATTCCTTGTGATCGTGAGTTAGTGATATGTCACGTGATTCATTTTGACCGTGAGTTAGTGATATGTCACGTGATTCCTTGTGATCGTGAGTTAGTGATATGTCACGTGATTCATTTTGACCGTGAGTTAGTGATATGTCACGTGATTCCTTGTGATCGTGAGTTAGTGATATGTCACGTGATTCATTTTGACCGTGAGTTAGTGATATGTCACGTGATTCCTTGTGACCGTGAGTTAGTGATATGTCACGTGATTCCTTGTGAACGTGAGTTAGTGATATGTCACGTGATTCATTTTGACCGTGAGTTAGTGATATGTCACGTGATTCATTGTGATCGTGAGTTAGTGATATGTCACGTGATTCCTTGTGATCGTGAGTTAGTGATATGTCACGTGATTCCTTGTGACCGTGAGTTAGTGATATGTCACGCGATTCCTTTTGACCGTGAGTTAGTGATATGTCACGTGATTCATTTTGACCGTGAGTTAGTGATATGTCACGTGATTCCTTGTGACCGTGGGTTAGTGATATGTCACGTGATTCCTTGTGATCGTGAGTTAGTGATATGTCACGTGATTCCTTGTGATCGTGAGTTAGTGATATGTCACGTGATTCATTTTGACCGTGAGTTAGTGATATGTCACGTGATTCCTTGTGACCGTGAGTTAGTGATATGTCACGTGATTCCTTGTGATCGTGAGTTAGTGATATGTCACGTGATTCCTTGTGATCGTGAGTTAGTGATATGTCACGTGATTCCTTGTGACCGTGAGTTAGTGATATGTCACGCGATTCCTTGTGACTGTGAGTTAGTGATATGTCACGTGATTCCTTGTGACCGTGAGTTAGTGATATGTCACGTGATTCCTTGTGACCGTGAGTTAGTGATATGTCACGTGATTCCTTGTGATCGTGAGTTAGTGATATGTCACGTGATTCATTTTGACCGTGAGTTAGTGATATGTCACGTGATTCCTTGTGACCGTGAGTTAGTGATATGTCACGTGATTCATTTTGACCGTGAGTTAGTGATATGTCACGTGATTCCTTGTGACCGTGAGTTAGTGATATGTCACGTGATTCCTTGTGACCGTGAGTTAGTGATATGTCACGTGATTCCTTGTGATCGTGAGTTAGTGATATGTCACGTGATTCCTTTTGACCGTGAGTTAGTGATATGTCACGTGATTCATTTTGACCGTGAGTTAGTGATATGTCACGTGATTCCTTGTGACCGTGAGTTAGTGATATGTCACGTGATTCCTTGTGACCGTGAGTTAGTGATATGTCACGTGATTCATTTTGACCGTGAGTTAGTGATATGTCACGTGATTCATTTTGACCGTGAGTTAGTGATATGTCACGTGATTCATTTTGACCGTGAGTTAGTGATATGTCACGTGATTCATTTTGACCGTGAGTTAGTGATATGTCACGTGATTCATTTTGACCGTGAGTTAGTGATATGTCACGTGATTCCTTGTGACCGTGAGTTAGTGATATGTCACGTGATTCCTTGTGAACGTGAGTTAGTGATATGTCACGTGATTCCTTGTGACCGTGAGTTAGTGATATGTCACGTGATTCATTTTGACCGTGAGTTAGTGATATGTCACGTGATTCCTTGTGATCGTGAGTTAGTGATATGTCACGTGATTCATTTTGACCGTGAGTTAGTGATATGTCACGTGATTCATTGTGATCGTGAGTTAGTGATATGTCACGTGATTCCTTGTGATCGTGAGTTAGTGATATGTCACGTGATTCCTTGTGATCGTGAGTTAGTGATATGTCACGTGATTCATTTTGACCGTGAGTTAGTGATATGTCACGTGATTCATTGTGATCGTGAGTTAGTGATATGTCACGTGATTCCTTGTGATCGTGAGTTAGTGATATGTCACGTGATTCATTGTGATCGTGAGTTAGTGATATGTCACGTGATTCCTTGTGATCGTGAGTTAGTGATATGTCACGTGATTCCTTTTGATCGTGAGTTAGTGATATGTCACGTGATTCCTTGTGATCGTGAGTTAGTGATATGTCACGTGATTCATTTTGACCGTGAGTTAGTGATATGTCACGTGATTCCTTGTGATCGTGAGTTAGTGATATGTCACGTGATTCATTTTGACCGTGAGTTAGTGATATGTCACGTGATTCATTTTGACCGTGAGTTAGTGATATGTCACGTGATTCCTTTTGACCGTGAGTTAGTGATATGTCACGTGATTCATTTTGACCGTGAGTTAGTGATATGTCACGTGATTCATTTTGACCGTGAGTTAGTGATATGTCACGTGATTCCTTGTGATCGTGAGTTAGTGATATGTCACGTGATTCATTTTGACCGTGAGTTAGTGATATGTCACGTGATTCCTTGTGATCGTGAGTTAGTGATATGTCACGTGATTCCTTGTGACCGTGAGTTAGTGATATGTCACATGATTCATTTTGACCGTGAGTTAGTGATATGTCACGTGATTCCTTGTGATCGTGAGTTAGTGATATGTCACGTGATTCATTTTGACCGTGAGTTAGTGATATGTCACGTGATTCCTTGTGATCGTGAGTTAGTGATATGTCACGTGATTCATTTTGACCGTGAGTTAGTGATATGTCACGTGATTCATTTTGACCGTGAGTTAGTGATATGTCACGTGATTCCTTTTGACCGTGAGTTAGTGATATGTCACGTGATTCCTTGTGACCGTGAGTTAGTGATATGTCACGTGATTCCTTGTGATCGTGAGTTAGTGATATGTCACGTGATTCCTTGTGACCGTGAGTTAGTGATATGTCACGTGATTCCTTGTGATCGTTAGTTAGTGATATGTCACGTGATTCCTTGTGATCGTGAGTTAGTGATATGTCACGTGATTCCTTGTGATCGTGAGTTAGTGATATGTCACGTGATTCATTTTGACCGTGAGTTAGTGATATGTCACGTGATTCCTTGTGACCGTGAGTTAGTGATATGTCACGTGATTCCTTGTGACCGTGAGTTAGTGATATGTCACGTGATTCCTTGTGACCGTGAGTTAGTGATATGTCACGTGATTCCTTGTGATCGTGAGTTAGTGATATGTCACGCGATTCCTTTTGACCGTGAGTTAGTGATATGTCACGCGATTCCTTTTGACCGTGAGTTAGTGATATGTCACGTGATTCCTTGTGACCGTGAGTTAGTGATATGTCACGTGATTCCTTGTGATCGTGAGTTAGTGATATGTCACGTGATTCCTTGTGATCGTGAGTTAGTGATATGTCACGTGATTCCTTGTGATCGTGAGTTAGTGATATGTCACGTGATTCATTTTGACCGTGAGTTAGTGATATGTCACGTGATTCCTTGTGATCGTGAGTTAGTGATATGTCACGTGATTCCTTGTGATCGTGAGTTAGTGATATGTCACGTGATTCATTTTGACCGTGAGTTAGTGATATGTCACGTGATTCCTTGTGATCGTGAGTTAGTGATATGTCACGTGATTCCTTGTGATCGTGAGTTAGTGATATGTCACGTGATTCCTTGTGATCGTGAGTTAGTGATATGTCACGTGATTCATTTTGACCGTGAGTTAGTGATATGTCACGTGATTCCCTTTGACCGCGAGTTAGTGATATGTCACGTGATTCCTTTTGACCGTGAGTTAGTGATATGTCACGTGATTCCTTGTGATCGTGAGTTAGTGATATGTCACGTGATTCCTTGTGATCGTGAGTTAGTGATATGTCACGTGATTCATTTTGACCGTGAGTTAGTGATATGTCACGTGATTCCCTTTGACCGCGAGTTAGTGATATGTCACGTGATTCCTTTTGACCGTGAGTTAGTGATATGTCACGTGATTCCTTGTGATCGTGAGTTAGTGATATGTCACGTGATTCATTGTGATCGTGAGTTAGTGATATGTCACGTGATTCATTTTGACCGTGAGTTAGTGATATGTCACGTGATTCCTTTTGACCGTGAGTTAGTGATATGTCACGTGATTCCTTGTGATCGTGAGTTAGTGATATGTCACGTGATTCATTGTGATCGTGAGTTAGTGATATGTCACGTGATTCCTTGTGATCGTGAGTTAGTGATATGTCACGTGATTCCTTGTGACCGTGAGTTAGTGATATGTCACGTGATTCCTTGTGATCGTGAGTTAGTGATATGTCACGTGATTCATTTTGACCGTGAGTTAGTGATATGTCACGTGATTCCTTGTGACCGTGAGTTAGTGATATGTCACGTGATTCCTTGTGATCGTGAGTTAGTGATATGTCACGTGATTCATTTTGACCGTGAGTTAGTGATATGTCACGTGATTCCTTGTGATCGTGAGTTAGTGATATGTCACGTGATTCATTTTGACCGTGAGTTAGTGATATGTCACGTGATTCCTTGTGATCGTGAGTTAGTGATATGTCACGTGATTCCTTGTGATCGTGAGTTAGTGATATGTCACGTGATTCCTTGTGATCGTGAGTTAGTGATATGTCACGTGATTCATTTTGACCGTGAGTTAGTGATATGTCACGTGATTCCCTTTGACCGCGAGTCAGTGATATGTCACGTGATTCCTTTTGACCGTGAGTTAGTGATATGTCACGTGATTCCTTGTGATCGTGAGTTAGTGATATGTCACGTGATTCCTTGTGATCGTGAGTTAGTGATATGTCACGTGATTCATTTTGACCGTGAGTTAGTGATATGTCACGTGATTCCCTTTGACCGCGAGTTAGTGATATGTCACGTGATTCCTTTTGACCGTGAGTTAGTGATATGTCACGTGATTCCTTGTGATCGTGAGTTAGTGATATGTCACGTGATTCATTGTGATCGTGAGTTAGTGATATGTCACGTGATTCATTTTGACCGTGAGTTAGTGATATGTCACGTGATTCCTTTTGACCGTGAGTTAGTGATATGTCACGTGATTCCTTGTGATCGTGAGTTAGTGATATGTCACGTGATTCATTGTGATCGTGAGTTAGTGATATGTCACGTGATTCCTTGTGATCGTGAGTTAGTGATATGTCACGTGATTCCTTGTGATCGTGAGTTAGTGATATGTCACGTGATTCCTTGTGATCGTGAGTTAGTGATATGTCACGTGATTCATTTTGACCGTGAGTTAGTGATATGTCACGTGATTCATTGTGATCGTGAGTTAGTGATATGTCACGTGATTCCTTGTGATCGTGAGTTAGTGATATGTCACGTGATTCCTTGTGACCGTGAGTTAGTGATATGTCACGTGATTCATTTTGACCGTGAGTTAGTGATATGTCACGTGATTCCTTGTGATCGTGAGTTAGTGATATGTCACGTGATTCCTTGTGACCGTGAGTTAGTGATATGTCACGTGATTCCTTGTGATCGTGAGTTAGTGATATGTCACGTGATTCATTTTGACCGTGAGTTAGTGATATGTCACGTGATTCCTTGTGATCGTGAGTTAGTGATATGTCACGTGATTCATTTTGACCGTGAGTTAGTGATATGTCACGTGATTCCTTGTGATCGTGAGTTAGTGATATGTCACGTGATTCCTTGTGATCGTGAGTTAGTGATATGTCACGTGATTCCTTGTGATCGTGAGTTAGTGATATGTCACGTGATTCCTTGTGACCGTGAGTTAGTGATATGTCACGTGATTCATTTTGACCGTGAGTTAGTGATATGTCACGTGATTCATTTTGACCGTGAGTTAGTGATATGTCACGTGATTCATTTTGACCGTGAGTTAGTGATATGTCACGTGATTCATTTTGACCGTGAGTTAGTGATATGTCACGTGATTCCTTTTGACCGTGAGTTAGTGATATGTCACGTGATTCCTTGTGACCGTGAGTTAGTGATATGTCACGTGATTCCTTGTGACCGTGAGTTAGTGATATGTCACGTGATTCCTTGTGACCGTGAGTTAGTGATATGTCACGTGATTCCTTGTGACCGTGAGTTAGTGATATGTCACGTGATTCCTTGTGATCGTGAGTTAGTGATATGTCACGTGATTCATTTTGACCGTGAGTTAGTGATATGTCACGTGATTCCTTGTGACCGTGAGTTAGTGATATGTCATGTGATTCATTTTGACCGTGAGTTAGTGATATGTCACGTGATTCCTTGTGACCGTGAGTTAGTGATATGTCACGTGATTCCTTGTGATCGTGAGTTAGTGATATGTCACGTGATTCATTGTGATCGTGAGTTAGTGATATGTCACGTGATTCATTTTGACCGTGAGTTAGTGATATGTCACGTGATTCCTTTTGACCGTGAGTTAGTGATATGTCACGTGATTCCTTGTGATCGTGAGTTAGTGATATGTCACGTGATTCATTGTGATCGTGAGTTAGTGATATGTCACGTGATTCCTTGTGATCGTGAGTTAGTGATATGTCACGTGATTCCTTGTGATCGTGAGTTAGTGATATGTCACGTGATTCCTTGTGATCGTGAGTTAGTGATATGTCACGTGATTCATTTTGACCGTGAGTTAGTGATATGTCACGTGATTCATTGTGATCGTGAGTTAGTGATATGTCACGTGATTCCTTGTGATCGTGAGTTAGTGATATGTCACGTGATTCCTTGTGACCGTGAGTTAGTGATATGTCACGTGATTCATTTTGACCGTGAGTTAGTGATATGTCACGTGATTCCTTGTGATCGTGAGTTAGTGATATGTCACGTGATTCCTTGTGACCGTGAGTTAGTGATATGTCACGTGATTCCTTGTGATCGTGAGTTAGTGATATGTCACGTGATTCATTTTGACCGTGAGTTAGTGATATGTCACGTGATTCCTTGTGATCGTGAGTTAGTGATATGTCACGTGATTCATTTTGACCGTGAGTTAGTGATATGTCACGTGATTCCTTGTGATCGTGAGTTAGTGATATGTCACGTGATTCATTTTGACCGTGAGTTAGTGATATGTCACGTGATTCCTTGTGATCGTGAGTTAGTGATATGTCACGTGATTCCTTGTGATCGTGAGTTAGTGATATGTCACGTGATTCCTTGTGATCGTGAGTTAGTGATATGTCACGTGATTCATTTTGACCGTGAGTTAGTGATATGTCACGTGATTCCCTTTGACCGCGAGTCAGTGATATGTCACGTGATTCCTTTTGACCGTGAGTTAGTGATATGTCACGTGATTCCTTGTGATCGTGAGTTAGTGATATGTCACGTGATTCCTTGTGATCGTGAGTTAGTGATATGTCACGTGATTCATTTTGACCGTGAGTTAGTGATATGTCACGTGATTCCCTTTGACCGCGAGTTAGTGATATGTCACGTGATTCCTTTTGACCGTGAGTTAGTGATATGTCACGTGATTCCTTGTGATCGTGAGTTAGTGATATGTCACGTGATTCATTGTGATCGTGAGTTAGTGATATGTCACGTGATTCATTTTGACCGTGAGTTAGTGATATGTCACGTGATTCCTTTTGACCGTGAGTTAGTGATATGTCACGTGATTCCTTGTGATCGTGAGTTAGTGATATGTCACGTGATTCATTGTGATCGTGAGTTAGTGATATGTCACGTGATTCCTTGTGATCGTGAGTTAGTGATATGTCACGTGATTCCTTGTGATCGTGAGTTAGTGATATGTCACGTGATTCCTTGTGATCGTGAGTTAGTGATATGTCACGTGATTCATTTTGACCGTGAGTTAGTGATATGTCACGTGATTCATTGTGATCGTGAGTTAGTGATATGTCACGTGATTCCTTGTGATCGTGAGTTAGTGATATGTCACGTGATTCCTTGTGACCGTGAGTTAGTGATATGTCACGTGATTCATTTTGACCGTGAGTTAGTGATATGTCACGTGATTCCTTGTGATCGTGAGTTAGTGATATGTCACGTGATTCCTTGTGACCGTGAGTTAGTGATATGTCACGTGATTCCTTGTGATCGTGAGTTAGTGATATGTCACGTGATTCATTTTGACCGTGAGTTAGTGATATGTCACGTGATTCCTTGTGATCGTGAGTTAGTGATATGTCACGTGATTCATTTTGACCGTGAGTTAGTGATATGTCACGTGATTCCTTGTGATCGTGAGTTAGTGATATGTCACGTGATTCCTTGTGATCGTGAGTTAGTGATATGTCACGTGATTCCTTGTGATCGTGAGTTAGTGATATGTCACGTGATTCCTTGTGACCGTGAGTTAGTGATATGTCACGTGATTCATTTTGACCGTGAGTTAGTGATATGTCACGTGATTCATTTTGACCGTGAGTTAGTGATATGTCACGTGATTCATTTTGACCGTGAGTTAGTGATATGTCACGTGATTCATTTTGACCGTGAGTTAGTGATATGTCACGTGATTCCTTTTGACCGTGAGTTAGTGATATGTCACGTGATTCCTTGTGACCGTGAGTTAGTGATATGTCACGTGATTCCTTGTGACCGTGAGTTAGTGATATGTCACGTGATTCCTTGTGACCGTGAGTTAGTGATATGTCACGTGATTCCTTGTGACCGTGAGTTAGTGATATGTCACGTGATTCCTTGTGATCGTGAGTTAGTGATATGTCACGTGATTCATTTTGACCGTGAGTTAGTGATATGTCACGTGATTCCTTGTGACCGTGAGTTAGTGATATGTCATGTGATTCATTTTGACCGTGAGTTAGTGATATGTCACGTGATTCCTTGTGACCGTGAGTTAGTGATATGTCACGTGATTCCTTGTGATCGTGAGTTAGTGATATGTCACGTGATTCATTGTGATCGTGAGTTAGTGATATGTCACGTGATTCATTTTGACCGTGAGTTAGTGATATGTCACGTGATTCCTTTTGACCGTGAGTTAGTGATATGTCACGTGATTCCTTGTGATCGTGAGTTAGTGATATGTCACGTGATTCATTGTGATCGTGAGTTAGTGATATGTCACGTGATTCCTTGTGATCGTGAGTTAGTGATATGTCACGTGATTCCTTGTGATCGTGAGTTAGTGATATGTCACGTGATTCCTTGTGATCGTGAGTTAGTGATATGTCACGTGATTCATTTTGACCGTGAGTTAGTGATATGTCACGTGATTCATTGTGATCGTGAGTTAGTGATATGTCACGTGATTCCTTGTGATCGTGAGTTAGTGATATGTCACGTGATTCCTTGTGACCGTGAGTTAGTGATATGTCACGTGATTCATTTTGACCGTGAGTTAGTGATATGTCACGTGATTCCTTGTGATCGTGAGTTAGTGATATGTCACGTGATTCCTTGTGACCGTGAGTTAGTGATATGTCACGTGATTCCTTGTGATCGTGAGTTAGTGATATGTCACGTGATTCATTTTGACCGTGAGTTAGTGATATGTCACGTGATTCCTTGTGATCGTGAGTTAGTGATATGTCACGTGATTCATTTTGACCGTGAGTTAGTGATATGTCACGTGATTCCTTGTGATCGTGAGTTAGTGATATGTCACGTGATTCCTTGTGATCGTGAGTTAGTGATATGTCACGTGATTCCTTGTGATCGTGAGTTAGTGATATGTCACGTGATTCCTTGTGACCGTGAGTTAGTGATATGTCACGTGATTCATTTTGACCGTGAGTTAGTGATATGTCACGTGATTCATTTTGACCGTGAGTTAGTGATATGTCACGTGATTCATTTTGACCGTGAGTTAGTGATATGTCACGTGATTCATTTTGACCGTGAGTTAGTGATATGTCACGTGATTCCTTTTGACCGTGAGTTAGTGATATGTCACGTGATTCCTTGTGACCGTGAGTTAGTGATATGTCACGTGATTCCTTGTGACCGTGAGTTAGTGATATGTCACGTGATTCCTTGTGACCGTGAGTTAGTGATATGTCACGTGATTCCTTGTGACCGTGAGTTAGTGATATGTCACGTGATTCCTTGTGATCGTGAGTTAGTGATATGTCACGTGATTCATTTTGACCGTGAGTTAGTGATATGTCACGTGATTCCTTGTGACCGTGAGTTAGTGATATGTCATGTGATTCATTTTGACCGTGAGTTAGTGATATGTCACGTGATTCCTTGTGACCGTGAGTTAGTGATATGTCACGTGATTCCTTGTGACCGTGAGTTAGTGATATGTCACGTGATTCCTTGTGATCGTGAGTTAGTGATATGTCACGTGATTCCTTTTGACCGTGAGTTAGTGATATGTCACGTGATTCATTTTGACCGTGAGTTAGTGATATGTCACGTGATTCCTTGTGACCGTGAGTTAGTGATATGTCACGTGATTCCTTGTGACCGTGAGTTAGTGATATGTCACGTGATTCATTTTGACCGTGAGTTAGTGATATGTCACGTGATTCATTTTGACCGTGAGTTAGTGATATGTCACGTGATTCATTTTGACCGTGAGTTAGTGATATGTCACGTGATTCATTTTGACCGTGAGTTAGTGATATGTCACGTGATTCATTTTGACCGTGAGTTAGTGATATGTCACGTGATTCCTTGTGACCGTGAGTTAGTGATATGTCACGTGATTCCTTGTGAACGTGAGTTAGTGATATGTCACGTGATTCCTTGTGACCGTGAGTTAGTGATATGTCACGTGATTCATTTTGACCGTGAGTTAGTGATATGTCACGTGATTCCTTGTGATCGTGAGTTAGTGATATGTCACGTGATTCATTTTGACCGTGAGTTAGTGATATGTCACGTGATTCATTGTGATCGTGAGTTAGTGATATGTCACGTGATTCCTTGTGATCGTGAGTTAGTGATATGTCACGTGATTCCTTGTGATCGTGAGTTAGTGATATGTCACGTGATTCATTTTGACCGTGAGTTAGTGATATGTCACGTGATTCATTGTGATCGTGAGTTAGTGATATGTCACGTGATTCCTTGTGATCGTGAGTTAGTGATATGTCACGTGATTCATTGTGATCGTGAGTTAGTGATATGTCACGTGATTCCTTGTGATCGTGAGTTAGTGATATGTCACGTGATTCCTTTTGATCGTGAGTTAGTGATATGTCACGTGATTCCTTGTGATCGTGAGTTAGTGATATGTCACGTGATTCATTTTGACCGTGAGTTAGTGATATGTCACGTGATTCCTTGTGATCGTGAGTTAGTGATATGTCACGTGATTCATTTTGACCGTGAGTTAGTGATATGTCACGTGATTCATTTTGACCGTGAGTTAGTGATATGTCACGTGATTCCTTTTGACCGTGAGTTAGTGATATGTCACGTGATTCATTTTGACCGTGAGTTAGTGATATGTCACGTGATTCCTTGTGACCGTGAGTTAGTGATATGTCACGTGATTCCTTGTGACCGTGAGTTAGTGATATGTCACGTGATTCATTTTGACCGTGAGTTAGTGATATGTCACGTGATTCCTTGTGATCGTGAGTTAGTGATATGTCACGTGATTCATTTTGACCGTGAGTTAGTGATATGTCACGTGATTCCTTGTGATCGTGAGTTAGTGATATGTCACGTGATTCATTTTGACCGTGAGTTAGTGATATGTCACGTGATTCATTTTGACTGTGAGTTAGTGATATGTCACGTGATTCCTTTTGACCGTGAGTTAGTGATATGTCACGTGATTCCTTGTGACCGTGAGTTAGTGATATGTCACGTGATTCCTTGTGATCGTGAGTTAGTGATATGTCACGTGATTCCTTGTGACCGTGAGTTAGTGATATGTCACATGATTCCTTGTGATCGTGAGTTAGTGATATGTCACGTGATTCCTTGTGATCGTGAGTTAGTGATATGTCACGTGATTCCTTGTGATCGTGAGTTAGTGATATGTCACGTGATTCATTTTGACCGTGAGTTAGTGATATGTCACGTGATTCCTTGTGACCGTGAGTTAGTGATATGTCACGTGATTCCTTGTGACCGTGAGTTAGTGATATGTCACGTGATTCCTTGTGACCGTGAGTTAGTGATATGTCACGTGATTCCTTGTGATCGTGAGTTAGTGATATGTCACGCGATTCCTTTTGACCGTGAGTTAGTGATATGTCACGCGATTCCTTTTGACCGTGAGTTAGTGATATGTCACGTGATTCCTTGTGACCGTGAGTTAGTGATATGTCACGTGATTCCTTGTGATCGTGAGTTAGTGATATGTCACGTGATTCCTTGTGATCGTGAGTTAGTGATATGTCACGTGATTCCTTGTGATCGTGAGTTAGTGATATGTCACGTGATTCATTTTGACCGTGAGTTAGTGATATGTCACGTGATTCCTTGTGATCGTGAGTTAGTGATATGTCACGTGATTCCTTGTGATCGTGAGTTAGTGATATGTCACGTGATTCATTTTGACCGTGAGTTAGTGATATGTCACGTGATTCCTTGTGATCGTGAGTTAGTGATATGTCACGTGATTCCTTGTGATCGTGAGTTAGTGATATGTCACGTGATTCCTTGTGATCGTGAGTTAGTGATATGTCACGTGATTCATTTTGACCGTGAGTTAGTGATATGTCACGTGATTCCCTTTGACCGCGAGTTAGTGATATGTCACGTGATTCCTTTTGACCGTGAGTTAGTGATATGTCACGTGATTCCTTGTGATCGTGAGTTAGTGATATGTCACGTGATTCCTTGTGATCGTGAGTTAGTGATATGTCACGTGATTCATTTTGACCGTGAGTTAGTGATATGTCACGTGATTCCCTTTGACCGCGAGTTAGTGATATGTCACGTGATTCCTTTTGACCGTGAGTTAGTGATATGTCACGTGATTCCTTGTGATCGTGAGTTAGTGATATGTCACGTGATTCATTTTGACCGTGAGTTAGTGATATGTCACGTGATTCATTGTGACCGTGAGTTAGTGATATGTCACGTGATTCCTTGTGATCGTGAGTTAGTGATATGTCACGTGATTCCTTGTGATCGTGAGTTAGTGATATGTCACGTGATTCCTTGTGATCGTGAGTTAGTGATATGTCACGTGATTCATTTTGACCGTGAGTTAGTGATATGTCACGTGATTCCTTGTGATCGTGAGTTAGTGATATGTCACGTGATTCATTTTGACCGTGAGTTAGTGATATGTCACGTGATTCCTTGTGATCGTGAGTTAGTGATATGTCACGTGATTCCTTGTGATCGTGAGTTAGTGATATGTCACGTGATTCCTTGTGATCGTGAGTTAGTGATATGTCACATGATTCCTTGTGACCGTGAGTTAGTGATATGTCACGTGATTCATTTTGACCGTGAGTTAGTGATATGTCACGTGATTCATTTTGACCGTGAGTTAGTGATATGTCACGTGATTCATTTTGACCGTGAGTTAGTGATATGTCACGTGATTCATTTTGACCGTGAGTTAGTGATATGTCACGTGATTCCTTTTGACCGTGAGTTAGTGATATGTCACGTGATTCCTTGTGACCGTGAGTTAGTGATATGTCACGTGATTCCTTGTGACCGTGAGTTAGTGATATGTCACGTGATTCCTTGTGACCGTGAGTTAGTGATATGTCACGTGATTCATTGTGACCGTGAGTTAGTGATATGTCACGTGATTCATTTTGACCGTGAGTTAGTGATATGTCACGTGATTCCTTGTGACCGTGAGTTAGTGATATGTCACGTGATTCCTTGTGACCGTGAGTTAGTGATATGTCACGTGATTCCTTGTGACCGTGAGTTAGTGATATGTCACGTGATTCCTTTTGACCGTGAGTTAGTGATATGTCACGTGATTCCTTGTGACCGTGAGTTAGTGATATGTCACGTGATTCCTTGTGATCGTGAGTTAGTGATATGTCACGTGATTCCTTGTGATCGTGAGTTAGTGATATGTCACGTGATTCATTTTGACCGTGAGTTAGTGATATGCCACGTGATTCATTTTGACCGTGAGTTAGTGATATGTCACGTGATTCCTTGTGATCGTGAGTTAGTGATATGTCACGTGATTCCTTGTGACCGTGAGTTAGTGATATGTCACGTGATTCATTTTGACCGTGAGTTAGTGATATGTCACGTGATTCCTTGTGATCGTGAGTTAGTGATATGTCACGTGATTCCTTGTGATCGTGAGTTAGTGATATGTCACGTGATTCATTTTGACCGTGAGTTAGTGATATGTCACGTGATTCATTTTGACCGTGAGTTAGTGATATGTCACGTGATTCCTTGTGATCGTGAGTTAGTGATATGTCACGTGATTCCTTGTGACCGTGAGTTAGTGATATGTCACGTGATTCCTTGTGATCGTGAGTTAGTGATATGTCACGTGATTCTCTTTGAACGTGAGTTAGTGATATGTCACGTGATTCATTTTGACCGTGAGTTAGTGATATGTCACGTGATTCCTTGTGATCGTGAGTTAGTGATATGTCACGTGATTCCTTGTGATCGTGAGTTAGTGATATGTCACGTGATTCATTTTGACCGTGAGTTAGTGATATGTCACGTGATTCCTTGTGATCGTGAGTTAGTGATATGTCACGTGATTCCTTGTGATCGTGAGTTAGTGATATGTCACGTGATTCTCTTTGAACGTGAGTTAGTGATATGTCACGTGATTCATTGTGACCGTGAGTTAGTGATATGTCACGTGATTCCTTGTGATCGTGAGTTAGTGATATGTCACGTGATTCCTTGTGATCGTGAGTTAGTGATATGTCACGTGATTCATTTTGACCGTGAGTTAGTGATATGTCACGTGATTCCTTGTGATCGTGAGTTAGTGATATGTCACGTGATTCCTTGTGACCGTGAGTTAGTGATATGTCACGTGATTCATTTTGACCGTGAGTTAGTGATATGTCACGTGATTCATTTTGACCGTGAGTTAGTGATATGTCACGTGATTCCTTGTGACCGTGAGTTAGTGATATGTCACGTGATTCATTTTGACCGTGAGTTAGTGATATGTCACGTGATTCCTTGTGATCGTGAGTTAGTGATATGTCACGTGATTCATTTTGACCGTGAGTTAGTGATATGTCACGTGATTCATTTTGACCGTGAGTTAGTGATATGTCACGTGATTCATTTTGACCGTGAGTTAGTGATATGTCACGTGATTCATTTTGATCGTGAGTTAGTGATATGTCACGTGATTCCTTGTGACCGTGAGTTAGTGATATGTCACGTGATTCCTTGTGATCGTGAGTTAGTGATATGTCACGTGATTCCTTGTGACCGTGAGTTAGTGATATGTCACGTGATTCCTTGTGATCGTGAGTTAGTGATATGTCACGTGATTCATTTTGACCGTGAGTTAGTGATATGTCACGTGATTCCCTTTGACCGCGAGTTAGTGATATGTCACGTGATTCCTTTTGACCGTGAGTTAGTGATATGTCACGTGATTCCTTGTGATCGTGAGTTAGTGATATGTCACGTGATTCATTGTGATCGTGAGTTAGTGATATGTCACGTGATTCATTTTGACCGTGAGTTAGTGATATGTCACGTGATTCCTTTTGACCGTGAGTTAGTGATATGTCACGTGATTCCTTGTGATCGTGAGTTAGTGATATGTCACGTGATTCATTGTGATCGTGAGTTAGTGATATGTCACGTGATTCCTTGTGATCGTGAGTTAGTGATATGTCACGTGATTCCTTGTGATCGTGAGTTAGTGATATGTCACGTGATTCCTTGTGATCGTGAGTTAGTGATATGTCACGTGATTCATTTTGACCGTGAGTTAGTGATATGTCACGTGATTCATTGTGATCGTGAGTTAGTGATATGTCACGTGATTCCTTGTGATCGTGAGTTAGTGATATGTCACGTGATTCCTTGTGACCGTGAGTTAGTGATATGTCACGTGATTCATTTTGACCGTGAGTTAGTGATATGTCACGTGATTCCTTGTGATCGTGAGTTAGTGATATGTCACGTGATTCCTTGTGACCGTGAGTTAGTGATATGTCACGTGATTCCTTGTGATCGTGAGTTAGTGATATGTCACGTGATTCATTTTGACCGTGAGTTAGTGATATGTCACGTGATTCCTTGTGATCGTGAGTTAGTGATATGTCACGTGATTCATTTTGACCGTGAGTTAGTGATATGTCACGTGATTCCTTGTGATCGTGAGTTAGTGATATGTCACGTGATTCCTTGTGATCGTGAGTTAGTGATATGTCACGTGATTCCTTGTGATCGTGAGTTAGTGATATGTCACGTGATTCCTTGTGACCGTGAGTTAGTGATATGTCACGTGATTCATTTTGACCGTGAGTTAGTGATATGTCACGTGATTCATTTTGACCGTGAGTTAGTGATATGTCACGTGATTCATTTTGACCGTGAGTTAGTGATATGTCACGTGATTCATTTTGACCGTGAGTTAGTGATATGTCACGTGATTCCTTTTGACCGTGAGTTAGTGATATGTCACGTGATTCCTTGTGACCGTGAGTTAGTGATATGTCACGTGATTCCTTGTGACCGTGAGTTAGTGATATGTCACGTGATTCCTTGTGACCGTGAGTTAGTGATATGTCACGTGATTCCTTGTGACCGTGAGTTAGTGATATGTCACGTGATTCCTTGTGATCGTGAGTTAGTGATATGTCACGTGATTCATTTTGACCGTGAGTTAGTGATATGTCACGTGATTCCTTGTGACCGTGAGTTAGTGATATGTCATGTGATTCATTTTGACCGTGAGTTAGTGATATGTCACGTGATTCCTTGTGACCGTGAGTTAGTGATATGTCACGTGATTCCTTGTGACCGTGAGTTAGTGATATGTCACGTGATTCCTTGTGATCGTGAGTTAGTGATATGTCACGTGATTCCTTTTGACCGTGAGTTAGTGATATGTCACGTGATTCATTTTGACCGTGAGTTAGTGATATGTCACGTGATTCCTTGTGACCGTGAGTTAGTGATATGTCACGTGATTCCTTGTGACCGTGAGTTAGTGATATGTCACGTGATTCATTTTGACCGTGAGTTAGTGATATGTCACGTGATTCATTTTGACCGTGAGTTAGTGATATGTCACGTGATTCATTTTGACCGTGAGTTAGTGATATGTCACGTGATTCATTTTGACCGTGAGTTAGTGATATGTCACGTGATTCATTTTGACCGTGAGTTAGTGATATGTCACGTGATTCCTTGTGACCGTGAGTTAGTGATATGTCACGTGATTCCTTGTGAACGTGAGTTAGTGATATGTCACGTGATTCCTTGTGACCGTGAGTTAGTGATATGTCACGTGATTCATTTTGACCGTGAGTTAGTGATATGTCACGTGATTCCTTGTGATCGTGAGTTAGTGATATGTCACGTGATTCATTTTGACCGTGAGTTAGTGATATGTCACGTGATTCATTGTGATCGTGAGTTAGTGATATGTCACGTGATTCCTTGTGATCGTGAGTTAGTGATATGTCACGTGATTCCTTGTGATCGTGAGTTAGTGATATGTCACGTGATTCATTTTGACCGTGAGTTAGTGATATGTCACGTGATTCATTTTGACCGTGAGTTAGTGATATGTCACGTGATTCCCTTTGACCGCGAGTTAGTGATATGTCACGTGATTCCTTTTGACCGTGAGTTAGTGATATGTCACGTGATTCCTTGTGATCGTGAGTTAGTGATATGTCACGTGATTCATTGTGATCGTGAGTTAGTGATATGTCACGTGATTCATTTTGACCGTGAGTTAGTGATATGTCACGTGATTCCTTTTGACCGTGAGTTAGTGATATGTCACGTGATTCCTTGTGACCGTGAGTTAGTGATATGTCACGTGATTCATTGTGATCGTGAGTTAGTGATATGTCACGTGATTCCTTGTGATCGTGAGTTAGTGATATGTCACGTGATTCCTTGTGATCGTGAGTTAGTGATATGTCACGTGATTCCTTGTGATCGTGAGTTAGTGATATGTCACGTGATTCATTTTGACCGTGAGTTAGTGATATGTCACGTGATTCATTGTGATCGTGAGTTAGTGATATGTCACGTGATTCCTTGTGATCGTGAGTTAGTGATATGTCACGTGATTCCTTGTGACCGTGAGTTAGTGATATGTCACGTGATTCATTTTGACCGTGAGTTAGTGATATGTCACGTGATTCCTTGTGATCGTGAGTTAGTGATATGTCACGTGATTCCTTGTGACCGTGAGTTAGTGATATGTCACGTGATTCCTTGTGATCGTGAGTTAGTGATATGTCACGTGATTCATTTTGACCGTGAGTTAGTGATATGTCACGTGATTCCTTGTGATCGTGAGTTAGTGATATGTCACGTGATTCATTTTGACCGTGAGTTAGTGATATGTCACGTGATTCCTTGTGATCGTGAGTTAGTGATATGTCACGTGATTCCTTGTGATCGTGAGTTAGTGATATGTCACGTGATTCCTTGTGATCGTGAGTTAGTGATATGTCACGTGATTCCTTGTGACCGTGAGTTAGTGATATGTCACGTGATTCATTTTGACCGTGAGTTAGTGATATGTCACGTGATTCATTTTGACCGTGAGTTAGTGATATGTCACGTGATTCATTTTGACCGTGAGTTAGTGATATGTCACGTGATTCATTTTGACCGTGAGTTAGTGATATGTCACGTGATTCCTTTTGACCGTGAGTTAGTGATATGTCACGTGATTCCTTGTGACCGTGAGTTAGTGATATGTCACGTGATTCCTTGTGACCGTGAGTTAGTGATATGTCACGTGATTCCTTGTGACCGTGAGTTAGTGATATGTCACGTGATTCCTTGTGACCGTGAGTTAGTGATATGTCACGTGATTCCTTGTGATCGTGAGTTAGTGATATGTCACGTGATTCATTTTGACCGTGAGTTAGTGATATGTCACGTGATTCCTTGTGACCGTGAGTTAGTGATATGTCATGTGATTCATTTTGACCGTGAGTTAGTGATATGTCACGTGATTCCTTGTGACCGTGAGTTAGTGATATGTCACGTGATTCCTTGTGACCGTGAGTTAGTGATATGTCACGTGATTCCTTGTGATCGTGAGTTAGTGATATGTCACGTGATTCCTTTTGACCGTGAGTTAGTGATATGTCACGTGATTCATTTTGACCGTGAGTTAGTGATATGTCACGTGATTCCTTGTGACCGTGAGTTAGTGATATGTCACGTGATTCCTTGTGACCGTGAGTTAGTGATATGTCACGTGATTCATTTTGACCGTGAGTTAGTGATATGTCACGTGATTCATTTTGACCGTGAGTTAGTGATATGTCACGTGATTCATTTTGACCGTGAGTTAGTGATATGTCACGTGATTCATTTTGACCGTGAGTTAGTGATATGTCACGTGATTCATTTTGACCGTGAGTTAGTGATATGTCACGTGATTCCTTGTGACCGTGAGTTAGTGATATGTCACGTGATTCCTTGTGAACGTGAGTTAGTGATATGTCACGTGATTCCTTGTGACCGTGAGTTAGTGATATGTCACGTGATTCATTTTGACCGTGAGTTAGTGATATGTCACGTGATTCCTTGTGATCGTGAGTTAGTGATATGTCACGTGATTCATTTTGACCGTGAGTTAGTGATATGTCACGTGATTCATTGTGATCGTGAGTTAGTGATATGTCACGTGATTCCTTGTGATCGTGAGTTAGTGATATGTCACGTGATTCCTTGTGATCGTGAGTTAGTGATATGTCACGTGATTCATTTTGACCGTGAGTTAGTGATATGTCACGTGATTCATTGTGATCGTGAGTTAGTGATATGTCACGTGATTCCTTGTGATCGTGAGTTAGTGATATGTCACGTGATTCATTGTGATCGTGAGTTAGTGATATGTCACGTGATTCCTTGTGATCGTGAGTTAGTGATATGTCACGTGATTCCTTTTGATCGTGAGTTAGTGATATGTCACGTGATTCCTTGTGATCGTGAGTTAGTGATATGTCACGTGATTCATTTTGACCGTGAGTTAGTGATATGTCACGTGATTCCTTGTGATCGTGAGTTAGTGATATGTCACGTGATTCATTTTGACCGTGAGTTAGTGATATGTCACGTGATTCATTTTGACCGTGAGTTAGTGATATGTCACGTGATTCCTTTTGACCGTGAGTTAGTGATATGTCACGTGATTCATTTTGACCGTGAGTTAGTGATATGTCACGTGATTCCTTGTGACCGTGAGTTAGTGATATGTCACGTGATTCCTTGTGACCGTGAGTTAGTGATATGTCACGTGATTCATTTTGACCGTGAGTTAGTGATATGTCACGTGATTCCTTGTGATCGTGAGTTAGTGATATGTCACGTGATTCATTTTGACCGTGAGTTAGTGATATGTCACGTGATTCCTTGTGATCGTGAGTTAGTGATATGTCACGTGATTCATTTTGACCGTGAGTTAGTGATATGTCACGTGATTCATTTTGACCGTGAGTTAGTGATATGTCACGTGATTCCTTTTGACCGTGAGTTAGTGATATGTCACGTGATTCCTTGTGACCGTGAGTTAGTGATATGTCACGTGATTCCTTGTGATCGTGAGTTAGTGATATGTCACGTGATTCCTTGTGACCGTGAGTTAGTGATATGTCACATGATTCCTTGTGATCGTGAGTTAGTGATATGTCACGTGATTCCTTGTGATCGTGAGTTAGTGATATGTCACGTGATTCCTTGTGATCGTGAGTTAGTGATATGTCACGTGATTCATTTTGACCGTGAGTTAGTGATATGTCACGTGATTCCTTGTGACCGTGAGTTAGTGATATGTCACGTGATTCCTTGTGACCGTGAGTTAGTGATATGTCACGTGATTCCTTGTGACCGTGAGTTAGTGATATGTCACGTGATTCCTTGTGATCGTGAGTTAGTGATATGTCACGCGATTCCTTTTGACCGTGAGTTAGTGATATGTCACGCGATTCCTTTTGACCGTGAGTTAGTGATATGTCACGTGATTCCTTGTGACCGTGAGTTAGTGATATGTCACGTGATTCCTTGTGATCGTGAGTTAGTGATATGTCACGTGATTCCTTGTGATCGTGAGTTAGTGATATGTCACGTGATTCCTTGTGATCGTGAGTTAGTGATATGTCACGTGATTCATTTTGACCGTGAGTTAGTGATATGTCACGTGATTCCTTGTGATCGTGAGTTAGTGATATGTCACGTGATTCCTTGTGATCGTGAGTTAGTGATATGTCACGTGATTCATTTTGACCGTGAGTTAGTGATATGTCACGTGATTCCTTGTGATCGTGAGTTAGTGATATGTCACGTGATTCCTTGTGATCGTGAGTTAGTGATATGTCACGTGATTCCTTGTGATCGTGAGTTAGTGATATGTCACGTGATTCATTTTGACCGTGAGTTAGTGATATGTCACGTGATTCCCTTTGACCGCGAGTTAGTGATATGTCACGTGATTCCTTTTGACCGTGAGTTAGTGATATGTCACGTGATTCCTTGTGATCGTGAGTTAGTGATATGTCACGTGATTCCTTGTGATCGTGAGTTAGTGATATGTCACGTGATTCATTTTGACCGTGAGTTAGTGATATGTCACGTGATTCCCTTTGACCGCGAGTTAGTGATATGTCACGTGATTCCTTTTGACCGTGAGTTAGTGATATGTCACGTGATTCCTTGTGATCGTGAGTTAGTGATATGTCACGTGATTCATTTTGACCGTGAGTTAGTGATATGTCACGTGATTCATTGTGACCGTGAGTTAGTGATATGTCACGTGATTCCTTGTGATCGTGAGTTAGTGATATGTCACGTGATTCCTTGTGATCGTGAGTTAGTGATATGTCACGTGATTCCTTGTGATCGTGAGTTAGTGATATGTCACGTGATTCATTTTGACCGTGAGTTAGTGATATGTCACGTGATTCCTTGTGATCGTGAGTTATTGATATGTCACGTGATTCATTTTGACCGTGAGTTAGTGATATGTCACGTGATTCCTTGTGATCGTGAGTTAGTGATATGTCACGTGATTCCTTGTGATCGTGAGTTAGTGATATGTCACGTGATTCCTTGTGATCGTGAGTTAGTGATATGTCACATGATTCCTTGTGACCGTGAGTTAGTGATATGTCACGTGATTCATTTTGACCGTGAGTTAGTGATATGTCACGTGATTCATTTTGACCGTGAGTTAGTGATATGTCACGTGATTCATTTTGACCGTGAGTTAGTGATATGTCACGTGATTCATTTTGACCGTGAGTTAGTGATATGTCACGTGATTCCTTTTGACCGTGAGTTAGTGATATGTCACGTGATTCCTTGTGACCGTGAGTTAGTGATATGTCACGTGATTCCTTGTGACCGTGAGTTAGTGATATGTCACGTGATTCCTTGTGACCGTGAGTTAGTGATATGTCACGTGATTCATTGTGACCGTGAGTTAGTGATATGTCACGTGATTCATTTTGACCGTGAGTTAGTGATATGTCACGTGATTCCTTGTGACCGTGAGTTAGTGATATGTCACGTGATTCCTTGTGACCGTGAGTTAGTGATATGTCACGTGATTCCTTGTGACCGTGAGTTAGTGATATGTCACGTGATTCCTTTTGACCGTGAGTTAGTGATATGTCACGTGATTCCTTGTGACCGTGAGTTAGTGATATGTCACGTGATTCCTTGTGATCGTGAGTTAGTGATATGTCACGTGATTCCTTGTGATCGTGAGTTAGTGATATGTCACGTGATTCATTTTGACCGTGAGTTAGTGATATGCCACGTGATTCATTTTGACCGTGAGTTAGTGATATGTCACGTGATTCCTTGTGATCGTGAGTTAGTGATATGTCACGTGATTCCTTGTGACCGTGAGTTAGTGATATGTCACGTGATTCATTTTGACCGTGAGTTAGTGATATGTCACGTGATTCCTTGTGATCGTGAGTTAGTGATATGTCACGTGATTCCTTGTGATCGTGAGTTAGTGATATGTCACGTGATTCATTTTGACCGTGAGTTAGTGATATGTCACGTGATTCATTTTGACCGTGAGTTAGTGATATGTCACGTGATTCCTTGTGATCGTGAGTTAGTGATATGTCACGTGATTCCTTGTGACCGTGAGTTAGTGATATGTCACGTGATTCCTTGTGATCGTGAGTTAGTGATATGTCACGTGATTCTCTTTGAACGTGAGTTAGTGATATGTCACGTGATTCATTTTGACCGTGAGTTAGTGATATGTCACGTGATTCCTTGTGATCGTGAGTTAGTGATATGTCACGTGATTCCTTGTGATCGTGAGTTAGTGATATGTCACGTGATTCATTTTGACCGTGAGTTAGTGATATGTCACGTGATTCCTTGTGATCGTGAGTTAGTGATATGTCACGTGATTCCTTGTGATCGTGAGTTAGTGATATGTCACGTGATTCTCTTTGAACGTGAGTTAGTGATATGTCACGTGATTCATTGTGACCGTGAGTTAGTGATATGTCACGTGATTCCTTGTGATCGTGAGTTAGTGATATGTCACGTGATTCCTTGTGATCGTGAGTTAGTGATATGTCACGTGATTCATTTTGACCGTGAGTTAGTGATATGTCACGTGATTCCTTGTGATCGTGAGTTAGTGATATGTCACGTGATTCCTTGTGACCGTGAGTTAGTGATATGTCACGTGATTCATTTTGACCGTGAGTTAGTGATATGTCACGTGATTCATTTTGACCGTGAGTTAGTGATATGTCACGTGATTCCTTGTGACCGTGAGTTAGTGATATGTCACGTGATTCATTTTGACCGTGAGTTAGTGATATGTCACGTGATTCCTTGTGATCGTGAGTTAGTGATATGTCACGTGATTCATTTTGACCGTGAGTTAGTGATATGTCACGTGATTCATTTTGACCGTGAGTTAGTGATATGTCACGTGATTCATTTTGACCGTGAGTTAGTGATATGTCACGTGATTCATTTTGATCGTGAGTTAGTGATATGTCACGTGATTCCTTGTGACCGTGAGTTAGTGATATGTCACGTGATTCCTTGTGATCGTGAGTTAGTGATATGTCACGTGATTCCTTGTGACCGTGAGTTAGTGATATGTCACGTGATTCCTTGTGACCGTGAGTTAGTGATATGTCACGTGATTCATTGTGATCGTGAGTTAGTGATATGTCACGTGATTCCTTGTGACCGTGAGTTAGTGATATGTCACGTGATTCATTGTGATCGTGAGTTAGTGATATGTCACGTGATTCCTTGTGATCGTGAGTTAGTGATATGTCACGTGATTCCTTGTGATCGTGAGTTAGTGATATGTCACGTGATTCCTTGTGACCGTGAGTTAGTGATATGTCACGTGATTCATTTTGACCGTGAGTTAGTGATATGTCACGTGATTCATTTTGACCGTGAGTTAGTGATATGTCACGTGATTCCTTGTGATCGTGAGTTAGTGATATGTCACGTGATTCCTTGTGATCGTGAGTTAGTGATATGTCACGTGATTCATTTTGACCGTGAGTTAGTGATATGTCAGGTGATTCCTTGTGACCGTGAGTTAGTGATATGTCACGTGATTCCTTGTGATCGTGAGTTAGTGATATGTCACGTGATTCCTTGTGATCGTGAGTTAGTGATATGTCACGTGATTCCTTGTGACCGTGAGTTAGTGATATGTCACGTGATTCCTTGTGATCGTGAGTTAGTGATATGTCACGTGATTCATTTTGACCGTGAGTTAGTGATATGTCACGTGATTCATTTTGACCGTGAGTTAGTGATATGTCACGTGATTCCTTGTGACCGTGAGTTAGTGATATGTCACGTGATTCCTTGTGACCGTGAGTTAGTGATATGTCACGCGATTCCTTTTGACCGTGAGTTAGTGATATGTCACGTGATTCATTTTGACCGTGAGTTAGTGATATGTCACGTGATTCCTTGTGACCGTGAGTTAGTGATATGTCACGCGATTCCTTTTGACCGTGAGTTAGTGATATGTCACGTGATTCATTTTGACCGTGAGTTAGTGATATGTCACGTGATTCCTTGTGACCGTGAGTTAGTGATATGTCACGTGATTCCTTGTGACCGTGAGTTAGTGATATGTCACGCGATTCCTTTTGACCGTGAGTTAGTGATATGTCACGTGATTCATTTTGACCGTGAGTTAGTGATATGTCACGTGATTCATTTTGACCGTGAGTTAGTGATATGTCACGTGATTCCTTGTGAACGTGAGTTAGTGATATGTCACGTGATTCCTTTTGACCGTGAGTTAGTGATATGTCACGTGATTCCTTGTGACCGTGAGTTAGTGATATGTCACGTGATTCCTTGTGATCGTGAGTTAGTGATATGTCACGTGATTCCTTGTGATCGTGAGTTAGTGATATGTCACGTGATTCATTTTGACCGTGAGTTAGTGATATGTCACGCGATTCCTTTTGATCGTGAGTTAGTGATATGTCACGTGATTCCTTGTGATCGTGAGTTAGTGATATGTCACGTGATTCCTTGTGATCGTGAGTTAGTGATATGTCACGTGATTCATTGTGATCGTGAGTTAGTGATATGTCACGCGATTCCTTTTGACCGTGAGTTAGTGATATGTCACGTGATTCATTTTGACCGTGAGTTAGTGATATGTCACGTGATTCCTTGTGAACGTGAGTTAGTGATATGTCACGTGATTCCTTTTGACCGTGAGTTAGTGATATGTCACGTGATTCCTTGTGATCGTGAGTTAGTGATATGTCACGTGATTCCTTGTGATCGTGAGTTAGTGATATGTCACGTGATTCCTTGTGATCGTGAGTTAGTGATATGTCACGTGATTCATTGTGATCGTGAGTTAGTGATATGTCACGTGATTCCTTGTGATCGTGAGTTAGTGATATGTCACGTGATTCATTGTGATCGTGAGTTAGTGATATGTCACGTGATTCATTGTGATCGTGAGTTAGTGATATGTCACGTGATTCCTTGTGATCGTGAGTTAGTGATATGTCACGTGATTCCTTGTGACCGTGAGTTAGTGATATGTCACGCGATTCCTTTTGACCGTGAGTTAGTGATATGTCACGTGATTCATTTTGACCGTGAGTTAGTGATATGTCACGTAATTCCTTTTGACCGTGAGTTAGTGATATGTCACGTGATTCCTTGTGATCGTGAGTTAGTGATATGTCACGTGATTCCTTGTGACCGTGAGTTAGTGATATGTCACGTGATTCATTTTGACCGTGAGTTAGTGATATGTCACGTGATTCATTTTGACCGTGAGTTAGTTATATGTCACGTGATTCATTGTGAACGTGAGTTAGTTATATGTCACGTGATTCCCTTTGACCGTGAGTTAGTTATATGCCACGCGATTCCTTTTGACCGCGAGTTAGTTATAATGTCACGTGATTCATTGTGACCGTGAGTTAGTGATATGTCACGTGATTCCCTTTTGACCGTGAGTTAGTTATATTTCGCGTGCTTCCCTTTGACCGTGAGTTAGTGATATGTCACGTGATTCCTTGTGATCGTGAGTTAGTGATATGTCACGTGATTCCTTGTGACCGTGAGTTAGTGATATGTCACGCGATTCCTTTTGACCGTGAGTTAGTGATATGTCACGTGATTCATTTTGACCGTGAGTTAGTGATATGTCACGTGATTCCTTTTGACCGTGAGTTAGTGATATGTCACGTGATTCCTTGTGATCGTGAGTTAGTGATATGTCACGTGATTCATTTTGACCGTGAGTTAGTGATATGTCACGTGATTCCTTGTGATCGTGAGTTAGTGATATGTCACGTGATTCATTTTGACCGTGAGTTAGTGATATGTCACGTGATTCCTTGTGATCGTGAGTTAGTGATATGTCACGTGATTCATTTTGACCGTGAGTTAGTGATATGTCACGTGATTCCTTTTGACCGTGAGTTAGTGATATGTCACGTGATTCCTTGTGACCGTGAGTTAGTGATATGTCACGTGATTCATTGTGAGGAGGATTATAAATGAAGATGCAGTAGAACATAAACAAGTTGATAGAATTTAATATGAGTCTTATCCATATGTCAGGCAGTGGCAGGCAATGTTATAGTTTCCAGTTTTCATTTCGATCAGCATACAAATATGATATGCTGTACCTAGTTTTATTTTTATTTTCAAATTTTCTTTTATCCAAAATGTTTGTTTTATGATTCACAGCATGGAGGTAGTACCAAATGTTTTTTCGGGTCTCAATCTGGAATAGTGATGAATTCTGCACGTCCAGCCGAGGGGTTCAGTAATGGTTCTAAAGTGATAACCCACTCCAAGATAACACAATATACTGCTATATGTAGAATATGCTTCAGTATACAATGTTCATTTCCCATTACTGGGTAAAAATTTATGATATATTTTGAAAACGAGAGGCCGATCACGATCGGCAGATGTTTAACCCATACCTTGGCGACAGCGATGAGCTATTTTCATATATCCTTACCCCATCCTTTTCATGAGTGCAAAACTTTAAACAATTCACACCTTACTATTAATTCACAAGTGAAATCACACTTATTGGGCACCTTGCTCACATTAACACAATGTTAACAAAGACGTGGCTTTGATTTCAACCTATTAGTGACTCCAACACAGATACATGTATGTCTTATAGAGTTATAAGGCTAATTAAGCTCAATCCATAGTCGGAGAGAAGCACCATACCGTACCAGCCGGTGGATAAATCGCATCGTTGGATAAGTCGCATTGAATTTTGAAGCTTAAAATGTTGCCTTTTGGCTCTTTCTGTTGTATACGTCGCACCTATTTCAGTGGCTTGTAAGGGAACATCAAAATGACAGATTGACCTGGATTTAGAGTTATTTAGAGCAGAGGAAGCGTTTTTTGTAAATAGAATTTATCACAGACGTAAAAATGAACGAACATTCCACCAATGCTTCCGGTATTCCCATGTGATTTGGGGGAATTCCCAAGCAGGGGAGATAACATTTGTTCACTTTCATTAGGAGTGTGTGGGAACATGGATTATAAAACTTATTATATCTTTCTTTTTGCGCCAGTCCCTGATTATTTTCTCGCTAACACCAAACTCTCGTTCTGCGGGCCGATTACCATGTTCATTTGCGAATTTTATCACTTTCAACTTGTATGAACTTTCGTAACTTAGACGTTTCCTTTTGATGCCACGTTTATCCATTTTGAATTCGAAGAAAACTGATAGGTATAATGAAGCACGATGTCGTTTGAATAGTTTTAAGGTATGAGGAAAGACACAAAATATCCTATCATTTATAGGAATATAAAACTGAGACTCGGCTTACTGTTGTTTTAGGATAATGGCCTTGTTAATTTAGTTGTCGCCTAATTGTCGGGAAGCATGATTAAAAACACTTTGGGCTAATAGTGATGCAATGCACTCTTCAGTATTAAGTGTCAACTACTCAACGTGGGGATTAAATGTTATGCGTACACGGTACAGCATAAAATAATGTTTATGTAATATAAACAGGAGTTCGCACATAAGCCTCATTAAAATATGAGAACACGCTGTCCAGACATGCATTTAGAGTCTTTAGGGCTTTAACTATGCTCATTCCAGGGCTTTAAATAAACATTCCGATGTGACGTCATCTGCTAGAAGTTTGCAGACATCAAAGAGATCATACCGCAGTCATTGAATGTGGGTCACTCATGCACGTGTTACACAGTCAGGTCAAGGACGCCCACTGTTTGTGAATTTGCTGCTGTTTATAATTGCGGTTGAATTCTTAGATATTAATACATATAATATGATATATATGTTTTAAATGTCGGACAGGCAATAAAATAAAGACAAAGTACATATGAGGATGGGTATTTATTTATTTTTTGTATACCGAATTGTATTATTTTATCGCGTTGCAGTTAGTTTGCGTCGGCATTTTGTCCCGTTATTTACCTGTGATCGCAGTTGATTCCTCAAAATCCGGCTGAAAATATGCCCCTCATTGACTTACCGATCTATAAGTCGCAGGAGGATTTTAATAGGGCAAATTGGGTTAAAAAGATGCGACTTATCCACCGGCCGGTACGGTAGCTGTTAAATATCAAATAGTTAAGAAAT
This sequence comes from Siphonodentalium dalli, assembly GCA_032622095.1. Taxonomy (NCBI): domain Eukaryota; kingdom Metazoa; phylum Mollusca; class Scaphopoda; order Gadilida; family Siphonodentaliidae; genus Siphonodentalium; species Siphonodentalium dalli. The sequence continues at coordinate 5,822,436 of CP136063.1, read as the reverse complement.
TAGGTAGATAAACATCATAGCAACTCAATTTATCTATTTATTACATTGGAACATGAGACATTACATATTGTGTGTTTTTTTTTATTATCATTGCTATTTTTTTGTTTATTATATTTTGTGTCAGCTGCATATTAAAAATTCATAGCAACATATTTCAACACTAAAAAACAATCAATACCTGATCAACTATAGAAGTGAGGGATGTATAGACCTGGATATAAAATATGATTGCTAATGATTGGATATAAATGTTAATTTTCTTGTAAGTTGATCATTAGAAAGAGATGTTTGTGAACAGTTTAAATATAATTAAAGTTAAGGTTAATATTATCACAACCATTCGATCGATACCAAAATCTATACAGGTGAAGAATGTGTTATGCTTATCACAGATGTGATTATTTATAGAGTAATCATGCAAAAAATATTTAGCTATCACATTGTGTCAACAGGATTAATATATTTAAGCAAATAAACCAAATGACCCTCACTATGCAGTTTAGAGGTGTGTTATCATAAACTGTGCCAGAACTATAAACATAATCAATGGAAATATTTGAGTTATCAAATTGGGTAGTAAGGGGTTAATCTTACCCAAACTAATGAACTGATAAACACAGAGTAGTCAACAAAATGCATGTCATTGGCTTTAGAAACCCATACAATAAGTCAGTCTCAAGAATCCCAGCACTGTTAATAATATCCTGTAGCCCAAATGCAATTGAGGGAATTTTAAAACAAGACATATCCTCTAATGATGAATTTCAATTGGTCATTTCTTGAAACACTGACTGAACCTGGCTCAAAGTTAAAGTGATAATTTAATATATGTCTATCAGATAATATGAGTCAATTGAATGGGTTAATTTTAATCCCAAATCCATGCAAATTAAAAGTGGATCACCATCAACATGTACATAGAATAGGAGAATGATCAAATAAAAAACATCAGAAGACCATATGATGTGTACAGAGGGTTAATCATTTTCAATGACATCATATGATGGAACTAAGGAATGCTGTATTAATTATTTTCTAAGTTATAACAACAGTGTCCCTGTGAACAATAATGCCATGAACTGCATGGTTTCAACCAAGCCTTGAAATAGGGTGTCTGTCATTTGCAGAATGAGGTTCCCAGAGGGTGAATTTAGTGATGCTATCCCACATAGCGGGCTAGCATCACCAAATTCACCCTCTGGGAACCTCATTCTGCTGAGGTGTAAGCAGAATGAGGTCCCCAGAGGGTGAATTTGGTGATGCTAGCCCACTATGCGGGGTAGCATCACTAAATTCTCCCTCTGGGGACCTCATTCTGCAAATGACAGACACGCTATTTCAAGGCTTGGTTTCAACAGAGAACAGAACTGGAATAAAGAGTCTAACATCAATCAGTTTGACAGATGTTTATAAGTCTGCAGCCACCAGTGGAACTATCAGGTCACTGTGTCCAAAGCAATAAATTATCCCCTTCCAATAACACAAGTGTGTGTTGTGTCTTGTTCTATTCAAATTTAATAGTGCATGGAAAAGAGGTATGAATTATAAAGGGCCATAACTCTGTTAATATATACCGGATCAAACCCATATTCGCACTTGATCTGTATTTAGGGGTCAGAAATTCATATACCAAAATTGGTGTCGATCAGATGAAAAATGTTTGAGTCATCCTGGCTTGGATGAATTCTATTTAAAAACAAGAGTGGAAAGGGTTAACTAAACAATACCAAAATCCATACAGATGAAGAACGTGCTAAGAAAGACCTAGGTCAGAAATATGAGGCAGATCAGAAGAAAATTGTTTGACTTCGATACATATGAACACAATGGGTAAAAAAATACATGAGTTATGGCATCAGATAGAATATGACCAGGTATGGATGGAAAGTGTTAATCATTTCTAAACCGATCAACCGATCGATACCAAAAACTATACAGGTGAGGGGTGTGTCATCATAAACATGCACATAAAATTTTAACATGATCTGATAAAAACTACTCAAGTAATCGAATCGGATAGCAAGTGTCTACGGACAGACGGACGGACGAACGACAGATGGTTGATCCGGATGTCGGCATGTGCCAATACGGGTACATATAACTCTTAAGGCTATCAGAACGGTTTGATTATTTATTTACAACAAAGTCAATAATGTTCAATCATCGGCATCTGGGTTTCTCTTCCTGTCTCCTTGGTTTAGGGTCTTCTTCCGTCTTCATAGGTTGGGTGTGTCTGCTCGTCTTCTACTCGGTTGAGTTCCGGTTGAGTTTGTCTTCCTGTCGTCTGCTCTTCTTCTTCCGTCGGCGCATCAGTGGGACGTTGTTAGAACCACAAGAGTCATAATGTTACCTTGTGTTTACGTCCATACTTTCGGCTGTTTTTCCTAGTGTCCGAGAATTCTTGATACTCGCTGTGTGGTCAGATAGAACTGGTTATCGGTGTCGGCTTTCTTCTTACTAAATACACAGAGGGCGTTAATGACAGCCCGGTGCATCTTCACGGCGAATCGGTTCCAGGCGTACCTAGGGTAATCGGGCGATCGTCATCTCTCTATGCGTCCTATAGACTCTTCTCCTTATCCATCACGCTGCGTTAGGTTTCGGTAGCTTTTCTAGGCGAGACATTTGGTCTCGCTAATCCTCAAGATCGTTCTGTTTACTCCCCAAATCATTTCCCTATGTATGTGTCGGGGATGGTTATTGCATGGACGTCCGCTAATTCGTTTTGGTGCCCAGTATTTTGCGATCTAGATGTGGTCAACAGCGGCGCTGATATGTGTGGTAATCGAGCGCCCCTCTGACTTAGAGATTGCCTGTCTTCTTCCCGGGTTGAAAGTTATGTCCCTGGGGTTGTCTTGGCACAGGCATTATGTGTACCATACATGGTATGGGTACACATAAAAAGGCAGGAGGATATAAATTTCAGCTTGTGAATGGAAAATTACCTTTCAATAAATTTTAACCCTACATCGATCTTCAGCAGAAAATAATTAAAATTTATAATTGTGAATAGATGGAAGATCGAGTTTTGAATATGAATTTTATGAACAAAATATTTTATGAGGGAGTTGCCTGCATGAGCCTTGAACATGTTTTTAATCCCCTGCTTAGTTGGGAAAAGTTGTAGACACAGGTCTCCAGAACAAAATTTGACTATTCCCCTAGTAATACTTAATACATGTACTAAAGTATTACTGGAGGTGGGGTCAAATTTTCTTCTGGAGACCTGTGGTTGGGGATGGGCATTTTCCAATTATACTAAACAATAATTGAAATCAGTCGGTTAATATTTGTTACAGATTGGTTAATATCTGTTTTAGTTTGGTCTTAAAATTTAAATTGCAACTCCAAAAATTACAATCAAAGGTCGTAACTGTGGTAAAAAGGTATGGCCGGGCCCATTTTGCGAACTTGTTCCAGAAATTCCTCTTCTGAAATCACACGGCATGCCAAACATGTTGAAAACACTAAGATACAACAACAAACAAATATAAAAAATGCAACAGAAACATGTTTGGATGCATTTAGATACATTTATTTCCACATTGAATAGGGTTTGTATTTTAATTTAATTTAGCCTGGTAAATAAAATTAGGGGGTTAGGAAAAAAATACTGATACAAAGTTGTTTTCTACAATTTTAGGACCCACCATTCTGGGAACACAAGGGCCCCTCTTATCAAAACAATGGATACTAGTATTAGGCCAAAAAAAAAAAAACCTCTTTGTTTCCGATACCCTGCCTGACTGAGATTTTCTTGCCTTACTAACCATAACCAATCCCTAACCCTAACTAGTATAGTATACTAGTATCTTGCCACCCTTAAAACATCATAACTGTTTCAGTCCAGATACCTGATAACCCAATTGAGTGTTTGATAACAGTTTGCACAGACATGGATCAGCCTCTGGGTCATCAAGAGATTATTTGGCTTCAGATCACAATCACAGACTAAACAATGGCACCTGCAGTAGCTGACTGAGGGATTATGATAGAGCATTGATGAGCTATGATATGATATCTCAGTATTGTGATCTATTACCAGCCAACAAACCAGTGTAACAGTTTCTACCCCTGCACATCCCTGGGAAGATAACCTAGGTTATCTCCCTCACCCCACCCTGATCACACACCTTGTCTGATTTTTTCTTACCATAGTAGCCAGATACTCTCATTTTATCATTCAATATGACTCATTAAAACTATCATTGGTAACAAGGAAGCATGATTTTCTTCAGCAGAGGCATTACAGTTCGGATTTGTTTTTACCAAATTTATTGAATATTTTTTACCTCAACATCTAATTCAATGGAGTGACGGGGGAGATAAACTACATGTACAGGTAGGTAGGAAAATTTGGCAAACTTCAATTATTGCCTCTTTCGAAAGAAAAAACAAACATGCTTCATTGTTAGCATAGTCATATTGTATGATGAAATTAACACAGGGGTCGTTGTTCATGGGGGGGGGGGGGTGGGTGATTGATATATTGGTCTCATGGTGAGTAGGGTCTCAAACACAAATGCAAGATTCTTACTGGGTACACCCATTTTCACTGATACTTGGGATTTGACTAAAAGGTAAACTCAACAATAAGGCTGGTATGCATATAGACCCAATTGTTTCAAATGTTACTCAGCCCAATGCCAATATTTTATGAAATTAAATCTCACACCAACCCTGGTTAAGTGGTCCGTTTGATTTGCTATATAAAGATGTTGGTAGGGCAAGACTTTAAGTGTTCGTTAATTTATCTAAAGTTGTTAAAATACTCGTTGTTTGGCTAATCTGAATGTATCAAAGAAAAACCATTTTGTGTAAAACATTAAGAAACATACAATCTCAAATATTCTATTAACGCCTGCATTGGTTGTTACAAACCCTTCATAATGATAATAATCAATGCATTAATTTATATGGCACATTTCACAGTAAAGTAGTTTCGATGTGCTTAACATGGTTATTACCCCTGTCATTGGGCAGTGATTATACTCAACCTTGCTTATAGGGAACAACCCAAGCAGCTATTAATGAGCATATCAGGATTAGCATACTGACAATATCCATCGACTCCCGACTGAGTACTTGGTTAACAGGCGGGTTAGCATCGACAACTGTGGTACTATATTATACTGGCCGCATTTGTTCAATGTCAGCGAGCAGGATTCGAACGCATGACATTTTCACCCCACGATGTTACGAGTCGAGCACAGGAACACCCCCATCACTACAAATGATGGGTATCGCTGTCGTTTTACAAACACCAGCAAGATAATTATTATTTTAATATATATATGTTCTCAAATTTTTCATATAGACCCTTGATTTTTCTCAAATCAACTTGGATTAGCAAACACTCCGAATATGACAACTTAACAATGATGATACTTTTTCTTAACAGCATCATTTTGCCCTGCAAGCTTCATAGAAATTCAGAAAGAATTACCAACATCACAGCTTATTAAGATGACCACTTAATCACAGGTTGTGGACATTTCTAAAGTTATATTTTGCATGCACATTTTGGGAGAAAAGATATCAATATATACCTGGCTAAATTTCTGAAAACTTTACATTTGACAGCAGCAGAAAAGGTGCATGCGGCTGGGGGAAGGGGTGGTGGTAAGGAACATTTTCATTATACAAGGTTGACATTTTTTTAATTTTTTTTTGGAATCCACCACCCCGGGAACTCAAGTTTTTTCCAATCTGTTCTCGGACTTGTGCCCACCCTGCAATGCAAGTTTTTTCCAAGGCGAATTGGGGACCCACTCACAAATGTTTTATGAAAAACTGTGATATTAACAGAATAAGACAGACACATGGGGTGAAGTGTTTAAAATAACCATGCGATGGAATGCCAATCATGTAAAGTTAATGAAAAGCACCAGAAAATAACAAAACAATATTTTACTTTGAAGCCACTGTGGCAGAAATAGTAATCCTGAAATCAAATACTTGTTTGTTAAGAATTAGCATGTTATGGTCAATTACTCAGCTTTTCATTATATTGGTAGGTCCCATCTGCCCAAGGATGAACATCATACAATAATACAAGAATACTCTATATCTTTCAATATACATACCATTTAAAGCACCAGATAAATTAAATGAGCTGACTTTGGCATCACATTGGTAATTGAAGGTAAACAATAACAATGAAAACCTGTGAGAACTGATGGAACTGCTTTTTTCAGTGCAATTATTTTCTCATACATGTAAGAAGCGGGACCCATGGAAGAAAGCAAAAATATTGGCCACTTATGGATTTGGAAAAATTCAATGCAGCGCTGTAGCGGCTGCAGCAATGCTCTGGAGGGTTTTGAATCCATTTTTGGACTTAAGAGTTTTAATAGGTAGAAGTGAAGCGACCCATTTTTTCAATGCAGCGCTGTAGCGGTTGCAGCAGTGCTCTGGAGTGTTTTGAATCCATTTTTGGACTTAAGAGTTTTAATAGGTAGAAGTGAAGCGACCCATTTTTTCAATGCAGCGCTGTAGCGGTTGCAGCAGTGCTCTGGAGTGTTCTGAATCCATTTTTGGACTTAGAGTTTTAAGAGGTAGAAGTGAAGCATGTTTTACAAATATTGCGACTCATTTTTTTTCAATGCAGCGCTGTAGTGGCTGCAGCAGTGCTCTGGAGGGTTTTGAATTCAGTTTTTTACTTAGAGTTTTAACAGGCAGTGCTCTGGAGGGTTTTTAATTCATTTTATGACTTAGACTTGTAAAACATATTAGATTCAATCTTCGGCTGTAAACTTTTTTTCTAATCTGATTTCTTGTAGCGATTGCAGCAGGGGAAAAAATGGATACGTCTAATTTTTTGACCACGTTTCTTGCCATATCTAGGGATCGCCGCCTCCCAAAAAAACCCTGCGCTACCCCTTATTTATTGGCAGCTGTAAATAATAAATATATAAATACTGCATATCCCAAACCGCCCCAGACCGATAACTTAGTCTTGAAACTTTACGCAAACTGCACATCTATCCGGACTGCAAATCTATCCGGACTTTACATTCACAAACAAGGGCGGATAATTCCAACGGACTTCCTGTTTAAAATAATAACAAAATGGCGACTTTGATGAACATTTCTATCGTGCAGAATGCATCGGAAGGCAAATGGACAATTATCACAACCCAAAAGGGTTGTTTTACGGTATTGCGTAAGCGACGCAAGTATAGTTGTGACGTCACTAATCTCTATACTCTATCAACCTCAAAATTAGTTTTTACATCCGGGCGATTCGGAAATTCTCCGTTGTTGTTCTCGTGCTGAATGTTATTGGTATAAGCCAATCGATTGGGCATACATTGAGTGTGAACTCTCCGGACTTGGTTGAACAGTGAAACTCAGTCAGTCGGAAAGAAACTGAATGATGAATCTGTGACTGAAAAAATATGAAAATCAACAACAACGAAATGCAAAATGATGGTCAGTGGAGCCAGTGGGGTGGACTGTGGACGTTGGACTAGTTTGTGGTCACCACGGTGATTTGACTTGTTCTGTTAAATTTTAAGTATGTTTTCACCTGGACTGGTTAGTGTTGCAAGGGGTAAATTGTCCCATCTACTTCTCTAAATTTAATTGTTAATAGCTGACAGTGTCAGGTCAAGGAAATCAGAAAATGGACATTTTAGAGCTGACAGATTTACTGAAATTACTCATTTACTACTAGTACTACACTATTAGGATTGTATTAGTCACTAATTTAGTGATTACAGATTAATAAATTTAGTTTTCAACAACTTCTGGCTCACTGTGAGTGTGACTCGGGTCAAAATACAATTCTAGCCAGTTACAGACTACAGAGCAGTCGACACACAGATGTGACAAGCACGTGAAGCCCAGTGAATTGGTGACTGACAAAGTGAGTCAATTAACTTGGTGAGTGAAGGAAAAGAAGAACATCTCCCATTTGGTCTCGGCACACTGCAGAGTGCAGTGACTGGTGAGAGGATATGCTTTCAACTTTCCATCTAAGAATTCTGTTTCCTGTGATGGACAGATCAAGTTAAATATAATAATTATAATAATAATGCACCGTTAATATCGCCATTAAGTTAAAGGTGATTTGTTTCAGCATTCTCATATATTAAATATTTCATGATTTTAACACTGTGTACTCGGTTTAAACCTTAAGCATTAACCGCGAGCTCGGCCCGCATGGCTAGCATATATACTAGTGGCTATTTGTGGAAAAATTATTAAATATAGCCCTGCGTACTTGCTATTGTCGACCTGACACATTGGGATTGGAATAATCTGTATGCTAAACATAATAATTCCAGGCCAAGATTTTCCAACTGCCATGACCTTTTAGTTCTACATGATTCATGGGGCAATCGCAGATGGTCATTTAAATGTTTATTCTGATAGCATTTTCTTAGACCATGCCATGAATCTCTATGTATCTATGCCCGTCGAGAATGATATATTCCACCAGTACAAAGTTTTTGCGATAGGGAAGTTTGTAACAATGAAAAAACAGTACAGGTAATAAATTATGAAATACCTGTTCCTTAATAATGTGTGTCATAGAATGTGAAGGTCTAACTTTGAAATTGCAAGATTTAAGTGACTTTTTGGTTGATTTTGCTTTGCGTCCCGACTTACACCAATGTAATTCCTCCCGGGCAATTATAAAATTCTCAACGATCATTAAATTATTTGGCATATAAACATATATAGAATTAAATTAAAATAGAATTAAATAAAATTAAATTTCCATCACTATTATTAATTTCAGTCTCCACTATCAATATTATTGACCATCACAATGATAGAACACCTGAGAGTACGATATAATCTCACAAAAGTCACAAACAAGCAAGCAATCTCGAGCTGGGACCACCCCTACTGTCAAGTAGATTATCGAGGAACAAGTATTAACAATAAAGGAAAATATATTCCCTTCTTGATCATTCATTGTTATAAATTTCGCTGTCAGAACATAAACAAGTTCCCAGGTTTGTGTACAGTGCAATTGGTGTAATATGGTCTATAGTACGGTCATATCTAGTGTAGAGATTCATGACATGATCTAGTATTCTTTGTGGTTCGATGGTCTTTTAAGGTGAACTCAGTAAACATGCATATATGCACGTTTGATTAATTAGTAGTAACCGTATAGGAAATGCCCCGCACATACCACTATTGCACAATGACATCAGTTTGTTTGATCTAAATTATTTATCCACTCCAGCCCCAAAACAATAGTCATTTGGCAAATTATGTCATTCCTTTTTTAAGTGCCTAACATCTACTGAAGGTGGATCCTACCACAGGCCAGAAATTGTGTCCCATTGAGTCATTGTTCCCCCACCCGTGTAACTCAATGAAAGACAAGCATACATAAACGTCTATAAATAAATCAGATGTGGCTATGTGAAATATGTAATAAATCGCCGTTTTCCACATCACAAAAATGTATTCAGTATTATATGTAAATTTATCCAATAAACATATTTTTACCTTGAAATTGCAAAAATTAAATTAATTGATTTTGCCTTGAAAATTGGTGGCTGGGCCAGAGTCAACCTTCACCTGATGATAGCATTTTGAACAAATATAATAACATGTGTTATATGGCTAATATCTCTGGACTGGCCCCATTGATATTGGTCTGGAAATTAGAGAAATGTTAGAGGCAATGTCTCACTCTGACCCATGTCTAACTGTGGCCCACATCCCCCTATATCTGGTGCTGCAACATATTCTCGTGCAAATAGGTCTATATTGTACCTAAATATTCACATAGGTTCATATTTTTTATTCATTTAAATTTGTTTAAATCAAAATTTAGAACAAGACAGTCAATGACTGTGGGGTCGCTCACCAGACTGCAAAGACTGATAAGACTGGGACTCTGGAGACCAAAACAGTCAGCACTTTTCATAATCACTTTAAAAGAAGTAGATTTAAACAGGATATGTGGCTAGAGAGACTTCAAGTATGTAGATTGGTGAAAATCCACCTTGAAATTGCCAACTGAACACTACTGATCACCCCCCTCCTCCAGCTCAACAAGTCCCCTCCCGACCGGGCTCCAGACTCCCAAGTCTTAGGTTGGAACTTCACAACCGACACCTCAAACTTTCTCAATTGTTGGAAATTTCCAATCTCACAAGCGCCTTTTTCTAAAACCATTTAGATATGTTTGAAGCCCAATTATACATGGACCCAAAACACAATACATGTATGTCAGACCAATCAGTCAGGTGGTTCCAAGGTAGATGTTTTAATGAATTTGGTATTTCGATGATTTTATTAGACACAAAAGTGTTAACTCCCCATAGCCTGCCATTTCTTGACAGGTTGTCCTCATTGTAACAAATCTGAATCTCAGTCACTAAAGGATCCTCCTGATTCCTCCATACTATATGTAAGCTAAATAGTCCAAACTCTCTTGAGAAGACATTTTAAGAATTACTATAGAGACATATAGTTATGTCCCTGGTCCCACCCTATTTAACCTGGTGACCCCATCTGAATAAATTTGAATCCCAGACACCAAAGAACCCTTCATAAATATCATAAATATCAGTAAAATAGACCTGATTGTCCTTGTGAAGGAAGCATATTAAGAGGGAAACTGTCCTTCACTTGGCCCCTATATGACCAGGTGACCCCATTTAAAAAAATCTGAATTGCAGTCAAGGAAGAACATTCCATTCTATATAAGCCAACTAGTTCTTGCAAACATATTTTAAGAATTACTATGTAGTGAAATAGTTAAGTCTCTGGCTCTGCCCTTATTTGACTTTGTGATCCCATTTTCACAAATCTGATAAGGATAAGATTTAAGTTCCCCAGTTGAAGTTGGCGATATTCACCCATTGGGCACCTCATTTATGAATTTTATCTTCTGCAAATTAGGGGATATAGAAACTACCTAGAAGGGAAATTTAACTAACAACAATGTAAATTTGATACTATCGATACTTCCCAGAAGATGAGGCCTAAGCAGAATGAGGTCTCCAGAGGGTGAATTTGATGATGCTAGCCCGCTGTGCGGGAGAGCATCACAAAAAGCATGTCTGTTCCTACATTGTGCATGCCTGGCCTCAAGCAGCACAATGTATTATACAATCAAGCCTTGAAATAGTGTGATAGTGTGTCTGTCATTTGCAGAATGAGGTCCCCAGAGGGTGAATTTAGTGACGCTATCCCGCACAGCGGGCTAGCATCACTAAATTCACCCTCTGGGGACCTCATTCTGATAAGGCCCTCAACTGCTATGGAAGACCTAGAATAAGATTGAAGTTCCCCAGTTGAAGTTGGTGATGTTCACCCATTGGGCACCTCAATTATGAATTTTATCTTCTGCAAATTAGGGGATATAGAAACTTCCTAGAACGGAAATTTAACTAACAATGTAAATTTGATACTATAGATACTTCCCAGAAGATGAGGCCTAAGCAGAATGAGGTCTCCCAGATGGTGAATTTGGTGATGCTAGCCTGCTGTGTGGGATAGCATCACTAAAAGCATGTCTGTTCCTACATTGTGCATGTCTGGCCTCAAGCAACACAATGTATTATACAATCAAGCCTTGAAATAGTGTGTCTGTCATTTGCAGAATGAGGTCCTCAGAGGGTGAATTTAGTGACGCTATCCTGCACAGCAGGCTAGCATCACTAAATTCACCATCTGGGGACCTCATTCTACTAAGGCCCCCAACTGCTATGGCAGACCTAGGATAAGATTGAAGTTCCCCAGTTGAAGTTGGTGATGTTCACCCATTGGGCACCTCAATTATGAATTTATCTTCTGCAAATTAGGGGATATAGAAACTTCCTAGAAGGGAAATGTAACTAACAACAATGTTAATTTGATACTATAGATACTTCCCAGAAGATGAGGCCTAAGCAGAATGAGGTCTCCAGATGGTGAATTTGGTGATGCTAGGCCGCTGTGCGGGATAGTATCACTAAATTCACCCTCTGGGGACCTCATTCTGCAAATGACATTAGTCCTGATATGAACAATACATGAATGATTGGGAATTAATGACTTCTAGCAGATCTGCAAGGAATCTTTATAAACATATGAAGATTGACATGATTGTGTTGGCATACCCAGCATATATAGTTACAGCCAAAGTAAATGCTTCTTATTAATGATTCTGTCAAGAATTTGAGTAAATTTTATTTTTGGGACCAGGCCAGGGTGGCAGAAGCAGTGCACTTGAGTGAAGGGCCAGGGGGCACAACCTTCAGAAATGTAATGGCATTAGTTTTTCAATTTTCAAAAAATGTTAAACAATATATATATATAATTTTTTTTTTTGGAGTTATGTCCCTGGCCCCACCCACATTTGACCCAGTGATCTCATTTGAACAAATCTGAACCCCAGTCAACCAAGGATCCTTCATACCAAATATGAACCCATTTGGCCTGAAGGTATTTGAGAAGATGTTTAAAAGAATTACTATGGAGGGAAATAGTTATGGCCCTGGTTTCTCAACTAATCAACCTGGTGACCTCATTTGAACAAATCTGAATGTGAGTCACCTAGGGAACATCCACACCAAATATGAACCCATTAGGCCTTATGGTTCTGGAAAAGAAGTCGTTCTAAGAATTACTATCAAGGAATATAGTTGTGGCCCTGCTTTCGCAACTATTTGACCCAGTGACCTCATTTGAACAAATCTGAATGAGAGTCACCTAGGAAACATCCACACCAAATATGAACCAATTCGGTCCAATGGAACTTCAGAAGAAGATGTTCAAAGAATTGTTGACGGACGGATGGACGGACGTACCAACAAATGGGTAGATATGTGGCTTCGACCTATGTGGCTAGAAATGGTAATGTGGCTTTAGTTTTTATGTGGCTTCTCAAGTAGCCATAAAATTTTAAGTGGCTATCAAGTAGTAGATAGTGATAAAACTCCAGATTATGGATTCATAACATGTTGGAATTATAGCAGAAGAAGCTGATTAAAACTCAAAAACTTGCTCACAGCAACTGGGACAGTGGAATATGAGAAACTGAAAAATCCGTGATTGGGTGGCTAGCCACATAAATGTCTTGTCAGTGTCCGACATCTCCTATTGACGGGTCATGGATGTCTAAATCGATGGACTTTTTTCCTCCAAATTTTGAGTGACTACAAAATTAAATAAGCTGATTAGGCCAAATAGATCATTTTAGAACGTCCATCTGAAAGCTTTTACGTGGCTAGCCACGCAACGGAAGTTATGCACATAAATATCCATTTTACACAATCTTACATTTACATTAGTAAACACGGACGGACAGATGGACGGACGGATGGACGGACGACGGACGAGGAGTGATGACTATAGCTCCACCGGAGACTTCGTCTCAGGTGAGCTAAAAACTAACGCCATTATACACTATGCCAGTGCACCCTGAGTCACAACACCAAATTTCGTTGAAATCCGGGCACCAAATTAACAAAGACGCGTTGGTGTTAACTTGAATTACTCCAGTCCTATATGTATATATATATAAACAGTCCCACGAAACATTTATACATTTATTGATGAACGTGTCGTGGTATGTTCATACAGGATCTGGTTCATTATTCCGAAGGTTCCATATTCCGAAAATTCATTATTCCGAAGTTTCGCTATTTCAAATGTTCGTTATTCCGAAGATTCGTTATTCTGAAGGTTTTCTATTCTGGGCGTATTTAAACAGAAATGAATTGAAATTTGCAGCCCCATGTGGACCCCCCGCCATAAAACCCACACGAGGAATGAAAAATGCTATTACGCTAGTATTCACATATTCGGAATAGAATAGTGAATATTCGGAATAGCGAACCTTCGGAATAGAGACATGTCTCTGTCCTTACGTACTGACGTGTTGGCCGGAAATACAGGCACTCCCATGAAACATACATTTTCCATTTTATAAATCTAAGTACGTGTTTTGGGTTGTCCATACGTACTGACGTAATCATATTATCAGTCAACAGATCAAAAACTGTTCGTAAAATGGCTGTTGATTTCATGTCCACGATAGACATTGACGATGATTTTGACCTGGTGGTTTCAAAAACGAAAACAGGGGACTTTGACACAGTTGCAGGAGACATCATGAATCATCAATGACATCATGTTTTCTGAAGTCACGCAATTTTTCGGACGATATTTTCAAATTCGAGTGACCAAAGAAGAAATCGGAAGAACTAGTTGATGTATTCTCAGTGCTGATGACATGTTGCAAGGAGGTGGTGTTGCCCAGTAAGACAAATGTCAAAAACAAACGTGACGAATTGTGCAGTTAATTCATTCAATCATTGACTGGTTAGGTGAAAACAAAGTGAAAGTGGGCTTCCAAACGGATAGCGTTGACAGTGTGGCTCGGCAGTGTGTGGCTATTGTATATAATGCACTCTGGTTTGTGCATCAGCACTATTTCAAACTTCAAGATTTTTATGAAAGTCTGTGATTAATTAGAAAATAAACCTTTTATTTCATAAATTATTGTTGTGATTTTATATTATCAATTCATGTGTAGTCCAGTGGAACTCCTTCCAATAAAGCTTGATCTGGTTGGTGGTCACCCTGAGTTACATCAAATTTCACCGATGTAGTTTCCACATCATCATGAGTGAATAACTCAAACTGTTTCCTCTATGCAACCACAGTCCTAGGAATCACTGTCCATGTAATATTAAATTTGATTAAAATATAACAAATAGATATATTACCTCTACTGTTATATAGATATAACTACCAGTTAGGCAACATCAGATTTTGTTATTATGCAAACCATTCTCTGATTGGCTGATACCACTCACTGTGATCTATCACTAAAACGAACAATTCGATTTTTCGTTCTTTACGTTAATTGTTCTTAATGTGCTCGTTGGGTGATATCAACTCTACCTTGTCTGAGTTGTACATAAATCGTAATTTTCCATCCAATATTCACATTGAATAACTGTCGGCTATTATCAAGTGACGTAATTCTGCAAAACTGTTAAAAACAGAAGTTATCAATCCAGTTCCCTATTACACATTACTTATTTAAAATTTGCAGCCAAACCCAGCACGAGTTATCTCCCATTGCCCCTCTTGATATGCGGAGCTAACCGGGAGCTTGGAATATAAAATTTGCTTTCACATCTCAAGGTATCAACCACCCCCAGGGCCCTACTTGAAAATATATAGATATATTAGTTTGAGATGGTCATTTCTACATTTCTCTAGTAATGAGAATGAGTTAAAATGTGTACTTAGTAGTGTACAGCAGAGCCAGTTTTAACACACCCGACGTCTGTTTACTCACATCCGTAATCCCTTTTATTCGGATTATCATCGGTTGCGAATAAGTAAACTGGTATTTATAGAATGGATATGTTTCTCCAAAAGAATTCCACCGAGTTTGCACCTGAAAGAATATTCGAGTAACTAACAGCTATTTTCTTGTAAGTTGGGAAAGATACTAACAATCTGAATACACCATCGTTTCAAGAAAAAAATACGAAATATGATGATATAAACTCAGAAAGTGCGAATGTTTGTGTGGCATAAAATTTTAACTCTTGTAATTTCGTGCAAATCATCTGCCAATGAAAATGCAGGACACAAACTTTTTACTTGCCAAACTGGTCTTTATATTAGTATAATAATATAATATAATATATTGATTTAATATTATTAAATAATATTTTATTCAACTAACAGTGATTCCTAGGGACTGCGATGCAACTTTATTACAAATCTAGATTATTAAGGGGATATATGATGGTCAGCTTCCCTGCTTCAGTATATTGCCCATATTCAGTATTACTGTTTAATATGGGATTCCAGTAAATACTTTATAAATAAATACCTGCATCACCACAAAATTAATTTGAAAAAAATAATAAATATAAATAACTGCCTCCCTCATCACTTTGAAAAATAAAATCCCTGAGAAACAAACTATTAAGTTTATATGGCCTTATATAATATTGACATCATAGAGAGCCCGAAACGATACCCCTCGTTCACAAGCGATAAGCATATATGTGTACACTAGATTTGTTATGTTCTCGGTTTTCTGAATATGTATGTCGTTGAACAATCAAAATTAACGTTACTTATCAATTACCAATCAAAATTAACGTTACTATAGCATAATTGATTAAAGTGGCCAGGAACAAATATAAGTGTCTTTTTCAGCAAAGGTGAGTTAGGCCAAACTTTTTTATTTTTCTGCTTTACAGATTTTTAAAACCTTGTTTTGGTAGGGTCGATTGGAAAAAAAATAATAATAAACATGCTTAAATGAATTTTTTTTTTGGACAAGGTGGTAATTGTGTCTTCATAATTCTCTGTCAGTCACTTACAGAGAACAGTTTTTCGGATGTATATTACAAAATTCAAATCCAGTACTATTATTTGAACAAGCTCAGATCATGAAATAACATTGAAATAAAAGGTCGCAGACCACATGTCCCCCGACTCGAGTGGTAAACTTCATGATTGGATTTGTTAGAAGGATACTATTTGCAACAATGTTATACAGTATATAGATGTTGCAAACCACCGCAAAATTTCTTGGCAAAATTTCTTGGACAAAACAACCCGATGAACAAACGCATGCAAACGCGAAAAAAATGATATTATTGTATTAGCTATATAGATGTTGCAAATCACCAACATGTTAGGAACAATATCCCAGAGTTTCAAATCTCTACATTTAAAACTGTAGGAGGAGTTGATTACACCATGAAGGTACCCAATCTCATCCAAAAGGCAAAAATGTTCCAAATTTTCTAAGTCGAAAACCCCACAAAAATATGGAAAAAATGATATTTTTTATTAGCTATATAGATGTTGCAAATCACCAACATGTTAGGAACAATATCCCAGAGTTTCAAATCTCTACATTTAAAACTGTAGGAGGAGTTGATTACACCATGAAGGTATCCAATCTCATCCAAAAGGGAAAAATGTTCCAAATTTTCTAAGTCGAAAACCCCCCCCAAAAATATGGAAAAAATTATATTTTTGATTAGCTATATAGATGTTGCAAATCACCAACATGTTAGGAACTATATCCCAGAGTTTCAAATCTCTACGTTTAAAACTGTAGGAGGAGTTGATTACACCATGAAGGTACCCAATCTCGGATGCACGGACGGACGGACGGACGGACAAGGGTCATTTCTATAGTCCTCCCGACGGAAACGTCGGGGGACAAAAATCTAGAAACAAAGAGTTTAACATTTTATTTTCTAAATAAATGGACTCCCCCATTCAGTTATAATGTATACATTGAAAAGTCCATTATTCATTGGAGGGATGTCATGAAAAAAAAAGTAGCCTCCAGATAATACATGTGCAGTAGGATTCCTATTAATTGGTGGGAAATGTTCAGATAATAAATTTAAAACACGTTTGTTGAACTTATTATCTGAACATTTCCTAATGGATCTACTTGTCAGGTCAATGAATATTTAGTATAGAGAGGGTCAATACACACATGGGAATGGTGAGATTAGTGGTATTGATAAACAGTGAATTTGTAACTTGAGCAAACCCACACTGAGAATACTCATTAGCTTGTCATTCCTATCTATGAAACCTTTCCGATGTCATATGAGGATATTAACACGTAAACTCAATGACACCGGTCTCAACTCTCTGTCTTGAAAACTGACTGAGATAGGGATGTTTTATCACCTATTCTCGTGGTAATTATATTTTCGTGTAGAAATGGGTCCACTGAACTCAGAAATACCAATATTACTTATGATAACAATCGCAAACAGTTTTAGCAGGTATATTATTATACTTCCATATTTTAATATGGGAGTATATTGTATTTCTGTTTCGGCATTTTTCTCTATTATTATTATTCTTCCTAGTAATTTTGTAACGCCTAATCTCAGGAACAAATGTAGAACGTTGAAAATTTCGGTGTGCGTAGAGATTCTACAGTACACGGCCGTTAAGCTATTGAGAATTTTGTCCGTGTTCGATTTATGGAGTTATGGCCCTTAAACCGGCCTCTCACATTTATCGAAAATTGTAGAATACATCTGGAACGCATTTAAGCAACGCAACGGGCGAATGTTATGATGTAGGGCAACTTAAATGTAATTCAGTTTTATACAATGGACATTGTCCGATTATTAACCGGGAGTGGGGGAGGGGTATTCAAATTAAGTCGTAAAAAATTAATTATCTCCGATTGCGATCAAACTTACATGTCATAGTCTACATTTTATCCCGATAACTGACCATTTCTAAAATATCATGATGCTCAATGGTTTATCGCCATGTAACACACTTAGCTTTACATAATCATTGTCACCAGCAGGTGTGTTTCCACTGGCTGTTGAAATCACTGACCCGACAAATTGATAAACCGACACTGGCAAATAAAATGATGTTAAAATTATTTGCCGATCACCATGCCATACATTGGAATGGTCTGCTCATCATTTTTAGGAATCTTCTGAGCAAACGATAAGCAGCAAAAAATACCCCTGAGATTTCTCCATGGATTCCCATTCATTCATTTGTAAATAAGTTTAACAAATGGCTATTATAAATCAAGTAAGTACTTATCAGCTAGTATCCAGTTGGCAAAGTATTACGTAAAGTGCACATTCTTGAATAATCAAAAGCCATCATTTAAATATTCAATTACATTATAAATAATTGACAAGGGATAGCTACAATTTATGTTGGAGGTTAATTCGAGACCAAGAGAAAATATAACAACATATCAAAAATAAAATTAAAATGTTCCAAATTGATGTTGTGCTCTATAGTTGCCAAAGTTTGCTTTAAACCAAAAAATAATACCAGCATATTTATCAAATTTGGTATTTGGTTATTATTTATGAGGGGAAATAAATGCCAGCGTGTGTTACCCACCAACCCCACCCCTCAACTGATACATGTATACAGTTAAAACAGTTGGACAATTCATGCCTGACACAGCATTAGTTGGATTATGTACACCACATATAGCTTGAAATTGTAATCATTGTTTATTTTCCAACCAGCAGTAAATGGGGTATTTGCTGTTTTCAACCAACAAACATGTACAGTAATGCAGGGTTTCCGCCAGGGAGATTTTAATGAGTCCGTATTGGGAAAACATATAACTCGACGGAAGACCATGGTTCATACCGTCGGGCGAAAAAAAAAAATATTTGTCACTGAAAAGTAGCCATTTCCTTGCACCTGAGATAATCACAAAGCAATCCAAAGTTAAGTATGTTACGCAAGTCAATCATTTACGTGGGTGCATTAATTGTGTTGATGGTATCGAGATCATTAATCATGTAATTACGCACGTAAGACTGCCGTCTGAGTGAAGACTAAATAAATGACAAGTTACAGTGTTTACAAGTTTATAACTTACTTACAATAAGATTCCGACAGGTATAATTGTACTAAACACTAAAAAGCGTCTATGCATTGACCAATAATACCTAGCAAGGAGAATTGAATTACGTATTTCCTAGAATTTCAAGTAGCTTCCGTGAAAATGAAACTGAAAGGACATATTCTGTCAATCGTAAAATTATTTGTGTGCTGTGATGTCATACTGCAGGGTTTATCTACAAGGGATATTTATAGCAGCGTAATGTGAATGGTAGCAAAATCTTTCAAACGAAATTGGAACGCGTAGCTTGTTCAATATTCTGCATTTGTGCAACAACTATAGTAACGACTGCTGCTATAGAACATAGTTTTAGCCAACGTGTTATAAAATATAATTGAGTTTTGGCGGGAAATGTGAACTAGTGCGTGGTTGTAAAATCGTAAAATCAAAATTAATTGCAGAATATGAACTCCGCAGAGGGATTATATTAATTATATACTACCATAGCACGGGATCTCGGAGCATCAGTAGTTTCATCCACTGAAATCCCATGCACAAAAAATCTCCCGACTCGACAGTTCGACATTCTTTGATCAAATTATGTAATCGTATCATGCAAGGGATCTCCGAGCATGAGTAGTTTCGTCCACGGAAATCCCGTGCACAAAAATATCCGTACTCAGCACTCCGACATTCTTTGATGTCACTGTGACATGTATTACGCGGTGTATAATGTCGCTATTTCAATGCACACCAACCATTACATTGTAGTTTTGGCGCTTTTATTTCAAAGGGTTATACCTGTACCTGTAACACACTGTGCGCAATTGACCCGCTTTTTCGCCAGTTTTCTGTTTAACCCCTGAACTTCAGTTGCTGCCAGATTTTTTACGGCATATTACTATTGACTTTTGGTACATGTATGAATCAAACACATCATCTGCGAGGGAAATGAGGCCGTCCTACGGACGCTGAGACATACTAACGGAAACCCCGAGTAATGCCTTAAATAATCGACTCCTTATTCACAGCAGAATTATGGGTAACTTTTCAGGATTTAGTCGGAAATATGGCTTGTTGCCATTCATCGGAAAGCTCTCATACTTCTGCTGTAGTTAAGGAGTCGATTATTTAGGGCATTACTGTACACTAAGTGTCATACTGAGTATTATTCATTGTGAGGGGTGAGGGTCTGTAGTTAACTGAATATGCACACTTTTCTCCTTTTGGCACACATTTTTGTTTTTGTAAAAAAAACCAGTTGGAGGGGTGGTGGAATTTTGCAAACAGTTTCAAGGAGGGAGGGGAGGCCGGTTACAATTGGAAATTCAAGATGGACATCCGCCAACAGAGACTCTCTAGCCATGTGTTCCTGTTATATACACAATTTTTGTTTTGGACGGTATACATATCTATGTCCTACGACTTTTTATCTTGCAGGTTTTGCTGCAATATCCATCAATGACCAAGAAAATTTAAATAAAGGACCGCAACAAAACAAGACCGTCAATGACTGTGGGGTAGCTCACCACTGAGTCACCAGACTGCAAAGACTGATAAGACTGGGACTCTGGAGACCACAACAGTCAGAACTTTTCATAATCACTTTAAAAGAAGTAGATGATGTAGATCTAAAGAGGATATGTGGCTAGAGAGACTTCACGCATGTAGATTGGTGAAAATCTACCTTGAAATTACCAACTGTACACTACTGATCACCCCGCCTCCAGCTCAACAAGTCCCCTCCCGACCGGGCTCCAGACTACCAAGTCTTAGGTTGGAATTTTACAACCGACACCTCAAACTTTCCCAATTGTTGGAAATTTCCAATCTCACAAGCGCCTTTTTCTAAAACCATTTAGACATGTTTGAAGCCCAATTATCCATGGACCCAAAACACAATACATGTATGTCAGATTAATCAGTCAGGTGGTTCCAAGGTAGATTTTTAATGAATTTGGTATTTCAATGATTTTATTAGACTCCCCATAGCCTGCCATTTCTTGACAGGTTGACCTCATTTTAACAAATCTGAATCTCAGTCACTAAAGGATCCTCCTGATTTCTCCATACTATATGTAAGCTAAATGGTCCAACCTCTCTTGAGAAGACATTTTAAGAATTACTATAGAGACATTAGTTATGTCCCTGGTCCCACCCTATTTAACCTGGTGACCCCATCTGAATAAATTTGAATCCCAGACACCAAAGAACCCTTCATACTAATACTAAATATCAGTAAAATAGACCTGATGGTCCTTGTGAAGGAAGAATATTAAGAGGGAAACTGTCCTTCGCTTGACCCCATTTAAAACAATCTGAATTGCAGTCAAGGAAGAACATTCCATGCCAACTAGTTTCTTGCAAACATATTTTAAGAATTACCATGTAGTGAAAGAGTAAAATTTCTGGCTCTGCCCTTATTTGACTTTGTGATCCAATTTTCACAAATCTGTCACCCAAGGTAATTTCATACCAAATATAAGCAAAATAGGCCATTTGATTCTTGCATAGAAGACATATCATGAATTACTATGGAGAGAAAGAGTAACGAAGCTGGCCTTGCACCTATTTGACCTGGTGACCCTGATTGAACAAATCTGAATCACAATCACCAAAGGAGCAAGCCTGCAAATAGCATGCCTGGTCCTACATTGTATGTGCCTGGCCTCAAGCAACACAATGTATTATACAATCAAGCCTTGAAATAGTGTGATAGTGTGTCTGTCATTTGCAGAATGTGGTCCCCAGAGGGTGAATTTAGTGACGCTATCCCGCACAGCGGGCTAGCATTACTAAATTTATCCTCTGTGAACCTCATTCTGCAAAGGCCCTCAACTGCTATGGCAGACCTAGGATAAGATTGAAGTTCCCAGTTGAAGTCGGTGATGTTCACCCATTGGGCACCTCAATTATGAATTTTATCTTCTGCAAATTAGGGGATATAGAAACTTCTTAGAAGGGAAATGTAACTAACAACAATGTTAATTTGATACTATAGATACTTCCCAGACGATGAGGCCTATTAAGCAGAATGAGGTCTCCAGAGGGTGAATTTGGTGATGCTATCCCCCTGTGTGGGATAGCATGACTAAATTCACCCTCTGGGGACCTCATTCTGAAAATGACAGGCACACTATTTGCCCTGTTGAGTGATTTGAACAATACATGATAGATTGTTGTTGTAATTGGGAATTAATGACTTCTAGCAGATCTCCAGGGAATGTTTATAAAAATGTCAGATTTCACTTGACATGTGTAGGCATACCCCCCTCGCATACAGTTAGAGCCAAAGTAAATGCTTCCTATTAATGATTCTCTGTCAAGAATTTGAGTAAATTTATTTTTGGGACCAGGGTGGCAAAAGCAGTGAACCCTATTCTTTTATTTTTTAATACATAATTTCTTTTCCTTTCTTTTTTGTTTGTTTGTTAAAGAGTTAAACCTAAAAAAAATTATTTGAGTTATGTCCCTGGCCCTGCCCACATTTGGCCCAGTGACCTTATTTGAACAAATCTGAACCCCAGTCACCCAAGGAACCTTCATACCAAATATGAACCCATTTGGCCTGATGGAATTTGAGAAGATGTTTAAAAGAATTACTATGGAGGGAGAGTTATGGCCCTGGCTTCGCAGCTATTTGACACAGTGGCCTCATTTGAACAAATCTGAATGTGAGTCACCTAGGGAACATCCACACCAAATATGAACCCATTCGGTCTTATGGTTCCGAAGATGTTTAACGAATTGTTGATGGACGGACGGACGGACGATGGACGGATGAGGAGTGATGACTATAGCTCCACCGGGGACTTCGTCTCAGGTGAGCTAAAAAGTATTGTATCTGCCATTGTATACAACAACCATTCGTCACTGGCCAAACAATGTTACAAACTTTGCCCGGAAGCGATGATGGACAGGTTTCGAGACTACTGCAGGAGGAGATAAGAAAAATGTGTTCAAATGACAATTCATGTGTTATTTTGAACAAAGATATTAATAAGTTGTCCACCTTCTCATGGATTGATATATATATGATGATCTGGTTAAATATGCGCCATATCTTTGCAAATTCTTGAGGCAATTACTAAAGGGAACAATAAAAATATTCCTGGAAAAGAGATGAAAATATCTACAATTGCTTGCATCGCGCTAAAACACAGAAATAAGAATATGTCCCTTCTACAGAATGCATAGCATTGGATGTAATGAAAAGGCTTGTATGATGTTGAAAATTATTGTGATTTTAAACATGGGGCCAATGAAGACCAAACTATTGTTTTCAGGTGTAGATTTGCATTGATATAAGCAAAAGCTCATATCATGACATACATGTACTGCACATGTAACAGTAAACACACATTGAGGCAATTATATTATTCATGTTTATGTTTCACAGTGAGAGAGACTTTCACTTCAGGAAGTGAATACTGATGCGAAGGGGTATGTTTCTGCAGGCTATCACATACATGTACGGTATGCTTAAATGTTCGCAGAATGTTCTACATGTATGTTTGATGACATTATATTTAAATCATCATATTTTATATTACAATGTACGTACCCTTTTAACCCTTTCAGTGCCAAGTCCGATTTTTGTATCAACCAATATTTCCTTGATCATTTTTCAAATTTATTGATTACAATAATGTGATACATTGATGGAAAGAGCTCTAAGATCTCTAAAAATCGGACTTGGCACTGAAAGGGTTAATAATGGGACACCATATAGGTAACAGTATAGTCAATCTTAGTCCCAATAGCGCATATTGAATTGAGAGGCTCAGCCCCTATGAGTAAGCAAGTAAAATAATAGATACGGTAAATGTTTGATTGTATTATTGATGTTTATTCCATGGAAATCAAACTACATGTATATTAATCCTATTCCAGGTTCAGGAGCAGCTTCAAAAACTAGGTATGTGCACAGGACGGAGGACAACAACCAAAAAGTTGAAAGAACTGACTGCATTGGAATACAAAGGAGTACTAGACTTGAAACACAAAATTTGACCCTACATCACTTGATTTTAGAGTTATCCATCTTTATCCACAATTTAGTCTGAGACCGTCCGTTTGACATTTTTCTGGGCCACAAATAATTGCACATCTCAAGAAATAACAAACATAAAAAATCGATAGCTGATGGGTGGGTTCCTAGACTCGAATCAAATATTTTTTTACCCCCAAAGCCAAATAAATAGTAATCTAGGAGCGTTAATTTGGATAATGCTTCTTTAAAGAATAGTATCAGTATGAATCTGAGTGTATGTTTACACAGATTGGAGAAATGTACATGTATATGGTGGTCTAGTGAATGAAATACATGTACATGTATGTTGTATACAGGTATACATGTAACTGAATATTCCACTAACTCAAGTTTACTATCTGACAAAACATCCCAATATT
This sequence comes from Siphonodentalium dalli, assembly GCA_032622095.1. Classification (NCBI taxonomy): domain Eukaryota; kingdom Metazoa; phylum Mollusca; class Scaphopoda; order Gadilida; family Siphonodentaliidae; genus Siphonodentalium; species Siphonodentalium dalli. The sequence goes on along the minus strand of CP136063.1, from coordinate 5,797,706 downwards.
TGGCATTTTTGTTCCTGAACTACAGAATACAAATGGAGTACCAGTATGTAAATTTTGTATTACCGGTATTTACCTTTGTATTTGTATTAACAATTATCAATCCTGATATGACTTGATTTTCAGGATGAACATCACTGAGGAGAAACCAAAGTTTAGTATAGAAGGAGACAACTGGGATCGGCGGGTTGTCCCAACGTACAGGACCACCGATAGGAGAGTAGCTAGATAACCAGCACTTCTTCAACCTTGTTGTTGTTGTGGACAGAGTTTTGGCACCGGATATGTCAACAGAACGCCCGTGAGAGAATCTAAGGCTGAAACCTAATATTGATTTCATCCCATCCAAGACTGAGCAAACTTTTTTGTCTGCAGAATTGGCCCATTTGGTTGTCAAGAGGGCCAGCATTTACATGCCTAAACTCCAACTAAGAGTTCAACATACTTTCCCATCGCAGTACTTTCACCCATTGCAAGATACAATGAAAAAGAAGTCTGAACAGGTAAATTGGTATTATACATTTTGACCATGGTTATACTAATAGAACTATCTATTATATATTTTGGAAGATCTGTAATCGATGGACTCGAAAACGGTAAAGCCCGATTTCGATGAAACTTGGTATGTGGGGGTATTTTCGGCCGGGGAGTGACATGGGCCTATTAATTTGCCCGTGCGACATGACCTTGACATTGAAATCGGGTAATTCCAAGGTCAAACGTCCGAATATCACGGGATTTCGATGAAACTTGGTATGTGGGGGTACCTTCGGCCGGGGAATGGCATAAACCTATTAATTTGCCCGTGCGACGTGACCTTGACATCGGGTCATTTCAAGGTCAAACGACCGAATATCACGGGATTTTGATGAAACTTGGTATGTGGGGGTACTTTCGTATGGGGAGTCTCAAAAGCATATTCATTTGCCCGTGCGACGTGACCTTGACCTTGAAATCGGGTCAATTCAAGGTCAAATCGCCAATTTTGATGGGATTTCGACGAAATTTTAGACATAGGGTTACTTTTGTCCACTGAGTGTTTTGGACGGGTCAAATCGGACCCCAACCTGACATTGACCTTCAAAATGATCAATTCAAGGTCAAATCGGGTAAAACCGGATGGATTTCGACTGGCACGTTTGTCCGGGCAGTGTTTCGACTGGTCAAATCGTGACCCCACTTGACCTTGACCTTCAAAATGGACAATTCAAGGTCAAAGCCCGGACGAAGTCGGGTCACCTTCTAGTATTGATATAATCATTGCCAATTGCAGTCATCAAATGAATGGCGGTTTCAATGTGGTCATGAGATTGTAGTATTTTTTTTTCAAGAGCGAATTTTTGTTCGCGTTAAAAAATCAGATCAAACTCATAATCGAACTCAATCTGTATTTTGGGCTGAGAAACTCATATACAAAATTTGGTTCTGATCGGATAGAAAATGCATTATGCGTAAAGTGTCTCAAAGGAGAGACAGACGAACGACGAGTGATCAATCTAGATGTCAACACTATGTGTACCATACTGTGGTATTGGTACACATAAAAACGGGCATATAAAAAATTGTTGAACATTATATGTCAGTGTTCGTTTGAATATGAGACACCGGTATGCTATGAGCGATGCACACCATTTGCTTTTATACATTCATTGAATTTGTGAGATTAATCAGCCCATTAATTTGTGAGATTAATCAGCCCATTAATTTGTGAGATTAATCAGCCCATTAATTTTTCAGATGACTTGACTGGTGCATGTACATACACTGAAACTTGTCTCTGATTTCTGTTTCAGTGTGTCGTTGGACTATACGACAAGAAAGAATCGAAAACAGCCGATATGATCAGCTTAATGAAGGAATTATCCAAGGAGTACATCCCAACCAGAGAAAAGGACGATGGCTCAGTTGAAATTGTTGAATCTGTCTTTTTTAGGGGTGACTGGCTCACTGATGCGAGGGCGCAGAAAGCCCAATTGTGTAAGAAAGATTCTGTTGAAACTTCCACAGGCTACAAGGGTTGATCTCGAAATCCGAAGACTTACACAGATCTATGAATTACCTTGATGTGAGTCATTGATAATGTTATATTCACATAGGTGTGATGATTTACAGTTTTTAATATGGTATTTTGACAGATTTTGACAGAAATATTTTTATGTTTGGGACAGGCTATACACAACAATTTGATAAATTACATATTCATTTTGGGCTCTACTAGTAGGTCAGGTCACATTTGTTTTCGTTCTTTTACAGCGGAAGAATCCAATTCAGTATGTTATTTAATGTAACCAGATGTCTGGAACCCTGAATACTACACATGTGTACATGTGTACATGAGTACCCTACCTTACATTGTTTAAAACAATACTTCTCATTAAATGAAAGTGTCAATGACACTGTAGCTCAACGTTGTAAAGAAGGTAATTTTTGTGTGATGAGCAATGAATAGAGAGATTAAAAAGGAGTGTAAATGAAAGTGTCAGACACTGTAGCTGAACTTAGGTAGAGGAATAATTAAATGGTTTACAGTAAATGGAGAAATAGGCAAAATGCTGATTGAAATGTCTTAACTGTGCCAAAGGATTTAGTCACGCAAAGAGTAAAATCCAAGATGGCTGCTGGTGGCCATGTTTTTTGGCCAAATGACCACAAAAGAACTCATTCCCATCTACATGTCATTATTAACATCCATGACAAATTTTATGAAGATCCGACCAAAGGTACGAACTGTAGCACGTGCTAAAGGAAATTGTTGACGAATCACACACGCACACACATAGACGACGGATACCAAGCCATGGCAATAGCTCAAACTTTACAAAGTAAAGTTGAGCTAAAAATGAGCAGTAAAGGATTTTGTAAAATCCAAGATGGCAGCTGGCGGCCATGTTTTTTGGCCGAATGACCCCAAAAGGACTCGTTCCCATCTACATGTCATTATTAAAATCCATGACAAATTTTATGATAATCAGACTAAAGGTACGACCTGTAGCCCGTGCTAAAGGATTTAGTCATACAAGGAGTAAAATCCAAGATGGCTGCTGGTGGCCATGTTTTATGGCCGAATGACCCCAAAATGACTCGTTCCCATCTACATGTCAATATTAACATTCCTGACAAATTTTATGATGATCACACTAAAGGTACGACCTGTAGCCCGTGCTAAAAGATTTAGTCATACAAAGAGTAAAATCCAAGATGGCTGCTGGTTGCCATGTTTTATGGCCGAATGACCCCAAAAATGACTCGTTCCCATCTACATGCCATTGTTAACATCCATGAAAAATGTTATGATGATCAGACTAAAGGTACGACCTGTAGCCCGTGCTAAAGGATTTAGTAATACAAAGAGTAAAATCCAAGATGGCTGGTGGCGGCCATGTTTTTTGGCCGAATGACCCCAAAATTAATGGTTCCCATCTACATGTTAATATTAACATCCATCACAAATTTCATGATGATCAGATAAACAGTACGACCTGTAGCCCGTGCTAATGGATTGAATTTTGAAATCAAAGATGGCCGCTGGCGGCCATGTTTTTCGTCCAAATGACCCCAAAATTACTCGTTCCCATCTACATTCCAATTTCAACGGCCACGAAAAAATTCATGATGATCAGACTAAAGGTACAACCTGTAGTCCGTGCTAAAGGATTTAGTCATACAAAGAGTAAAACCCAAGATCGCTGCTGGCGGCCATGTTTTTTGGCCGAATGACCCCAAAATGACTTGTTCCCATCTACATGTCATTATTAACATTCATGACAAATTTTATGATAATCAGACGAAAGGTACGACCTGTAGCCCGTGCTAAAGGATTTAGTCATACAAAGAGTGAAATTCAAGATGGCTGCTGGCGGCCATGTTTTTTCGGCCGAATGACCCCAAAATTACTCGTTCCCATCTGCATGTCAATATTAACATCCATGACAAATTTCATGATGATCAGACAAACAGTAATATCTGTGGCCCGTGCTAATGAACTAAATTTTGAAATCAGATGGCCACTGGCGGCCATGTTTTTTATCCAAATGACCCCAAAAAGACTCGTTCCCATCTACACTCCAATTTCAACAGCCATGACAAATTTTATGATGATCAGTCTAAAGGTACAAACTGCAGCCCGTGCTAAAGGATTTAGTCATACACAGAGTAAAATCCAAGATGGCTGCTGGCGGCCATGTTTATTGCCCGAATGACCCAAAAATGACTCGTTCCCATCTACATGTCATTGTTAACATCCATGACAAATTTTATGATGATATGACCAAAGGTACGATCTGTAGCCCGTGTCAAAGGATTTAGTCATGCAAAGAGTAAAATCTAAGATGGCTGCCGGCAGCCATGTTTTTTGGCCGAATGACCCCAAAATTACTTGTTCCCATCTACATGTCAATATTAACATCCATGACAAATTTCATGACACTAAGACGAACAGTACGGCCTGTAGCCCGTGCTAATGGATTGAATTTTGAAATCCAAGATGGCCGATGGCAGCCATGTTTATTTTCCGAATGACCACAAAATGACTCGTTCCCATCTACCAAGCCATGGTAATAGCTCAAACTTTACAAAGTAAAGTTGAGCTAACTGTGAAATCATTTGCAACCTATTTTCAATGCGAAATCTCCAACTGATGGCGTGTTAGGCTTGAAACTTCCAACCAAATGTTGAATATTTTTACCAACGTTTGTGGGGGACATGTCACCGCATCCGTGCGTATATAGAACACATTTTGTCAATGTTACACCCACTGCAGCATACATGTAAGTACAGAAGAATGTCAATTGCAACAATTTCGTATTGTGGTTAAGACAGTTGCGCTTGCATTATGTAATTAAGCAATCAACAGACAACCTGATATTCGAGCCTCGGTACAACTCGCACCTACTTTCTAATTCTCTGTTGTTCAACGCTCGAATGCTGGTTTGTTGATTTATTGGTAAGACAACACAAGCCCAGTGTCTTAGCCATTAAGAGCCACCAAATAACAAAAGAAAGTAGGGTCTGTATCGTCTAATATAGTGATAGATCCAAGACTTGAAATAGTGTGTCTTTCATTTGCAGAATGAGGTCCCCAGAGGGTGAATTTAGTGATGCTACCCGCATAGCGGGCTAGCATCACCAAATTCACCCTCTGGGGACCAGCATTCTGCTTACACTTCAGCAGAATGAGGTTCCCAGAGGGTGAATTTGGTGATGCTAGCCCACTATGCGAGGTAGTATCACTAAATTCACCCTCTGGGGACCTCATTCTGCAAATGACAGACACACTATTTCAAGGCTTGGATAGATATATATTATATGTAGCACTGAACGAATGACATTTCCACCTTGACTTGAAGTAGGCTGAGCAACCAATTTATAGAATTGGTTAGCAGTAAAATCCAATATTCAATTCAGAATTTCGTGCTCCCAAAATCAACAAGAGGTTGCATGAGCAGAGGTGACAAATTCAAATGTGGGCAGGTAAGAACCCAAATACTGAGGACCCCTGCAATTCTCTTCTCCATAAGATCAGTCATTCAAATAATTATGGTTAAAATACATCAGCAGAACAAGAGCTATGCTGGGCGTGGCAATATAGTACGCCCAGTGTGCTTTTATGAACTGTACACAAACAACCAATGGAAGTGACACTATATTGTAGTAACCTCAAATATTGAAAATTCTAACTCAAAAAGAGTTAAAAGTCAGTAAAACATATTCGGATCGAACCCTATATTCGAACTTGACCTGTATTTTGGTCTGGAAAACTCACATACGGAATTTGGTTTCGATAAAATAAACCATATTAAAGTTATCCAGAAACCTCAAATATTGAAAATTCTAAGTCAAAAAGAGCCATAAGTCAGTAAAAAATATTCGGACTGAACCCATAATCGATCTTGGACTGTATTTTGGTTTGGAAAACTCACATACAAAATTTGCTTCCGATAAGATAACCCAAACAATAGTTATCATCTGGAAACCTCAAATATTGAAAATTCTAAGTCGAAATGAGATGTAAGTCGGTAAAAAATAATCGGAACAAACCCAAATTCGAACTTTATTGTAATTTGGTCTGGAAAACTAACATACAAAATTTAGTTCCGATAAAATAACCCAAACTACAGTTATCATCCGGAAACCAAAACTGCTAAAGGACAGACAGACGGACGGGACAGACAGACCAATCACATAATATGGCTGTTTTTTTTAAACAGGCGTATAAAAATGAGAAGACAAACTAACCCTTGGAACAAATGTCGCGCTACCGACGAATCGAATTCAATTATTTGAATTAGATTCATCGGTAGTGCGACGTTTGTTGCAAATAAATGCGAGTAGACGCACTACCGACGAAGAATGCGTGTGGTCAACACGAATTTAATTGCTGATGCGTCTGAGATCCGTGTTTGAAACAAACGTCGCATCACCGTCGACTCGAATTTAATTCGGAGACATGCAAACGAGCTGCATAATGATATGCTAATGAGGGAATTCCAATTCAAACTGGAAAACACCAACGAGCATGACTTAATTTGGTGGTATTTGAATTCGAGTCGACGAAAGTGCGACGTTTGTTTCAAATTAAATGCGAGTAGACGCACTAAATAAATATTTATTCCGTTTGGATATACACGCTATACTGTGCATGGACGTGTGCAAATTTAACATCAACGATGGGTTGAAATTTTTCTTGTAATTTGATTTTCCAGCAATGAATTATTGGGGAATTTATTGTTTTTAGACCAACATTATTTTCCTATGCTTCTGTTCAAAATTATGAACTTAAATGGTCATCAGTTGAAAATTTCCAACCTTCGTGGGGGTGTCAGGTTGGAAATTGTCAGCACTTGGAAAGCTTGAGGCCAGTCTAATGCTATATAGGTTTTTGCGGTTTTCATGTTCAAAGTTTTCTCCCGCTGTGCCAAACTATGATTGGATTTTCAGGTTCAGATCTCTGATTTTTCTTCTACTGGCAGAACCATGGTCCGCCCAGTGCACGATCACAAGTCTACTCATCTATCCAGGATAGGCTATTATCCAGGCATGTGAAGGAACATCCAAGGGGGTACAAATTGAATTACGCAAATTTATTAGCCCCCCAACCGAGACCCTATAGCCGTACGTCCCTGCCCGTCATGGTTATTTTACCACGTGGTTTTAGATAGGCCTATGACGCAATATATAGTGATATATAGCATGTTGACCTCAACTTGCTATTAAATTGTTAGAACGGTACAACGTTTTCGTATAAAAATAAACTGGACCTGATTTCTTTCAGACAAGTTCAAAGCAAAATACCACCTAAAGAATCATGTCCGACCTAAATTATGTATCAAATACCTACGAAATAGCGATATAAAACCATTAATTTCCACTCCTCAGAATAGTAACATTAATTTCGTCGCTTGGAAGTCAAAAGCCACATTTTCTCACTAAATTTTACGTTTTAGAATTGATATAAAACTTCCAATTTTAGCCGTTTTGACGAAAACCCTTATGAATGCTTTATGCCGTTTTAAGAAATCATTTAGATTCGTCTTGAATTAAATGCAACGTTTGTTTCAACAGACGAATTATGAATTAAACTCGAGTCTAATTCTAATTGAATTAGATTCGTCGGTAGTGCGACGTTTGTTCCAAGGGTAAGGGATCATAATTCATCATTAGGCACTCTTTAGAAAGTAGTCGTTATGGCAAACCTCCATACCAATAGACCTGATAACCCATGGCTGAGATACATGCATACAAAAAACCCACATTTTCAGATAAATTGAAAAGGATAACTCTAGAACGGAAAATGGCAACAACGTCATTTGACCATGTTTTGACAGCAGTCATGATGATGAACGTCCATACCAAATTTCAATTCAGATATGATAACACTAGGCTGATCGAGATATTTGCCAGGACGACACATGGCAAACTGACAAACACAGTTAATCCAGTATACCTCCTATTTTGCTTTGAAAAGTGGGGGTATAAATTAACAGCACAACTGAGGACAGACTATAACTTGTCTAAAACATATGTGGCAGACAGCAATTCAATCACATCGGAAATAAATAATATGCTGGTAATACTGTCCAAGGGAGTCTACTGTTAATCAATACAAAAGCTTTGCTCCAGGAGTAGATTCATATATAGTTATTGCGCTTCACTCAAGATCAGAAAAATAATGGTTTCAAGAAAGAGTTGACAGAAAGTATGGCCCACAATAGAATACAAGAAATCCCCAAACATAATCTCCAGGGACTTCTTCCCTGTAAAAAGGTAACAGTGTAATCCATCTGGCACAAATAAAAATAAAAATGTTTTCTCTAAAGCCATGATATAAATCTTACATATAGGATACATTATCTTTGTGCTTCATTGTCATTTTATACTTTATTATCCCTGTTTCTGAAAAAACACATTGTTCCTTCGCCTTTGGCCATGTCATATATGTCAAATTCTATCATAGATAATTATATAGGGACCATATCTAAATAAAGGTTGAACCACATTTGAATGAAACATCTACCTATATTAACACTTTCTTATCTAAATGAATTCTCCCATTCAGTTATAAATGTATATACTGGAGTGGTCTGCTATCCATCTGAACTTAATATCGGAACATTTCCTTAACATACACATTGTCAATATAGAGCTGAATGACGATGTTACTGTTATATAACACATAGTTTGGTTCCCAGCTGAATGACGATGTTACTTTTATATAGAACACATAGTTTGTGGTCTATCAGAAAATTTTGAGTAAAACAGACCCATTATTTTCTTTCTGTCTACCAAGTTATAACGTTGAAGGGCCAACAAACTGAAGATATCTCAGTGCAATTTTTAAATTCATCAGTGATTGACCAAAACATTTAGAATGGTTGTGAAGCAATCTGTCTACATATTGTTTTCCTCCAAACATCATACCACATGTCATCCGGAATAAACCATGGTTACAAACCTCATGAAAATTGTATAACAAAGACCGGGAGGGCACTTGTCCAGGTGAGGACTGTGGGTCCGGGAGTGCACTAATGACATTGTCCAGGTGAGGACTGTGGGTCCGAGAGTGCACTAATGACATTGTCCAGGTGAGGACTGTGGGTCCAGGAGTGCACTAATGAAGATAGATTTATTCCTCTTCCCTTGAATTTTTTTTTAGTTTGAATTCAGTTGCATTCTGAGACCGATAACGGGGGAATCTTTTTATGATTTCAGCTGTTTTCTATTTCTCTATGGGCATCTTTTGAGACACAGACGTTTCAAATTGTGATGAATTATAGTATTTTAATCATATATATGGCATAGATTGTTATTAAACCCGTTTAGGCAACAAAAACAAAAATATGCTATGTATCCACACATCGACCGACCCAAAAAATAACCCGCCGACCCTAAACTTTGTATTGTTATATTGATAAAAAGTCAACAATTTCAACAACAAAAATATTGATGATCATTAGCATGCAAAACACATGGTTTCTAACATATCCCTGTGAAAAGTGACCATGAAGTGACAGCTGTCTCAAAATCCCCAGGTGTGTGATGGGTTATGGATTGATGGACATGAATCTTGCAATTTTAATTTCATGAGAGCGGATCTCATGCCTGCTTTACCTGTATGCCTTGTTTGGGACTTATGGAACATACTCTTGGGTTCCAAATAAACATGCATGCACATTTATTATTTTCTTGGGAAATTTCCCCCTGCACAGTGCTTATTTGGATCTGCAAGTTTATTAATTTTGAGGCTATGAAAATTGAAATCAGCACAAACTCAAGATTTCTAAATGATTCTGATACGAAATTGATGAGCTTGTAATTTTATGCAAGTACATATTCAAGTATATGGGATACATGTGAACATTTAAATATTGAATAAAACACCACGTTGATTCCTATGCTTGACCGACAAAATTGCACTATAAAAATAATTTTTTAAATATAGTTGATGTTTTGCTCAGAGTTTCCCCTGTGCTGTTATTTGGGCTATTTGGCCTGAGAGTACCGGTAGGAACACTATCAACAGACACGGTGGGTGTGTATCTGTATACATGTATAATATACATGTATAGAGGTTATCACCACATATGTTAGGCCAAAACGAAGAATACCTGTGTTTAGGGTAACCCGCCCCTTCTCAAAACCTGCCGCCAAATTCCATTTTATCGTTTTTCACAAATTTCCTCCGACTTCATTTTATTTTTTTGTAATTAGGAATTCGCGACTACGGAATTAGCTTAAACAAGTAAACCATATCCTTGCAAATATCGTCGTCAATTCACGAAAAACGGAAGTGCCGCCATTTTTGTTGTAGTATATTCGTATTCCCTCGTCATTGTTCGGCAAACCTCGCCGATTTCTCGAAAGCGGAAACCAGAAAACACGCGATAATTGTGCCGGAATATGTATTACCTATAGCAAATCGAAAGTAACCGGATATTTTGCCGATTGCGCATGGCGATTGAATATGGCGGAAACACTTCCGTGTGCGGATAGATCCTGAGTTTTAGCTATTAAACTTCACAAATGCGTTCATATGAATCAGAATAGAAACATCAGGGTGCCTGTCAACTATAGCACAGACATGTTGTCGTGCGTGAACCGGTACCACACGGATTCTGAACTGACAGAAAAGGACATAGTAATAAAATGTCGGATTAAAAATAATTCTGACACTTTTGAAATCGACCCAAAGCTCAAAATTACATTATTATAGTTTATCCACCTCTCACCGCATCCACCCTGAAAATTATAAGCCTGACGTAACATGAGTCTGTATCATTATGTACCCATGCAGTAGGAGTGGTGTGTGAACTTAAATTTTTCCTAGTAGAACTATTTCTCATTAAATATTCAATAGTTCTACAGAAATCCGGACCCGATGAATCAACATCTTCTGTGTCGCAATGATCGGAATGCAACAGTCATAGGGTAATCAATGCACATATATTGTTCTTGGTGCTTACTTTGTTTTACAGGTGTTAATGCCACCACCGCTTTACATATTGATTATGTTATGTACGTCATATTTGCGGCGTACGTCACGTTGGCGTTGCCGCATGTATGTGCCATTTCCAATGGAGGAACTCTTGTTAAATTCACCTTCTGAGTTGAATATTTCGCAAAATTTCTTAGTATTCGAGTCGGTGGATAAACAAAATATCATAAGTGTCTTGTGTGGGAAATTGAAAAGTAATATGTCCACTCGTAGGATTTGGCCTGTAATATCCGAGCTTCAGCGTGAACATAAACCGTTTAATTTCCAACACTAGACACTTATTCTACATGTATATATAATATCATTTAATATCATGCTGTATACATGTCATTGAACTTCTGCAACACCATTAAATGATTAAACTGATTAAAGCTACAATGACATTGATTAGTGTGACAATGACTTGCCCAAGCTATATACGATTGACACTGGCAGACGATTAGAAGGCACGAATACTTAAATATCAATTTCGTACCAAGTTTATAGCCAAATTTATGAAATTGTGGTATGTGAATAATAAAAAACTTACTTAAGCATGAAGTTGGTTTGATCTTTTATCAATCTTAATGTATATTTCCAGTGTGTTTATCAAGTAATACTTTCCCCACAACACAAGTTGGCATTTTATATCACTTCGGTCGAGGTAATTCAATATTTCTGCAGCTGGATAAAAAATATCAAAATTAAATTTAAAAAAAAAATTCCCTACCTACCCTAATTTTTTCGCTCCATTAGCGGAAACATACAATCTTTTTTTTTGGCCTTATCAAGGTGCTATAAACAAAATAATCGGTGACTCGAAAATTAAGTGTAAAGTCAATACAAAATTATAATTGCAGTTAGGTTCATCTCATACCCATCTTATCTATTCGGCGATAGTCTACTACGTAGTATTTTATGGCGCTCCAGTATTCATTAAGCAGTATAGCCCCACTATTATAATCCGTCTTTAGCTGGCGTATTCTTGCCTCTGTAAGATTATTGAGATATAACGTCATACGTAATGACATTAAATCATATAGAAACATAGCAATTGTGTGGGCTGCGTAACGTGAATATGTATTGAGAAATAAAGTCATATGTAATGACATTAAATCTCAAGCAAACTCCGAGAAAAAAAATACATTTATTGTTTTAACGTTTTAAGTTATTTCCTTCATAAAAAGAGTCATAGTGATAAAGAACCCTCTCAATACTTTAGAATATAGAATTAACCTTTAAAATAACAAAAACCTTTGGAACAGCTAACCTTCGGAATAGAGAACCTTCGGAATAGTGAACCTTCGGAATAGTGAATCTTCGGAATAGCGAACCTTTGGAAAAGAGAACCTTCGAAATAGTGAACCTTCGGAATAGCGAACATACGGAATAGAGACATGTCCCCCAAATTAAGTGCTATACATATGTCAGGTGACACAATCGATACACAATGGGATTCTCTTCAAAACTAACTATAGTCCATTTTCAAAAAAGTATGTGACAATTCCACACGCTTTCAATGGCACCACGATGCGCGTTCATATTAAAAAAAATTCTCGTCCGCGAAAACAGCGATGAGGACGTTTACCTGATGCGCAAATTTGAGTTTAGGTGGCCGATGACGGAATGACAAGCCTCCTGACTGACAGTTTATAACTGTGTTCAGTCTGGATGTAAAGTAGTGTGAGGTGTATATGCAAGTATGAAACTTATGAGTGGTCGTGTGTGCGGGTATTGGTATATTTGGAAGGGCTCACCATTGGTGAGGTGTATATGTATATCTGGATTGACTCTATGGTCATGGGTATGGCGAATAGATATACATGTAGTGGCTGTATGGTCCATGGTGAGGTGAATAGGTATACAATGAGTGACTGTATGATCGTGAATGTGGTGAATATGTATACATAGAGTGACTATATGGTCAGGTGTAGGAGTATACCTGGCGTTACTGCATGTTGACTCATGGCTGTATCGTCATTTGTGGCATGTACCGGTATAACAAATATGGCTGTATGGTCAGGTGTATGTGTATAGAGTGGGTCACTATATTGTCATTTGTGTGGTGTTTATGTACATATGGGGTCATGGGTTGGTTATACATGTGTAATTTGGGTGGCTATCGCTTTCCGCAATAACTCAAGGATATGTTAATCAATAGAGAGGTAATGTCAAAGAGTTCTCCATCTTGATAGTGTTTGTGTACATGGGGGAACTTTAAACGTGGAAAGCGATAGCCACCCATTACCACACATTCATTCCATATATACATAAACACCACAGACATAACAATATAGTGACCAACCTGTATAAACGTACACCTGACCCATGACCATGGATGGCCATACAGCCATGCGTCACAATGCAGGCACACCGGGTATAATCCAAAACATGACCCATAATCATAGAGTCACTCATTGTATACCCATTCACCTCACCATTGGCCATACGGTCATCCCATGTATACCTATTCTCCACACACACATGGTCAAATAGACATTCAATATATACATCAACACCACAACAATGACCATAGAGTCACCCCGGGTATACATATCCACCTCACCAATGGTCATATCGCCACTCGCTTCATACACATACCCTCACCCATGGCACCTGGTATACTCCTTCATCTGACCTATGGCCATATAGTCGTCACCCCATGTGGCGGTATTCAAAACATTCATGATCATGGTCAATCATTGTATATATATTCACCTCACCCTTGGCCATGTCACTCCCTGTATCCATATTTGTCACACCATGGCAGAATAGCCACTCAAGATATACTAATACTCCCCAGCCATGTCAGTATATTCACTCCATGTATGCATATGCACATCAGACATTGCCATATAGCCGCTCGCTATATACACATACCCCTCGCCCATGGCCATATAGCAACACATGTGTATACCATATAACCTACAATCCTACACATGACCATACCACCACGAGTCACCAAACAGGAACACCAGGTATATTCATACACCTGACACATGACCATTTAGTCACCCCCTGTATAGATATTCATTACATTTATGATCATACAGTCACTCATTGTATACCTACATGTACTCATCTCACCATTGACCATACAATAACTCCCTGTATACCTATTCACCTCACCTATGATCATATAGTAACTCCCTGGCTACCATCTTGGCATCCACCCTGTATCCAGTTGATATGTTTTATCATAATGGACCATACTAGCCACATATTATGGTTCATCTCAGTTCCGTTTCAAAGTTCTGCCCATTTCCTTTCAATAATATGGCAAGAATCACAAAAGAGGTTCTCCGCAAAATTCCATACTGCAACTTTAAAATGAATTTGTCATGCCCCATACGGAACAATAAATACCTTTGATACCAATGATAGTTGCAATTTACTTTAAAAAATTGTCCAACCCTGAAAAGTGAATTTTTGCCGATATTTATGTCAAGTTTGTGAGAGAAAAATCCAATATTTCTGGTGATGTCAGTGGTGACAATAGTAACAATGATCCATGGTGCATCAGACATTTTAGTATTCAATGTATATAATACAGATTAGCCAATTTTATATATCAACCACAACTTGTAAGCCATTGCAGGACACCCTGGGGCAATATTTACCATTTTTCATATTTTGGCAGCCATTTTGAGCCAAAGTAAGAATTGTGGTTCCAGTGAGTTAGAATATTTATAGGTAATGCTATGCCTCATTTACATTACAAAGTTCTGTTCATTTCTTGTTGAAATATGACTAGAATCCCAATTGTGATTTTTTGGTGAAATTTTATACCGCATTCTGTAAAATCGAATTTTTGAGGGATCGGAAGGGCTAGGAACCCAATAATTGCATATTTAATTGCTCCAATGATCAGTTAATATACAACACACAAAATAAAGTCATATTACTCAACCAGTTCCAAACAGCATGAACTGATCTAGAAGATATTTGTGAAAAAAGGTCATATTTTCAACTTCCGGCGGCAATTTTTGTGGCGATCTTGGATGGTGAGTTTCAATTTTGGCCCAAAAAAGTGTCATTATGTCTTAGCTTCACGAAAATATATACATTTGTTTACATTTTACTAGATTGTTTGCATAAAACTGACTTAGGGTCTGGTCTGAAAAACGGCGGCCATGATGGACGCCATCTTGTCTGGACTCTAAGCAGTCACTTTTTTTTCTTGTTAACATTGCTTAAAAGTTGAAGGACATAATAAGGAACAAAATGAGTGGGGTGAAGTTAAGACGCAGGGGGGTGCAACGGTACCCCTATTAGCTTCCGGACTATAGTCATTTATGTTACAGAATCGGCCGAAATGAGCCGAATGATCGTGGCTGTCAAGGTCGTTTGCAGACGCCACAATGGCGACCGCAGAAAAAGTTCCCAAAAATAGACAATGTGTCTGAAATCGGAGACAATTGAACAGCCGCTCTCGAAAAAGAGAAAGTTTCTCAGAAACTTGTGTGTCGGTAATCATTATTTTCTAAGCCAAAACAGCCCGTGCAAACTTGCATTTTAGTTCAAAACAAAATTATGCAGATTAACCCCTCAAATTCAATATCATGGGACGATTTATTGAACGAAGTGTCAGCGACGCGGAATGTGAGCCTTTTAAGTTTTAAGTGGAATTGAGTAGAAATTTCAGGGACCTAGATATCTGTACTCCTGAGTGTATAGAACCCATCCAGATTGCTTTGGACTTCGAAAAAAACACTCAAATTTGTTAAATTTACACTGACTGAGAGTGTGCCTGAAAGTGAAACAGCACAAATGAAAGTGTCAATGACACTGTAGCTCAACTTAGGTAGGGGAATAATTTAATGGTTGACAGTAAATAGAGGAATTAGGAAAGGAGCTAATTCATTACACAACTGTCCCCTGGTAAGGCTACCACGATAGGATATAGTCTCATATAAGCAGATAGAGTTATTCCCCTTGAGTAGCCTCCTGACGCGGCCTCGCGGGTACCAGCCGTTGTTTGAATAAACATTGCGTAACATGACACGAGACTCTGGAGATTCCTAGTTAAAATGTTATCTTTTCAGTGTGCGCTCAAACTTCTAAATCAACTATGCATTGTTAAATATACAACAATTTCTGTATAGTTTGACTCTTCAGTTACAAAAATCGGACGGTAAACACTCAAATTATAATAATATTATATATTCGTATACTAGTATCGATCTGCCGGTCGAAAAATGTTAAGCAAGACAGAACAAGTGAACTGCATTGCATCATAGCCGCATGGGCCGGGAGTGGGGCTTGGAGGGCTGCAGCCCCTCCCAACGTTTTGAAAGCTCAATCGATTCAGGCAAATTGAATGGTATTTCAGGTGCAAATTAATGTATATTACAGTATTTTTTCACATTTCTGCCCGAATTATACACACTTAAGGTTAACCGTACACATTTTTTAGCTTTAGCTAGCCGACCTTTTAAAATTCTATGAGACTTTATTAAGTATTCAATTTCAGCAGGATTTAATTTAAATTTGTAATTTGTATTTGTAAAATTTATATCCCAGTTTGTGGGAAGTGAGAACAATATATATTTATTATAATGATATAATCATCAGTTAATATAGAGTTCAGTGGGGGCGTATTTTCGTTAATAATTTACGGTTAAAACTTTTGAAACGCTCTTTAAGGTTTCACGTTGTGCGTATTCTGGCGCATAACACCAATTAATTTCTGGTAAAACTGGCCACCAGGCTGAGATGGATGTCAGCATAAACTTATGAGATTGGTTATATCTCACAACTTAGGGTTTAGATATAAAAAGTATGGATGGTGTTCACTTTCTGCAATGTTCTAATTCAGTGTCATTATTAACTTGAACAACTGTTCAATGACTAGCGCTGGGACAGTTGGGTTTTTTCCTAACCGGTTAACCACGGGCATTAGCCTAACCATAACCGGTTAACCGTGACCAGTATTACCCTCAGTACGAGATTGAATACATACTATATACTACATACTATATCGGCAAAACAAATGTTTATTACGCGTCCCGGAAACGTTGATATACATGCGATCACAAACGATGTCTTGGACATACAATGCGTTCCCGTTACGGCGATCAAATAGTTGTAAATCGATGTTTACGGGAGTTTCGCACTGCATAACGCTTGCTTGCAAAACCTTCAACGACGAAATATAGTCCCCCCCCCCCCATGTGTGTATCCCGGGGCCCCCGGGCATGATTAGCCCAAACAATGTACTGAAGATAGGCATACTGTTGTTTAGTAATGTTAAGTGTTTGGGTATAGCCTATAGGCAGGTATGTATTAATCACAGTGGCTACACGATGTTACTTCAATTATTTAATAAATCAATTCAAACAAAATTAAATCGTCGTGATTCATTACTCAAGCCCCAGCCAGTGTTTAGGAATTAACGTTATCACTAGATATCCTCTTATTTCCCACTCCCAGTAGGCCTGTGTTTTTTCTGGATGTGCGACTTCATATTGGATGTTGATCCAGAATAAACGAATCGCCTTCGGCAGGCCTTGCATACCGCCCATTTCTTCTTCCTTTTTTTTTTCGTCATCTTGAATTATATGACTAAATGTCCCCAAACGTTTGATTTCCGTTTGTGTAGGTCTTCTGTCATCGCTTTGAGACGAACTAATGGTAATGACCAGGGGGGGGGGGCAGTTTCAAGAAAACAGACGTAATATTGATGACGTAGTAAAAGTCTAGACTTGATTGCTTTGATGTATGCCGCGGTGCGCGTGCAGCCGGAACGTCATGTAATGCCGCCAAAGGAAATTGGCATTGAATGTGTAGCAAGTGATTCACAGACTGACACAGATAAGAGTGTTGTTGTTGGTTTCACGTCTAGAAAAGCCACCGGTGATCAAACAGGCATGTGTTGTGGGGTATATGAATACACAATCAACTGTCCAAATCGCTTCTATAAGCGGCTACTACGTTGATAGTACGATCGTTATCAATATTACGGTGATCCGGCTGTGGCCTCCTCCAACCGGTTGACACGCATAACCGAACCGTAACCGGTTATCCGGACAACCGCCCCAGCACTACCAATGACGAGATTTAACTTCACAAAACCATTGTTATGTGAACATTACTGGTACAGTCAGAATGGCATTACTGAGTAAATTAAATTAATCCAATAAGATACCAAACAAATGGCATTGGAAAAGCTCAAAGCATTGAGAAATATTCTAATAATATTTTCGACTAAAGTAATCGAACTTATTTCACTACTAAGTTGTTGACAAATCACTGTAACAGTTCTGTTTATATAACAACAATTTCATTGTGCGGCATTTTTTTGTTGGAG
The DNA here is from genome assembly GCA_032622095.1 of Siphonodentalium dalli. Taxonomy (NCBI): domain Eukaryota; kingdom Metazoa; phylum Mollusca; class Scaphopoda; order Gadilida; family Siphonodentaliidae; genus Siphonodentalium; species Siphonodentalium dalli. Next base: position 5,779,431 of record CP136063.1, on the reverse strand, counting down.
AACTTTCAATAATTGTTATAGCAACAGTTATAGTTTCAGTTCAGTTGCCTCCAATTCTGCCCCTAATAGAGGAAGAGTAATAGAAACCTCAAAGGGAGGCAAGATGGTTGTCCCAGCAAGGGTCAGATCTGCCACAAAGTGTGCAGTTTGTAGTCAGGCATTATTTCATGCCGTGCATTTAATTTAATTGTGATATATATATATAACAATTAAATTAAATGCACGACATGAAATAATGCCTGAGTACTTTTATGTCAAATTTTGCTTGACCAATTAGAAAAATGAAAGCAGGCCATCTGACATCGTCAACTAATCAGAAAATAGCCTGTGCGATCAAAGGCTACTTTTGCCGCCCGGCAACAGATCCCATTCTGCGGATTGATAAGTTAGCTGAGTTTTGAATAGCAAATGACATGAAAAACAGATGTCACATTTTTTTGTAACGAATTTAATATTGTTTTTTTGTACCGAATATTCAAAAATTATAACGCCAAAATTATGGTCTTTTATAGACATCCCGCATTACAGTTTTATGCATGATGACTCCAACCGTTCCACCAGAGACGAGGGTTTTTACTCTATGTTGAGTAGATCCATGTGTCCTGGATTTCAACATTACACGAATTGCTACAATATTCAATTACCATTACACAGGCACAATTGTGAGCCATGTCATGTTTTAAATATCTCAGTTTGAATAACTTCTAAATGTTGGAAATTTCTTTACGCCCACAATCTATCCGAGTCTGGATTTATAAATTTATCTCGACCGTCACGGGGATCGCTCCCCCATATAAAACGTTGTGTTCGTATTTGGAATTAAGTTGAATACAAGTTAATTGTATGGGTACATAACATTCAAATATGTTCACAAACATGCATGAGTTGGAAATAAGCAGAATGCTATGCATCTTTGCAATCACAGGAACCCGCCATTAAACTTCAAAGGTAATTAAGCTTTTACATTTTAAAAGCAATAGTTTATAGTGCTTCATAATGAGTTATTTTGTATTGTTTTAAAATATAAAAGCTTACCTTTGATATATTTCATGGTTAGTCGTAAATGTGAAATCACTTATTCTTATTGCACAGTATATATCTAGATAATAGTTAATTTATATATTTTGTTCTTTGTGTATAGTGTATATATTTGTTCGGCAAGCATGAAACGTTTATGTAAGAATGTTCAAGTCATATTATCTGAATTATAAATAAATTATAAGACACATCTATGGTTCATGCATTATCCTTTCCCAATACAACAAAGTTAGGACCCCTTTTATTTCTTATTTATATCAACGATATAACAAAAAATATAGTGTGCAACATACGTCTTTTTGCTGATGACACCTCAATTTATCTGTGTGTTGAGAACCCTACCCTCGCCGCTGAAATAATTAATAAAGATATTGACACTATTGTCAAATGGTCATGTAAGTGGTTGGTAAAGTTCAACCCCCTGAAGACCGAAGCATTGATAGTATCAAGGAAGAACCTAAATATAGCTCACCCACCCCTACTCATGGCTGGATCACAAATAACAGAAGTAAGCAATCATAAACATCTCGGAGTTATATTTGACACTACTGGTTCATGGGAAAGTCACATTTGTAGCATACTCGACAAGGCATGGAAGAGAGTTAATCTTGTAAAGAAACACAAGTTCCGATTAAGCAGAAAATCTTTAGAAACCGTATATGTCTCATTCATTCGCCCAATACTGGAATATGCATCCCCTGTTTGGGATAACATTCCGAAATACATGAGCGATTGCATTGATGATATTCAGTACGAAATGGCACGAGTTGTAACTGGGGCAACTAGAAGTACTAGCGACCTCAACTTGTTACTTGAAACTGGTTGGGAAACACTTGCATCAAGAAGAAGTAAACAGAAATTAATTCAATTTTACAAAATGACAAGAAAAATAACTCCATCCTATTTATCCAATATGATTCCACCAGATTCTATGTCGTCTGGTTATAATTTTAGGCATGCTAGTATTCATCCACCTGACAGTAATAGGAATGCGTATATGGACACATTTCTACCGTCAACCACACGTGCTTGGAATAGTTTACCCGACTCAGTAAAGATGACCCCTTCGTTGAAAGAAATTAAACGGACCCTAAATGTTGATCGTTCAAAAATAGCCAAATTTTACTATCAAAGTTACTCCAGGAAAGCACAAGTTTATCATACTAGAATTAGATTAGGCTGTAGTAACCTGAATAAAGACCTCGTCGTAAACCACTTGGAAAATTCTCCGTTCTGTTCCTGTGGTGATTATGAAATTGAATCGGCATACCACTTCTTTTTTCATTGTCCTCTGTATACTCAAGAGAGAATAGAGCTTATGTCCGCGCTACCAACAAGCAGAATATCAATTGATATCCTATTATATGGCTCAAGTGAACTTTCTGATCGTCTCAATACTCAGATCTTTGTCGCCGTACAAAAGTTCATTTTACAAACTCGGCGTTTCTCATAACCATGATGAGTCGTACGATCGCCGGGCCATGCAATACACCACTATATGTATTTGTTTTATCACATTATCTGTATTGTGTGCTCTGGTGGGGTCGATTCGTCACTTCTCAATGGAATTTTAATGAAATGGAATTTAATAATTTCCAATCGAGTGCCTACCATTCTCCGTGTCACTGGGTCACTCCCCATGAAATTAAATCATTGTTTCGTCATATTACATCATATAATGCTTAAGTACGCTTCTAACCAATTATTTTAATTTTAATTATTTTAATTTTAATATTAATTAACAGTTCAAGTAGTTTGATTGTTTTTTTCTCGCATTTCCTCCATGTGGGCCGCGATGCGTTTCGATTTGATTTTGATTATTTCATGGTTCTTAAATAGTATATGTTATAAATACAAAAGTTGTGTAACTAAAATATAATTATACGGTACTTCGCTTCACTCCTCTCTTTCGTTTTGGCCGATGTACGGTGTGCAATACCAATTAACTTGACAAACGTTCTTCTTTCCTGCACTCTATCCCTCTACCCCCTCATTGAACAATATTTTTTCGGATCTAACATGTTATCCCCGTCTGCTAAATTTACCCTATATGGTATCTACTCTGATACCAAGGGTAAACTTCCTGCTCCGAGGAAAAGACTTTATAAAAGCCTTTTAGGCTTGTTGTCCAATCCCCGTTTTGAATATTATTATTACTTATGTCAATTTGTTTGAATGTATTACATGTTTTGTTCGAAATTAAATATTGTTTACACCAAAGTTATGGAGACACAGACTCAGTATGATTATTCATTGCCGCGGTGTCATATGCGCTTAATTTAGTGAGCGTGAACAAATACCCATTTCTTATCGAAATGTCCATTTATCGATCGGAATGGCTTTAAGTTGAATACAAGTTAATTGTATGGGTACATAACATTCAAATATGTATGGGTACATACATTGGGATATTCCTCAACAAATCAACTTGAAGCGCGGCATGAAAATCGATTCAGATTTTCGCCCATGTCGGGGTTAGAACCCTTGCCAACCTGGTGTATTCCAGACTGTGATGATCGTATCCACAACCTAAGTAGCACAATATATAAATTATACTGTTCGGGTATTAGTGGCCTAATACACATTTACAGCGCCGGAATCAACAAACGGCGAATATTCGGGTACTGCCAGTAAACTCACCTAATAAACTAGACGCGTGATTCCGTCTGGTGTATAAGTGCCGACAATACAAAGGGATTACCGTTACGTAAGTAATTACTTTGTTGATGCACCGTCTGTCCTGACTCCTGACAGCCGTTCAGAATTTGTGCAATTGTTAAACTAGTCGCATATTGTTGGTATATCTTTGAAGTTAGGAGCATAGATTTTGATTATCTTATCTGTTAATTAAAAAAAGAGTACCGTTTAACTTGTATTTATATCTGAGAAAGATCGGCAGAATTTGTATCAAAACTTGAACTATGTTATAAATAAGTTAGAAAGGGAGCTTAACATTAAAACAAAATCCATCGCAATACTGCCCCTGGAAACTCATAATTGCATGCAGTAGGACACATTACTTCAGGCGTCAAAATATCCACTTTCGGACTCGATTTCTGGAACGACCTTCTAGAATGGGGCGCACATTTCAGTCTATTATTGTAGATATGTCTTTTGCCAACAAGTCGGTACATAATATGATGGGGAAAAAATAATGGTTGTCAGTGAAATAATTGCTCAAAGTTACAGCGGTTCACTACCACTATCCGAGTCGGCGGACAGACATAATTATATATAAATTAAATTTGCTGCCGAAAAACTATGATATTTGGCGTCATTTATCGTAGCTGGTTTGTACAAATCAGCTGATGTTTTTACATATTCACGAAGGTCTGTCTTTTGCCAACAAGAATATATACGATATGATGGGGAAAAAATAATGTTTGTCAGTGAAATCATTGCTCAAAGTTACAGCGGTTCACTACCACTATCCGAGTCGGCGGACGGACATAATTATATATAAATTAAATTTGCTGCCGAAAAACTATGATATTTGGCGTCATTTATCGGAGCTGGTTTGTACAAATCAGCTGATGTTTTTACATTATTCACGAAGGTCTGTCTTTTGCCAACAAGAATATATACGATATGATGGGGTAAAAATAATGTTTGTCAGTGAAATCATTGCTCAAAGCAACTGCGGTTCACTACCGCTATTCGAATCGGCGGACGGACATAATTATATAGAAATTAAATTTGCTGCCGAAAAACTATGATATTTGGCGTCATTTATCGCAGCTGGTTTGTACAAATCAGCTGATGTTTTTACATATTCACGAAGGTCTGTCTTTTGCCAACAAGAATATATACGATATGATGGGGAAAAAATAATGTTTGTCAGTGAAATCATTGCTCAAAGCAACTGCGGTTCACTACCGCTATTCGAGTCGGCGGACGGACATAATTATATATATAAATTAAATTTGCTGCCGAAAAACTATGATATTTGGCGTCATTTATCGGAGCTGGTTTGTACAAATCAGCTGATGTTTTTACATAATCGTGAAGGTCTATCTTTTGCTAACAAGTACATACACGACATGGTGGGGAATAAATAATATTTATGGGTAAAATCATTCCTCAAAGTTAGTGCGGTTCACTACCGCTCTTCGAGTCGGCGGCCAGACATAATAATATATCAGTTAAATTTTCTGCCGTAAAACAATGACATTTGGCGTTATTTATCGGAGCTGGTTTGTACATATCAGCTGATATTTTTACATATTCACGAAGGTCTATCTTTTGCCAACAAGTACATACACGACATGGTGGGGAATAAATAATATTTATGGGTGAAATCATTTCTCAAAGTTAGTGCGTTCACTACCGCTCTTCGAGTCGGCGGCCGGACATAATTATTATATAAATTAAATTTTCTGCCGTAAAACAATGACATTTGGCTTTATTTATCGGAGCTGGTTTGTCCAAATCAACTGATGTCTTTACATAATCGGGAATGTCTATCTTTTGCCAACAAGTACATACACGACATGGTGGGGAATAAATAATATTTATGGGTGAAATAATTCCTCAAAGTTAGTGCGTTCACTACCGCTATTCGAGTCGGCGGCCGGACATAATTATTATATAAATTAAATTTTCTGCCGTAAAACTATGATATTTGCCGTTATTTATCGGAGCTGGTTTGTACAAATCAGCTGATATTTTTACATAATCGTGAAGGTCTATCTTTTGCCAACAAGTACATACACGACATGGTGGGGAATAAATAATATTTATGGGTGAAATAATTCCTCAAAGTTAGTGCGGTTCACTACCGCTCTTCGAGTCGGCGGCCGGACAATAATTATATATAAATTAAATTTTCTGCCGTAAAACAATGACATTTTGGCTTTATTTATCGGAGCTGGTTTGTATAAATCAGCTGATGTTTTTACATAATCGTGAATGTCTATCTTTTACCAACAAGTCAATACATGACATGATGGGGAAAAATTAATATTTATGGGTGAAATCATTCCTCAAAGTTACTGCGGTTCACTACCGCTCTTCGATTCGGCGGACGGACATAATTATATATAAATAAAATTTTCGGCCGTAAAACTATGACATTCGGCTTTATTTGTCGGCGCATTAGGTCAATTGATAAAAATTATTTCCTTTGATTAACTACATGATCGTAAGCTTAAATAAGCGACAACACCACTTTATAAAATCATAATTAATTGTAGTGATAGCACAAAGTAATCTTCTTGTACACGCACCGAAATTCAGGTGCCCACTAAACTAATTACCACCTTTACTAACGGCTGTTGGCTAGAGCGGTAGTCGACCGCAGTAATGTGTACAATGGTGTGGTTATGAGTTTCCAAGGGAGGGTTGTGTAATGTTGAAATGTCTAAGTAAGACAAAATGTAAATGTGAAGAGAGACCAATACCCCCAAAATGACTCGTTCCCATCTACATGTCAATATCAACATTCATGACAAGTTTCATAATGATCGGATCAGGGATGTGGTCTGTAGGGTGTGCCAAAGGATTTAGTGATGCAAAGAGTAAATTCTAAAGTGGCCACTGGCGGCCATGTTTTTTTGCCGAATGACCCCAAAATGACTCGTTCCCATCTACATGTCAATGTTAACATCCAAGACAAATTTCATGAAGATCAAACAAACAGATCGGTCTATAACCCATGCTAATGGATTTTGTAGAAATATTTAGTCATACAAAGAGTAAAATCCAAAATGGCCATTGGTGACCATATTTGTTTGCTAAATGACCCCAAAATGACTCGTTCCCATCAAGAGGTCACCCCAATGATCCATATGAAGTTTGGTGATGATCGGATCAGGGATGTGGTCTGTAGGATGTGTCAAAGGATTTAGTGATGCAAAGAGTAAAATGCAAGATGTTTTTTGGCCGATTGATCCTCAAATGACTCGTTCCCATCTACAGCGAACTGGCCGATCGGGAGGCCGGTAAAATTCCGGACGTGGGCCGCCACATGTATTGTTTAACCAGCCGAATTGGCTAATTGTAATTTTGTCATTAAATGAACTTGTCAGCATCATATAACACCACGTAAAGACCCCGTTAATCTCGAGATTTTAACGGTAACTCCCAGCTGTAAATCCCAAAAAAATTCTCACGCACCTCCCGGACCCCCCCCCAACCAATTGAAATTTACAACAAAATAGGAACGCTTCAGTTGATGCCAGTCTAGATGCTACGATTCGCGATTTTCTTGTATAGTTTTCAAAATGTTCTCACCCCGGGCCGAACAACGATGAACAGCCCGGTGTGTCCTGGTCTCTTGTCCGTAGCCGTATGCATTTGTCTGGAGTTAGATGTTAGAATTTATGCAATTTTTCAGGTAAAAATATTTGAATGGTCTCATACCGGGAATATATAGAACCATGGTTTATGAATATATAGGATTTGGTCTGATTCTAATTCAAGGGGGGGGTGCAAATGGAATTATGCAAAAATATGTATTTGGTCTGATTCTGATTCAGGGGGGGGGGGGGGGGGGGGGGGTGCAGTTGGAATTTCCCAAGGTGGACTGTGGACACCCCCGAACAGATGGGCCGGTATTACTGTTATGCCCTAAGTAAATGGCCCATCTAACTAGTCAAATAAAGCATGCCGAAAGATGATATTTGTGATATGTTTTATCATATGGGAAAATTATAACATGGTATAAATATCAGGACTAATGAAAAAAAATAAAAATATTTACCTACCTACTAGTATATTAATTTCCCGGGCCGGTTTTTTGGCCCAGTCCGCCTCCAGCAGCCATATTTTTTAGTGATGCAAAGAGTAAATTCTAAAGTGGCCACTGGCGGCCATGTTTTTTTGTCATCCAATAATGGTACAGAAATTATACCTATATGTGGCACCGATGGATATAGATCAATAAAATTTGAATTGGGGGCTCAGCTTTGAGATAAAAGTGCTGAACCCCAAAATTGGGCCCTTAAAATGGATATTTTTTGGTTTTTGGCAATTATCTTAAAAACCATTGACTTTTGGATATGAAAATGTATTACTGACCCCCCATAACGTGGCCATTCCGCACATTTTGAGTGGTCACACGACCCCCTTTGGCCAACGGTTCTGGAGATATAGTCACGGCGGGTGGTAGTACTTCGCGCAAAAAGGGGCGTGGCCATTTGACCCATTTCGCCCTCAATGGGAAATGTGTCACCAACCAAATATTGTTCGTGTACCTTCAATTAGTGGATTCGTGAAGAGTTTTGCTCTGGACATAAAAGTGCATACAAAACGCCCTCAGCTACTAGAGTAAATGTCAATTTTCAGCAATATAACTAGTCAAATAAAGCATGCCGAAAGATGATATTTGTGATATGTTTTATCATATGGGAAAATTATAACATGGTATAAATATCAGGTCTAATGAAAAAAAAAAAAAATTTACCTACCTTGAGTTGTTTGACCTCAAATATGTTTCATCACACCAGTTCTGTGCCACAAGGCAAATTTGCCTAAGTCCATACAATGGAACACACATTTTGTTTAAGAATATTTTTGTCTTCTCGATCAGAGATGCATGAAGGAATAATTTTTTGTGCACAATATAGTGAGGAAATTAATACAACAGCAAGTTGTCCCTTCATTATTCTCTAGTTTTTAAAATACTAGACCATAAAATATGGATTTTAGCTAATTCTTGGAAATTGAGGCTCCGAAATTAGACAAACTCTCAATTTTGGAGGCACATAACTCGTAAAATACTCAAATATCTAGAAAATGTTTTCAGTTCTGTAATCATGATTGTGCACTCAACAAAATGGATATATAAATGGAAGGACATGTGAAATGAAGTTTTTTTATAAACATCCTTGAAAAGCTATAAATTGAGTCTTTTACCAAATTTTAACAAATTTATTTCCCAAAATTTACCAATTTTGCCTTTCTGATTTTTAGTATGTTGTTTATAATTGGTTAATAGACATAATCCTGCTAAGAAACATTGTGTTGCAAATAGTTTGAGGTTTGGCACTTTTTTCTCATAATGCACTGGACTATTTCCACATATTACACAGATATGTTAGAGCTCATTTGGTAAATACATATAAAAAATGTTTTTGATTTATTTATTTTTGTTTTATCATCAGGCATAAAAATAAAAATGTCTAATGCGGCGCTTTTTATTGAATGGAATAAAAACCAACTTAATCCGGGATCTGCAGAAAAAGTCCAGATACAGGGACATGGTGAGTGGGTGGTTCAAGGTCGTAAAAAATGTGTGATGCAATTTTTTTCAATCAACATATTTATTAAAGATTATAATAAAGCTATTGGAATTATATTACTTAGTTTCATACTGTGCTTACCTGTTGCATGATTTCTGAGAGTGATGTGACAATATTAGTGACTAGAGAACACTGTATGCATCACCAGGTTGGACGCTCATGATATTATCCCGGTACATGTAGCCAGGCTGTGTAGCTATTGAATTGGCTTATTTTTATCTCTTTCGGTGCCACTCAGAACCACAGGCAGATTCCCCACCGCCAAGTATACCATATACGGTATGTATAGTGTATCTCAAGTATCGCTTGGAATAATTTGGTGAAACTTCATATATGGTTAGACAAAGTCATCGCAAGTTCAGAGCTATGCACACCACCACCATAGTGGTCACATGACCTTTACACTCTAATGGCTATATTTGATGCTTATTCATGCTATATGGGTGATATGATGCTATCAATGCATTAATTGGTAATTTTTGGCATTTATTTCTCACTTTACCTCCATTAGTTTCAGGGAGGGCCCCATACCCGGCCTATATACGGTATGCTATACACACCCATATTTGAAATTGTAACGTCACCATGGTGATTACCATGCACTTCTGTGTGTGGTCACATCCCATGTACATACATGTATATTTACGGGTAATGCATTCAAAATTCAATATATAGCTAATGTCTTTGTCTTATGTTGAATAACTTATGACTTATGTTGATGAAGCTATAACTATGTTTAGACCTGTTGAAAGTCATTAAGAATGTACCAGCTCCGTCCTGTACACGGCTACATATATAAAACATAAACTGATTCTGAATGACAAAATGTGACATCTGCACGTCAACAATATAAAATTATATAATTATAATGGGATATGAAAGGAAGTGTTGTGTGAGTGGTACGTTTGTGAATGATTGAATGTCTTCCTTTAGTATGTGTTAGTGTAAGTGTGTGTATGGATTTCGAGAGAGAGAGTGTCACACACACTATGATACGTGCCGTGTGTAAATCGTATATTCAATACTTGTATAAGAGTTGGAATGTTTTACTGAGTGAGATTGATTCCGGATTATTTACATTTACTGATTTAGTTTTATAAACATGAACAATGTATGGACACACGCACCGTTAGAATAGAGGTGAATGTTACAGGACTAAGATGAATCCCTGTGGGTTACACATAATCCCTGTGGGTTACACATAATCCCTGTGGGCTACACATAATCCCTGTGGGTTACACATAATCCCTGTGGGTTACACATAATCCCTGTGGGTTACACATAATCCCTGTGGGTTACACATAATCCCTGTGGGTTACACATAATCCCTGTGTGTTACACATAATCCCTGTGGGTTACACATAATCCCTGTGGGCTACACATAATCCCTGTGGGTTACACATAATCCCTGTGGGTTACACATAATCCCTGTGGGTTACACATAATCCCTGTGGGCGACACATAATCCCTGTGGGTTACACATAATCCCTGTGGGTTACACATAATCCCTATGGGTTACACATAATACATATCTTTATATATTCACTCACAAATATATCAATGTTGGAAAAAAGATGGGAAGCAGAAACCTAGGAATTTTATTATTTTACTTCTGATTATGATAATACGATTCCACGATTCCACTGTTATGGGTTGTATTATTATGGTGGAATATGCTAATTAGTAATTTCTAGAAAGAAAGAACTAGATTGGTATATTTTTTCATATTATTATGATTTATTTACTAATTCTTGTGGGTGGGTCCCAAAAAGTTGACCTGGAAAAAATAAAAAAAAATGTGCAGAGGGTGAGGGGTGGTCAGGTAGCAGAACATAATTTTTCAACCCTGTATCAGCAAATTCTCTCATGGCCCCCCCCCCCCCCCCCCCCCCCTCACCTGGGTTGACCATAAAATGTGAGTTTGTTGACCAGACTATACATATCTATGGACACGCTGGTGAAGACATAAACAATATTTTTTTTTTTAATAACATATCAGGCGTCCAATTAGAAACACGACCCTTTTTATGCGGCGGCGGCGGGGCATGAGAACCAAAACCCTTTTATGACCTCATATCTTCATTCAATCTCACAAATGTTCTCTCATTCTGTCTCTCACTGTACATTATATAACCTACATACAGCAGTCACGCATTACACACAATTACATTAAATTCATCGTTAACAATGGAGCGTGAGGGGGAGGGGAGGATAGGTGGGGGGAGGGGAATAAAATGTGGGTGATTAGAAATAAATGATTCGTTACTTAATAACTTTATGGTTTGTGAAAATAAATCAAAGTTTGTTTGTAAAGTTAATAAATTAAGAGAAAGACTCACCAGCGGGAATAACTCGCATCGACCAGAGTGTGATGAGGAGCTCTCTTATAACATCACGGGGTTTAACTCTATACCGAGAGCCTGCACTATACCGAGATATATCCCGGATTCTATGATGATGTGCTTCTATTATAGCATTCCATCCGTCATCACTGTGACGAGGGACATCAGATCCATATAGTCTCCTCTCATCATTGTTCATGTACACTGTACTTCCGATGTCATGGAATATGTTATGGGTCGCCTCCTGATCCAGACACAGAGCGTAGACAGTGATAATCTCGAGGACGCGGTTACTAAGCTGATCAACGCTCCAAGAATCCGATTTACCAAAATGATTCAGTAGAAACAATACGATGAGTTTGATATGATATGAAGGGAAGGCGGCCTTCGGACACCCACAGAACTGTGTATAATCCGGGAGGAAATAATGAGCGAGACATTTAGTGAGCTGGTACGCCATTCCTGCACCGGTCCCGGACAAATCATGCATCACCCTCGACTCGGCGAATGTTGTTGTTAATAGGAACCGTTTCCCGTCATCGTTAAGGATGTAGAATGCGAATGGTGGCTGATCTCCCAGAGATTGTACGAGTCGATCACCTCGTGATGAAGTCAGACTCTCGTCCCTCATCCCGACCGATATATCAAACTTCATTTCTGAGCCGTTGAGTGTAAATGTTACAGCCGTGGCTTTATGTTCGATGCTGCAATCCTTGATGTATTTAAGGCCGGGTATCATCTCCACATTACGTATCAGTGAGTTTACTATGAGTCTCCTTAGTGTGCGTCCTGCACTGAATCCTCCTCCATACCACTCAAACCATTCAGCATCCTCTACGTTATCCTTAATATACTCTCCACACGACTCGCTGACTGGGAAGTTATACGTATTACTCTTCACCGGGAACCACGCCTCGTGGTGATTATACAGACACGGCAGAAATATTACAAAATCTGCTTCATCCATTTTAATAGTTTTAGTTTGTTCAGCGACGGACCCCAGAAGGACGACTGCACTCTCTTTAAATAAGTCTGGATACGTCGCCCTCAGATCCGTCATCACCCGCTCCATTAACCTCTCTATATGAAGCATGATAATCTGACTGTCGGGTCGAGAGGTCACCTCGCAGTCGGATTTAATAAAGGAGCGTAACATCTGGTGCAGCATGCTCCCGGTATCTGGTGCCGTACAACTCACCCGCCGTGTTATCTCTCTTATCTCCGGGTCGATATCAGCATCACGACTGTCTAATGTTTCCATGAGAATCGTCAGTATAGGAATGTTAGCTGACGATTCTTGCAGCATGTCGTGTTGTGGGTTGATGTCTGTAGGAATTGATCTCCAGCTCAGATCACCTGAAATATAGAAACAGACGTCAGAATATTTAAAACAAGTCAGGAATATCTATATAATCGTGTTCTATATAATTATATAATAAAGTATTAGATATTTAACCGTTCACATATAATCTATCATTAACATCAAGTGATGCAGCTTCATATTTGATTAATATTAAAATAACAGACAAGGCTGCAATGTTTCATGTAATAATAAAGCTGTTCAAAATATCAGGCACAAAAAAAAGTAAGAAAAATTAATTTGGAGAAAAATGTTTTTTTTCTTCAAATTTATTTTATTTTATTTTTTTTCAAATTTTTTTTTTTATTTACTAACGCGGTATTTTTTTTAACAACTTGTCAGTACGTTTTGATCATTAAATCCAAAATAACTAAACTCTTAACAATATATCTGTGATATGTGAAGAGTGACTATCATGTAACATAGAGACATAAAACATTGAAGTAAATGATTCTCTGATCCTCAGTCTGCTGTAATTATTATAACTCCACAACAATTTAAAGGCCCTGGCAGCTGGACTGGAAAAAATTAAGGTTCGCATGTTAAAATGGAGAGATGTCAATTTATAGACAACAATAACAATTGATTTTAACTAAAACAGACTTCATTAAATGGCTGGTAACTCATTCCGTGATCAAGCATAATGTCTTTGTAGTTTTAGGATATTTATTCACATGAATTAGCCAAATAACATAAGGTTATTATTTATCCATGTTGCCTTTTAAAGTCTTTAATGTGAGGAACTCAACAAGCCTTAAATAGATAGGAATTCTTGGTATTATTTGGTTATTTTTCCCATTGATTTTAAGCACATTTGTTGAACACCTGCATCATGACTCTCAGTGAATTCATGTTCATTTCATCTTTGGTGGAGACGGACCGTGTTAGTTTCCAGTCTGACACCGTGTAACTTTCAGTGCTAACACCTGCTTACTGTGAAGACTTCAGATAGAAAAACTGGGCCAACATTAAATCCTTACACTTTGTGTGATGTTGAGAAATTTGCTGCCATCCAGGGGAGGGGATGGTGGGGATGGTGGGGGGGCAGAAAACAAACTCCAGGATACAAGGTTGAAATTTTTTAATTTTTTAATTTTTTGGGACCCACCATCCCGGGAACACATATATTTTCCTGTCTGATCTCAGACACCCACCCCTCCAACACAAGTTTTTTCAAGGGCAAATGGGGACCCACCATCAAAGTTTAATAAAAAAAACAGTGAAATTAGCAGGATAAGGCAGACAAAATGTGTGAAATATTATAAATAATTAACCATCCGGATGAAATGTCACTCATGTTATCTCAATGAAAGGCACCAGAAATCTCAGAAAATCACAAAACCCTTTTTATAATAATTTTATTAATAAACTTGTCAAATAATTAAGGTTGAGTATCCATACCCACGGTTGTTTAATTATATAATTCTATCTGCAGTCTGTTCTATTAACCAATAACAAGTAACTGAAGAACACACAGACAAAATACATGAATACTTTGCACATGGCAGAAATACAGGGGTTTGTAATGCACTCGCTGCTAGGCCACATACCCCCCCCCCCAATTTGCACAGCCATTACGGGCTGTACCTACTAGTAAATATGAGACTCACATATACAACCATGATGTAAAGTAGGTGCATATACCGGTATAACCCTTCCTAAAATTTTGTAAAAAACCCTGTGCCAGTGCATTCTGTTATATATGTGAGTTGCCCATAGGAAGCCTCACATATATAAGGGAATACATTTACCTAAGAATATTAACCTTGACCTTATAAGCCAATGCATTCTCTTATATATGCGAGGCTCCCTATGGGTGACGCATTTATATAAGAGAATGCACTGGCACAAGATATGTAATGCTGCACCAGCGCAGCTCCCATCATGAGAGGGTTAAGGATGTACTATGAGGGCTGTGTAGGTTTGGATGGGGGAGGGGTGGCAGTGGATCGCATTAGTAGCCCGTGTGGCAGAAACAGTAATCTCAAAATAAAATGTTATCATCTCAAAGTTGAACACCTGTTTTGTAATGTTATGTTCAATCACTCAGCTTTTAATTATATCGGTCGGCCCCACAAATCAAGCTCCCATCTCCCTAATGATGAACGTCACACGATGATACCGAAAATATGTATCTTCAATATTCATAAGAGTTAAATCACCAGAAGAATTAAATGAGCTCATATTGGCTTCACAGGAATAATTGAAGATAAAAACCAACAATAGTGCAATTTTATCCTCATAAAATGCGGGACCCACTCCATGATATTGTTTAATTAAGGAAAAATTATTGTGTAAATATTGAAACTAAGAGCCCCTTCTCTTGATTAATGCTCTATTTTGGTCCAGTTTATAAGCCTGAATATATGGACATTTAAAATATTTTAAGTAGTCAGAATTCCCAACACCCCACCCCCTCCCCAGTGCCAACGTCCAAGTGAAAATCAACAGTAAAAAGGCATAGCCTGGATATAGTGTGTCTGATATTTGCCAAACGAGGCCCCCAGAGTTGTATCTGTTAAAATGTGTATATGTTTATATACACAAAGGAGCAAACTGTATGTGACATTTTGTTATGTAATTAATACATGCACGTATGTGGAATCTAGATATTGAGTTTTGTGATTCTACAACCCTGATATATTGCCTTCCAGCTGTTGAAAACTTTCACTATTGAACCCTCGGACACGTATTGTTTGAACATCATCTAAAAGCTATTTGTGCAAAAAGTTCCAACTCTATAAATCAAGTAATGAATTTCCTTCCTATTGACTGTCTCTGTATGCTGTGTTTCACTTTAGTTCCCATATCCTCTGTTGAATTGAGCTATGGGGGAATGTTGGTACCCACAAACAAGTTGTTGTTCTACAGAGAGTTCTTTAGACAATCGAAGAATTCACCTGCTCTCACATGTCACATGACAGGATTCATTATGATTATTGATAGAATCAATATCAATACTTAATATTTTATGTTTATATGCCTGTCCCAGGTGGGACTAAAGTATACCTCTAATATTGAAAATGTTCTAAGTGGAAAAAGGGGGATAACTCCACACACACAAAAGTCGGACAGACCTCACAATCGCAGGTGCACAGGTTTCCATGGTACTAGACATCTGTGTCAAGTTTAAAAACAATTGAACCAAAAATGTAGGAATAAAAGCTCGGACAAAGGTATACCACTGCATTGAACATTTTCTATGTTAACAAAGGGAGATAACTCACCACACAAAAAAGTCAAACAAACCTCATAATCGCATAGAAAAGATAGAAAGAGAAAATAATTAGTTATAATTAGACTACTAAATACTCATTGATGAGTAGTCCCAATAGTTAGACTGTACTAAATACTCATTGATGAGTAGTCCCAATAGTTAGACTGTACTAAATACTCATTGATGAGTAGTCAAGAAATAATTTTAAGAATTAATATGTAAGGAAAGAGTTCTGGTTCTGAGTTCACAACTATTTGACCTGGTGACCTCATTTAAACAAATCTGAATGCAAGTACCTAGAGAACATCCACACCAAATATCAACCCATTTGGTCTTATGGTTCTGAAGAAGACAATTCTTGACAGATGGACAGACTGATTACATTATATGTACCGTTTTTTTTCTTCAAACGAGCGTATAAAACACTCTAGCTCCCAAATTTACATATTTTTATTTCAATGGCCTTGTTAGAATGTTGAGAATTCATAGTTATAAGATCAGGGCAGTTTGGAATCAGTAAACAACCCATATGTTTCTTTTGATTGTAACAGGTAATGTACCAACTACTTACGTGCATCTAGTGACACCAATTCCTCCCACATCATGGACAACCTAAAAGGTAATGGCATGATTATAAAATACAAATATATAGTGTCAAATAGTAAGAGTGGTATTGTGTGCTTATTCATGTTGCTAGTTCTAAATATATTTAAAATATAGTCTAGACATGTTTTCACAAAATTATACTTTTTATGGCATTTATGCAGAAAAGTCATAACTCTAGACATTTTATATAATTTAGGTATGCTGAACAAGATTAGCCATAGTGCCAGTCAGATTTTTGTGTTCTTGACCTATAAAATTGAGAAACAAAATGGCCACCAGAATATCCTAAATTTATAACAGCATACCGATTACCTCTGACCAGAAGCAAGTGAATGATATGCAAGCGATATTATGCACCACTAAATCATTAACAAATAATCACCATGTAAGAAATTAAAGTGTCAATGACACTGTAGCTCAACTTGGAGAGGGGATAATTTAATGCGTTACAATTAATAGTGCGATTAGGAACTCAGAAAGTGTCTGAGTATTAAATACTTTATTTTGTTTTTAATGGGAAACTTGGTATTTGTCTTTCCACTGCACCCTTCCACAATATTCATTCATAGAACAAATTTACGGCTCCAATCTAGAGGTCACCCCAAATATCCATGTGAAGTTTGGCGATGATCGGATGAGAGATCTGACCTGTAGGATGTGCTAACGAAAATTGTTGATGGACGTATGCTCAGACGGATGGACAACAGATGCCAACCCATGGCATTTGCTCAAACTTGACTTTGTCAAGTTGAGCTACAAATGATAACCGTCAATAAATTATTTGAAATGGTCGCAATACGAATGTCATGCTCACGCCAAAGGTGTTAATTTACTATGACCTCAACAAGATGTAGTTACATGCACCTGGATGTCGCTGAGAGTAACTAACATGTCAATTTCTGATAAGATATGAGTCACAATGAGTCTAATTCCACGGACTTTAGTACACTGCATTCAGTAATGGGATGGTGGCCAAAACGGTGACAACTTATTGTCGATAAATGCTAACGCTGCTCAATTGCCAAAACATTTGGTCAAAATAGGCAACCCGATATGATGATGAAAACTGAAAAGAACATACAGTAATGATCTATATGACCAAAACAATCTTTCTGGTTATTTTTGTGGAATGAGTATATTTCAATATTTCTATAATGAATTTAGACGATTTGATGTAACTCATCAAACTCAACTCAATATTGTGGCATGTATGCTGACTTTCTGATGTTTATATATCCGACCTGGTAGCCAGCAAATGAAGTTGTCATCAGGGGTTGTAAATCGTCCAATTGCTTGACTGAATTTCCCGAGCAAGGTGGCCAATGTTTAATTTGTATATATCAATTTGCCATATGGCATATTTGGCACACATTATTATACAGGAGAAAAAGAAGCACAGTCCACTCGAAAACTTCCATATATAAAATGTAGTGTCTACAAGGCCACGTTTTTTGTGTTAACATTGCTTACAAGTGGAGGGACATAATTATTTAATAAGGAAGAAAATGAGTGGGGTGTTATTAAGTCTTGGGGATGAGTGCAGGGGTTTATCTATCAGCTCCCGGACTATTATATTTGGCGTGATCTTTTGACATCTGGTGACATCATCAATGACAAAATCATATAACTTCCATGGGATTACCGTTTCTCCCTTCCTATGATGACAGACAAAAATGGAAACTGAGTAGAAAGCTAAACTGTTACCTAGTAGGTACACTTGGACCCAAAATATTCTCTGTTAAATAATATTTTCCTGTAAAATACACATTAGAGTACATTAAAATACCAAAGAAGTTGATTTGTGAGGGTGCATGAGTGGTCCTGACAGCCCACGGCCTATAAGTTCTTTGTGACTATTCGGGAGACTTCGGTGTGACCTTGAACTTACGAGTACCGCCATTTTGGGCTATATTTTATAATAATCTAATAACATATATATATATCAGCTCTCTTTTGCTATGTTGATTCATTAAAAGTATGTTAATTCTGATATACCTGCACAATTTTCATTATTTCTGTGACCATTTTGAATTGAAGGACACCGACATCAACCTGGCACTGTGGCCCATTTTGTTCAGCATTACCCAATTGTAATTCAGCTGAGTTACCGCTTTTCCACGAAAATGCAGTTAACACTATTTTCTAGGTCTGTTTTATGATAATTAACATCTCTTGCATGCTTACTCACAACATAATCGGTGACAACATTCTTACTCATGGTTCTGTTTCATTAAAACACAGTTAGCATCTCCGTACCTCAGGACAATTTTTAATCAAACGATGACCCCATGATGGGGGAATGATTCACCCATAACACTGAGATATATATAATATCTATATGCTCTCATATCATTTATATTCTCTTCTGCAAATAGCTTTCTGTACTTTCAAACGAATCAGTGAGAATATATCATCATCATAGTGAGCTTGTTTTACTGTTTCACCTGTATAATGATGCCATCAACACAGATGTAGACCTGCTGCTTGTATCATCACTGCTATCATCATATGTGGAAACTGTAGACATATCATTCCCATCTATTTGGCATGTTCCCTGGATGATGAAAAACAGATAAAATTCAAATAAGCATGACTTGTTGTCATTGTCTGGTTTTGCATCTAAACAAATTATTATCAGCAGCCCTGGCAATTCAGATTTGTTTGCTACGGCAGTAGAATGCCGTAGCCAATTTGATGTGCTTCGGCAGTGACTACGGCATTTTTACGTGCTGTCAAAAAGTGTGGCTTAATCGCTGTTTTGTCAAAATTTACATGACTAATCATAAAACGTTTCAAAGAAGATGTGTACTATTTATTTCTTCCTGGAATATATAAATTGTATATGTAATACCCACTAACAGTAACCAGAACCACGTTCAACCACGGCCGTGGGATTGAATGACTATTGAATGACAGAACCTGCCATGCCTCTTGGGGAATTTAAATTTCTTGAATGACGTTGCCTCACAATGAGTCAACTGCCAGGCTAATTCTGACCGAATTATGAAATTTGCCATACAGTATTCAAACAGTATAACTGTATTTGATATTTTGTCAAACAAAAAATATTTTAATTTTTAACTTAATTTGTAACAAACGCAATATGCAGCCGCGTGTGCATAGATGCAAATATAGCAAGAATCTAACACGGCCACAGCGCCGTTACCTTTGAGAATTAGAGTGGTCTCCCATTGATAACATCTGAGTGACTGATTGTTTGTGAAGACCCCGCCTTCCCCCAATTTGAAACGAATCGGCTCACTCGATTGGTTAAATTCAATTGTCTGTCATCGTGATCACTAGACTTCTGCACTAATTTTCAAGTCAGCAGCTGGTTGACCTATTTCCATCAATCAAACTCTGTTGTACTTCTATAACCACGTGCCCTTGTGTATATTTGTCGACGATGCGACACAGTCAATCAAGTGTAACCGACATCACCCATTCAAGTCTTTGACACATTGTGATCAATTCGCACGTGCGTACTACTTGTTTGCTACACGGGTGACTAGAATGTTGTGTATCGAGTGTAACTTTCTTGGAAAGTGCGGGGCACCTTCAAAGAAGCCGACATTGTCGATTATCCAGGATTGTTGGATTGACACAGGGCGGATAATATAACTTTGATTCAATTTCATTTTGAATTTGTCACTTACTTTGAGTTCCCGGTAGGTGTTGGCTATCCGCTCCTTGACTGTTTTAACAGTTATTACTTTTGTCATGCATGAATTTGACCATGGATAAGAGAAATTCAACTCCCGTTGTATTGTTTTAAAACTATTCAATTTCAATCAGTGTCAGTGTCGGGTCAGCAATCCGCTACGGCAGTGTACTGCCGTAGTCGGAGCCGTTTACTTCAGCAAATCGCTTCGGCATTGCCGAATGCCGTAGCCAAATGTGAGGGCTGTTATCAGTCATAACAACTCACTCAATTTGTTGTTTGTTTTATGAGTTGCAAATTGGCAGTTCCCAAATTTACATTACCTACAGAAAGATTTGCATTGCTAGATATTACATGCAACCTCAGATTGATAGATTCACCACACAAAATCTGATTCCAATTTAAAATCTGAAGGGTGATTCATGTCAGTTGGACTTTTTGCACGATTGTTTTTGATTCGTGGCTGTACCTTCCTGGATATACCAATGTTGCAGTATGAAACATTTATGACCTCGTTAATTGCTTACGATATTTAGGTGTGAACAATGGCTCAGCCATTCTTGGGAGATTTTATTGAGGTAACACAATGCATAATATAACGGGTAACATTGCTGCAGTTTGTGTCAGTTCGAATGTAAACTAAAAATTATTTTGGCTTTGCGAAGTATCGGGGTGTATTTAATCCGATTATATATTTTTTGCCTGCCTTTAGAGGCTTTCTGATGTGATGAATGAGAAACCTTCAGTGATAAGCGGTAGTTGTTGAAATCATTTGGAGGATTAGTTAATTGAAGGGAATTCTGAGGGGGTGCATTCATAAAACCCTGAAGTAATTACGAATAATTAGTCTCCATAAGAAGTTTTGGATTCTCGCAGCCATTTAGTTGTTTTAATAATTCGGAGAACTAATTAATTTTAACAGATTTTTGAGGTGGTGAATGAAATCTTGTCTGAAATTATTGATAATGAGTCGCGAGATTGTTTGTAAATCATTCAGTGTTCAGCTGCCTGTCAATAAATTTGTTTAATTATATGTTCATCAGGAACCAGTATTTTTTAAGTTAACCGCCGAATGTCATGAATGAAGTTCACACATCACTAAGATCAGGTCACTGAAAAGAATTCAGAATGTTTATTTTACATCTGCAATAAGTTTCTGTGGGCAACTTTGAAAATCGGTGGACTGTTTATAGGTGTGAATTGTGGTGAGATTTTGCTCAACTGAGATATGAAAGGTTGTTGTTCTAAGGTATTCTATAAAGTAAGTCAAAACAGATTTCATCATCATTCCAAAATGTCTAGACCTCAGTGATATCTGAGTCTTCAATGTGATGTGCGATGCACTACAAACTATGTAGAATGTTCTCGCTGTTGACAGTGGATGCATTCAAAATGTATTCTGATGATGTCACACCAATTGCAAATGTTATCTCCAGACAGTGCCAGTGGGTTGCATTTTTATTGTAGAAATTGTGCTTTTACCAGCATCGATTATGATGTCTCATTAGCTCTGAGAAGGTACGGGGGAAATATATTATAAATACTCTGTGTGTGTCTATTATATCTCCAGATATCACTATAAACTAAAATACTGAATAAATTTTTTTAGTTGCCCGATAGAAATTGGCTGGATTCTTACCAAACAAATGGCTTTGATTGACTGAATGAAACATCGTAAACATTACTATGAAAACTTAGTTGTTACCATAAGAATGGCTGCATCACTAAATGACAGCTCCCGGACAAGCTGAAAGGCAGCTGATCTCTCTTCAATGCTCTTGGATTGTATTACTGACATCATAATTAATGGCAAAACACCCTTCTCCACAAAAATGTTCTTGTTCTGATCACATTTTGTAATTTTCGCCAGAGCAGCCACAATTTCTGCAGAAGAGTACCCATCAAATCTGTGATCATCCTGTTTTAGTGACGATCGAAGTAGATCAAGGATTAGTGCCAACAGTGTCTCATCAGCTGCCAGTAAATGTTTCTGTTCTTCATCTGTTATATATGCTAACACCATCAAAGTGTCCAATTTTACACCTAAAGTAGAACATTACATTGTATGTTATTGAGTATTAAGCCACAGAATTGATGAAGCGATAAGATATGAGTGTGGGGTGACAACCCAATAGTATATCCTATATTGAGAAATTTTGAAGTCGGGGGAATGTATAGTTGAAAGGAAATTGTCAACTGATAAACAATGAAGGGTGGATATTTGAAGTATAGAGTACAGAAACATATTTGTAACGTATGAACATTGTATGCGCAATTGTTTGCAGTAAACACCAACTGCATAATAATGTTCAAATATTTATCCCGCGGTATTTATTATTGATGTAAAACACCTTATAATGGATTTATCTATGTGATAACACCATTTATACACAACATGTTTTAATTAAAAATAAAAAATAAAAAATATGCAAATTAGCAAACACCACAGTTAGCGGTTCTTAAGAAACAGTGGGGTTTATAAAATGAGTGTTTTAGGAAATTATTAGAGAGTTATGAGGGATTAGTACTTCATAGTCCCATCAGGGTCTGCGCTAAATTCACCCTCTGGGGACCTCATTCTGCAAATGTCAGACACACTATTTCCAGACTTGAAGAAATCTAAGCCATTCACAGTACCATTGTATGTCAGGGAAACCAATTCCTATCACTCATCACCTAACATTGTGAGCAGCAGTTTGTTTTTAAATTGCTAGCAGTTATGTTTACATAAACCACCCAAATGACATCTATTATTCTAATCTAAATTAATGACCTGTGTCTTTACATATATATATATGCTTCTGTGGTGAGAAGAGGTATTAATTAAATTGGGAGATATGGGTTGGAAGGGATGTTGGTTGATGGCAGGTGGGGGTGGGTCTGGGCCATGAGGGAGGGGCCATGTTGGTGGGTGGAATGTTTCCAAAATTTCATTAAAGAGTAAAGTTTCATAACTCTGCAGATGTTATAATGGTGTCAATTTTTTCAAATGTTTGAAAAATTGTTTTTTGTTTGTTAAATTGAGCAATGTCGCCCTGAAAATTCCAAAAATCTGAATTTAACCAAAAAACATTTTTTTTGGAGTTATGTCACTGGCTCCGCCCACATTGGACACAGTTACCTCATTTGAACAAATCTGAACCACAGTCCCCCAAGGACCCTTTGTACCAAATATGAACCCATTTGACCCGATGGTACAAGAGAAGAAGTCGTTTTAAGAAATACTATGGAGGGAAAGAGTTATGGTCCTGGCTTTGCAACTATTTGACCTAGTGACCTCATTTGAACAAATCTGAATGAGAGTCACCTAGGGAACATCCACACCAAATATGAACCCGTTCGGTCTGATGGTTCCAGAGGAGAAGATGTTCAAAGAATTGTTGACGGATGGATAGACGGACGGACAGATGGACGGACGGACGAGGAGTGATGACTATAGCTCCATCAGAGACTAAAAAGCTCATGAAGATGTCAAATCAACCACTTTATTCGAACTATCAGTAATTCTGAATGTCCGAAGAGATCAGAAACTTTCTTCATTTTTAGAAGGATGTTCTGTATCTGATGCATTGTTGCCGAAATCTAACTTACGCTTATGATTCATATTTGTGAAAGCTGAGTTACGAAGGACATATTCATGATAATTCATCTAACACCTATCAAAACACAGTTTAGACTTCAGGAAGCCCTTTGTTTGACTAATGTTTGTCAAATTGGAGTCAATAGCCGTACTCAGTGTTATAATCGAGTAGAAATTAAAACCCATTCACCCCAGCGATATAATAAGTCAATGTCACATAAGCCGCAAATCTATTACACGCTTTCAATTAGGACGCAATTAATAAACAATGAAGAGTGGATATTTGAAGTATAGAGTACAGAAACGTATTGGTGAAAATCCACCTTGAAATTACCAACTGTACACTACTTATCACCCCCCTCCTCCAGCTCAACAAGTCCCCTCCCAACTAGGCTCCAGACTCCCAAGTCTTAGGTTGGAATTTCACAACCGACACCTCAAACTTTCTCAATTGTTGGAAATTTCCAATCTCACAAGCACCTTTTTCTAAAACCATTTAGACATCATGTTTGAAGCCTAATTATCTATGGACCCAAAACACCATACATGTATGTCAGATTAATCAGTCAGGTGGTTCTAAGGTAGATGCTTTACATTAGGACTACTCTACATTAAAGCCTGACCGCAGATATGGGGTCCTAAATATAGTAACGGGATTTTGTTATGAGAAATAGTTCCTCTAATATTGGTATATCTCGTATATTCCACATATCATTGTGGTGTGAACTCACAATTTAGGCTATAGTTACAAGTATAACATTTGTGAACGTATTTTTCTTCCACTGCATTGGAGACTGAAGTCAGCCCAAACAAAAATCCATCGGCACCGTTCTTTGATCTCCGTGTCGTCTTTGGCTGGTCCACGGCCAGTGAATAACAACATACCAGGCTACTCGTTTCATACTTCGTTAAAATGGTTTTCTTGAATTTACGTAGCGTGTTCAGACATGCCATTCTGGTGTTAATAACATGCATATTGGCATTTAAATTTTCAAAATTGGACAATAAATACTTTTTGTCTTTATTCAATATTTCTGAGTCTCGTTGCAAACGTAAATAAAATGTGTTTCCGCTATATAAGAACTTCGGGTTCTGTGTTTTATCAGTGTTAGATTAAATGAAAATGGCTCATTCGAACTGATTTGAACCTAATTAAAATTATGTATTCTAATTTGATAGTACGGAGTAACTAAAATTATGTATTTGTAATTTGATAGTGAGTATGGAGTTTACAGTGATAATATATGTATAAGACAATATGCATAACGATACACAAAATTTCGATACCAGCACATCAATAAACTTAATATACCCGTACCGCCGTAATATTAATATCCTCCTTTTCTTAATAAACGCTCTTTATTCATATCGTAACGGGAGTAAACTAGTAATAAGCGACCTTTATTGTTTCCTGTTGGAAAAAACAAGCGGAACCCGATTTCAGTCTATGATTAGAACTTGAATAAGGCCTTCGGTTGTATATTAATGTCGGTATATAAAACTATTTGACCCGTT